>JAYKKI010000117.1:3415000-4615000 GCA_039881145.1 Druceiella hillmani
CGATTTGGCAGTATCGAATTCGAGGAAGATTTACAAAGTACTATAAGCCATTGTTAATATTTCCAAATATTAGAAAAAAGTGATATATTTTATAGATGTATCTAGACGTAATTCTAACAAAAATATAATTTTAACGGTAAATATTGTGCAAAAAGATCCCTACCTCAATATGTTTGAGAGGTCTATTTACTATTACTTTCAAAAGTGATCCCATTTTATTTATGTTTCCCATATACTTACAATAATATAGCCTATATTTTATGTATACGGAAAGTAACATAAATTCTTTTTTAACTATTACATTCCATAACTTTGTAGACGTTATAAATATGTAAAACAATAAAAAAATTTATCTTCATAACACTAATGTTAACACTAATTTTAACTATTGAATATATTTGGTGTTAGTTTTGTAGAAATTCGTTATTCACAATTATATGAAACTATGTGATGTAGTATTATTTCTACTATGAAAGTAGAAATAATGCTACATCACGTAGTTTCACTTAATTGTGACTAATTTTAACATTAGTTTATATAAGGACTTTGACATACAAGCGAACAGATTAACGGACGTTGAAAAACTATAAGGGTTCTTAGTTTGGCTACGGAACCCTAAAAAGAATTTCTTCTAAATTCCATGCTCCAACTCGGAGAGACATTGAATGATTCTGATATATTTTCTTTTGTGTAAAATGTAATATTTTCCAGTTGATTCTTCTGCAATATAATTAAGAAATTATTGAGTCCGGAAACATTTTGAAGATCCCTTAAAAGTTTGAGAGTATAATGCTCCTCGAAGAAATTCAGTTTGAGATCATTTGACAATTATTTATAAATACTTTTGTCACCGTTGGTGACCAGAGTTTGATGATGGGACAGAAGTTGGTGAGAGATCTACGAAATGGTTAGGAATAGATTCTTTAAAATTGGATTCATCTGACTTATCTTCAAGAAAATAGTGAAATAAATAAATAAGTATGTATAGGTATTTACGAGAAGTAAAGTCATTCAAAAATTAGTAAATATTTAAGCATATACGGTTATAAAATTTAAGCATATAGTAAATATTATATAGTAAATATTTAAGCATATACGGTTATAGAAAAACATAAAGAATGTACTGGTAAGTAAAAATGCATGAAGCATCTCGGATATTATTAGGCAGGTAGGAAACAAGGAAACAAAGTTTTAAAAAACTGAGTTGTTAGAAGTAATAATTTTGCACAGCATTTTCAAACGTAGTAATCAAAAAGGGTATTAACAGGTAAGTAGATAAATATGTACAGGTATAAAAGGTCACAAAACAAACAGTACATTAGCAGGCAGGTGGGTACTTATATACAGTTATACAGAGAGGGGTGACCTAAATGCTATATTGTTAGAAAGGTAAGTGAGTAAATACAGGTGTACAAAAAGGCGTGAAATAACAACGATATAAGTAGATGAGTAGGCGAGTATATACATGTATATAGAAAGGCATGAATAAACTAGAATATTAGTAGGCCCGTAGGTTGTTATGTACAAATGTACTAAAAATGTGAATAGAATAGGATATTAGTAGGTAGTATGTGAGTATTGTCAGGTAAATAGAAAGTACCAAGCAGACAGGATATTAAGTAGATAAGTAGGTAAGTACGTATATGTATATATAAAGTAATGAAACAACTAAAAATTAGCCATCAGATTGGTATGTAAAGACCGTGCTAAGTCGAATGTGGCTCCTGTGTGTTTGTATGTATACGTGCACATGAAAGATACTAAAAAAAGGGAGAGCAGAGGACTTAGCATCATTTTTTATATTTCTGTTAGTCGCAGTATTTTGAAAATTTATTTATTTTCGATGGATATAATATCGCAATAGTTCGAGCTCAACTCTCGTATTTTTATTAATTTATAATTTTAATCTATCATTTCTTCAAAAATTTTGATATTTGCTAATTTTTTTTGATGAAATATTTTTTTCCATATTTTATTCGGTAACTTCCACAATACTATCCCCATATACTACCTTGGCAGACCACATATTTGGAACTTACACAAATCTTAATGCGGTCTTATATAAACTAAACTATCTATTTTTATACGGATACGTATTGTGTATAATACTATCTATGTATTAGTACATTTACAACTTTATTAACACACCCAATACAAAACCCAAAAACAAATATTTAAATCAGCACAAACTTTCCAAGAATATTGCGGACAAATCTTTCGGTTTACATAAAATATATATGTATGTACATGTGTTACATATTTGCTACTTTTATTTTCCATATTGTTTAATTAATAAGATATAGCCCACATAAAAAAACATAATTTAAATTTAAAATTTTTTATTTTATTTTTCGAGGTGAACAAAACATATGCAATCTATATTTGAACGTAAATTGAACGATTCCTATGCAAAATTTTGATGCACATAAAACACAGATTATATAAAATAGTTAAAGTTAGTTTTATTCGTATTTTATGGTTTTTTCTAATACATATAGAAAAAACTATAAAATACGAATAAAACTAACGCTGCGAGTGTTTCTTTGACAATTAGATACAAATAAATATTCAAAGATGCAAAACAATTCTATTAACTATTTACGAATATTAATATTGTTTTAACTATAGAAATATATCGCTTTGTATACCTATTATATGAGCAAAAATATCAAGAATTTTTAAAATTTATCATCCTCGCTATAATTTTCTGATAAAATTTTAATAAACCTTTTTTAAATTTCTATGTTTTAGACATAATTTCTACGGAAGCCGTTTTAGAGATGAAAATTGGAAGCGTCTTAAAAAAGGGTGGAAAAGGTACATGAACCTAAAAAAAGTTAATTTGTTGAAGAATTTATGTAATTCACTCTTTCAATCAATACCCACTCGATGAATATAAATATCTTCAAAAATTTAAATTGACACTTGGAATTAATATTTCCGTACAAATATTTATTAGGTGTTAACCATTAAGATATATGAGGGTTAATATACTTTTGACCTAAGTTAATATTTCAAATTGATATGTTGAATGGAAAAACATCGTGACACACAAACAAAGGACACGTAAGTGATATAATAAGACTTCAAATTTTCTTTTTTATGCAACAAAGCTCTAGCAGTCGCTTCGATAAAATATTTTGATTTTGACAATTAAATGAAACTACATGATGTACTATTATTTCTACTTTCTTTAAATTCTTTACCACGACCTAAGTTTCGTTGTATTACAACATCTTCAAATGGGATATTAGCAAAGAATTCTTTGCTAATATCGCACTTGAAGATGTAATACAATGAAACCTAGGTCGTGGTAAAGAACTTAAAGAAAGTAGAAATAATACTACATCACGTAGTTTCATTTAATTGTGAAGAATGAATTTCTACAAAATTAACGCCAAATATATTAAATATTAAATTTTGATTTTGTCTATCTGGGAACATTTACGTAAAGACAATCACCTTCTTTCAGTATCACCCTGAAATTGTGTATTACTGAAATCAAAATTGTTTTCATATTTCACATGCTTTTAATAAAATCATTGTTTGATGCGGCATGCTAAAGCTAAAATAAAGATAAAAAATTGAATTTTTTTTGACGCATTTTGATAGAAGATACAACCATGGCTAGAATTTTTGTTGCGAAAAATTCTGTACATCAGCGATTAACGACTAACCGCTATCATACTTTTTTTCAATTTTCGTTATACTCTCAGTCAAAAACAAATTTCAGCTATTAATTTTTCTAGAATAAAATTTTGTTTGAAGCATAAATGGTATAAAAAAAATATTGTTACTCCAGCATTTCCCTTCAAAAATAGTAAATTAAAACTCTTAAATTATCTGATACCTTCGTAATTTATCCTAAACAATTTGATCACGTGTAATAAATATAAACAGAGCAATATCAAATTTTCATTGTGGCAATTATTCACAAAAGGCCTAAGGAATTATTACTCAGAGCGAATTAAATAACTAAATCGGATACTACCAGTTAAGAATTAAAGAGCAGTGGGTGTACGTAACATTAGATATTTTATTCAATTTACGTGAAAATATTTCTTAGCTTGAATTATGAAGCCCTACTAACATTTGTATCCTAATTAATATATGGTAAAACTGTAATTTCATTTCCAAAATAGTACTAATTTCCTTTTTTGAAAAATATATCAACCAATATTCAAGGGCAAAAGAGAATAGTATATCATTACATCCGTTTTATTAAAAAAAAATGTAATTGAGCATAATGATAAAATTGATTCGTACGAAAACTGAATATGCTAATTTAGAAAAATTCATTACTCTAAAAAAAGGTAAAAAGAGTCAGCACCATCTGCGAATTTACAATACAGCACGTGGATATTAGGAGACAATTTATTTAAGTCCTGTTCATGACGGTTGAATGCCAATTTTTATATTTTCAATTTAAATATTTTATTTATGTTGATATTCAAAAAATAGTTTAAAACGTTATTTATTAACATTTAATATTATTAGTTTATTAACATTTAATATTATAGCAGAGCAGTAATTAATTTACCAAGTTTTAACCGACTTCAAAAAAGAATAATGTTCTCAGTTCAATTGTATAATTTTTGTGGATAGACTTGAGGTAGATTTCAGGTAACAAGTCTCTAATATTTGATGTTCTTTTTTTTTATTTGGAAGGATATACTCACAAGCATTTATTATGAAATTTAAAAAATCAGAAGTTTGGATGTATAAGTCTAACGGTAACCTAATACGAATAAGGCCAACATGTATTTGCTCTTTAATAATAGAGAGGCACAACAATGGAGGTGGAAGTGGTGAGAGTGGCTCTTCAGGGATGAGAAGTAAACTCATTTAGTTGGAATTCTATTATTGCTGGAGATTTTCGAAAACGGTACTAAGTGAAAGGTAGTACTTATGTGTCTGTGTGAGTGTGCAAATACGTGAGGAGAAAGAAAAACGTCAACTTAGCACCGGCTTCAAAAATCTCTATAATACTGTATAGTAGTCCATAAGTAAGTTTTTGCAAATTTATTTATGGTCGGAAACGTTATTGTATTCCAAACGTGCGAATGAGTACTAGTATTTTTATTATTTTATATTTTCCAGTGAGCTTCTTATTCGGCAGTTATTTTAAATCGGTTAAATTGGTTTGTTAAAAGTTTTCTCTGGTAAATATTGTTTGGATTTTTGAGTGAATAAAATGTAATAATTATATCTTAACAATTATTAAATTGATATAATACAGTTATAAAATTATATTGAAAAAATACATTAATATTGGACGAACTCGTAGAGGAAGTACGTATGGTATAGCTTAGACTTACCATGAAGACAAATACGGGCAATTCAAGCAAAAAGGAAGAATCATGTCCTCTTTGATCGTAAAAAATATAAAAATTGGTTTTTGAATTCAATATACGGGAAGTTGACCGTTCGCAATAACAACGTGTTACATTACAAAGATTTGTAGTTATAATCATCCAAAAAAATTTTCAGTTGTTGACATACGTGAAGAAAAAAATTGACAATTGTTACGACAACATACAGAACATGACATCATAATTGAAAAGCTATTAAAGGGAACTGATATAAAAAATTTGTGTATCAAAGCAAGTATAATTTATATAATTATTTGTATTTTTCTCGCATGGTGTTTTACATTCAGAAAAGAACAAAAAGTTTTCAGAAAACAAAACATAAAAAATGTCTTTTAATTTTAGTTACAAAATGAATTCTTAAGTTGTACTTGATTATTAATTTCCTTGATTATTTCTTGATTATAATAAAATGTAAACTTTGTTTTTTTAAGACAGGGTGAAGATTTTATTCTATTGCTATCAAATGTAAAAAACATTAATTGACCCGTAAATATTAGTAACATTGCATGATGTCGAACAAATTTTGGACCAGGGAATTCCAAACTAGATACAGAGTACAATTAATAGATACTTATCTACGAGGACTTATTAATCACTTTACATAACGTTATCATAGTTCCCTATTATGGTAAGACGCGACAGATATTACTAAAGTTCAGCTTTGCGCCATCAATCACGAGGCCGTCATATCAATTCTGCGGTGGCAGCATTCGACATCGATGCTGTGCATAGCACTTGTGAATTTGAATATTGTTACTTCTGCAGAAGCATCACGTCTCAGCTATTATTTGGAGAATAAGAATGATTGATGCTGTGTGTTGTGAAGTTATTTTATTCATTATATATATATATATATATATATATATATACATATATATATATATTTAGAGTTAGTTACTGTAAGGGTCTCTAAAAAGAAATTTCAATATATTTCTTTATTTTCATTTGAGTTAATAAATTTAATATCAGCATAATGACAAACAAAAAGATATTTCAAACAGGAATTCTGATCTTCTGACCTTCAAGATTTCCTTCTTTATTTATAAAATGATATAAGATTTTAATAGAATAGGCAACTGAAGAGAAAGCATGGCTCATAAAATTTAGAAAAGTTTATACACATAGAGAATTGCTCGATTGAGCAATAAATTACAAATTTAGATTGTTAAATATTTTGTGGAAAATGTTGTACAAAATCGGTTTCTTCTTTGTTTCCTCTGCAATTTTTGATCGTAGTGTCATTATCCTTACGGCAATTTTTATAAACTCATACTTTTGTCGGTAGACGAAAGTAACCACTTCCTTTACATGAAATAATTATTTCGAAACCTATTGGGCATCAGTTTTATTTAAACAACTAAATACAACATTTACATATATCTCCCTATTTTAAGTTATATTTATATATATATATATATATATATATATATATATATATATATATATAACTTTTCAGTAGGAATAGAAGCCGTGCAGAGAGAGGTCCGTATACACTTCGGCGTACGTGGATATTATAAATATAAGATTATCCTATTAAATAATTTTATTATTCACCACAAGGAGATATTGTAGAGTAGATTTCTCACGGGCGTAAAAATAAATAATATAAATGATTGAATGAGTTTAACCTTTGTCTAAATTTCTATTAATGCTGTTTTCTTTTCCATAGTTTAGACTGTAGTCATCTCGAGAATTGAAGAAGAAGGAAAGACTTCATATTTTTGTAATAATACCAAAACTAACTCTGAGTATATCAATAATTGGGAATAAATTAAATAATACAAAATTATCTTACAAGTGGCAGCATGAATTGCCAATTAATCATATTATAATTATGAAAAAAATATGGCGCCAACATGAGACGCCTGGTAGATGTGAAGTATTAAAATTTTATAATTATTCATTAGACCCAGACCAAAAGAATAAATAGAAAAAAACATACGTTTGTACTATGCAATCAGTATAGCACAATCTATCGAAATATTAGGTGCGTAGTGCACCTAATTTTCCAATAAACCGTAGTACTGTGTTTTGGTCAGAAAATTACTTAATGATTTCATGAAAATTTAACCAAAAATATTTTATATTCGAAAATGAAAATAAGCCTATCAATGTATATATCAAAACTTCAGCAACCACAACAACGGCTCGTTAATCTAACTGTGTAATTTTTGCTTCTGGTGGGAGAGGGACGAGTCTTACTATCTTTATGTAAGGCTTTTGAGGTTTTAATGCAGTTTAATGCAAAACACCGATATAATCAAACTGGCCGAATTACATCGGAAAGAGCCCACAAGACGCGAAGCCGGCCAAATGGTAGACGAGGCGCAAAGCTGGCCGAATTAAGAAAGAAATAGCCAATTATAAACGAAGCTGGCCGAATGGTAATACGCGTTGTGCCATCAGAATATTGTAAATCGCAACTAAACGCGCCATTAAATATATTACATCAAAAACGAAAAAGGGAATATTTTGGGTTTAAGAAATTTACTAAGTGGTAGAAAGAAACAGAATTTATTTATATTGTTTTAATTTAAAACTCGTCACATATTTAACAATTGTATTATTGAACATATTTGGCGTTAATTTTGAAGAAATTCATTATTCACATTTAAATTAAACTACATGATGTAGTATTATTTCTACTTTCTTTAAGTTCTTTACCACGACTTAGATTTCGTTGTATTACAACATCTTCGTGGCAAGGTGGGCTATTAATAACCCACCTGAAGATGTTGTAACACAACGAAACCTAGGTCGTGGTAAAGAACTTAAAGAAAGTAGAAATAATACTACATCACCTAGTTTCATTTATTTGTCAATTGTATTATTTTTAACTCAATATGTTAATAAGTGTCTAAACTAAGATATTTTCTTTGAATAATTTAGTGTTATAACAGTGAAAATCAACACATTTAGGAGTTTGGACTCTTCTACCTTTACATGCATTTGGAGTCTTTTGTCGTGAGAATTAGCAAGCCTACGGATAATATGCTCTACCACGTCAATTACGAGATTGCCATTGAGATTACAGAGAACGTATCGAGGCGCTTAACAACACACTTAATGGTTTCATTTTAAAAACTTTGCATTACTTGAATATTAAAATATCTGGCGCAGCCCCATATGTGAATTCTATACCTTCAAAACTTACGTAAAGATTACTTATATAAGTTGATAGCTTAGGATAACGCTCAACTAATTATTTTAATAAGAGTCATACCAATGTATTAAGTTATATTGGAATATGGTATAATTTAGGAAGTTTGATTATTGTATAACCTTTTTATTTGTAAAATTAATCTAGCCGTTTTAAATTAATTTTCTTTAACGCACACATTTTAAATCCAGATGGTTACTTTGTTGAGATCTGATTGCAATTTTTAGTCAAATTGTCCACAAATCCTCCTGCATCCGTGATTGTCGCAACACATTATATGCAAGTAGCTTAGGTACTATACAATGTTATTGAAACATTAATAATTCAAAGCAAATATAAAACAGGTCCTTGAATATACTGTCTTGAAAGACATCAATGTCAATCAGCTTCAAGTTTGAGTTCGAATCTTTGCATGTAACCCTGAAATGTTGATCAATGAGGTGTGATTTTAAGAATTAATAAGCAGAAGATAGCAGAGCATAATTTTTCGTGGTCTAGCACTTTTTCCTTAACATAAGTAATACGATGATCCTGATCAATTGTGGAGTGATTATTTCTGTAAACAAACTGATGAGAAAATAGGAGCTTTTTTTATCAAGGATTAGTTTCGGATGCTTTAAAATCACTTTCTAAAATAACTTTAACATTATTCCATTCCGTTTAAATCTTAGTCAAGTTTTGATATCATAATAACTTCAGCTTTTTTTCATGTATCTGGTACATAGTTTAACCAAACTTTATAGATCAGAGTACCTTTTTTTTGGAATCTTTAAAGTATATCATCTATAAAAATATAAAATCCAGGTCTATTTTTCGCAGTGAGGTTGTTTTAAATTTCATTAGAACTACGTGAAAAGTTAATAAGATAATTCTATAAAAAATTATAAAGATCAAAATTTGGTTAAGCACCATCTGTGTTATTTTATTGAAGTCTCGCTCAAAGATATTGAGAAAATACATTTACATTTTTAAAATTATTTCGAGCCTGTTTCCCATAAAATCTTTTTTCTGAGTCAATAATCCCTTTAGATATTTTGTTTATATTCAGAATAAGTATTCAATTCTACTATCTGCAGTAAGTTCTGTGAGAAACTTGTTGATTGATGATTATTTGACATTTTTAATTTCTCTAGTTATAGTCTAATAGCTCTGTTAATCAAAATTTTATCTAATGGGTTTTTCGCTTGATGTCACTTTCCGTAAGATTTAATTTTTCTGACATTAGGACTCTGATTTCTTTGCAAAATTTGGGGGTTTATATTTTCTTTTAATAGCTGACGTACTGTTAGCGGCCGTTTTCTGAATAACCGTTATAAAGATATTAAATTTTTAAATAGATCGAAAGTTCTAAGCAAAATCATCAATTTAATGTAATTTTCTGGTAAGATTTCTGGATTGAAATTATTCCATTTCGCGTATTTTTTTAAATCAGACTTGGTTTTTATTCTTTCAGGATATTTTTATCACTAAATGTAAGGAAAAAATCAGGGTTCTTCTAAAGTATATATTCAATTTTAACATAATTTGATGATATATTTTAAAAACAAAAATATCTGTTAGATCTGCAGTTCTATACGAATTGGTGAGAGGCCTGGCCGATGGTTAGCCTATTGATAAGAATTTGTATTCACAACTAGCAGCAGTTCTCTATAATTCACAACCCTTACGTATAATAAGCCTAGAGTATCAGTGGTTGTTTTTAATATTTATGAACAATAAGCACATACAATAATGAATCGAACATTTCAGTTGTTAAAAAGCGTTATGCATTAACTTTGTTTAATTGTCTCAACCCTCACAATTGTAGCTTGGATATACTGCTGTTCCACATACTGCTGTTCTTCTTTATAGTATTTATATTGTTTTTATGATAACAGCACTACCGAGATCCGCATCAAGCAGCGTCACAAGAGCCGTGTGGGCATGATAAGTGATATGTGATATGAAGTGATGAATGATAACTTGAATTACATTTGAATAGAGTAAAGAATTTTTGGGTCGGTTGATTTACTAACACCCGTATCACCAGAACCTGGCATGGTAAGTAGGTAGGTTTTGCAGAGTAACAACTTCCCCGTAGCAAATATCTTGAATCATAATAATTCAGTGGAACACTTTAACAAACGGACGTAAATAAATTCATGTCAATCGTTTATATCAGGACAACAAATATGTAATCAAAACAACAATAATGAAAATGTAAGGTACCCATGCAATGTCAGTGTTTTACCTCGAAATTCCGACAATATTTAATCTCATTTTCTCATATTTCTGTAAATGAAGGTCAACAATTTCCAAAAGTTTTAATCACTAACTTACACAAGGACAGTGAAACTATGTTAATATTAAATGTCGTTATTTCAACAGCGTTCAAATGTCCTACAAGAATTTATATTACTGAAATATTTTATAACATTGCTTCGAAGTATATGATGAGAAAGGCAATAAAATAATGTGAATAGGGCTTGTCAATAATTGGCAACAAGTCATGCGGACCACGTCATATTACTTGCTCAATGGAAATGGAATCTAATATTTATAATAATGTTCAAAATTAGCTGATAATAGTTGAACTTTTTATTAATAAGTTTAAAACAAAAACCATGATCGTATATAGAACCGGTAGATTTTTTTCAGGCATGATAACTATCAAATATGGAGTCTGTCAGCAATTTTATAGAAACTAATTTTTTACATTGAAGTGGATGCTTCCAAAAGAACACTGAATGAAGACTCGAATGACTTAACAAGTAGTATATAAACTCTTTCTTGTATATAAAGGTATTCCAGCTTTGTTAAAGGATTTTCATTCCCTGTGTCTCTTTTATATGTCAAAGTTATTTACCATATTGCACTATATAATTTATTTTTACAAATCAGCAAATCCTCGATTTGTTATGTCTTTAATAACTATTCAATTAAATAATCATATTAACAAATATGATTTAAAGCCAGATATTTTCTTTGAAACGTAAGGCAGTCTTGTATATGTTATTATGTTTACTCAATAGTTTAAAAAGGCTCTAAGGCAACAGAGCCACTACTAAAGGAGCACGATAAATGATTGGTATTCGGCTAATAGCATATACGCCCCTTAAAACTGTAATGACATGATGGAAATTAATATATTCTGTATTCTTTAAGTGTTATCCTTTGACTTGTCATATATTTTTAATGAAAATAGTAATAAAAATTGCCAATGATATTGGAAACTTTAGAAAAATGATATATTTTAATGCTTCATTTAATTTTTTATTACCTTTCAATTGATTCATAATGTCTCACGTTAGCTATTTCGAAATATTTCTATATCAAAATTTGAGTGTTAAAACTGAAATTATGTGTTTTATTACGATTATATTGTATCTAAGATCTCTGATTTATTTCAAAATCACGTCGTTTATTAAGTCTTTATGCATGACAAATTTTTATTGGAATGAAATGACAAGAGAAAAGTGTCGAAGAATACGTTTATTGATTTATCGGTACACATTTATTGAAGAAAATCAGTAATTTGAAATAAAATTTCAGCAAATAACTAGACGGACTATTGCTTACTAGTAGCAATAGTTCATCTTATTTTTAGCTGAAATTTTATTTCAAATCATTAATTTTCTTTACTTCTATATTGGAAGATATGAACCCTTGCACATTATTTAATTTGAAATTACTGGTTAGAAAGAAAAGCCTTAGCCTAAATATCTTGATTGAGAAAATTCAATCTTTGTACATATGTATGTACATGTGGCGAGTATAACATTATTGAACTATAAAGCCGCATCTTCTAGTTTTTAAAAGTACAAATAAAAGACTCACCATAACAAAATATTTAATATAAACCAATTTGAATAGAACTTATCAAGAAAGTGAGACGAACCCAAACTCAATGAAAAACAAATCCTTCGTTAAAAAGACCTTTTGCCCACCTTGTGACAGAAATCCTATACGAGTACTAAGTCTCAAGTCTCCAGAAAATCGGAAAGGGGTGAATTATCAATTGCAAAATATGTTGAATAAAGAAAGACACCAAATCAAATAAAATACATTTTTTTTAACAAATGTAACAATTATTCTCAAATGTTCTCATTAGAGATATTTCTACATTTACCAATATCCTTTGGCAAATAGATTGAAACATCTCTTAACTAGTTATTATTCCAGTTAACACCAAAAGGATAAATAGACACACTATCTTTATCTCCGCAAGAAGAAAGTATATTTCTTGAAAGCGCATGAATATTCCTGGCCACAGCTCGCACAAGGCACATCTGCAAAAGGAAGGTCGTTATTTGCCCACAGTAGTTATTGCCACACTGAATTGCTTTTATGGTGGAACAGGTTTCATTAGCATAATTGGTGTGATGGGCATCCGGACCGCTTTACCGTAATTTGTGTTTCACCGAGCTTGATAAACAAACGAACCAAATTTAACTTCTGTAGATGACATTATTATTTGTTATTAGTAATATCTTATTGACGTAAAATATAGACGTACCTTAATTTGTTCAAAGACTTTTTGACTTCAAAACATGAAACAATTCGACCACGAGAATATGGAATTTCAGGAAACAAATTTGGAACCGATTTTCAATTTCATAATTTTTCTGCATATTTTTATAGATATTTTATATTCTGTTCTTTTCAATTTTTTCTAAAGCAGACAAGTAATTTTCATTTAAATTAAGAATTTCATTAAACTTACGAACTTTGAAAGTAGTCTTCAAAACCATTGTAGTTTATGTATTGGTCTATCAATGTGATATATATATATATATATATATATATATATATATATATATATATATATATACACTCATTTTGCATAAAAAACGGGCGGTTTTGATTTTGTGATATTATTAACAACATATTATTTATTAAGAGATTGTATTAATTGTAATTGTTACTGGCAGGTTTCTATACCTGCCAGTAAATATTATTAACAGTGTATTCTAGCACATAAAAACGAACGTTCTAAATTTTAAATTTATTCTTTTTGAATGAAAATTCCCTTTCACTGACAAAAAAGTATTTTTTGGCGGTAAATGAAATCCAACTCTCATTAAGTTCTTTTTCATTTGTTACGTTTTTTATTTTAACGAATAAATTTTAAATAAATTTCTGCTGTTTGCTGCATTAGTTCACTTCTGTTTGTTGTCCTTTGTATTGTTGAAAAAACGATAAGAGCTAGTAAAATTATTGCGCTGCTTGAAGAAGGCTGTAGCCAATGTTATGTGTCTCAGCGGTATAATACGAGCCGTTCCACCATCCAAAGGACCTGGCAACGATATCAAGAAACAAGCTCCGTCAGTAGAAGGATTCTGGAATACAACGGTGCACTGACCCACGGGACGACCGCTTCATTGTCAGTTTTCAAAGTTAGTATATTTTCAAAGTTTCCTGATATATATTAAAAACGTTGTCCACAACCTTATTGTATACAATTACTTCATTCTTTCCCTTTAATGTTCATTGTCTTTTGTTTAAATATTTTAAAAATTTAGAAGTTTTTAACAAAGTTCTTGTGTAAATTTTTTTCACGTCAACATTTCGCTAAGGTACATGCAGCCCGTCCGTGCTTAAATAAATATTTCACTATAATAACCAGCCCTTTATAATATCACTTATGATTTTTTTATTCCATGGTTAAACAAACGGAAACTAAGTTTTTCAAAAGCACTTGATAGAAACCATTTTAATTCTGTTTTGTGATGGAGCATATCGATGCACATATTTTGCGGGAGTACGAACCTAAATTTCATTTTGATGCAAGTAAGTTTAATTCCAAAATCGCAAAATTCTTACATTTAATAGCATTTAGTACGATATTTGCAAATAATTTAGTACAAAAAGTAAAAACATTTTATATTATTTCTGAATTCTAT
Source organism: Druceiella hillmani (assembly GCA_039881145.1). Classification (NCBI taxonomy): domain Eukaryota; kingdom Metazoa; phylum Arthropoda; class Insecta; order Lepidoptera; family Hepialidae; genus Druceiella; species Druceiella hillmani. The sequence continues at coordinate 3,429,415 of JAYKKI010000117.1, forward strand.
GTTCGAAAACAACTGTGGACTCAAATCCCTGCTAGGTCCAAACATCAATTAACCATTATTCTAAATGTTTAATAACCAAAATCTAAATTAATAGAAAGCAAACAAATTTCATTTGGCAAAAATTTAAATAAATTAACACCGCATACTTACTCCTGGTATATTTTTATTAAATAATGTGTTATGCAGAATTAATAAACATGAATTAATTAATATGTGCGCGACGGATAACCAGAGTCTATAAATATTAATGAAGGGCACATCTGAAACGTCGGCATATTGATGAGAGTTAAGTTAATTATAACTAAGACAAAATACGGGGTGGAAATTATTACGTGAACACGCTCCAAACTTTTCCACCCTGGGTTATTAATCTCTGCAAGAAACTTTTTTATACAAGTTTTCAAAGAATTTCCTCTCAACTTTTATTAAAAGAGGTATATGTTTTTAGAAGCTTTTTGCCATAGATAATATAATTTCCTTTTTGTAAGTAAACCAATGTACATATTGGATTGTTAGTTTAATTAAACATAGAAATGATGTATCGTAATATTGACGGTTTTATTTCCTACATAAAGCTAATAAGTTGAACGAGACTTTTAATTGTGATCAATGATTTTTTTTAGGCACGTTAATTAATTTCATAGCTTGTTCCATAAATACAGGCATTAAAAAAATAATGGTTGAAAAGAAAGTGGGGTCAAAAATATCGACGCCATTTTTTTCGGTAATGGTTTGGCGTGGAAAATTGGTATTTGATGACAATGCGTATTAACTGGCAGAGATTTAAATTTTACTTAACACTAATAAATCTTTATATAGAAATTTCATAGCCGGCAAAGGAATTGATTTTATCATATCTCGTGTGAAGTGTCAATTTAAAAATAGACGCGTAAAGATTTTACAATATATATAGGAAGCTTTTTTAAACAGAGTTGTTTTATAATATATTTTTCTTTATGTTTTCTCTATAAACGGGCCTAGGCAATACAACAATTAGATAAGGCTTCTTTTTTCTATAAAATTCTAACAAACTACTGATTCCTTTAATTTTCCTTTGATTCCAGGACATTTTTTTTATTTAATATGATTTGTTTTAATTTTTAAACAATCCATCGTATTAATACATTTGTGATATTGTGGCCAAAAACGATCGATCGGTAGATAAACAATTTATTTGAATGCCAACGCATATTCATGAAATATATCTTGCATAATAACTATATTGAAGAATTATTTTTTTATAAAAACTATTCGTTTGAAACTAGAGGAAGGGTATTTAGAATCTCATTTTCCTCAATTATTTTCCGAAGTCACACGCAAAATTTATATCTGTGGTATAAGATGTAAATGACAAAAAGGAAAAAAAATATTTTGCAACAATATTCGTAAATTGTTACGATTGAAGACCGAGTAAGATTCGTTCTAAAAAAACCAAGGACCGAGTAAGATTCGTTCTAAATAAAGATATTTATGAAATTATCGAATTCGTAGAAGCTAAAAAGGATGAAAAGTGTATTAAAATATAATGAATATAAACATCTCTCGGAAGTGATTTTCTTTTCGCATTTGAAGTCACTATCTTGTTTTACGCACGCTAAATACTTTGTAAAAAAGGTGTTAGTGTGGTGTTAATTTTCGGCTGCTAGAGCCCATATTCTATTGCTCTTTTATCACATTATTTTTATCAGGTGATTTTTTCACGAAGTATAACAGTTAGTGTGCGAAGAGCGGGATTGCTGTCTTAACTTTGCTTTTTCTTTAAATTAAATTAAAATTATGTTATATTCTATTTACGTATTAGTTCTTTGAAATATAATATATCCAATATTGGACCAATTTTATTGACTAATAGTACTTTTTTTTTCAAATTCCTTCCAAAAAATCATTTATTTTGGCTATACCTTTTTATATTATTCTAGGCGATATACTCACTTTATGCATAATGCACCTTATGCATCGGGTCTATATAAGAGCTCTAGATATAAAATAGAGATACGAATAGAAATATTGATCTAAATATTTGTTAACATTTATTGGCATCCAAAGTGAACTCGTGAACTCCTAAACTTCGTGAACTTGGTCCTTAATATTTTTCCTAATACTGAATCTCGTTACCAAACAGAAAATAAACGTTTTATAACTGGACCAAATCGGATCGTCTTAATTTCAGAAGCGTTTACTTTTTCTGTGACTGACTACTTATCTGAATTTTATTTTACAGTTTAAAAACATTTGTAGGAAAATGTTATAAAAGCGCAAAATTAACTTTCTTTTTATGTGAAAGAAGTTTCGAAGGTAAAGCAAATTTTTAAATCTTGATTATTTAATATATTTGGCCTTAATTTTGTACAGTTTTGGTTCTACTTTCTTTAATTTCTTTACCATGACCTAGCTTTCGTTGTACAACATCTTCAGGTTGGCTATTAGCATTCTATGATAATAGTCCACCTGAAGATGTAATACAACGAAACCTAGGTCATGGTAAAGAACTTAAAGAAAGTAGAAATATTGCTACATCACGTAGTTTCATTGAATGAGACGATGTGTTATTAATTTTGTTGTTAGAATCAAAATGCATCATGGCTGGTGTTACAAGGCTTTGCTTAAATTTTTTTTCAGAAATTAGCGTCATGCTCTGTAAGTTTAGTTTACTTTGAAGTTGTCAAACCTGCAAAATTATAACACTTTGTACCATAGTATACCAATTTAATTTTAAATGCAGCATCGAAAGTATTGAATATTTCGTACACAACCTTGTTTTAATACAGGACGTCATCAAGATAGTGTTTTTCCTAAGTATTTTTGTTCATTTTCTTTGAAATGACTATTTATTTCAATAGGTTAAACCGTTCAAGAAATTCGAATAATAATTCTGGGAACATAGTTTATGAATAAAAAATTTGCTTGAGGTTCGCTTAACCCGAACAAAATGGGAGGGTTCCCATTTAAAACACAAGTTTTATAATATCATCAAAACATCCTTTTTTATCGTATTTGTACTAACTATTGACATTTTTTAAGAAAGCAACTGACATGGAAAATTAAAATCTTTCACCTTAATAGAACATGTAGACCGATATATTTCGCAAGTTCAAAAAGTTAATTTTGAAATTCCTGCTTATTAACTTACATATATAGATTGAATCTTCTTCTATATCTTAATAAGAACCGATTCTTAAAAGACATTTGCAAAGAAATTGAAATGATTTCTACTAAATGTGAAAAAATGTACGTGAACGACTTTTCTGACATAACTTCTTCGTGGGATAGATTCTCAACCCTGAGCTGTCAATTTTCTGTCAGGTATAACTGAAGAAGCAATAGCATTCCTAATAACCATAATGCCTCCAGATCCTGATCTGATGACTACAGAGATTTTTAAAGCCCTTATTGACTCAAAATCGAACATAATCGTTAGTATATATAATCAAATCTGAAGTACTTTTAAATAGTCTTCATATTGAATACATTAAACCATCTTATTTTTTTATAAAAAAGATTGTCAAGGAAGGTCAATAAGTACTGAACTCTGCATTTAGTGCCTAATTCCTGTAAAATGCTCCTCCAAATCATCAAGCACTGTCATCGTAGTTACTTAGGTACACAAATTATAGAAGAGCAAGCTGGCTACGTAAATGAAAGAGGCACCTATGAATATATTCTGAACTAATTTGATAAACAGTGGAGAAATGCTACGGTTATGACACGTCTATCGTTATGTGTTTTGTGGTTTGTAGTAAGGTGCTTGTTGGTGTTAAGTGGGATAAATTATAGAGAAAAATTTGTGAACTAGGCGTACTTAAATATCTCTTTGGTCCGCTGCACTCTTTGTATGTAGACAGTGGAACGATAAAATCACACACGAAGTATCCAAACCTTTCAAAATTTTATGGGAAATCTGCAGGCTCGCATTCTATTAGCATTTTTCTTTAACGCATACGGAAAAAAATATTACGATAGCAACATCTGCTGATTGGAGTGCCTATGCCATCGCAAGTGATGTAAAACTAACAACCCTAGTTTATGCTAACCGTACAATTTCATTACAAGAGAATGAGTCAGAAATGGTATCTCTTCTTCGAGGAATGGAAGATCAATTTCAGTTTGGGACTATCCGTTAATAGGTTTAAGGTGAAAGTGATAATAATGGACCGATGTGGAAAACATGAGCTCTCGAATTGTACAAGTTTGGATATCGTTGAAAATTGTATCAGCCAAGAGTCCAGCATCTCCAAAAAAGGTGGATACGAAGGGGAATGCATGGTTAAATTGGCATGCCAAAAAGCGCATTGACTTACTTAGGAATGATGTGGAAGAGCAATCCAGAAATATCAAGCTGTCGAATAAGAATGCTTATTTTTTTATGTGCGGTTCTAAGTCATGGACGCTGCAAAGGGTTTATTGTAAAAAATTGGTATCTTCAAAATGTGACAGAGAAATATGCCCAACATGTCTTGGACTAAACATAGTAACAACATACCCATTTTTAAAAAACTTCCAAAAAAAGATTGTCACTTCAGACACTACACGGAAACATGTGTTCGTACATTTGATATGTACGAACACAACACACGTTTTGTAAGTTCTATTCATAAAAACTGAATTATTATGATTTCTGACTATGTGCAAGACAATAAATATTACATTTTAAAATAAATGACAATTTTCCAGATTATGTATTTTAAAACAAATGCACATTCAATAGTGAAGCATGTTCAAAAGACAATTGAATATTACTCGAATACTCAAATGAAAATTACTTAAAATTTAAATAATTTCATGATGAATAATTATTAAGAATTCACGTATAATAAATAAATTTGTATGCAGCATTTATAAAAAATATTTATCAAATGATGAAAAACTAATTGAATGACATATAAGACAAAATATGAGCTAAAATTAGTCTATCGAAAAAACCAAATATTTTCGACCGAGGGTACACCTGATATGAAACTTTTTAAAATGCGTTTGCAAGAAAATTACGCGCGAGATTTGTTAAAATCAAATTAATAATTCAATTAAATTTATAAAAATTCATTGATATTGCCGGTACCATTTATGCATAAGGCTAATAAATTGAACAAAGGTTTTAGTTTTTCACCAACTTTGTACCCTTAGAATTGTATGACTACGTGAAGTCGAAGTTAATCTTAATGAAATGTTACTATAACAATTCTCAGGGTCACTGCATAATAACTGAAATTAATCTCAATTGAATGGTTTAGGAATTCATAACTTTTTCTTTTTTTATATTAGAGTAGAAAATTTTTATTAACACATTGATTTATAGTTACGTATTATTTACTTGAAAAAAATTGTAAAATACAAGAAATTGTTTAGCAATGGTAAAAACTATTTATGTTCACTTTTTTGAAGAAGTAAGTCCTAAAATAAAGCAAAGGCTACTATGAAATATTTTTTTTTAAAAGCAGCCGTTAATTAAAAAGAGTAACAAATCATTTTTGCTCGAGATATTTCTGAAATATTTAAAGTTAATTGATAAAAAGAAACTAATTTGTTTAAAATATTTACTAAATAAATACGAAGGAACAAATAAACATACATAGTTACAAACATAAATGTCTTTAAAAGCCATATTACTGCCTTTGTTCACATAAGTATATGACACGTTAGATATTCTATTGTCACAACAATCTGAAAGCAAAAATAACTCATTAACAGTAAAAAAACATTAAAAACGTAACCAGCCTAAAACAATTAGAAATTTAAATATCATATTATATTTAATGTACAAATGCCTGTCGTCGGGACTACGTAATGAAAATAAACGCTAGGACAACATAATGAAAATAAACGATATGACAACCTTAAGAGGTACTCAGTAACTGGAGAACACAGCAAGAAGAGAAAATTAATTAGGAAATAAGTTTAAAAATACATTTGCTATGTTGTAGCTGCGCCAGGTTTCTAACAACGAGATGCTATATTTGTTGATCTCAACAAATGTAGCATCCCGTTGTTTCTGCATCATATTTTTCTCAAGCGAAAACAAAGTTTCCTTTGATGTTGCACTATATTTTCTTTTAAATTTGTTTATGTTCAGAAATATTTCATATTTCGAACAGCTTACAAACGATATTTATCAGAGTACTTACTGAATGAAATATAAGTCTTAGAATGATCGGTCAAATAATGGATGCGAAATTAAGTACTGCAAAATTCATATACTCCTTATGCAATTTAATGACATATTTTGTTCCATAAATGGATCATTATCTTTTGTAGGTTATATTGTATTGTTTTTTTAGTTACTTTTGATACAATCTTCACATATTTTTTCATAATTATTTTGTATTACTAACCAATCTTTGTTTCAAATTGGCATATTTTAATTTTGTTAATTAAAATATATTTTCCTTTTAACATTTTTTTAGCCTTTATGTTTTTGTTTTTTTATTAAACGTAGTCTAAGTTCTTGCCTTTATCAATTTTATTATTAAAATAAAACAGTTCAAAATGTTTTAGGCTATTCACCGTTTATTCCTCGAGCAAGCTATTGGCAAGTTTGAAACGTAGGGACATGTCTATGTGAATTCAATAAAGTGCCAGTATGAAACTGTTCAACCATAGACATCCTTTGTTTGACTTTCTATAATATTTAGAAAGGATCGCCTCATATGTTAATCAAAATGTGTTATACAATGTTCTTCTTCCGCAAGCGTCATTGTTCGTGAGGTAAATATAATAAAATATGACGCCTTTCCTGCAATAAATATTGTTTCTTAGGCCTTGAAACTTAAAAAGATAAACCCTTAAAAATCACTCATGTGTTCTTTTTTCCGTCTCTCACGGATGTAAGACGCAGAAACATGAATTTGGCAAAGTCATAAAGAAAATTAAGCCTCGTACATCTCAATAGCTAACTATCAATAATATTTGATTGATTACCTAGGAAGTAAATAAAAATTTGATTTTTTATTTATCATATGACAATAGAACAAATTCAGAAACTTTCTTTTTCCAAATTTCATAAAAATCCTTCCCAGAGATATCGTCAGTATTTTTAATGAAATTTCATACTCAGTATATGAAGTAGTCGATTTGTTTTCTTTAATTTTATTTTCGTTTATGGGTATCAATTGAAGTGAGGAAATTAAAAAGATTTCGTTTTTTTTCAGGAAAGGAAATAAAACTATTAGGATTGTATATAAAGCTTGTTGCCACTTAATATGTTTTTCACGGGTATAACAAGTTTACTTATAGTCTATTGTAGATATTTTCACAGTGAAATTTTCTGTGATGCTTTGAACGAATTTCCAGCCAAAACTGCTGTTTCATAGTTTTGACTTAACTACATTTGAAAATGGAAGAAAAGATAGCATTATGTAAAATACAATTCTTTTAAAAGAAAGCGTTTTGTAATTACTATAACCTAATCTTACACGAGACCTAAAATGAAAAAGGAAATTTTAAATCCACTAAAAATTTTTTGTATTTCTAAATTTAACTGTTAAGATTAATACGGGTCAGCATTATGGGTCAATATACAATCTTCTGTAAAATTCCAAGATCTTACCTCAAAATATTTTTATGCAAAATAGTTTCGACTGACCGACGTATTGTTTAATATTGTGACCAAAAAAAGATCGATTGTTAAATAAATAATTTGACAGCCAATATATTTTTATTAAAACTGATTTGAGTAATAAATATAAAGTTTTTAGTAATACGGTAAATTAAATATTTATTCACAATTAAATGAAACTACGTGATATAGTATTATTTCTACTATATTTAATTTTTTTACCACGGCCTAGGTTTCGTTGTATTACAACATCTTCAGGTGGGATATTAGCAAACTTTATAATTTTAACCCTCAGACATTGTAACTTTTAAGATTAGCCTCTATCTTTACAGACTAAGATAAATATAATTGGCACTTCCATGTCTTCTAACGTCCAAAATGTCATAGTGCGAGTTCTGTTCATATTTAATAGGTTTATTTTATATTTATTGTCTTAAAAATTCGTGTATTTATTTGTATACTAAAATTCAGTTACAAAAATTAGAATTAAGATGAAATAACCGTAATAAATGATTTATATGAGAAGTATAGACATAAGTGAGTAATCTTGGTATCACTCAAGATAAATATTGATGTAAGTTTTCTTTGAATTATTTAAAGTAAATGAAGTCACTTTTACAAAGAGCACCACTAAAATAACTATTTGCATACCCTAAAACGCATATACATTGCTCACATACATGGAATATGAAATAAAATTACATAAAACTATCGAGAATATCAAGCCAATTTTTACCATCTTCCAGAAAATGCTAATAAATCGCTGTACTCGGAACTTGTCAACTTTGAACTTTAGCGTGCGTAAAACAAGATAGTGAAAAAGTCTAAAATACTATACAAATATTGATATTATAGTATATATGGAATCAAATTTTAAAGCAGAATTAAATGAAACTAATGTAGTATTATTTCTATTTTCTTTAAGTTCTTTGCCACGACCTAGGTTTAGTTGTATTACAACATATTCAGGTGGGATATTACCATATAATGCTAATAGCCAACCTGAAGATGTTGTAATACAACGAAAGCTAGGTCATGGTAAAGAAATTAAAGAAAGTAGAACCAATACTACATTACGCAGTTTCAATTAATTTTGAATAATTAATTTGTACAAAATTAAGGCCAAATATTTTAAATGATCAAGTTTTTAAAATTTGCTTTACCTTCGAAACTTCTTTTACATAAAAAGAAAGTTAATTTTACGCTTTTATATCATTTTCCTACAAATGTTTTTAAACTGTAAAATAAAATTTAGATAAGTAGTCAGTCATAAAAAAAATAAACCCTTCTGAAATTAAGACGATCCGATTTGGTCCAGTTATAAAACGTTTATTTTCTGTTTGGTAACGAGATTCAGTCTTAGGAAAAATATTAAGGACCAAGTTCACGAAGTTCAGGAGTTCACGAGTTCACTTTTAATGCTTTATGTAATAAATGTTAACAAATATTTAGATCAATATTTCTATCCGTATCTCTATTTTATATCTAGAACTCTTATATAGACCCGATGCATAGAGTGCATTATGCATAAAATGAGTATATCGCCTAGAAAAATATAAAAAGGTATAGCCAAAATAAATGATTATTTGGAAGAAATTTGAAGAAAAAAGTACTATCAGTAAATCAAATTGATTCAATATTAGATATATTATATGGTAAAGAACTAATACGTAAATTAAATATAGTATAATTTTAATTTATTTAAAGAAAAAGCAAAGTTAAGAGAGCAATCCCGCTCTTCGCACACTAACTTTTATACTTCGTCAAAAAATCACCTGATAAAAATAATGTGATACAAGAGCAATAGAATATGGGCTCTAGCAGCGGAAAATTAAAAAAAAACACCACACTAACACCTTTTTTACAAAGTATTTAGCGTGCGTAAAACAAGATAGTGGCTTCAAAGGCGAAAAGAAAATCACTTCCGAGAGATATTTATATTCATTACATTTTAATACACTTTTCATCCTTTTTAGCTTCTACGAATTCGATAATTTCATAAATATCTTTATTTAGAACGAATCTTACTCGGTCTTCGGTCGTAACAATTTACGAATATGTTGCAAAATATTTTTTTTCCTTTGTGTCATTTACATCTATACCACAGATATAAATTTTGCGTGTGACTTCGAAAAATAATTGATGAAAATGAGATCCTAAATAGCCTTCCTCTAGTTTCAAATGAATAGTTTTTATAAAAAAATAATTCTTCAATATAGTTATTATGCAAAATATATTTCATGAATATGCGTTAGCATTCAAATAAATTGTCTATCTAACGATCCATCGTTTTTGGCCACAATATCACAAATGTATTAATACGATGGATTGTTTAAACATGAAAACAAATCATATTAAATAAAAAAGTTGTCTTGGAATCAAAGGAAAATTAAAGGAATTTCATAGAAAAATTTATAGAATTAGAGAAATTAATAGAATTTCATATAAAAAAGAGGCCTTATCTTATTGTTATATTGCCTTGGTCCATTTATAGAGAAAACATAAAGAAAAATAAATTGTAAAACAACTCTGTTTAAAAAAGCTTCCTATATATACTATAAAATCTTTACGCGTCTCTTTTTAAATTGTCACTTCACACGAGATATGATAAAAACCAATTCTTTTGCCGGCTATGAAATTTCTATGTAAAGATTTATTACTGTTTAGTAAAATTTAAATCTATGCCAGTTAATACGCATTGGTATCAAATACGAATTTCCCACGTCAAACTATTACCGAAAAAAAATGACGTCGATATTTTTGACCCAACTTTCTTTTCAACCATTCTTTTTTTTAATGCCTGTATTTTTGGAATAAATTATGAGAATAATTACCGTACCTAAAAAAAATTACTCATTGACAATAATTTGGCCAGTTTTATAATATATATATTAATTGATCGCAGTTGCAAAAATTTGTCTCTGATATCATTGATCACAATTAAACGTCTCGTTCAACTTGTTAGCTTTATGTAGGAAATGAAACCGATAATATTACGCCTAAACATCATTTCTATATTTAATTAAACTAACAATCCAATATTTACATTGGTTTACTTACAAAAAGGAAATTATATTACTTATGGCGAAAAGCTTCTAAAAACATATACCTCTTTTAATAAAAGTTGAGAGGAAATTCTTTGAAAACTTGTATAAAAAAGTTTCTTGCAGAGTTTAATAACCCAGGGTGGAAAAGTTTGGAGCGTGTTCACGTAATAATTTCCACCCCGTATTTTGTCTTAGTTATAATTAACTTAACTCTCATCAATATGCCGACGTTTGAGATGTGCCCTTCATTAATATTTATAGACTCTGGTTATCCGTCGCGCACATATTAATTAATTCATGTTTATTAATTCTGCGTAACACATTATTTAATAAAAATAAATCAGGAGTAAATATTCGGTGTAAATTTATTTAAATTTTTGCTAAACCAAATTTGTTTGCTTTGTATTAATTTAGATTTTGGTAATTAAACATTTAGAATAATGGTTAATTGATGTTTGGACCTAGCAGGGATTTGAGTCCGCAGTTGTTTTCGAACATGGAATTCAGAAGCAATATAAAATGTTTTCAAACCTTGTACTTTTTGTTCTAAATTATATGCAAATATTGTACTAAATGCTATTAAATGTAAGAATTTAGTGATTTTAGAAACTTACAAGCATCAAAATGATGATTTTTGTAAACTTACAAGCATCAAAATGATGATACTTATATTATTTTGATTCGTACTCGCGTAAAATATGTGCATCGATATGCTCCATCACAAAACAATATTAAAATTTTTTTTGTCAAGAGCTTTTGAAAAACTTAGTTTCCGTTTGTTTAACAATGGAATAAAAAAATCATAACTGATATTATAAAGGGCTGGTTATTATAGTGAAATATTTGTTCAAGCACAGACGGGCTGCATGTACCTTAGCGAAATGTTGACGTGAGAAAAAATTTACACAAGAACTTTGTTATAAACTTCAAAATTTTTAAAATATTTAAACAAAAGACAAGGAATATTAAAGAGAAAGAATGAAATAATTGTATACAATAATCTCCTTGTGGTGAATAATAAAATTATTTAATAGGATTATTTTATATTTATAATATCCACGTACGCTGAAGTGTATATGGACCTCTCTCTGTACAGCTTCTATTATGTCAGTAATCGCTTGTATTAACTTAAAATTAGAATTACTCGTTTATCAAGCTCCATGAAGCACAAATTACCCTAAAGTGGCACGAGCGCCTCTCGCCTCAATTATGCTAATGAAACCTGGGTCACCGCCAAAGCACTTCAGGCTCACGCTAACTACCTGTAGTATATTTGAATACATTGTGATATATGTTTGAAACAAGGATAAAACTTTAAAGTTCGTATGTCTTGGATTTATTCAATGAAACAAAGTAGTCCCAATATAACAAATTCTTATTTAAAATAAATTAAAGCCAATTGAAAATACATACACATACGTAGTACTGCTACCTGGTATTAAAAATGTAGAAGATTAATTTTCCTTTCAATCTCATATTCTCACTGAACTCAAATTCTGTTTAATGATTAAATACTTTAACTAAACAAATCAAATATTAACCATACAAAATCTGATCTCTTAAATACGTAAAAATTTGAGTAGGCAATGTTGTTGTCAAAATGTCAGCTAATTGACTTAGAATTCATACATAATTAATTTTAACTAAACCCAACTTCAACCTTTTCCCTTATGAAGTTATAGTTAATGAATAAATTTTATTACAATATCATTATCAACATTTAATGTAATACAATCCAAACTTTCACTTCAATCTGACATAAGTTGCGGCAAACACAGTATCTCTTTGGCAGATTCGCAAGCAGCCACAAATTCTGCCTTAGTTGTGGAGAGAACAATAGTCTTTTGTTTCTAACTGGACCACATGATCGATCTTCTATTCATTATAAAAATATATCCTGTGTAAATTTATGCATATCTACATTACCTGCAAAGTCTGTATCTTCAAATAGACCACCAATTTCTTCATATTTTATACATAAATTTTTACTATTTATTAGTTAGCTCATTACACGTTTAATAGCATTTACCTGTTGTTAACTTGGATTGTTTATATACCTGCTTAATACATTTACAGAAAATTAAATATCAGGCCTTAAAACATTACTCAAAATTTTTTAATTGTAGCATTGCATTAACAACATTTTATCTACATTCTTTGTAATAATAACATTAACATCAGTTAAAGTACTTGAGGGATTTGAATGATTCATACAAAATTTATCAATAATTTGATTTATATAATTTTCTTGATAAATATAGATACTATCATTTACCTTCTCTTTTTGCATGCCTACAAAAAATTTCGAGTATAGTACTTTTATTTTAAAAGCTTGTTTTAATTACTTAATTATTTCTTTGATTAGTTGTTTGTTTGAGAATTTTACAAGGGTATCGTCAAAATAAATAATTAGGAATACTCTAATCTGTACAAAAATTCATACATAAATAAATTATCTGCTTAGAATTGCACAAAACCTTATTCCTTCAAAAAATTAATGAACTTTTTGTTCCAGCATCGAGATGCTCGTTTTAAACTGTACAACGATTTGTTTAATTTGAATAAATAATTTACTTTTATAACCATACCTTCAGGTACTTTTATGAATATGTCATTTTCGAAATACCCATTTAAAAAGGCTGTTGTTATATCAAACTGTTGTATTTCTAAGTTATATTTTAGCAGCAATCGATAGAATAATTCTTATGTAATCATATCTGGTTGTCGGAGAAAATATTTCTTGATAATCAATGTCTTTGATCTGACTAAACCCGCGTGCACATAGCGCAATGTTTAATTATTCTCATTTCTTTCAGTAGTAAAAATCCACTTTGTAGTAAGTGTTCGCTGACCAGATCTCTTAACCGCAGTCGAAGTATAGTTTTTTTTCGTGTGAATATAAATCTGCTTTAATAGATTCCGACCATTCACTTTTCTATGGACTATTCAGTGCAACAGCATATGAAGACAAAAAAAAGCCAAATTAAAATTAAACGAATAGAATTGAATATATTTCGATCTAACGTAACAATTTAAAAAATCAAAAATGCAAAACAATTGTATTAAACGACCAAAATCCACATTCTAGATTCTAGATTCTCTTTTTCAAACAAAAACTTAAAACAATGATGAATATCTTTTGGTTGAGGGGAAGACATTATGGTCGGTTCTATGCATAACAAACAGTGTATATTTGCAAAAAATTAATTTATCTTGCAAATTTTATATTACAACTAGCATCTAAAATGACATAAGATCACATCTACCCTGTTAATTCTGTGTATTATCAGATGGATAAAAAAATCGGGAGAAATTTATAAAAATTATAAGCATCATAAAAATGTCCAGAGTTTTAATCGAAACATTTGCCGAGAGCAACGACTGTGCATTTTACAGACAAAAATCTCAGGTAGATTGCCCAAAAAGACAACCAATAGTTTATAAGTAAATCTTCTATAGAAATCTATTGTCGCTGGGTTGTACCGTGCTCCTAAATTCTGTCAAAAATATTTAAAATCATACTGACGTCGAATTATATAGTAGTATATATTGACTGAAATATACGTGTGAATCTTTTAATGATAGTTTAAATCCGCTATTTCCGCTGTTTAAAATCAAAATGACGAAGTGCCCTCTTATAAGAATTACAAGAAGGAAGATACACTAACCCTCAAAGTTAGTATGGCGATTTCTGTATTATTGCTTTCATGAACGTTTTTGTTTCATTTTAAGTTTAGAGACCAAAAAAGTAGACAGCCTTCCTTTAAAAATACATGGATGAAAAAATGTAGAAAGTTATTATAGATTCGAACACTCATAATTTCACTTTATGCAAAATATACTGTAGTTACTGTTTAATAGATAACAATAGATCGTAATATGAATGACGAGTATGACTTACAATTTCCTCGTATAACCCATAACTATTCATATAATTTAAATTTAGACATAAAATTCTACCCAATATGGTTTCGACAAATAATTTCCCAAAAGAAACAAAATTAAGTCTTAAGAAGAAAAGAGTATCTAATCAGAATTATTCAGAGGTTAAAACGATAGCGATAATGTAATTTCCCGAAGCTCCTGTAAACGTTGATAAAATATTTTTAATTAGTCTATTATTGCCAAAAACATGCGCTGAAAAGAGAACCACTATACCAGTTAAATTATTTGATATGACTTCGTTACATTTATATGAAGAAAAAGAGTACAATCCATTTTTGAGACACCAATGTACATATGCCAAGCCCGGCATGTGATATATTATCATAAAATATCTACAAGGCTATAGAGTTACAAGATTGTAGTAGTCTATAGTCTAGGTTAAGTGTATATTATCGATTAACATTTTGATAGGAACTGTTACCTTTATAATATAAGGTTTGAAAAATAGAAACGGTCTCAACAGCGGGTTCACGTTTTTGTTTAACGGTAATCACAATTAAATGAAACTACGTGATGTAGTATTATTTCTACTATCTTTAATTTCTTTACCACGACCTAGGTTTCGTTATATTACAACATCTTCAGGTGGGATATTAGCAAAGATGTAATATCCCACCTGAAGATGTTGTAGTACAACGAAACCTAGGTCGTGGTAAAGAAATTAAAGATAGTAGAAATAATACTACATCACGTAGTTTCATTTAATTGTGAATAATGAATTTCTACAAACTTAACGCCAAATATATTCGATATTTAACAGTAATTTTCGACAGTTTCAACCTATTGCGGAGTGATCTTCAGCTTCTTAACCTTGTTAAATATTATTTTATTAATATCTAATGTAGATGAAATTATTTTAGTTCCTTCTATGAAACTTTTTGCAAGTAGTTGCATGGCTTTGAGAATGTCGATAATGGTATTGACACCAACTTGTTTCAAAAATCCAAGCAGCGAGATACCGATAAATTATCAATCCCTAAATACAAAGTCAAAAAGTCGATTATAGGGACAAACACTAAAAAGTTACTACACAATTGGTACTGCAATTGGTTGGACTAACTTATTCTTCTCTTGAATTTTATGATTCATTGCGTTAGTTTAAAAAAAAATCCACTGAACTAAATTTGAATCCCAGCTTGCTTGTTTTAATAATTCTAATTGATCTCTTGAAAGATTGTTGAAATTTTTTTAATGTCGCAAAGATAATACAATGTAATGAGTTCCTTATAATTTTTGAGCAATTAGTAAATAGTGTATCTATTTACTAATTGCTCAAAAATTATTTCCTATTTTAAATAGTACTTTAGGATTTTACATTTTAAAGTATTATTATTTTATAACTTAACTTGAATTTTTCTTCTCTTTCACATTTACCTATTATTATTAACTTCTCTAGAGCCATATATTTGCCAATATGTTTTGTTGCAACGTTGTTTTAACATATTTCTAACTATTTCATTCACCAAATTCCGCTGGCAAAGCATTACGGAACGAAAGACTCCATTTATTAGTTCGATACTAAGTTACAATGTTATTTATGCAAACTATTTTGTACGAGATAAAGGCGTCAAGTAAGTAAATAAATCCTATATATTTATTTTAGTTAATTCAAAAGAACGTCGCCATTCAAGTCAGTTGGTATTTTCTAGTAAATTGACAATCCGGGTGAGTTGGCAAAGGAATTCTTAAGACAGACATAACTTTGTAAAGTATTTCGTCGTAATTTAATCCTACAACTTCGTTGTAGATCTATGAACATAATATCAGTTATGTAAATATGTCAATTTTTGTTCCAAATGATGAAGCTCAACCTGTCAGTACAAACCTTCATTGTGCAGTACGAGATAAGTGTAGCCACATTAATTACATCAGCAAGATTACTTAATAGTAATCTTTCTCTTCAGAGTAAGTTGATCTTTTAAATTAATTGTGCATTTTTAGCCTCATAATTTCAATATACATCAAGTGGTTGGCTAAACTCCAACTACTTGATGTACTTAAATGTCACCCGAAGTGGAAAATATTTCATTTCAAAAATATTCAGCAAATGATTAATAAAATGTTTTTATAACATCATCATTATGCTATATGACCCCTGTAAAATGATATACATTTTCATAATAAAACTTTTTTTAAGAGAAAGTAACTAACAACATTTGAGTACTAATTTTCGAAAATATTTAATTTTTGTTACATACATCCGCATGCAGGATAGCTGTGTCATTGATAGTTTTAATTGATACCGAGTAATGGGTTTTTCGCTTATCTCAACAGGATTTTTTTTCTCAATTCCTTACAACCAATAGTATTTAAGAGCAAGAATGTCTGCGTATCCTGAATACGTTCAATGAAACTTCAATTCTTTTAACCGAAAACTAGCAAATATATCATAAATGATGTTGAAATAATATTAATGTTTCTAAACGACTTAATAAAGTTTGTTACTAAAAATATGAAGTATCGGTTTAAAAATCCAACGGTTCTTATATTTTGTCCTTTCGCACAAATACACTTTATATGTCCTTTTATGTGAACGTTTAATCAATGCTTTATTTTTGGTAAGCCAGCGTAACGCGCTACGAGTATTAATATAAATTCCAATATATTCGTGCAACATCTAAGTAACTAAAATTATAAAAGGCAGCAAACGTGTATGGTATCGGGAAATATCGGTGTCGTGAGAATTTTAAGGTCGTTACCGATGAAGGAAGTTGCGAGCTCTAACGACTCCACTGAAATACGACAGCAAATACCTCCGTTCACGACGCGTAATACCTCTCTAAGTTTATACTATGTACGTAAAGAATAAACTCTATTGCACTTATTACCTTATAGCATACATGCTATTGATAGACTTTAAAAGAGTTGTACATTTGTTTTCTCCATTAGATAATTTTAAGCTAGATTACGTTGTAAACAAAATATATAATTTTGATAATTGGCACAATGTTTTAAATTACTCTGTCAACAGAGTCGAAATATTCTCTTCAAAAAAAATAACAACAGTGGCTACTAAAGGGATCAAAGGCAATTTTTAAAAATGGTAGAGCAAGTAACATTGAGGAATAATACAGTCATGAAGTCATGGATTAAATGAAGTGGATTTTTGTTGTATTACCATATGAGCATTTTGATATAACAAATTTTCATGGAAGGCTAGAGTAAATAGACTGATGTATATGTCTCAGATAACCCGTCTTCCACAATGTACTCATTTGGGTACGCTATAAAATGTAGTCAAAAATAGTACAATAAAACGAAGTGGGGATAACCGTGTGATGCATACATATGCATAAGTAACTTGTTAGCCAGCTATTACGAACAGTTTACACATATTTTGTCATAAATATTAATAAACACACAATAACTAAACATATACTCATACATACAAGTAATTGAAATAGCAAACTTCTAAGTAGTTTTCAGATTTAACATTTTCAGATTAGCCGGATATAAGTTAAAAGACTGAGCAACAAATAAAACACATCTCTACTCTACATCCTAACTTTATTACCAAATATAATATAGATGACATATCTTTTTGCCGAAGTCAGAATTCTCATTATGGGTGACCGTCCAAGCAGAAGCTTTGATACTAAAATTTGAATTGATATGGTTCAGCAAACAGGTGAAGTCTGCGTTTAGAATTGTGACATATAAGCATCGCAAACTTCGCAGATAATATGCACACATCGTAGAACAAATATAATGATGGCTCTACTCCGTTCTATTACAAAAAAATTATATTTTCTTAATGGATATTACAACTTCAATATTGCATCGTATTTCAGTAACGGGTTCAGAACTGTGTCATGTTGAATTTTTTTACCCGCGAACAAAGTTTGTTAAAGGTAATTGTTTGCGTTCCTCTAAAGACATTCATCATATTGTCTCATGCCAATCATTGAGTCTCGTTTTCTTCTTAGTGACATTAAACTCGTACTACGCGGTATTGTGCGTAAAAGGTAATGAATTTTTATAACTTAGAAAATGCAATACTTTGTTTATGTATTCATTTAGTGGTCATCGTAACTACTTTGACCCAAGTATTTATATACTATTTAAATTTAGACGAAAATGAAACCTAGCTAACCGATGATGACATGATTGAAGAAAATGAGTACAATTTTAA
The DNA here is from genome assembly GCA_039881145.1 of Druceiella hillmani. Taxonomy (NCBI): domain Eukaryota; kingdom Metazoa; phylum Arthropoda; class Insecta; order Lepidoptera; family Hepialidae; genus Druceiella; species Druceiella hillmani. The sequence goes on from JAYKKI010000117.1 coordinate 3,448,088, forward strand.
TAGCGTATTCACAGCTTTTTATGAAATTTCCATAAAAGATATTGTTTGGATGTACCATAAAAGAGAACCAAACTACCAAATATTTGGTTCAAGAATGAACTTAGCAAGTTTTTCAACAGAAAATCATTTTTTTTTTCAACAGAAAATCAATTTTTCAACAGAAAAAAGTTTTTCAACAGAAAATCAATTTCATTAATTAAAATTTCTTATTCCACCGAGACTTCTCTTTTTTACCATCCTTTTCTAAATACTATACGCTTTTAATATCAACCGTATTACAACTGATTACTTACATATACCAAAGCATGATTGAAGAAAATGAGTACAATTTTAATAGCGTATTCACAGCTTTTTATGAAATTTCCATAAAAGATATTGTTTGGATGTACCATAAAAGAGAAACAAACTACCAAATATTTGGTTCAAGAATGAACTTAGCAAGTTTTTCAACAGAAAATCATTTCGTTCTCTATTAACTTGTCTCCTATCTGTAATCTTATCATAAAGAAAACGGGAAAATTGCTTTAAACGATCTAATTTAATGAGCTGCTTATAGATCTATGCGTATTACATCATTGCACTTTTTGACTGATTAATTATTTATGTGTTTATTTATTTAGAGCTCAAACCAAATTGAATATTTTTTATATTTACTTAACTTTATGAAACTACTTTTTTAAGCCAGTATTTGAAAAGGAGTGGTATTTATTCAAGATTGATGACTAAAAGTACTTTAGATTTGAACAATAAAAATTTCTATTTTCACTTATAGCGACGAAACATCTGAACTGATTTTTTATAAATAAAGTACCCTACAAATGTATTTTATTTCGAGTAACATCATTTTAATCGAGGTTCTGATGTTCAAAGTATTTAAATTTATAATACAAAGTAGAAAGAAGGTGAACCTCGTGGATTTTATTTTGATATAAGTAAGTAGATGTACGACAGATATAAAAATTTCATTTAAAAAATCTGAATTGCCTCGATTTATTAATGTTTAAATTTGGGACCAATTTTCTATCCGAATCTTAATAACAGGTCTAGTGCAACTATTTTTTTTATTTTTCAATCAAATTTTTGTTTTTAATTTTTTTAATATTATTTTTTGTTATTTTTCAACACAAGTTAAAATTTAATTTAGTGATACGATCATAAGTTAGAAGTATAATAACTATGTGTACTGCACATATTTAAACACATAATGCTGGTTTAAGTTTAAAACCCATTTTCTTTAAATGTATTTAGGAAAATACTTCATTGAGTTAGTTACTGGGGAAATGCTGATGAAAGGGAAAATTCATTAAATTTATATTTTATTAAAAAAATCTCTGTATAACAATAAATACTGCTCTAATACTGAAATGGATTCATTGAATTAAAGTACGCCAGATGTAACTGAGATCAAAGGAATACAAAAGTAGCCAAATCGATGTTTAATCCGTAATAGGATAGCTTTTTCGTCACTATCAAATACAGATACTAAGAACTTTTTTTTTTCATTTTAACATAGTAACATACTACTGAAAATAGAAAACCATGATGTATAATGTTAATTTCAGATAGATAATTCTCTAATACAAAAAAATTAATATAAACAATTATGGTTTCGGAAACTATGAAAGTATGAGGTTTTTAAAAATCGGAAAATTAATTGATATTAGAGAAATTTAATTGACATTATTGAAATGAGAAAAGAAAAAGATTATTTATTTTTTCCCTTAAAATAGGCAAGTTTTATTAAATTTTCAGTCTAGCCATTTATTTAAATAAAATATCTTTGAATAATTTAAGGGTTAAAAAGTTGTAACAAGCGAGAAAAAATGTTGGGGGAACCGTATCACAAAATAGGTATCATATGGAATTCATTCAGGTTCAATAAGTTAAGTGACTATTCGAACAGCGGTTCAGTTTCAGACCTCTTGTAAACATAACTTTAGATTTATGAACATTTTTCATAAACTTTAATATTAGAAACGCTCCAACTAGACGTTCTGTAAACAAATGAATTATGTACTAAATTTGAATAAAAAAAAATTATCTTTGTTCATAACCGAAACAAATCCTACTTCATACGGTAAACCGTTTAAAATTTTACACCTCAAAGAAAACAAAAGGAAATTTATACTCATAATCAGACTTAATTGAGGGAGAGTAGAATTTATTTAACCTCTTGAGCGCGCGTTGTTTTTAAGAAACCCTGGCGCTTGTAGGCACAAATATGAATATTTTCATTGAATTGAGATAAATATAAACATAATTTTATATCATAATAAAAAGAATTAATCTATGAATTCAATGATCATTTACAATTCATCTATAGACGTGAACAACCCAGATTTATCAATTATTTTGGACAAAAATATTTGAATCTCAGGTTCACTGTAAGCATAATGCAAAAAAAAACAATTACTTATCAAACTAAGCTATGTCACAAGCAAATGTATACAATGATATAAACACGGGGAGCATGCTGTAAGTGGACAGATAGCTAGCAGCAACTAAGCATAGTCTTTAGATAACATGCATATTGCGGAATTCATGTTTTGTTATAAAATCTATTGCTTCCTCCATGAAAGGTAAACATGTTTTACAACGAAATTAGTATAGATTTATTTACACTTTCCAAGTTAGCACTTCAAACCTCTCCGTCTTGTGTAATATTTATTTTAAAAAATCTATTTTCAGAAATTTTAATAATCAACTTTAACTTTAAAATTACCGATTAAACCATCACGATCATTGGTTTATGTATTATTTCCTCGCTTTGTAAAATATTTCCCTCGCGTTGAAAATCTTCATATAAAAGAAAGTATGTAATGAAAGATAACTTCCAAATAGTAGACGGTTTCATTTCTGATTTAAATTTGTTTGTATGTGCATGAACAGAAATAACCAATACTAGTGTATAAATTTAAATTTTTCTTTTATGATATAACTGCGGCGAGGGTGAGTAATGAAAACCGAGGCAAAGAAGAAAGGATAAATACAAGTACCTAAGGGAACAAATACGTAGACCAAGTGTTTGATGAAGATTTGTCACATACCTGAAGCATACTTTAAATTCTATCTTATACGGACCACGTGGAAAACGTTTACGGGAATTGAAATTTAGTAGTTGCAATAGTTCCAATTTTAAAACGATATTTAAATATATACGAGAACAGATATATATATATATATATATATATATATATATATATATATATATATATATATATTTATATATATATATATATATATACATATATATATATATATATATATATATATATATATATATATATATATATATGTATATAACACAAATTTACAACTTGGTTGATAAATCTAAGGTCAAAAAACATAACCAAAAGCTTTGAAGATGTGCACACAAAACGGGGTATTTTTTTCACTATTTTTTATATTTATAACTACTTACGTACAAAGGCACAAATTTTTTGGAATACTGGAGCTATATTTTTTAGCTACTAATGTAAAAATTTTATTGCAATGCAAGCAATATTTTTGTATTTGCATATTATTTTATCGATATATCAGTAGTATCAGTGTTACATAAAACTGATATAACGTCAAGACATGAACAAAGAGAGAAGTATAATGACACAAATCGAACGCTTTACGCAAACTCGTCTACGACAACAGCTGCTACAGGAGTGATGCGTCACGACATGATCGATGGTACGTCGTCTGATGTGATCGAAGTTTGTCCCCTTTGTCTTTGTAGAGCGGAGATATTTATGGGTTAGGAAAATTACGTCACTTTGTGTAAAATTGCCAATAATAAAAGTGTTCGTAGATATAAATTTTAAAGTTCACAACGTTTAAAGGATGCCGGTAAACTTTTTGAAATTTTATGAATAAAAATGTAAAGTGGATCAAAAAACTTATAAGCGAAAGTATGATCATTCCAGCAAGTATAAATTATGTGCCATCAATTTAGTGACAATACGGCAATAGTATCTCTTTTTTTAACAGCACAGAAATATTTAACCCATCAAGTTATATATTTCTATGCTAAAGATTGCGCACTGATATTTTAACGGAATTATAAAGACTAAAAAAGAGAAAAAGGTGTTCCGAATTCTGCACCTTTTTTTTCATGTACGCCTTAACTCGGAAACTTATTTAAATATTTTGTTAAAGTTTCGAAATGGGGATATATTTTTGAAACATGAAGGATTTGGTAAATTATTGGTCCAGTTAGAAATTTTTCATTTTGTGTTTATATGAAGACTCAAGTATTTTAATAAATAGTTTTATCGAGCCAAATTTTGCAAGTAAAGCCTGAATATCTATCCGTTTCACTACCCATTGTGCTCTAATGTATATTTATATTTTTAAATTGTCCACAACAAAAAAAGCTAAAGCAGTATTACTAACATAAAGTCAATATAGACCTCATGTCCATTATTTCCTATTTATATTTTAAACTGTTCTCGTCGATCATTTTGGGTATCATAACGGGCTCAGAAATATTTCTTATTTTTGGGAACGAAAAAAGGTCATATTCCAAAATAAATTACATATATTTGTTATCCGTTTTTTATTGAAATTTCGTTGATTAGAGACAAGGATTTGTTTATAGCGGTAAATTTCCAAAGTAAATGTTTTTTAATGGCAAATATAAAATGAAGCTTATCGACAGTCTTTAAAAATCATCGTAATTTCTGATCTTCAAAAATTGTTCGTTTTTAATTTAAGTTAATTAGAATGGTTTATATTCATCCTAAGAAAAATAGCGTGTGAGAGCTCGAAATAATAGGTTTCTGTAATTATTTCTTTTTGCACATCTTGTCAATGTTTTTAAAAGTATAACAGATGTTATTGCATATTGGTATTGCATTGCATAAATTTTTAACTATTCTAGAATAAGAATATTTGATTTTAAGTTTATTTTATATCAATGCGTCCTTTTGATGATAGTAAAATATGATCAAAATTCTGTAGCAGTTGTTTCTATTATATTTTGACAGAATCAAACATGTATAAGGCCTTAGATATGCTTTCTCGTCATGTTTGAAGAACTCTTAGGTTTCCATATCTTCATCATTCCATGAATTAAATGTTATCGATCTCAATACTTGATTCATATTTATCCTCCGTTCATAGTAAAACTTTTGTAACATAATTTTTTTTCGGTTTTGGGAACGATACCTCATTTCAGTCTTCGATATCGAAATTTATTTACCATTTTTATGTACGGGCAAAAATTTTGTCAAAAAACCTTTGCGATTGCAATTTGCACTAATAATACTGTGACACAACACATTTTAATATTAAATTAGATAATCTCGTATTAAATTAAAAACATGGATAAATTATTTCGCATCAAGAGTAGCGGATGTACTCGAGTTATAAAAGAAAAGAAAACCTCCATAGTCAAATGCAACATCTTTCTCCGCTACACAACCACTGTCCGTCAGTAACTTTCAAGTGTTTGGGAAATAAAATTAAATTCTTTTCTACTGAGAAGTTACTTTTCGGGTTATAGACAAATATAATCACTACTAATCTGCGGAATAATGCAGATAGTTTGGAAATTCTAATACAAGTAATTTTTCTTCAGTTTTTTTAAAGGATATAATTTCCAATTTTCCAATGACCTATCTCAGGGGCAGGGATGGATTTCCGAGCCCGGAAACTTATTGTTTTTTTCGTTCCTCTGACAGTTAGCAAATAAAACTCTTCGTAATTAATGGGATGATCTCTAATTATATATGAGTATATTTACAAATTAACATAAGCATCTAACGTATACATATATACGCACGTATAAGTATACATACATTCTCTTTCAAAATACCCATCATCCGTTATTTTAATTAATATTAAGACCCTACTGATTATATATTACTTTCATTAACGCATTATTTTCACAAATTTTATTATTTCCTGACAAATCTTTAATTTGAAAATAAAGGCATGAATAATGTAATGGCTACCACAAATCTTTCAGTGTCATAAAAATACTGACATATTTAAGTAAAAAATATTTGCTTTCAATATCGCAAAATATGTACTTGTCAAATATGGTTCAACTATTAAATATTATTTATGTTTTAATTTTAATAACCACTCCCTGCTCTTATTACCTCAGGGCTTACGCGAAATTCATGAATTTTGTGCTTAATTTAATAGTTAAGAAGTTAAGATATCAATGCTTATAAATTTTAACTAAGTCAACAAACAGAAACAACAATGTTTATATTTATACTAAAATAATAAGAAATTGTCAGTTTACTATAAAATTGATCAAATAGATCGTAGCGCAATGATTACCGAAGTGAAATCTTATTTGGTTCTTGCAGGCCAATTTTTTTTGGAATAGTTTTCTAATGTCATACCTGTTTATAAATATTACTCTTTCTTACTTTCTAACGTACAAATGAAAAATTGGATTCACTGGCGATTTTAGGCTCCATACATGAATTGCCTGCGACTTCATTCCCATGATCTTCAGTGTATATTTTCATCATATATTTCAATTTAATCTGATCACAGAAGAAGCGGTCATTTCAATGAATGATTTTATTTAAATAAAGTATTAAATTGATTACTATGCGAACGAAGTTGGAGGCATCGGCTAATCCAAAAAACTTCGTCAACGTGCACACAAAAAATTATGATATTTTCTTGCGCCTAGATGAATATGCAAAACATGCGTCCCTGTACGGGACAAACAAAGGAAGGCATACGGGACAAACATTGATTCATTTTATGTACGAGTATATAAGATTGTTGTTCGCGACTTCGTCCGCATGGTTTTAAATGTAATCAATATGTTTATTTTTTTGGAGTTTCCCCATGTTCTCTGCCTTTGATGCAGAAGCAACAAATGATAAACATAGTATTAATTTTTATATATTAATATATACCTAGAAAGAGGATAACAATCAAAGTGTTAAAAATATAAGCCGCCAAATTTGGAGATAATCATTAGTGACCACTGAATGAAAACTGTGTTTATCATGATTCTGACTTTCCCCACTTGAAATAATCACTGACAGATATAATTAAATGTAAACTATACATATAGATATGTAAGTATGTAAGTAGATAGTAATAGTAGTAGGAGCTATGACACTATTTGGCTAGTCGTAACTAGTATTATTCCCAATTAAATATATACTAGCAGGAATATTACAACTAAATAACTAATCATCAACATCGGTAAGCAACATATGAGTGCGTACATTGTGCATTGCGTGAAAACAAGTGACTGGACAATGAATGTTTTGAAATTTGGACTTGCGCCTATGTAAAATGATTGTCCGGTATGGGACAGAGGGGAATTTCCATCCATGCGGAATTGTTCTTTGAAGGATATCGGGGAATCTCTTTCAAGAGAAACGTCTGAAAGTTTAAAACACAGATATTTTAAACTTGCAGACATTTGCATTTATTTTCGATAAAGATCGATGTCCTTGTTAAGACATGGGTAATAAAAAAACAGGTGTAAATTATGTGAATAAGCGTTGAGTTAGCCGCCCCCTTAAAATTGTCGCCCTTGTGCGGTTCACGCCTGCACGCCCGCTCCCAGCGCACCTGTGATGGGACGTTCTTGTAACGCCTTACACATATGTACTTCTTGATATTTAGTTTCATTATTTTTTTTAACAATTTTATTTCATGATTTGATTAGAAAACATTTGATTTTATATAAATGAAATATAATTTTTAGTTCCTAATTAAATGTTTATTCCACTTGTCCCCTTAATAATGGCTCCTAGCGGACCTGTGACGGGACGTCCTTGTAACGCCTTACACATATTTACTTCTTGATATTTAGTTTCATTATTTTTTTTAACAATTTTATTTCATGATTTGATTTGAAAACATTTGATTTTATATAAATAAAATATTATTTTTAGTTCTTAATTAAATTTTTATTCCACTTGTCCCCTTAATAATGGCTCCTAGCGGACCTGTGACGGGACGTCCTTGTAACGTCTTACACATATTTACTTCTTGATATTTAGTTTCATTATTTTTTTTAACAATTTTATTTGAAAACATTTGACTTTATATAAATGAAATATTATTTTTAGTTCCCAATTAAATTGTTATTCCATTTGTCCCCTTAATAATGGCATATTCTATCAATCTTAAAGAAAAAGAATTTCTCTATTACTCCGAGAATATTTTTTTTCATAAAAATGTTTATTTTTATATAATACTTAATTTAATAGTAGTTGAGAATATTATTGTACACATACATACACCCAAACACATATAGATACACGCATACTCACACACATATTTTTTTGTATTTTAATTGAATAAAATCACTAAAATTGGCCCAAATCGATAACAGATACAATCGTTTACAATTCAAATATTCGTTTAGTTTAGTATTATACACTGACGTATTAATGCCAAACTAAACGAACATTTTGCAATTTTCATTAGAAAATAAAATCAATGAAACATAAATCCATTGAGCGTCCACAAGTATTTAAAAAATTGTTCACGTCCCTAGCGAAGTTAGTAAAGTTGAAGATTTCCCGCACCGAGTACGTCGATATTTCACGGTGCACGGCTTCATATTATTAATGATCATCATCAATTATATACAGAGGACGAAGAAAATGCCTGCTCGCTTACAAATGCTCCCTTAATCACATTACTTATATTACAAATGAGAAATGTTAATACTTTACCCTGTTTATAATGTTATAACTTTTCCACTGACTTGCTTTCCCAGCAATCGACCTTTCAGTGGGCGGGTAACAAACAAAATTTATACACCACCAATCCGTCCATTGACAAAGTTTTGCAAGAGGAAGATATTTCATCGAAGACTACCGAATTAGTCATGAGGTGGAAATTCCGACGATGCAAAGAAATTAATAAATACAAGATATAAATATACAAAAAAGGAGAAATAAAAATCGTAAAAATAATTTTTATTTCCTTGTAAGAAAAATAATTTCTTTTGTTGACCCCATGTTTTTACCAGATACATCAGAATTGCCTGAATGTAATAATTTTCATGAATAGCTTACGTTTTTTCGAAGACGTTTCAATACTATTGTAAAATTACTTTTAATTAAAATAAGTGAAATACAATAGCAGTATATTTCAAAAGTAGTTTGTTTTCAGATATTATTTTTGCGTTTGTATATCTGCATAAAAATATATATGACGTAACTTGAAGAAATCCCAATGTTATAATTTACAAGTCCTTAAGCTTACTCTATTTATTTCAGACTATAGATATATAAATATTTTTAGTAGAAACAATTAAGAAACAATAAGTGTATTTTTACATGAAATAAAATATTAAAGACAAGAACCTTTGTACATCAGAATTATTTTCTAAAAAATTATTTCATAGGTTTATAAATAAATTACAGAGAAAAAATAGATCATTTCTAAAATGCGCGTTTTTGAAAGTCAGACATTAAAAAAAAACAAAAATATGTTACTTTCCTGTAATATTCAAAAAGTGGTATAGAAAAAATATAGTATAAAGACAGATAATATTGACAAAACATCGACAAACTGAAACGTGACGAAAAGCCTGTGATTTTGTAAGGCTTCTGCGAAATATTTTTTTACTTCTACTTTTCAATATAATATTATAAAACCACTCATTTTTAGGAACAAAAAATTAGAAAACCTCAGTTAATAATTTTGTCTAATTATACTGTGAAAAAGCCTAACTGCTTCTTTTATACATGCCACAGGTAGTAGATCCGTTAAAGATTTCAATTCCATATCACCAACAAATATGAAACAATATGTGCTGACGCAAAATTGCTTGCCGATTCTTTGTTTCTCTCTCTTAATCATATTTTAATGGCAGTGATCTTATTTGAACCGAAATCAATTTGCTGTTTTACAATATCCAAAGTTTTCTATATAAGTTTTCAGATCAATTTCACTATATTACTAGTTTCAAGCAACACGAATAACGAAATTTTAGTAACCATTCGAAAAGTTGACGGCAATGTTTTAATCGAAATCGCCTCAACAGAAATAACATAATATTTTTTCAGAAAAAATCTAATTCGGTTAGGCCTCCGACTTATGTAAAAGTGAAGCAAACCACATGTATTCTTACAACGAAGGATGGCTTTGGCGGCTGTGAAGTAGGTGAAAATTTGTACTTCGAATACAAAAATACAAATACAATAACAACATTTTACTAAAACATAAAAAAACTTATAATTTCTTATGTTTTGTAACAAAAGTGAACTATTTTTAATTGTTCAACGTGTATATTGACCGCGATGTACATTCTATTATACAGATGACAATTATTTTTGTTATAATTTAAAAAAAATATTGAACAGACTATTATTAAAAATAAGGAAAAGTACTGAAACAAAATGACATAAAGCAACTTCAAAAAATCGAAATAAAGAAAAACTTTCACGTGATCTCAGAATCAATTTCATTCAAAAAGTTGATAGAGTATACCATCGTCTCTTAATTGCACTTTACTAATTTTATGTTAAATTAATAGGCAACCATTACGTTTATATTACATTAATCGATATTTTTTCTGCAAAAATATTATAATTGTATACTTGTAACCTAAAAAGCATTCTGATAAGCTACCCTATTCACTTTTTCACTACTAATTTAAAAATGTTTTTGATAGATTTTATTTGAGAGATTTTATTATGTAGATATGATGTTTTGCCCAATAAATTTGTTTTGTAAACAAGTTATTTTGCTTTACGTTTATATGGCTATTTAAATACTCTTTTCAAAATACGAGTTTTACGTTATTATTTTTTGATATAAAATTTCTTGTAACAGAATCGAAAATTCTGGACCTTTCATTAATGCGCAGTTATTTATAACGATAAATAAATTATTCTGCAATAAATGCACTTTAACTTTGTAACAAATAATCAAATAATTTATATCCATTGCGTTTTGTGCATTTTAATCATTTCTATTGCTAGGTTTCAGAAATTAAAAGATTTCTTCATGTCACATCTACCACGTGGAATATTATTAGTATGGTTTAGCTGACATATAACGCCATCTATGTAGCCAGTCAGAAGCCGATTTTAAACATAACTACCCAACATTTTTTTGCATTATTTAATATTTCATCAAACTGCTTGGTATTAAAAAAATTAAATAACAAAGATAATAAGGGTCATTTTTATCGTAATTTGACGCAATTAGGTTTTCTTCGTGGATGAAACATTTTCTCGTTTTTCGTCTCGAGGGCATTATATTTCAATGGAAAACAATACGAAAATCTCAGTAAAATGGTGCCAGTAGTTTTATTTTTAATCACAAATAAACTGTTTAACAGGTGAAAACATCATAGGTTGGTAATTTTTTTTCTAAAGTTTATTTATGGTATTATGGACACATGTTTTCAAAAATTTCTTTTACGTACTAACTATTTTGATTTTACTTTTTTATCGAGCATACAGGAGTTACAAAATGTAATTAAGAGAGAACCATCAGAAAACATCAGTGATGATGTTGGCGTACAACATTTTTTTCCCGTATAGTCGGACACGCGACAAGGTACATCACACAAAATGAGTTTCCTTTATATTATGCAGATATTGCGATGGTAATTACCTTCGCTAGCAATTGCAAAGGGGTTGTTAGTTGCTTTAAAATTTTAGTAAGCCTTTGGGACGCTCGTTCGTTAAGTCCAAGTACGTCCGTTAAGTCTAAGTTCGTTAAGTCGTTCATTGCTTTAAAATTTTAGTAAGTTTCAATATTCTACAATAATTTAATTCAAGAAAAACTACTATAATTACACACTGAGAATGTTTTAAATGGTTATTAGATGCTAGACAGATATTTGCAAATTGTTTTCTTTGTATTTATCTAACTTATTAATTAATTATTAACTTACTGTCTGTTTATTAAGCTTCAAATGTTTAATAAAAGTGTAAATACCGTGTTTATAAAAAATATTTTATTATTATGGAGTTTAGTTTTAATAAAAGGATCATACCATCATACAATACTGCAAAAAGGGCCACGTTGTTTTCAAAAAGTTATCTTAAAAAGCAGAGAGATAAAGAAACCAAATTCTTAGGGACCTTAATTATAAAAGTGCTATAGAGTAAATTAATGTTAAGATTTATTGAATATCATTTCTATCCAACCACTGAACCTGAACACAACAAACTCTCATATCTATTTCTTTGCCATATGATATTGAAACGAGAATTAAGACAAGTACTTGTCTTGAAGTCACGTGCTAAATACAACGTAATATGTAAGAAGTCTAGGAAGCAAATACCAAATCAATTTCAAATCATGACTACTTTATACACTCGTTAAACAAAGACAGCAATACATGGAACTTGAGACAACGCGCCACAACAGAGAGACAGCCGCTGAACAAGACAGTATGAGTCGTAAAATCTTCGTGTGCCGCGCCGCTGGATGAACAAATAGAACCACAAACCTTGCTGAGAGATGGTCAACTATACGAATTCTTTTTGCTACCAACCGCCGCAACATGTTCAGGTCTCTGCGCGCCAAACTAAATGATGGCTTCACCGCTTGTGCTGCGCTCGAATCAAAGCATTGCGTTTTTAAAGCTCTTGGATTTTAATTGACATAATTTTTTTGTTAAGGCAATAATTATCTGTAAACTACTACAATTTCTAATACGTTAAAATCTAATGTCCGAATTTTTTAATGTCCTAAAAATTAATTAAGGGGTCATAAAAATAGCTGGCAAAGATTACGAATAAATAGTCCAGTATCTAAAATGCGACTTCAAAATTGATAACCCTATACACTCAGATTATCCTTCATTGATAAGCGGTCATGAAAGTTTTGTAATCAATAAATATTTCAAGTTAATATCGATCGCGAAAAATCAAAATGTAATTAACTTCAATGTGCAAATAACGAAAAAACTATGAGTAATTGAATATAATATCACGCATTTAGTACGATTTTAATAATGAGCTGATTTAACTAAAAGTCTCAGAAATACTATGAAATTTCATAGGGAACATATGAAAAGTTAAACATTACAGTGGATCATATGAGAGACAGGTTTTCCTTACTTCTGATAATTAGAATCATTTTTAGTCACAACAACACATTAATAAATGCAAAATAAAGTTTATAACAAGTAAATTACAGCAAATATATGAGGAAAAATTTAATTACTGTAACAAATACATCAACAAAAAATAAAAGTCAATACATTTCTAACAAGCTGTATTTCATTAAGCGGAAGTGTTGGAAAAACAAATTAATTGAACGCTAAGACGTAAGGTTATAAGTCAAATTGATGTGTCGTACGTATATCATCTATAATACATGTCACGGATATAAAGCACGAGCTAAATTCATAAGGCTATTTCGTTATGGTTAATGTGAAACAAATTTAAAAAATAAAATTTTATAAAGACCACGTCCAATATGATTATATATTTTATGTTGACCTTATATGTTCATACGTTAAGTTCTTTACCCATCTTTTTTGAATTGTTATCAGATTACTATTAGAATATTGAGTATTATTTAAGAAACAACGAACGAGGGAGAATAACACATTATAATACTGCATCTACAAAGTTTTCATGACTGCTGTACGATTCTTTTCAGCACGTCGATGATATTTCTATAGCTTTCTCAACTTCTTCACAATGTGGCATGATATTACAACGTAAAATGCATAAATTATAACTAGTAATCCTATAATTTGAAACTCCTCCAATTACAACTGCAGATTTAGAGTTAATATCCTCAATTTGGAATTCAAATGTGGATGAGCCGACTTTTGTACTATGGAGGTCATCGTTATTTTTTGGTAGAATTCAGTCACGAATAGGCATACTGAGGAAACTGTCTTATTTTTAATATGTAGGCAATGATTTAGTTCCAAAAAAGGATGTACATTAAAATGTTCATGTAATTCGAACCTGGAACCTTCAGATTGTAAGTTCGATACTCTTTTCACTCGACCAGTATACCATTTTAATATATCATGAGTCGTGTTTCCAGTTACTGTTGCCAATTCAGAGAATTTTCATGAAACTTAGTTGGTTAGGTTACTGTTCGAATATTTTACCAAACATAACTTTTTTATATCTATTTTAATAACAAAGTTAGATATTTTCTGTCAGCTATTTATGGTTTTGAAACGTATATTGATTAGTTCAATCAACATACGGTACATTTAAAAATAGAACGAAATAGAAGAAAAAATAGAACATTTTTAATAAATCACATCTCTAATTTAAAAAAGGGTAGACCAGATTTCATAATTCTTTTTTATTTGAAAGGAAATGATTTCGGATAAATCATATGTAAATATGGACAAGACTAAACGATGGATTACGGAGATATGCTAAGGAACTATTAAAATAGTAAGAGTATGAGACACCGAAGGTGTCGATCGATTCGATACCGGATTTCAATTCATTTGATTTTTCTCTGTAAATTTTGTCTGTCTTTAGTCTTATTTGTGTCTGTCTTTAGTCTTAAATAATGGCCAAGATTTGATATTGTAGTTTGAAGTCCTCAATCGAGAGTCCTGCTTCAAAAGTGATGGCCAGGGTCCAAAGATGATGGGATTGGATAGTGCGAAGTATATTCATTATGTTTTTGCTCGTTTATTATTGACGAGTCCTTTGGTCACATATTGTGGCCAGGGTCTAACTGTGGAGTGGGAGAAACTCATCAATGCTAATTTATTCACAGAATTTGGGTTTTATTATATTTTTAAACCCTTTAGTTACTTGTACAGCACAGGGTCTGATGGTTAAAACATAAGTGTGCCAGGAACTCCTCCATCATGGGTGGTAAATACATCGACCTTGAGCTGGTTTGACTTGGCTGATGAGTTATTTTTTCACTAATTATGATCATTGTATGAAGTCATAATTGAGTTATAAGAACGCCTCAGTGATTAGAAATGAACTCGTCGACCTTGGATACGTTTCATTTATCTTGACCTAAGTATGAAAAGGATAAAATAAATTAATATCACAATAACGAATAAGTACCCGTAGACAGATTTATAAGTCTTACCTATGCCATTTCCGTACATAATTCAGGTTGGTATATACGATTACTATTAGAGAATTTTGGATTCGTCGTCAAGTTAAATGTGACGCTTATGTAACTGTGCAAGAATATATCTATGTAATAAATACATAAAGAGAAATAGCCCCGACGTAACACCGATTCCTAAAATCTCAATAGCAGTATTTTTGAAATTAATTTTTGTCCAAAAATATAATTTCAACACTAAATTTCCAACTAAGTAACAGTGTTTTCATTATTCCATATATTTCCGTGCGTTTCTTATTCATGACTTATTTCAAATCTGTTAATTTTTTTGTTAAAAGTCATATGTAAGACATAAATTTTAATCTTTTTTATAATATATGAATCATGAGTAAGTCATATCATGACCAAATAAACGATAAATAATTTTCTTATTAACAAAATTGTATTACAAAATACTTCAAGTAAATAGCAGGCCGTTTATATATTTCGGATAATCAAGGACAGTTTGCCACAAACTTGTTTAATACGCACGTGAAAAATATGAAAGAAAATCCATTACCGGCATTAAGAATGCAATATGACAGAAAATTATTTAGTTAACTTACATTACACAACTAAAGATAATTTACTCCGTACAAATTTTGTAGTAAATTATTAGTATAAGTTTATTGGATATAACCAGCGTTTGGTATAATATATTGTGTCTTAATAAACACTATTAAGACACAATATATTGTGTCTATGTATGGCATACATAACTCAAAATTAAATCTACGAATGCAGAGCGCGCGTGGTTCATCGCTAGACGTATACATTCCTACTGGGACCGGGTAAGCTAGCAGCGAATGTCACCCAATGTTTTATGAAGTAAATGCAATGAACGCATATATCGAAACGGACACACGCTTGTTGCTAAAAAGATATTGTAAACATTTTTTTGTTTTTTTTTCTTCATTTTTGTATGCCAATATCGTAGAAGTATTCCAATAAAAGTGAACACAGTGTGCACAAGAAAATAACACGCCTACTCTTTTGTTTGGGGACTTTAATACATATTTTATTTTATGCATATTTTTATTTTCATTATTTATTTTTAGTATAACTATAAATAATTTATAATATAATTTCTTACGCTTTTATTTTAACATTTTTCATATTTTGAAATCATTTTAATTTTAAATTGATGATAAATATGTTTTAATCCCAAACTATTATCACTATATAGATACAATTTAGCACGGTTGTACACATTCATGAGAATTACAAAATTCTTGAAAGGAAAGTTTTTTCAGGTTAATTCTCCTACATGTAAAATGGGGTGAATATTTTTTATTCACGTACATGTGTGCGCCGGGTACCGTGAAAAGTCTTCCAAAAATATTGGAGATATACCACGGATGCTTATATTGTGTAAAATAGAATAATCCGTTTACGAAATACTAAAGTTCAAACTAATTTTTTTGTTGGAGTCATGTCTTAACATCCCCCATAAACCGTTAATTTTGGAGATATGATAAGTATTTACTAAAGTGAAAATATGTCGCAGCTAAGCGGCTCTACCAACTTATGACATGGAGTTGGGTCTGTAAAATGTTCAGAGAAATTCCAAAGAAATTAGTTCAATCAGCTACAAAACTTTATACTTAGAGATGCATATTTACTTTCGTTAAAATATTTTTATGAATTACATTGTGTGAAGTAATATTGACAGTTGGAAAAAATTTAATTTATTTATTTATCAAATAACCCCATATCTAGCTTTAAGATTACACCAAAACCCTGGTCATGTCCAAACATTAAAGGTACAACAGTTTGCAGTACACATAATAAAATAAATATCAAATAATAAAACACAAAAAACAACATTTATTTAAATGGAACATAACAGTAACGTGAATTGCCAAGCAACTTCATAATATTATTCCTAAAGCAGTCAAAAGAGGGGAAAAAATATCAAGATTTTGTGCCTTTTGCATTATCACGTTGATCAACGTAAGTGCTTGAAAAACTAGTAAGCGCTGCAGAATGTTCGTGCGCGCTCTAGGCGGATTAAATAAACTATGAATTCGTCTTGTCACGTTCGGGAGCACAAAGCGTTACCAAATCCAAGAGAGACTGATTATCAAAATAATAATTTAATAATTAAAGAACTCCACGATCAAAGCAATTAACGTCGGCGTTGGAGGGGATTATATCCAACCATATTCACTATTAAATTTAAGCACAATTAAATATTTATATGCGCCAAAGTGTGTATGGAAACCTTGTATTGCGAGTTATACTAGTAGTTTTCGTGTTTTTTTCTAAACCAAATGGAAATTACCAGAATATCTATGGATAAATAGGGTATTAAATTTGTTAAAAAATTAATTGTTAATATTTTTTAAATCGAGTTGATACTGCACGGAAAATAGATTAAAAAACGTCTTCTTTTCTGATTTTACTTTTCTTTTATTTTAATCCTTATTTCCTTTGAGCATGCAAAATTCTGCTATTATTTGTTAGACACCGATTTTCTTTCTTTTATTTAGAAACATCTGATAAAAAATTGTAATTTTTCATTATTTTTCTCTTAATATTTCTTTCACAAATTTTTTTCTTCACTTATTAATATTACAAATGCATTATAAAACACATCTGGACTTATGGCCCGGAATTGTGTGGCTCAGCTAGCAACTCAAACCTAGAGATTTTACAACGGTTTCAATATAATATCTTAAGAATGCTGTCTAATGCACCATGGTATGCTCGTAATACTGAGATACATGAATATCTAGGTATACCAACCATCAAGGAGGAAATAAATAACCATTGCATAAAATACCCAATATTTGTTAAAGACAGATGAACAAATTGCATGTCTTAAAAGGTGGCAGATATTAAATCTTGACAAAAGACACTAAAGTGTAATGTGTAAATTTGAAAATGGCTTTGAATCTCGATGGAGAGACATCCAGTATTGGAAAACATCTGATTATGGTTATTCAGCCGATTGCAGATAGTCAAAATAAATTTAAAAAAAAAAACTTATTAACATATAGATTAATATGGTATTAAAATAGACACCATATTATAATACCAAAGTTTGTTCAAATGGGAGGGTGCAAATTCGAACGTAGGAATAAGTAAGTTTGAAAGTGAGTTTCGAATTATTTAACACATTTTTAACTTTACGACCCAATCGACGAAGTTATCAGAAGCAACACGAAAATAAAAATTTGAATCGACACGATGTTCCCGATACAGCTGACGTAGTACGGTAATGTTGCAGTGAGACAGGCGGAATCGGCCGCTATGGTCACGAAAGCTCCAGCGCCTGAAATTGTATCGTTGGTGGGAATTAGGGCGCCGTAACGACCTGAGCGCCATAACTAGCTCAGCACTCCGGCTATGCCCCAGCCGTTTATATTTTTAGCATACACTTGACCGTTTAAATAAAACATGGTGACTGCGTTGCGTTGGCTAACGTTTTAAATGTTATGGATGGGACAAGCATGGGACATGAAACTAACCATTAGTTCTAGCCCGCCTACAAAGACTATAAGCAATTTTTACCACAATAATTTCGCAGGAAAATATTAAGTTCCATTCCTGTTCAGCCTTTTGCAATGAAAATTAAAAACTTTTAAAGCAATTACAATTATCATAGCTAAATAACCCATATATTGTATAGTATGTCCCCAATATGTAATGATATAATTTGTTGTTCGATTCTGACATCGTTTTAGTAGGAGACTATATAGTGCATAAAAGAGCCTCTTATGGACGAGGAAAATTCACACTACGAGGGTTTCGTGCATATTTAGGTACTTAGAAATGTTTCGAGATACATATTATCTACTAAACTATTTAGAAATAGGAATTGTTGTGTTTAGAAAACAGGCCTGAAGCATGATGCGTATTTAAAAAATTACAATATATAGGATAACCGTCATAGCTTTCCCTTGATCTTCCAGTCAGATTTTTCATGATTTTTGACAGGTTACAAACAATTACTGAACAGCGACATCTGTCATTTTTATAAATAATTATCATTTCAGTACCTTGTAACGAAGTCTCCACATTTTCCTGTTGCTGAGGCTATTTAATTTCTTTTCAATTCAATATTCTAATTTAATAATCAATTTTTACATACAAATTGGAAACTGCGGTATTGTTTCAATATATAATACTCTAGGTTAACATCTCGAGTAACATAGTATGACTTTCGTGGGAAAAGGGGGTAAAATTGTTAATTAAAAACTTGGGTGATTATATAAATTAAAACATTGACTATTATTTTTTCTGCCTATTGTAAAAAACAACATTAGGTATAATTAAACAAAGTGGTTATTTTTAAGCCTTTTGCAATTAAAAAAATGTTTGAATACCTAGGAAAACTAAAGAACGAATTTTTGATATTTTGTTAGTAAAAAGGTAAAACTTTCATTATCTATTTATTTAATATTCTATTTATGTCTTAACGCCCTACCAATACAAATAGAATTAAACTGCTCTTTTTTGACAAATTAGATTCACTTAGAGGCATACATGGACTTACAATCCCCCACATCTCCTGCTGTTAGATATTCTTTAATATATTTTTTTCAAGTCTATCATGAACATATTTTTTCATTGATTTCTTCCGTGCGTATCTTTTAGTTCAAATTTTCTCTACACAGTCTTCTCGTCGTGGGTAAATCTACTGCTATCTACTACTGTACTGTACTATCTTTATCTTCAAAATAACTGTTTTTAAATATTGCCTTCTCGTTGGTTATCTCCTGTTTGTAAATGTTTATGCCCATGACCATATAATTAGATCCTTGTTTTACATTTCTCAAGTCTTCTATTGTTTTAGATTTTTGGCACAAGCACACACTTATTTTTTTACAATTTCAATACGTACGCTGTTTGTCTTCGATCTTTCTGTTTCTCCTAATTTTGCATTAATTAGTTACCCAAAAAATTTATGGAAAATTAATTCTTTTAGAATTAATTCATTCATTAATCTTCAATTCACATAGATGTAAAACTCAGCTTTATAAATCGTTTAATTATTATCGCCATATGTTTATTACATCGAATGGTTTAGTATATAGAAGAATAGAAACTTTACCATTGACTTCCTGTACAGTACAAATAAGCATTAATTAGGACTGATTTTGCTGGTCGTTAATCCGATGTTCTGAATATTCCAAGTGGTGGTTATTTTAAACTTATAATATTGGGTCATAAAATCCTAAGAAGTTAGATTTCAAAAACTTTTTAAAATTATTTTGTAGACCGGCATTGCAAATATTCAGCATATTTGAACTTTCTACCAGAATGGAACATGTATCTTCCTTATATTTTACCGACATAATGTACATTTTGTTCAAAATGTTCTTTTAAAACATCCAAATCCTTAAAAACATCTGACATAAGAGTTGACAAGACCAAAGCCCATTGAACAACATCAACTCTTATAAATGTTAAGATATATTAACTTTTAATTTTATGTGAGACTATTTTGATCTTAAAAACGATAACACCAGTATTCTAACATGCACATGTTATAATTGTATTACAAATACGTAAGTGTATTTCAAAAGCAGTTATAAATTAAATCTAGACCAATTGTACTAACCTTATCCACCACAGAATATTTAAAAAATAAATTAATTTATATTTATACATCTTCTTTTCAAAATAATAGCAATTATAAGTTAAAATTATCTTGTTACGCCGATTATTGACTATTTTATTAAAATTATATTTTTTTTCTTAAAAGAAATGTATATGGAAGTTTTTTTTTATTTATTTTATAATATGGTATATATTATTGCCAATTGTTTATTTTATTTTCTATTCGCCAATAGAATTAAATACGATAAAAACCTAACTGAGGTCTTCAGTTTGGAGCTTCCTGAGTCTGAATTAAGGATGTTGGACTTTGGGGATATGCAATAAGGTCAAATGGATAACATATCCATGATTGAAATTTATTTTTAAAAAAACTATTAAATTTAGTATTAAAGTAATGCCAATTTCCCCAAAATTTTTAAGCCAGTCTAATACTCATTCATCCCTGAGAATTATTGTGCTGTTCGAAAATTATGCCAAATAATATTAAAATTGACAAAATATTATATATAAGATGGCGCGCGCGTGTGCTAGGACATGTGCGTGTGCATGCGTGCGCATGTGTGTGTGTGTGTGTGTGGGTATGTGTGGTGCGTGTGTGTGCATACGTGTGAGTGTATGCGCGTGTGTGTCTGCATGTAAATTAGGTGCATTTTTGCATCGTGCGTGGTGACATAGAAAAGGATTTTAAAAATTTAATAACATTATCATTTACCGTTTCCAGAAAATGCCAACTGATATGTAACGTGTACCTCGCCAATATTTTTTCAACTGTGTACTTCGACTATTCTGCAATAATAATTTCGAAGATACAGGCATTTATGCATCCGTAATTTATTTGCGGTTAGATACTATCTTCGTCGTTTATTTTTGTGAAATTTAGCTAATATAAGCCTCATATAAAGATGTCATTTACCAAATAGCAATTTTTTTTTCTGCTTTTTAAGGCTATCCTTCATGCTGTTATGATTTCAAGCGTATCTTATTGTAATGGAAATCTTATGCTTTTTGAAATGAAGTAATCATTTCATACAAGCAGAACAAAAGGACGAAATATCAAGCGTGAGAAGAACTGAAGAGGACTGTTATTTTTTTGTGTTACATGCCAAGGTCGATTACACCCAATTCTGTGCGAAAAACACGATTACACCCAATTCTGTGCGGTAGTCACTGAATCTGATTAAGATAACTAAAGGATAAATATTACATTCTAAAATTGTAACTCTACAGATTCGAGATACAGAAAAAAATGAATAATCTCATCCAATTTCTCCAAGCCTCAAGTTTTCCAAATAATCTAATCAAACTACGTATCTAAAAAAATACTTGGTATTGTGCATAAAGTAAAAAGCCAAAAATTAACTTGCAATAATCATACGTTCTGAAGACAATCTGACTATATCCCTGAGAAGACTAAAGATCGGAACCATTAAGAGAAAAAGGACATGGCTTTCCCTGGCAGACTTAGTGGCGAAATGTATTAATGGATTTAAAGCACATCAGCAATATTTGGGTTAAGCAAAAGAATTTTTATTTATTTTTATTTTCACGCACATTTATTGATACATTACAAGTAATTTATAAGTAACGTTAATAAATTATCGGTTTAACCAAAGTTAGAAGTACACAAGAACTACAAAGATAAGAACGACATATTTTGACAAATTTAATTTCATTCATCACAAACAAATCACACTCTAGTCCGATTATGGCCAGGGAGTTAATCATTTAATACCACAGGAAACTTGATTTTTTAATACAATTCGGTACTGATATAAGAAAAGATTGATTCCGGTTGATGAGTGGATGATTGCGTGAGTGCCATCAATTATAAACCCCGTTTCCCATAATATTTATCTTCTAGTTTTAAGAGAAGAAATCCTATGCCACTATAGTTGAAAAACTTTCACATTTGTATATTCTATTTCGTTCACATTAGTTCTAAAGAAATTTTGGTTGAAACAATTAATATACTGTCCGGATGTAGTTTTCAACTATTATTGCTAGTCAATAATAGTTTATAACCTTTGTGGCATGATTTTCACTAACTTTTTGACTGGGATTACTACAAATGGATTTTTGCAAAGTTTGATGAGATATTCATAATAGACCATTAAAGGGTACGTAGGATTTTTTCTCCTAAAACTAGAAGATAAATATTATGAGAGCAACATCTCTTCTGAACTGAAGAAATGGAAATCTAGCATACCTAGGAGGAAATTGGTTGGAAATAAAAAAGTTATGTAACCATACGGTGTCAAAGAGAAATGTTAAGGGAATGTGTTTTGCGCATATGCCGCTAATAAAAGATTTGATTTCTGTAGCTCGAATAAATGTTCACAGACATCAACAGCAACATCCAGCGAGTCTACTCTGGCATCAACACATGAACTGACGCAACAGTAGACCCAGCTCTAAAAGAAACCAACAAGGATATTCAGATTGCCGATTGTTTACAAATCGCTCCAATCTATATCATATAGGAGACGATAAAGTGAGGCATAATATTAAAATTGAAAGAAAATTGAGCATAATGTCTGGAATCCATCGACGTGGATCAAAATAAACGTCCAAAGCCGCAATAATAGGACGTAACTAATAGAAAAAAGAAGTTTCTGTTAAGTTTAGATATTTTTCTTTTATAATGAAAACACATTCGAACTAAATGTTATGATATATATATATATATATATATATATATATTTGTTTAATTGTACGTTTATTTTTAAGCAACTGATAACAATTACACGCAGCACCATTGTTAAATTTAATAGTATGACAGGAAGATTTAATAAAATGTTAAATATCAATGCCATTAACGAGGCTAACGTGAAATGAGACATTGAAGTGGAAATTAAATATAACTGTGCAAACACATCTGAAATAAAACGGAATTCTTGCAAAATATTTTGCAAGGTTACAGTTTTTCTTTCCATTGTTTTCATTCAAAATGCTGTTATGTATTTTCCACACAGTAAAGTTCAAGTAACATAAAATACCTCAATATTTTTGACTACAGATTTAAGAGATGTCAAGGTTATCCAATAGTAAATCCAGCTATTTCTGATGAAATTTGTTTTACTATTAACATCAGTTTATTTATTATAATGTCATTTTAATATTTTTAGACCTTTATTTGGTCTATTATTTAATAAGAAACAAAAAAATAATTGGCAGATGTCACAAAACTTTTGTTATATATTTCTAGAATTGGGATAATAGCTGTTAAAGAAAGAATACTTATATTTTATATTTAAATATAAAATATAAGTATCATTCGTGATGAATTTATAACTTCCCATATAAAGTGGTTTTTGAAGTAAACCTGGTGACAAAATGGATCAAAATTAATGGATCTAAATCTTTCTAATTTTGATTATTAACCTAATTACTGTTATCAAGGAAAAAAAGGTAAAACAAATATAAATTTTTATAGTCCCCCTTTTACGCATTTTCGAAAATTTTCGGACATCATCATTTTATTGTTCATTACTTTGTGCAACTGTTTTGTTTCGCAAAAGATTTTTGTATTTTTATTTAATTCCTTGTACGCGCATCGCAAAAGAATTGATTGTGTCATGCAAGGAAATAAACAGATATACTAGCAAAATTAATTTCGCCTGTTATGCACGTACGCACACACAAAGTTTTATATGTGGCTATGAATATGCATGTATGTGTATCTACTTTCTTCATATATATATATATATATATATATATATATATATATATATATATATATATCTGGATGGTAATAACCTTATGCACAATGTCTTTCGAGACTTCCTACAATCAGTGTCTGGTTGATCACTTCAAATGTAATACATATTTATATATAAAATAAATCTGAAAAACCTTATAACTACACTGTATATTCACAGAGAACATCAAACTTTAATACAGAGTACGTCGCTTTGTACGTCAAAAGCAAATCAAGGAAAAGTACAAATTGATTTTTTTATTTATCAATACGATTATATGACCCTCACCGTAACGCTCAATCGGCTGCTAAATCGAATAAGCCAACCCACGATGCATAAGGTTGAAGGAGAACAAAACAAGACATCAGCGGCCAATCAATGCGGTCTTGCGAACAAATCTTGTACGGCCGGTGTTCTTCCGTAAAACTACGAAATTCAGTTTGGAACTTGGGAAGAAACAAATCAAATCCGCTAGTGTGTAAATCATTTTGTGGATTAAACTTTTGCAAAGTAGTTTGCTCAAGCGCAAAATTTGATGTGACTTACATGACCTAAAGAGGATTTTATTGAAGATAAAAAATTGTATGATTTTAAAGAAACTTTAAATATACATTCAAATCTTAAAATTCGGGTTAAACGTGAAACCAAAATGGTTAAGATGTAATAACATTATATTGTCATTTCTTCTACTTTTGTAAAAAAAAATTACGAAAATGAATTTATGAAAAGTTAAAATCTACTTGAAACTTGTAACAAGTTGTTGGAAATGTGAAACGCCAAAAAGTATAATTTTATAATAGAGCAATTGCCAAAAAAATTATTTCGTTTTTCTATATAGCACACCAAACACATGTTTTTGAATAAATTCGTTGTAAGGATGTTTAATACGATACGGTTCAAAATGAAGAAATCAGAGTTAACAGAAATGTGAAAAATTCACAATTTAATATTAAATAATAAAACATTATATTATATCATAAAAAAATGCACTGAACAAGTTTGTTTCAAGAATATCAGGCTTTTCCCATTATAACAGCAAAAAGAATAACCTTTATAATTTGACTTGTCAAACAAAGTATCCAATACCTGTCAAACAAAGTATCCAATGCAAGACAGTCAGATTTCTATACCGAACGCGCGTGGTTTGCCAGTAACTAACTTATTTGTGTTTAGCGAAAAAAAAGTTTGTTTTTTGTTACTCGGAAAATATTTTCCCAAATATAATCAAAAACTACAGTTATTATCTACGGACCAACACGAGCTACAATTTGTTGGTTCGCATCACCAATTCATTTTTGTTTATTTTTTGGACGACATCTTGTTAAGAATTACATTCTCTAAAATATTTCAAATTTACAACACATACCTACCACATATTGTAAATCTCTATCGGTAAATGAATTTGTAAAGAAGTGGAAAAACCCTACTACAACAAATATCTGTATAGGCCAAAAGGCCACTATAAACCTGTATTGTTTTACATTATGTATTGTCTTCGATAGATTTACTATTCATTAGGTTCCATAAAAGTTATTACAAAAGACAGAGTATCCCGAAGGCGGGCCAAGTAGCCTTCCCACCACGATAGTTCAAGAGATTTTAGCCAATAAGGTAATTTTAGTTCAAGCAAAAATGTTTTTTTGCAAATTTAACAAAATATGTAAACGACACTTCGATCATGGCAGTCAAACAGTCAAATGGTGTCAATTTTAATAAACATCACATGTTCAAAACCAGCGTCAAATAATTAATTTTTTTGTGTCTTAAAAAATAAGTCGCTAGTGTTTTAACAGACTAATAACAATTAGATATTGTTATTTCACCTATACGCTCCATACCAGGGTGCTTCGAACCGGATCAATTTACCAGATTAATTTAGATAATACATCGAAATATTAAATTGACATAAAGTTATACATACAGTGGGATAGCAGCAACCTGTAAAGACAATTCATTAAAAACGATATAAAAATTAGAAGATTTAGTACGGCGTTTCCAACGATCTTTGAACAATGGTGTGTAAAAATCGTTTACCTGAAAACCTTCAATCAACCATATATTAATACATATTATATTAATACACGAGGAAAATCAGTACTCTAAATCCGAGAAGCGTGAGAAAAAGAAAGCCGACGTCATCCCTTCGGAGCCAACGGACGGTCCGTATTATCAATATCGATGCTAACTCACCTACAATGAATACAGTCAACAAACAGGGTACGGACAAAAGAGTCAACATCGCAACAACAAAGATAAGTAAACAAATCTCTTGTCTTTTCCAATATAATTATCTACCACATTAGCCTTGAAAATAGTCGTATTTTCGTATAACTTTTTAAAATGTTTTGCTAAATAGATTAATTAGTCATCAAAATGCCAGGTACTGCAATATTAATTAAATTAAAAAAGCAAAAAACAGTACTTCAAATGAAATTCACAAAATTTATCAATTTTATTCATAATAACCATATAAATAATATCCAAAAACCATAATAACCAAGCAGATATAAAATAACGGTTAAAAAATATAAGCAGTATAGTAGATTAATTTAAAGATCAATTTTAAGATGAATTTGCATTATACACAAATCAGTTATGCTCAAAATATAATAGATAAAATGAATCCAATGCTGTCCATATCAGCAAAATATATCGCAAGCACAAATAAAATACTTAATTCAAATACGATGCGACCACAACGTATAAAACTGCCAAAGGTTAAACTTGTAACCTTTGACAGCTCGTATGAAAAATGGATAGATTTCTACGTAAATTTTAAACGATTCATTCATGATCAACCGTGGCTCTCTGAATTAGAAAAATTCCAATATTTAAGGTCTAGTTTAAGAGATGAGAAGGTAGGTATAATTGAGGCATTAGAAGCATCAGTGGAAATTTTTTTATTGCATTGAAACTGCTGAAAACCGGTTTCGATAATAAAAGCATAACCGTATAAAATCACTTTTCTACATTACCCGAATTACATACGATGATTAAGGAATTTGCTGTCAAAATAAGAATGTTTCTGGATACGATTTTAACTCATACAGGATAAATAAAATGATTAGCTGTACCATTTGAGCCGCGAGGCTCATTTTTAATTTGCATTATCACAACAAAAATAGATCAAACACCAATAGAGCATGGCAAAAATCTATTCAAGGCATAAAATGCCCATAATATGTTATTTCAGGATATTCTCAGAGGAACGTTGTCAAATAATAACAATGACGGCCATAAGCGCAGATTTGAACCAAATAAACAAAGCTGGTCATTCGCATAAAAAACAAGCAATGACAACCACACAAAAAGTTAGTCACTGTATTATTTGTAGGGATAATCATAAAGTTTATGCATGTAAAAAAATACAAAAATATATGTATATGAACGCAATGAGAAAATCCAGGCAGCTAAAGCATGTTTAAATGGTATAAATATTGGACACTGAATTTGGATCATCAGGATGTAAGAAATGTGGAAAAATACATAATACATTAATACACTACAATAACGCGAATAACTACGATTATCAACAAAAATTTTAAAAATCAGAAATAGACGAATCTCCGGGAAGCTCAAACATAAAGGTACATATTGCCGTAGTTGCTACGCAGGTTTTATTATCGTCGGCGTTAATTAATATAAATGGAATGGTGAAATTATTCAAGCTCGAGTGTTACTGGACAAAGTACAGTTCTTCTATTAAAAGATTTAAATCAGTTAGAAACTCATATCAAACATGCGGTCAAAACAGAAATCCAAATCAGAGTATTTTGAATCCTTCCGCGAATTTTTAATAATTTACCAAAAAATATATAGATAGACGGATCCTCAAAATACTTCGCAATATAAAACTCGCCGATCCGAATTTTATGAACCGGGCGAAATTGATGCGTTACTCGGCGCCGAAATATTTTAGAAGCTCGTGCGTGCTGAAAATATAAAAATTCTAGGAGTTACGGCACGATTGTAAAAAACAAAATTAGACTTTATCATTTTTGGGAAAATATGTAACGATGAATAAATATAAAAAAATAATAACTGCATGCTATGCTTTAACTCATTATGCAAAAACTAACGAGAAGTTTGGGAAATAGAGGAAGTAGAAAAGAGGATATTTTTATCCGAGCAGAATATCATTTTAAACTCATCACTCAACGAGACAAGAAACTCAACGAAAAAAAATGGAAATCTAGGTGAATCATACAAATGCGCTGAGAAGCAATTCTATGCACTAGAAAAAAAACTGAATAAAATTCCAGAATTAAAGACACAATAAATTGAAAGTAAGCGTGAAGCTATCACGCTAGGAAACATGAATGTATCAATTTACATGAAATTAAGGAACAGCATTGTTTCCTACCACGTCATCCCGTAATTAAAGAATGGAGCTCAACCACGAAAACAAGAATCAGGTATCATCGAACGCCTCATCAAACGGCCAGTGAAATTCTGAAACGCGACTACTATTTAGACGATATAATGACAGGAACAAATACCATCAAAGAAGCAAAAAACTTATACAAGGAACTCATTAAGCTGACAAATGAGGGGAGATTTACTCTTAAAAAATGGACATCGAATTACTCTAAGATTGTAGAAATTGTAGGTGAAGAACCTGCTCTTATCAGTCTATTTACGAATAAAATATCTCAAATAAAAGCATTAGGCATTCAATGGAAACGAATAAATAACAAAATCACATACAAAGAGAAGGATGAGACAAATTTAAAATTCACTAAACCTTAAATCTTATCAAACGTTGCGCGGGTTTATTATTCAATAGGTCTATTGGGCCCGGTAACAGTTTGTACCAAAATGATTTTGCAAAAATTATGACAATGCAACGCTAGATGGTTCATTACCGGAAGACATACCTACAGCAATTATTATCATTCCTAAATAAAATCACATTTTCAAGAAAAGTTATAGCAGCGAATGCTAAATGCGTTGAAATTCATGGATTTTGTGAAGTTATTGAAAAGGCATATGCAACATGCATATATGTATGATCTATAGACCACACCAGAGAAATATGTATAAATATATGATGTTCAAAAAATCGAATTTCTCCTCTAAAAACAATATCATTAACTAAGTAGGGACCCGTAAAAACGGACTTGCTTGTTCTTTTTCGAACAATTGGCGTAGTGTTTTTGCTACCTAATTCATCAATTGCTTTGAAATGGATTAATACACGGCCAAATTTACTCAAAATGATTTTGTCAACCGAGTTTAAAAAATTAGAGGCTAAGCAAAACCGACGTGTTGGCGATATGTGCCATTTTAGGAAAATATGGCAGACTTTCTTTCATGTGGACAGCTATCACTGAAATTTCAACATAATAATCGCTGAAAAATATGTCCAAAATGATTGCGATAAGATCAGGGTGAATGGTCAAACAGTATCGTAGAAGTGGTACCATTAACGGAGTTAAAACCGATAATTATGATTACAATTACAGACTCCGATTCATGCCTAAGCAAATACTTATAAGTCGGTAAACTCAGATGCATTCTAGCTTCTACAATGCCATTTAAAAACAATACCATGAAACACCAGCATGCGTCTCTTTGACAACTCGCAACGAACAGTTAGACTCGTCACTAAATTTGAGAGTAAAAATGACCCAACACGAATATTTTAAGAACGAAATTAAATAATTCTGTTTAGCTCTAAAAAAATGTCGAGAATTAAATCCATTTTGAGACAAAGACGGACTTATTCGTGTAGGCGGCAGATTAAAAATTCAATGTTTTCATACTCTCATAAATTCCCAATTATTTTACGTAAAACATATGAAGTTACTACTAACTTGCTTAGATGCGAATAACACCTTATGAATAAAAGCAACTATGAATGCAGTGAGATTAAAATACTGACTTAATAACTGTAAAAACGCTACAAAATCAATTATCAGAAAATGTATGACTTGTTTTAAGGCAAAACTGACTGACTGCTCATACTTTATGGTCGATCTTCCGAGCAATATAGTGACACAAATTAGACCATTTTTCAATGCTGTAATCGACTATCGTAGGATATTTCATATTAACGAAAAACGTATATACAGAAATCGTGGTAAAATACTAATTTATGCCTGCATATTTATATGTTTTGCAACTAAAGTGTTTAGCACGAAGGCGTCGTTATTACTAGTTTGCACAAATTGTTTGCTGGACGTGGACAAGCTTAGAATATATATTGTGATAACGTAACCAATTTTGTTGGTGATAAAAATTAAATAGACCGCTTAGAAAACTTAATATAGTCAGATGTTCATAATGAGAGTATACTACAATTTTTAAATATTATAGGGACAAGTTGGCCCTAAATACTTCCAAGATTATCGTATTTCAGTGGACTGTGAGAGGCCGCCATAAAATCATTCAAAGCTCATTTTGCACGAACAATAGGCGATAAACTATTCGCCTACAAATAGTTATAGACATACGTGTTAGAAATCGAAGCAATACCTAATTCGATACACATAACTCCTTTATCCGAAGACCCTAATGACTTTTAAGTCCTTACTTCCGCACACTTCCTCATAAGGATCACAAGCTTTGAAGATCCAAATTTACCAGTTCACATAATTAATTAACTGTCAAGCTGGCAACATGTTTAGTACATCAAACAACACGTTGGAAAAGATGGTACAAGTAGTATTTGAACCAATTGATGTTCCAGGACAAATCATATAAGAACCAGTATGCTAGTTTTGCTGAAAGAAGTCATTGTACCACCCTTTTACTGGTCACTTGGACGCATCATAGACGTTCATCCTATTAAATAATTTTTTTTCACCTATGCGCCCCATAACACATCTGACAAAATTTTCATTGACATAACTAAGATTCTTAAATCTTGGAAACTAAGGTAATACTGTCATTAATTGAAAGAAACTACAAATAAATTGAACTAAATTAAAAAAATCTCTTGCCAGTAATTTTTGTAAATCGAATGCATACACTTCTAATGCGTCGTCGTGTATTTAATCTATTTTCCATCAGTAGAGCATGTAATCAGAAAAAAAGTATATAATTAATGACCGTAGGATGTCTAGAATAAAAACCTGTGGATAACCCAGTAACCAGAGTTGTTATAGCGCTTTTTGATATTATTGCAAATTAAATATGGGATTTTATTATTACGGCAAAAACTAACACGATGATAAGGAAAATATCACACGGACATATTCGACATAAAAATAATTATATTTACCTAATATTATTTGTGGAAAAGTCATAATTTACCCCTCGTACTTTTTACACTAGTCGCCAGCGGATATTACTATGCAATTTTAAAATGTATTCTCTCCCTAATAATTAAATATCACAATCGCTAAATCAAAAGTTAGAGTCAATTTGGCAAGACCCGCCGCAAAGTAAAATGTTAAGTCAAGCTAAATCATGTTGAACAGGATTGTGGATTATCCACTTCGGTGACCGTAAGTAATTAAAGTTACCCGTGTTATAATTTAGAGTCATCAGTTTTAATTAATTCCTCTTTTAAACATTTAAATGTGCTACATTTACTTTTCTCGTCATTTTGTTAGAATCAACTTAACAACCGAAAATATCATTTCGGAATTAATTGTGTTAAAGTAAACTCTTTAAAAAGTTCATTTATTATCTCTGTACATGTTTTCATAACTACGTCAATTACTGAAGAAGATATTTTGATACGAGTCGGACTTTGCACGATGTACACTAGTAGCAGTAGTGATATATGGGTTAATTTGCAGATATTACCTTTTACAATTAAAATTACACAGGCAGACCCCGCCCGTCTCTTTGTTGAAAGGTATTTGCCACTACTATTCCACAGACCGATAAAAGATGTGTACGGCAAAGAAATGTTTTAAAATGTATCTCAATTTCGTCTTACTCCCTCTGCAAAAATCTGACTGTCGAGCGGAGGAGCACGTTGAAACTAATGAATTTACTGATACAAGACGGCCTCTGCCTGTGTGTCGAATTATTCACAAGCCACTGAAGTGTTTTATTTGATCAGCGATTATCTCTTTCCTTTTAATATAATAGTGTAAATATTCTGACACTTGATAGTTGACACTCGATGATTGTTATTGAGTGGTTGTCGTATTGTAGTGATGTTATCGTGTTATATACTCCAGACATTGTTTCAATTTTTTTGGTAGTTATTCACATGTTACTTCACATTTAAAACAATGATCATTATATGAATGGAATTAAAAAAGAGAAATGTTTCTTTAATGATTCCAACAAAGAATTATGTTCTGAAAACGATTCCATTTTTTTCTAATCCGTGCAGATTAGGTCAATATGTATGTGGAAGATATTTTTATATATTTCAAAACTAAGGTTAACTGACAATAATATCGCAATCCCACTGCATGTAAACTGTTATAATTTATATATATATATATATATATATATATATATATATATATATGTATATATATATATATATATATATATATATATATGTATATATATATATATATATATATATATATATATATATATATATATGGAGTGTGCGCGTTTGTCTATGTCTGTATATTTAAATAACAGTTCTGCCAAACGATGGCTGTTAGTCTCTAAATTGCCATAGACGATATAAGATATACATGTTTTGTGTAATTTGTTTAATACATTTAATAATATCAATGTAAATAAAAAAAAACATAGATCGGAGTAATTTCATGATAAAGGCTGATAAAGCTATTAAAGATACACTGATAACATGTACTGAAGAATTGTACGTCTTAAAAAAGTCTAAACGAAAGTCTAGGAGAGCTTTTGTCTGCATTTTTTCACGGGCCAATCTAATTGTTATTAAAAAAAAAAGGTGCGTAAGACGATAGGGACAAAATTTAGCTTAATTTTTTAGTCTTCATTGAGAAAAATATTACAATAATTTCAAGTACTTTCCATTAATAAAAATTGATTCTTTTCAATGTACAATTTATTTTAGCAATTTAAGAAAAATTAAAAGGCTTTCGACAAGAAGTAAAAGTTGAAATGTATATTTTATTGATGTAAGAATCGATATATTCGAATGTAAGAAGGGAACGAAGGATAGAAAAAGCACACATTGCTATATATTTGTTAATTTATATAAAGTTGTGGAAGAAAAAATATATGTCGGTAATCTTAACCAAATAATTGAGTTGTACTCCTGCGTAAATTTCGTGCGGTTCGTTTTGGCGTCAAGGGAAAACAGTTTAACGACCTGTATAAAGAAATATTTTAAACTCTATTTATGCATACATATAAACATGAATTAAAAATTTAAATTCAAATTAACTAATTGCCCGTTATGAACTATTAAACGACTAGGTAATCTCATTTCTAAACCAGTCAAAAAAACCTAAAAAATTTGTAAGCAAAATTAGAAAAATAGATAAGCGCTACACTAGAGAAAAGTGAAGCTTAGTTAAAAATAAAGCCAATGGTTTATTTTAGTTGTATATCTGATTGAAGTCAAAAAGAACCGTACGTTCTTTACAGAAATTTTAAACACCTTTTAATTATTCTCTTTTATTTTCATTGTTTGGTATCGACTGATTTCGAAATAAAAATGAAATATGAAATTGTTGCGAAGCTATAAAATAATATATAGTTATTCTAGTATCTAAAGACCGAGTGTTGCGGAAAGTGTTGCTTTGAAACAAGGGTGATTAAGAATAATGATTATTATCTTTGATTTTAAGATGATTTTGATATTGATATTTTTTGAATATATTTGGTGTTAATTTTGTAGAAATTTATTATTCACAATTAAATGAAAATACATGATGTAGTATTATTTCTACTTTTTTAAAATTTCTTTACCACGACCTAGGTTTCGTGGTATTACAACATCTTCAGGTGGGATATTAGCAAAGATAGATCTTTGCTAATAGTCCACCTGAAGATGTTGTAATATAACGAAACCTAGGTCGTGGTAAATAAATTAAAGAAAGTGGAAATAATACTACATCACGTAGTTTCATTTAATTGTGATTAATATTTTTACTTCATTTAAAGTGGGACGCCCACATGCTATGTCTCACGTCTACATACTTTAATTTATTGATTCGCACGCTGCGAAAAAAATCCGATTGAACAATTCAATTTAACTCAAATAACAATTAATTATTAAACACAAACTCGAAGAAAGTTCACCGAGCAATGACAAAAACTTAAAAAGTTCGAAGATAGTGTAATATTTGATTACGAGATATTTAAATTCAAACGGAAATAAAAATTTCCCAGAGGTGTCATGCGAGGGTGGCGCAGAGGGAGGTGGAGTAGGTGGTTCAATTCTCCCGGACTGCCCTCTCGCTCTTTGCGACTTGACGCTCTCGTGGTTTTACTAAACTAACTCGTACACCGAGTTACGTCTAGATATGTGAGAAATAGAATTATATAGCTACTCTTTCCTAGTTTTAGTATAATAGCTTTTGAACTAAAGGTTTCAGGTAATAAAATCTTTCAGAAATGGTAGATATGAAATATATGATAGATTATGTATAAAAATGTATAAATTGGAAAGTTTTGTGTATTTATTTCAAGGAGATAATATCTGGAACCATATATCCTATTTGGTTACAAATTCTATACTTTGAGAAAGATTATATGCTATACGTCGTGACGCTATGACTCATAGGTGCCAAGAAGTGATAAATGCAAAACATAAGTCGGAGAAGACTACTTATATATCTCAAGGTCGAAAGAAACCGGCTTTTCTTAAGTAATAGTTCTAGTACTGTACCCGCCGATGTACCAATATCGTTTGGCGAAGATAATTTAAAGCGGGTAAAACTAAACTATATATATAGTCTAACAAAACTATAATGTATTATAAATATGCCTATAATATCATATTTGCAAGCAGAAAACATCACTCACGAATTATTGAAATTCGTAACAATTATGGGGGTATTCACCTTCGTGAGATGAAGGATCTTTAAGTTTAGTTTACCATTAATATTTTCATAATATCATTTTTTTTAAAAATCTAAATACATATTATATGTGTGTGAAATTATCATAATTATTATACCAAGGGATTAATAATTATGATAATTTCACACACATATAATATGCATTTAGACTTATGCCAATAATATGTTTTAAATTTTAATAAGGCCAATAATATGTTTTAAATTTTAATTCAAATAAATTAATAACGGTAATTAAATAGTAAATATAATCAAAAGCATAATACTATGTTTGTATGTTCTTACTATTGCTCTGATTTACTATGAAGAATGTCAATATATTCGTTTTATTTACGTTTATTTTCATTACAACCAACGTACAAATCGATAAATAAATAAGACAGAAAAAAGGAAATTTTCATTACGTCACGAAGAAACATTTTTTACAATTAGGAATTTTTCTTTCCCATTTTATATGAGTATGAAGGTTCATTAAAAATAAAAGTTTATGGAAAAATCTAGCTGATGATCAAAAATTCTTGCAACTATCCTATTTGTTTATTTGCTTGTCAGCGTTAATACCTAGAACCAAAAACCTGATTGCATTTTGGTAATGTTTTTAGTTTTCATTTTAAATACAATTATTAAAAAAAATTAAGGTATTTACCACTACTTTTATATCCTCTCG
This sequence comes from Druceiella hillmani, assembly GCA_039881145.1. NCBI lineage: Eukaryota > Metazoa > Arthropoda > Insecta > Lepidoptera > Hepialidae > Druceiella > Druceiella hillmani. Next base: position 3,483,970 of record JAYKKI010000117.1, read on the forward strand.
ATTTTAAAACTTCAAAATTAATTAAATATCATATAATAGATAAAAAGGTGTTTAAACCTGAAAATTAATACATACTTTAAGGCTACGGAAATATAATTTTTTAACAAAATAAAAAAATTGACTTTTGTAATTCATGTGTTCTTTTTTTAATTTATTATCCTTATTTAAATAAATATATTAACAGTCCTGTTAAAACAAGCTCGACATTCTTTACGAGTACTTACGAAAAATTGATAGAAAAATAAAATAAATAATATATAAATATTGAGATTTGGTGGAAATATATGATTATAGCCACAAACTACGTCAGTTTACGTGAAGAGAGACAATTCCATTTCGAGTTTGCGAAGATTGTTGTTCTGAAGGAAATTTTATTTTATTGCGGAGTCACTTCAAGATGACCACTTTGTCTCTCTAATTTGTGCGATGTACACGATTTTACTATAATTCTTATCCTAGATACCTTTTATTGCCGGACACATATTATTTTATTTGTTGTAAGCAAATTTTATTCATTTTCGGTTGACCTGGTCATAATAATGGACATGGAAATTTATATAAATATATATATATGTATATATATATATAAATGCATATATATATATATATATATATATATATATATATATATGTATGTATATATTACGACATACCGTTTTTTATTTGTTATACCTAATGCGAGCTTAATCGAGGCCAATCAACACGTAGATATGTGTGTATGGGTCAAAATAATGGAGGTGGAAAATTTCATTGCCCGAATTATCAAAAGTTAAACTTTGCTTTTTTAGTTTTACTCGTTTAAATATTAGATTCATCTATCATGAATTAATTCACTACCGGATATTGACCCCAATTACATGTTTTTTTATTTATCGCCAAAACTAATAGATAGCCCACAAGAAAAGGTAACTTCGGGAACGTTTTTAAAACATAAAAATTAATACTCAATTTAATCAAAATCTGAATAGCATTTCTTTCGGTAAAGTTGTATGATGTAATATGTTATTATATTTATCTAAATAAATTGTCTAAATATATTTAAATGTAATAGTTATCGCGCAGATTTTTTGACACACATTTTCATGTGAGAAATTTTACTTACTCCAGATTTTATATTCCTTAATTCATCTGTTTGGTATTTGATTTTTGTAGTACTTTAATTTAATGTAAAATTAATTCAATAAATATGTAATGTTTTATTTTCAATATATATATATATATATATATATATATATATATATATATATATATATATTAACTTTCCCGGAAATGACGAGGTGTTACCAAGATTATTGTGGCCGAAATGATGCCAGTGCAAATTGTATATTTTTATATTAAAATGATACACCTTTGCTAATAAAATTGGACTCTGTTTCTCACAAAATAACAATTATAAATTTTAAGATTTAAGAAAAAAGTAAGTTTACGTCCAAAACACGCACCGAAAATATTATGTACTTGAAATTACCAACAATGACACCTACCCTCAAGCATTTGTCCGCATTTAGATTACTGACTTTAACATCGAGCCCTCCCTTCCCTCTTCTGACATCACATCTAGCCACATCTATTTTGCCTATACATATCTGAGTGCAAAATTTAATTGCACGATTCAAACTACACCTGTATAGTTACTAAAAATTAAATAGCTAGACCTTTCTTTATTGTATAAATGCAATGTAAATTAATTTATGAAAATATTAAATGCACATATATTTCAATTGAGTGCACCAATTTTGATGAAATGAAAACTAAATATTACTCTAGTCAATCCTTTTATTCATCACAAAACTGTATAAGAATAGTTTTTATTCAAACAAACTGGCATAAATTCAAAAATTATGTTTTGTTTCTGTATTTATTTTATTTATTTACTAACAAATATGTACACAAATGACAAATGACTATAACATGACCCCAGCCCCGCTCGATTTGCGGCCAGTCATCGATTTTGAGTCCTCGCGGTTCACTGCTCACTTAAAAGGCTATCCTTAGTGATCAACCCATCACACAATATCCACTACCCAGAGTCATCTTTCACCCTTATTCATTTGTTTTGCAAATATCATCGATGTTGCTATTTTATTATATGCATACTGCTCAAATTTTAATGGAAATATAAAGTTATTACCAAACTTTCTCATATTCCAGAATTATATAGTTCTAATCTAACTTATCGTATTGAGTTTTTAATGTAATCGTAATCCTGTTAACCTTAGCTGGTAACATTTTTGTTTTGTAAACACTGGCTTCGTGGGATACGTTTTTTAAATCTTTTAAATTTTTTTAACGTTATATATATAAATATATATATATATATATATATATCCAGTTTCCAACCTGATTTTTTAATATGTATATATATGAGCTTGCTTTGAAAGTATTGGAAAATCCCCATACCAAGTTCATTACGTTAGGTTCAAAATGAGTTCAAATACTAACATTCAGCCACTTAGTACTTTGTCGTCATATAGCTGAAAACGTCGAGTGACATATAAAATATATACGTTCCAATTCGATGTTGTCATTTTACACGCCGTTCTACACCCATTATTTATTTAACGGGACCGCCGTCTTTTTTATATATTTAAATACACAAATTAGCATTGAACAACTATTTTGCACCATTTTAAATAAAATAAAGACATTTTGAAGATGAAACGCAAAAACTGAAATGAATTTCGTATTTAAAAATTAATTATCTGCATGACTTTAAAAGAGATATGAAAAAGTGATCAGTATCGAGCCGCAATATACAAGCTGCTAAGGGCAAAAATAAATTTCACCAAAAAAAATTAACGTGAGGTAATCTTTTGGGAATGATAGAGGTATGGAATATGATTGGCGTCACAAAAACTTGACTAATGTTATTTATTTATACATAAGGCAATGCTATCTATTGAAATGATAAAAAAGAAGTAAAAATATATTTAAATATTTGATTATAGATCTAGGAAATGATTGATTTTCTAGGATAAAGCTTATAAGTGTCAAATATATGCAAAATTTGGTAATAATTAACTAACTTTTTGTAACGATTAATATATCGTATTATTAATAAGGTTCAATAATGGTTATGCCTAAAAGTCATGGTTGTGTACGCATTGTATATATAACTTGCTGCTTTTAGTTATTGATGCCCTGTTTAAGAGAAATAAATGTCTGCAATATTGCGAGTAAAATGTTGTATATGTGTCTGTTCACCTAAAAAGAACAAGGAGAAAATCCTGTACGTTGCTGTGAGTCAATATTGATGAGAGTATTTAAAATATTAAGAGTGAATAACGAAGAATCATTTCCTGTGCTGCATTAGATTACCTACACCGTATAATGTAAGGTATCAGGTTATTAATGTTCACCATCAATTATGTACAGAAAGCAAAGAAGACCTTTCTGCCGGCAGGTACTCACCTCCCACCCGTGCGCCCTATTTTGTTCTTAATTTAATCTATATAATGGGAACAAGACAATTTTATTCTCTTCTTTCCATACTTATTGGTGCGGATAAGAACAATACTCAAAAGAGGGATAGTCGCCTTATAATTTTCGAATTGATTAATTTTACTGTATAAAGAATCATTAAATAACCTGTGATACTCAATATGAATATCGAATAATAAATTTCTGAAGAAAAATAGACTATATATTTTATTTATTTAATTATAAACGAATTCTGTTATTTTGACAGACGGAACAGTTGTCATATGCGGTCAATAAAGAAAAAGTTTTATTTTTTTTTATTATTACCTAGTTACATCGCATAATCGTTTTGCAATAAAATTAATTTCTTTTTCAAGCTGTATCTGTACAAATTTTACGAATTCAAAAATGAAAATTAAAACAAATGTGGGCTAGAAAATATTATTGCTTTCTTTTCTCACACGCAGAAACTTTGTATGTCGACGTTTCTTGGTATAACCTCCAAATATATTGGAGTTCTCGTGGAATAATTTTTTGTAATGAATCCAATCCACCTTTTATTTTGTATTCCCATACACTTCCAAACACTCTATGTATTCATGGTCCAGTGACTATTGATCTTACACATGTATACTTCTTCTAATTCTGAAATCGCATTTACTTCTTTTGCAATGATTCAAGGTTTCCTTAAAAACTTTTACAGTTTTTTTAATTCCAGTTAAATGACATCTACAATTTTTACATGGTATGTTTGGGGGAAACTAGCTTTCATTCTAGCAGTAATAGTTCCTTAGTATTCAGTATTTGCCTCCCTTGTAAAATGGAACTGGATTTTCTGGTAATGAAGAATATATTTATTGCTAATCGTATCCCTTTCTATTTGTACATTAGACTGCGAATTAATAATTTGTGAATTAACAAATTTGAAAGAAATCGTCAAGCAAGATTGCGCCTCATGTAACTTGCCCTTTATATTATTGTTGAATGAGCTAAAGTAAAATTTAACTTCTCGTCTGGTTTTCTTACCCCGACTAGACGATGAAAAGTTAATTTTAATCTCAAAATTATTTAAATTTGATGGTGAAGGATTTGTCTTAGATATGAAGTTACTTAACTTGAACATTATTAAATAGATTTGGCATAATTATATAACTGTATGACGGGACAGAAGATAAAACATCCTCGTCTGCCGGGATTTGTTCCCGTTCAAATAAACATCATGGTCTAAAGCACTTTATCGCTAACAATTTTTTTTTATATAGGAATAAAACCAAAATATATCTGTTATTTAGAATATATGTAAATTTGTGCATGAAACTGAATGTATTTATACCGTATTTCCATAATATAAATATTATTACTTTCACCGTGACTTTTTCAGAAAATGTTGGGAATTATCATATAGTTTTTTAACACTTTTTCTCCAGTTTAATATATTATCTAATATATTATTTTAATATATTATTTATTATCTTTTAAATAATAATTTATCTATTATTTTGTTAAGAAGTTGCAGGGAAGAAATGTTGTATTAATTAAATTACTTATGATAAAAATAAATATCACAAGAACATTATATACGAACATACACACACACACACAGAGACACATGCATATATGTATATATGTATATATATATATATATATATATATATACATATATATACACATATATATAAACGATGATTGATTATTTTCAAAAATGATTTTATCTAGGATAAAGCTTTTAACTTATGTTGTATTTCGATTTCCTAGTACAAGATTATAAATTGTATTTATTGATTTTAAATTATCGGGTAATGATAAGATTAGGACGAAATAACCAGTTGTACTCTTCATTGACTAGAAACCCAACACTATCAATAAAAAAATTAATGTGATCCTTAATCGAATTCTCTTCTCGTTTCATTTCATTGTGAATATATCATGATAAACACAAGCTAATCAATCTAATTATAATATTTGTATAAAAAAATAATTGGTATGATCCTAATAAAACGTATGATTAGAGGTTTGATGATCAAATTTTATTGCGTCGTCCCTAAATCAGACCATATCTAATCTAAAATAATCTGCAGATCCCATTACCATTAGTCATTTTATTTGATGTTTTTTAAGATATATAATAAATTGAAGAATTATTTCCGAAAGAATACAGAATGTATGTGTATTCAGAACTTGTCTACAAATTAGGTAAATTAGGCGTTTTAATTTAAGGATTCAATTGTCTCAACTTATTACCTAATGAAATATCGTCTAATATTAGCCATAAAAGTTATATCAATATTTCATGACACTCGTACATAAAGATACATATATATTGCAGTCATATATTTTCAAATGATATAAACACGTGGCGAAACGTCTAAAATTAGGACTAATAAGTTGGCCATTATGTATCGTCATGTTTATAACAGGTAATCGACCTGCATAGAAAGAAATGTGAACAGACTTGTTTACAAATTAAGTAGACATTTAATTTAAGGATTTATTTGTCTCAACTTAAAGAAACATATTACACAAAGAGACATATTCATTTCAGTTATATATTTGCAAATAATATGAATACGTGGTGAAACGTCTAAAACCAGGACTTATAAATTGGTCATTAGGTATCGTCATGTTTATAACCTGTAATCGACCTGCTTAGAAAGAAATATGGACAGACTTCTCTACAAATTTGGTAGGATTTTAATTTAAAGATTTAATTATCGCATCTTAAAGAAACATATTACATAAAGAGACATATTTATTTCAGTTATATATTTGCAAATAATATGAATATGTGGTGAAACGTCTAAAACCAGGACTTATAAATCGGTCATTAGGTATCGTCATGTTTATAACCTGTAATCGACCTGCTTAGAAAGAAATATGGACATACTTGTCTACAAATTCGGTAAGGTTTTAATTTAAGGATTCGATTGTCTCAACTTACTAACTATGAAAGATCTTCTAGTTTTAGCCATATACTTTGTTTAAATACTTTATAGTACTTGTACATAAAGGGACATATTTATCGCAGTTATATATTTGCAAATGATATAAATACTTGGTGAAACATCTAATACCAGAACTTATAAATCGGTCATTAAGTATCGTCATGTTTATAACAGGTAATTGACCTGCATAGAAATAAATATGTACAGCATATCCATCTCGGCCAACAATTGCCGCACAGATGTTTCAAGGGGCATAAATTTAATAAGCCCATCATTTGTAGTGCTGGTTCAGTACTGACTGTATCTTCTTAAATCCTCTGGATACCTTATGGCTATCCTATTGTAATATTTGTAAATAGAAATACTTCATACCACTAAGTGCTCATTAGTGTTTGTGTATACGAAAACCTTTTATTACTAGTTCTACTTGTACTTAACTATTTTTTTATCAAATTTCACAAAAATACTGCGATAGAAAACGGTTCCTATACCTAAAATAAGTCTGCTTTTTATATAGTGGCTTTGTAAGTTTCAAAGTTTTTCATAGAAGCTTTTTAATTTACATTCAATTTTAGATTGCGGAACTTTGATTTGTCTTGTGCAATCCTATAAACTAATAAATTCGTTATATTTATTTGACATAAATCCGTTATGTATCCTATTTATTAAGTAAATGCAAAAGGTAGAAGATGCAAATATGTTATACGTATACACGTGTACATATGAAATATACATATAAGATTGCCTGCGGTATACTTGAAAATTTGACGCCAATTTAAATATGTATATTTAGGTGTTTCGTAGGATATAATAATTTTGAATAAAGTAGAAAAAATATTACATTTTGTGGGAAATATTTACCCCAAAGTGTAACAAAATGTACTATTATATTTTATGTCAGATTGAATAAAAATTTGTGTAAGTTCGAAATATGAAAAATGTTCAAATATTATTTAGATTGTATAGTAGATAGTTGAGACAAAACTTTACACGAGGTCGCCGATACAACTCTACACTATATTTATCTTATAAAAACATGAAAAATAGACGTTTTTAACAACGAAATGGAGATAATTTAAAAAAAAACTCCTTAAGAACAGGTGTTATTTGTTAAATTGGCTATTTTGTGAACATAGAATTTATTATTGATAAAATATAAAAAATAAACAAATAATACGTAAGACGGTCTAATTTGATGTATATTATCATTCACTTACTGAACAGTTACAAGCAGGACAAATGCTCACAAAGTACACAAAAATATATGTGATAATAAAAATGAAATAAAATTATCACAAAAAGGATAATAATTTGTTTATACGAGGGTTGTAATTTGAACAAAGTATTTTATTATATTAGTCACTATTTATTTCACGAAAAACTGACAAAATAACTAAATTTTATAACTGTTAAATGAAATTATACGAATCGAACCTCTAAAATAAAATATCTTCAAATCACTTATAGTGTTTCATACAAAAAACTACAATAATTTAATACTTGTTGCGTATATCTTATAGCTTTTAAAAGCAAGACAGGATACTATCCAACAAATAATTATAACGTTAGTCAGGATTATAATATGTAGGAGATTTTTGATGAATAATGCAGTCAATATATGTTTTTATTAAAGATATACCGCATTGTTCACGACAAACAGCTAAACCACACATGCATTGTTGGTACTGGCTGCAAACCCTCGTAAATATTGCTCCACTGCACCTCCGCCGCCTACAATATCTACAAGGAGAACTAAACTCTGCTACTTGGAGCATTAGAACATATTTGTAAGTACTTGCTAACGTAACTATCTACGAACTTACTATTATCTGATTTGCTTGCCTTGTTCCATACTTATATATACTTTCCCACTAGTCTTCTATTATCCTGATCACTTTATGCTTTTGTGTAAACCTGCGATTAATTAATTAGCTATCTACTAATAACCTAAATGTCTTATGTCATTCTGTATACCTACAAATACCTACTTACCTATTTATTATATTAATTTCGTAAAGAAACGTCAAATGGGCCTAAAATCAACGAATATACTAGTAATCACTCAGGGATTCTGTCATCTACTTCAGTTCCTTGGATACCGACTGTAGCATTGATAATTCTGACCGCCATTAGCATCTGAAGTACTGGAAAATAATTATCAAATCAGTTCAACCCAGTCTCTTGAATGGAACTTTGTGATTTCAAAATTTGTGATTTGTGATTTTAAAACCATTTCTTTTAAAAAAATAATTGTCAAAATTGATCGATCCTTCTCCAATTTACGGCAAGTAAAAAAAAATTACACGCACTCAATTTGGAATCTCTTCCTTTTTTAAATCGATTTGAAAACTATCGAAATTCCATGAATCTACTGCATGCTTTTAAAGAGTTTCCATGACATAAAATTGTTATGCATCATCAGACTCCGGCTCCGTTTGGTTATAATATCCTTCATATAACTGCGCCCAGAATAATTTTTTTGAATATTACAAAATAGCAAATATCACGAGAAACACCAACAATTTTGATGATAAGTTATTTATATAACAAATTTCACTATTATTTATTCTTACAAAACACATATAAAATACTTTCCAATAAAATACTTCGCGAGATCTCTTTATTCCATTAGAAGTAAAAATTTGAATTTTTAAAGTAACAATTGTAATAAAATACGTCCGCAACTTTGAGGTTATTCGAAATCTACATGAGATATTAAAGCATTATTCTAACTTTATTATCACATTAAACTAGTGGTTAAATTATTTTAATTTTATGGAATGTGTTTTGTTATTCTGCGTAAATTTAATATTGTGCTTTATAAGTGACATGCTCTAATTCAGCGTGAAGTCATAATTATAATCACCTTGGATTATCTTAGTGGACATTTTCTGAAGAGGAGAATAAAGACATTAACATTTTCTATTTTTTCAAAATAAAACTTGCATTCGAATATAATAATTTCTACTTTTGGAAATTTTAAGAATAACACGAAGGAAGTTCATAAAAAATATGAAGAAATTGTAAATCAAAGACACCCTTGCCATTCTGATCGAAGGCATAATTATTACTAAGATAACAGTGGGATAAATTATATTGGTGTTTTATTTAAAATAATATTGTTTTATCAGGAATATCTGAGTCAGTGTACTTTATGCAATGCCGAATCATGTTTGAATATTAAATTTTATATATTCCTAAATATATTAGCTTATTACTGAAGAAATGGCCTTTAAGTTTGTTTTCGTTAAATGACGAAATTTTTTATAATCGGAATATATTTAAATAGTATAATTAAATTAGTAATTTTAATTTAAAAATTACCATTTTTATCATACAATTTATTTGTTAAAATAAGATAAATTACTTTTGCTATTTTTAAAACTAATTACATAATTGAAGCAATTCCAGTTCAAGAAAAATTTATGTAGCTAAATTAATCTTGTTTATATTGTGAAATAATTACTAAGCTGATTTTTAGAAGGGAAAATTATTGTTTTCTTTTTATAAAGTGTATTTAAAAATTTTATGTAAATGTATTTAGTTTCATATCTTTAACTGAAAGATATGTTCTAAATTAGTTATTAATTGGTTTGATACCAAGTTCATTTTAATAGTCCACTTTTCTTCAGTAACAGGAAAAGAAAATAGTTTAAACAGATGCTATGCTGTTTTCTCGCGTAATAAATTTTTTGTCTCATATATTTTTTTGGAAATATGTTAATTTTATGATATTTTAATCTAATCCCATCCGATTAACATGTATATTGCGTATATTTGTTTAATAACTATTAAATGCTTCGCATATTTCCTTTCAAACCTTGTATAATTTGAAAAGTTAAAGCATATATTTTTAATAATTTTTTTAATTTAAATGTCATATTAATTCCATTAAACTTAAAAATTTTAATAATAACATAAACTATAAGGAACGTCAATGGCATATAAAAGCTTTAAAACGCATTAAACAGGCTCGTTCAAATATTTGCATAGGCACTTAATGACGTTGTGATGAGATGACTGACAAAGATAAACAAACCTGAAAATTTGTAATTTATTTGTAGGATTGTTTACTTTATCATACAAATCCGTTTAATGTTTTGTCCACACACGAAATTTTATTCGCAGCTTAAGTCACTTATGCTGCGAATGAAATTTCATTTAAATATTTTCCACTTGCACGATGTAAAATTAATGATGGCCTTCCTCAATTTTACAGCGTGCCTACGGCGTTTCTTTCGGGTAAACCCTAAAAATATAAACATTGCGCTGATTATTACATTAGTATAATCGTAACAAATATTAAAGGAGGATTAACCTAATGCAATGTTAATTAAATTTTAGCAAAAATAATAACACCTCGATTCTAATTACTATAAATTAATTTCACATTCCGGATACTGTCCGCGAACTTTTAGTGATTATTTTCTTATTCTCACTAATTAATATATTTTTTCAATAATAAATAATATATTGGACTATGAAGTTAAGTTAATATTTTATAAATGTACAAAGTATCAAAGTACTATGTCTAAAATTAATTATATTTATAAGTTAAAAAATTAAGAGTCAATTATGTTACTATCTTTGGTAATACGTCCAGAAAATAATTTAATAGAATTTGTTCCTTATTGAAGCGACATTTTGTAGTTAATTAGAAAGAATATAGTTAAGCAAACTTACATTGTATAACAATTTGTAAATTTTGTGTATACATACTTGATTTATCGTAAGTCATAAATTTTATAGACTTTCTAGCCTAATAAATATTTAAGCACAAAATATGCAAATAGAGTCACATAAATACTATCACGAATATCTTAAAAACTAGTGCGTCAAAGATCGTCCTTATAGTTTTCAAGTAACGTTTACGTTGGCTTCTAAAAATCCTATTTTCAGTAGTTTCGTAAATATTGAACAATACCATTTTATTTAGATATTAACTTATAACTCGTAAGGTAATTTAAAAAAAAACAAATTTCATATTTTTGCTTTAATAGCTATTTTTATTAAAAAGTAATAATTAACTTCATATATCAAGAATTTGATGTATACTTTTTTAAAAAATTTAAAATAAGGAAAAAGTGGAAAAAACTTATATCACCCCACACTTTTTTAACATTAATGTCAATAAAAGTAAAATGTTTCCAACCACTTCATTCTCATTTTAAATTCATAAAAAAAATCAAGTTATGCCTAGTTATAAGACATCTTACTGTTCTTGACCAAAATATTCATATTTAAAGGTTATAATTTATTTTTCGTTCATATTGTTGCAAAACCGTGTTTTTTAGTTTTTTTTAATCTATATAACTTTATTATCTTTGTAGTCGGCCTCCTGAAAGGTGTTGATTTTTCAATATATTATGAAATTTTCCTTGCATATTATTTATTAAGTAGTACTTCGCAATGACGAGTGATTTATTAGGCTGCTTACATCTTTTTTTTTCTGTATTGATACAGTATAACGCAACACCTTGTTTTATTAAATCGTGGTTGTAATAGTGAAAGATATATCAAACACTCCGTGACATTAATACAGATTTTTTTATCCTCTTCTTTAAGATTTGGTTTAATTAATAAAATATTAATTATAAAATTCGATCTAACTACAAAATTAAATTTTAATTACTTTCTACAAAAATATATGCAATGTTATGGTAATCTTTTAATCGAAACAAAACTTTTTGATTCCAAGTATAACTCGTTCTATGAGGGTTCCATAACACTTACGTGCAAGCATTGTAACAAAGAAGGTGTTTATAATTTATATGGACTATTAAGCGAATCATATTAAATACATTTCAATTGTCACATTGTTCTTTAATGTTTTACAGTAATTTTGATAAACACATATATCTGTACGAATAGTGAACATGTTTTTGTTACAACCTACATAGATGTTTACAGTATGTACGAGATCGTGTCCATAATTCATGAACATAGAAATTTTAAGTGATGTTTTCATTTTAATTTTTTTAAATAATATTTACTGATGTTTTCATTAAAAAATATTTTGAAAAATAAAACAAGTTTTAGCATAGAGATGATGACATTTTCTTTCTATTTACACCTCACACGCTAAATTATATTAAACAGTATTTATCCATTATTTAATTTGCTACTATAAACATTTTTATTTAAATACTTTTGAGAGCCGTTCCTTAAGTATATATGAGTTAACCTATTGTATCACTGTGTTTATTGAAAGACAAATTTCTGATTTCTACGTTTCGAATTACCATAAGCTGTTTCTAAACTATGTCTGTTATTGTATTAGTTCTGAGAAAAAATATATTGGAAGTATCCTACTAACTTTCTCTTGCAACTAATTATTGGATCAGTAAATTAAAAAAATACTACACGAAATTTCAGGTTATTATATCAAACAGCTACTGACAGAAACGACCGTGACAGATGAACTCTCTGTGCTCTAGGTAAATGTTAGAAATATAAAGTGGTTTTTTAAAACATCCTAATTTATTATCATTATTTAAACTTCATCAATTCCATATAAACTAGGCAAAATATAATTTACAGGGATTTAAATATAATTAAGCAATTTGAAAAGTTTTTTTTCCAATTTCAATTACAAGTCCTTTTATTTTAATACTTTTCGTGAACTTTGAGGCAAAATATCATATAATAAAAATGATATCATACATCCCCAAAGAAGGAGTCCTCTTTGGGAGGATAATTTAATGTAAAATAATATTTTTTTTTTAAATTGTTATTCTTTATTCATTTCATTATATTATTTTATAATTAAAAATCTGTTTTATGTTTATAATTCGCGGAAAATTTAAATTAGTATTTTTGAAAAATAAACCAATGATCAGCCTTAGAGAAGCGAAACAGATTACTTAACTGACGATGAATAATTGTTGCATATCGTAAAGGTACGCTATTCTGAAATTGCGTACGTATTGAAGTAGCTACAGCTAAAACGGTCACCTGGTCTCGATAGCTTACTCCCGTACTTAATCGAGGCCGGTTCTGACATCTTTATCAAACGAGTTATATTAATAATCTTTCCTTAAGTTCTGAAATTTATCAATCCCCTTGAAAATTTCTCGGGTGATATCTACTCTCAAATCAGGTAACAGGTCTAATGTAAAAATTATAGACCTGTACCTGTGTTATCTACATTTGCGAAAGTATTTAAAACTCTTTTACATCGTTGCGTATATACCCGACCTCAGCGCCACCCGACGGACGTCAGCACGATTCTTGTACTGAACGATGTACCGTCACCAATGTTACTAATTTTGTAAATTATGTTTTTAAGGAGTTTAAAGGCGGACGGCAGGTTGATATGGATTATCTGAGTTGTCAGAAGGCATTTGATTGAGTCAACATTAATATTGTTTTAGTAAAATTATTGGAGTCTTATATATTTTCCATTCTAATAAAAATTTTCGTCTGTTACTTTTGGGCTTGAAAGCAATACGTGCAATTAAGAAATTTTAAATAAAGACCATACATTACTTAATTTAGAGTCAGCCAAAGTAGTAATTCAGTCCCTCTTTGGTTTTTTTCATTATGATCATTGCTCTTTGGCTTCCGTTTGCCGATGATTTGATTCTGTCCTCGGGGGTAGAAAACAATCTTATTGTGAACTGTTTCAAAGTGATATCGACTCAGTATTACGAAGGAATCTGAGCAAAACCTTCAGTTTATTGAGTGCAAATACACAATCATTATATATTCTCGCCAATATATATCCTTGTACAGAAGTATGAGTTAAATGGAACGGTGCTCGAAAGGATATCGTTCGTACAGGATTTCATAGTAATTATATAAAACCATGTAACATTTCACGATCGTATCATTGAAACATATCAAAAGGTCTTTGGGATGCTAAGATTTGTCATGCGACATTCCCACAACTTTCATGAAATTAGGTATTATCCAATTATTTAATCCGTAGTATTCTCCAAACCAATGCAGTCATCAGGTCATGAAGTAAATTATATTCTTATGGTGGAGGAATTGTTAAAAATTTCGAATATTTTTTGTCTATAATATGCGTGCACTATCCTCATTTTTATCCTTTATATTTCATAATAAATATGGCCTGATATCATTTACTTTAGAGAAGGAGATAGATGAAAAAAATTAAAAATTAGCATCATAAAAAATATGAAATCGATTCGGATACTACACGCAAATTCAACAATTACTGTCTTCAACTCAGTGTGAAGCTGCAAGAGGATTAGTGATTGCAGATTATTTCCCTTCTCTGATTTAATGTTGGAAGAATTTTACACATATTTGTACGATGATAATGGTACATAAAATTATAGAGTAGAGATATTTTTTAACAACGTTTCTTAATTCGAGTTTACTTGTTAACTCATCCCGGGGTTAGCGATGTCGCCAAGGGTATTCAGCCGAATTTTAGCTTTGTCATCGCAGTCGTCTATTTAGGGTCTACCGATTATCTTACCATGTGTGATGTCAGCGTTGTCTCTGAGGGTTACTCGACGAAAGTGCTCTTATAAGAACACTGATTGCGGAAGACTATTTAATACTACTTTAGAGTATTAATACTACTTTTACTTATTTAATACTACTTTTACTACTAGAGATACTTTTAAGATTCAAGGAACATTCATCACGGTCCAAGACTACAAGACAAGATTCTAGTATAAATATACATGTATATATATATATATATATATATATATATATATATATATATGTATATATATATACATATATATTTATATATGTAATATTTTTTATTCAATCGAGGTGAAAAATAACATTAATCAAAATACAAGTCATATTCGTAAACGAAAAAATTGGTCGAACACTTTGAAAATGGCGCCGTAATCAATCGAAATGGCTATATAGAGGCCATAGATATTTTTTTCATCTAATTATATTTATAACTAGTTTGTTACCTTATACTTATAGTTACCAGCTTATAATTATATAAGTAAAAATTAGAATAAATATGTATTTTTTTTAAATAGCCATTTCTCGGTTATGAATTCACATAGGGAGCAATGCCGCTGAGAAAAAAGAGAATTGTCCGAGCTAAGTAGTTCAGAAACACTTGTAATAATCTTTATATAATCACAAATTGGAATTGGTCAAAATGTCTAATAAATGTGACTTCCTGTTTCATTACGTACAAAAAAACTTTCTGTGAAACTTAAAAGGAAACTGAAAAAGTTTAGCCGAGTCACCTAACAATTTTTATTTAGACAATTAAATCTAGACAATTAAAAAAAAAGATCTGTGCCTCCACTAATGTGCCCGCCACGCGCAGGTTTTGTAAAGATTAAAAAAACCGCAAAAAATCAATTTTCGAAAAGTATACAAACAACTTAAAGTTAAAAATATGTTTAATAATACTAAAACTCTTGTATTTGATTTTTTTTTCATTACATAATTATAAATCAGTACTGACACATAAACTATGAAACTTACAGTCATCAAGCACTAAATCTCAACATGAGTTAAAAAGGATTGTACACGATGCGCATACTGTTTACTCCAAAATCCTAAAACACAATAACTAAATTCCCGACCGTGTAATTCTTTAATTTACGATTTATTAAAGTTTTAAACCACTGATATGACTGCAAAAAGGTTTGCACTTGTCACAAACGGAGGTTAACCTGCGGGTCGCTACACGCGAGGGCGTTACGATTCCCAGATTGAAGATAACATTAACTCCATTGTGAGAATGGCTTTGAGGAAGCGACAGTTTTATGTCGACAAAACTAAGTCGATAAATTATACCACAGCAGTTATTAGATTTTTTTAGGGGAATTGTAGTATTATGTAAAATTTTAATTGTTGCCTTTTTAAACCATCGAAGTAAAGCAATTGATTCTTATTCAATTAAGAACATTTCGAATTAATTACTTTTTGATAAGTTAATTGTAATTGTAAAATATTTTTTAGAATCACGTCGATTTGCAATAATATCGATAAGTTTTATTTAATGTTTTCAGCAGTTACCACGAATATTAAATTTTAGGACACTTTATTTTAAACAAAATTTTTAATCAATTATAAAACAGGAATGATGGCCATGATATTCACTTAATATCTTCACCGCTAACCGATTTTTGTTCTATAAATAGATTTATTTATTGTTATCGTGTATACTTTCTTCATTTTACGAATATATTTTCAAAACCGAAGATTCAATCATACTTCGATTACAAAACAAATTCCATTCAAAATGGTACCAGAAATACGTGCTTAAAGGTTACGTGGGTACTATTAAAATATCAAAATAATTTCTCATTTCCAAAGTTTAATGTTTTATTCCTTAATTGTTACTTATATTGGAGGAGATTTAATAAGTTTCCTTTTTTTCAAAGTATACCTGCTTCCAAGTTAGGATACTCCTTTCTCAGTTTTACCTTACTTAGTATTTTAAGAGAACGAGGACACTTTCCGTAAAAAGTCAATATTATATTTATGAAATTTTCTTTGACATTAAAATATCCCCTCAATTATGGTTTCATCTATCGGTCATTAAATATTAATTAGAAGTGAAGAATTAATAGGACCGATGAAGAAAAGTTTCAATTAATTAAAAACACCATCTCATTTTCAGAGTTTATGCTTTAGTATAGAATTATAATTTTTCCATTTTCTTTAATTATATATGGCAAATTCATGTTACAAAACTTTTATGTGTATTAACTTACAAACTTTTTTCTTTTTTAGCTTTTCTATATTTCTGCAGTTTATTAATTAAAAAACTGCTTGATGAGTTTGAAACTGCTTGAATTTTAATAAACTCCACGGTTGAAATTATACTAGTCAAATATACTAAAAACATTCCATTATTCTAGGGAAATGAGCGATATAATAAAATAAATTGAGATTAGATCGATCAAAATTTGAAACAGGCGAGCTATATTTTATTACTCTCAGAGATTATTCTTGAAGTTTATTGATTGTATTTAATATAAATATGCTAAGCACTGCTGATTTATTTGCAATGCAAACTACACGAAATAGGATCCAATATCCAATTTTTGTATTAAATAAATATATAATAAATGTGTGTAGATTTATAATGAAATATCCAAGAGTTATAAAATTTCGTAACATGGGAAATATAATCCTAACTTCTCTAGTTTACATCAAGAAAGAACTCTTTAACACTTAAGTACACACATATCTGATATTAATCCACAATAACGATATAATGAAATTTAATCTCTCAAAAATTACTAGTATTAATTTATATAAAATTCTAGATAATAAAAACGAAAAATTATTGTAACTTAAGAATAAGAATCAGTGGAATAAAAATAACAAAATAGGAATAAGAAACAAAATTTTCATTATTTTTGTGTGGAAGGGCTAGTCTATTATTAAAACTATATTTAAATATTATGATCGAACTAAAGCAAAATATAGTTTTTCTCAAATTACGAAAAAATTACAATTAAATATTTAATTTAAAAATAAATTTATATTGGTAATAAGAGAGTTACTCTTATAATTAATATTTATAATAAATAACTTGTATTTATAATCCTTGTAATACAATATAGAGTATGAATTTGATAACGATGAGTAAAGAGGATAAAGCTGATCTCTGCGACAGAAAGTAGTTTTTTGCAAAGAATTACTTATTGCGAGTTATTTCGTTTGGTCAATATTCCTTTTTTGTTATTGTATTTTCTGAAATTATTTTACTTTCACAAAACATACAACATAATCAATTATTTTTCATTCTCAAGATTAAATAGACTGAAGAAGGTTAATTTTATTAAAGAAAAAGTAAAATTTATATTGATTTTAATGTGTATTAAATTTGTATTGCGATTATTTTGTAAAAGATATTTTAGTCTTTAAATGAAATGAAATATTTACCTTTCTTTTAAAAAGATGCCTTTTATCTATTATTTGTAGAAAACTTATTAGTTTTATTGACAAAACAACATTTTATTTTCAATATTATAGTGCTTATTACACAGTTCAATTCCTCGGCAATTTATTTAAGTTACTCTTACTAAATATTTATCTATTTAATTATTTACTTATTTATTTATGTACTTCTTTATCACTCATGGGGATAAAGCAAATAAAAACCATTGTGAGATAAAACGAGTAAATCTTTCAATTATTAAGTCAACTTGCATTTTAACGTTCTCACATCAAAATGACAAACTACGTGAATATATCCTCAATTTGTATAAATATTTGTATGATACATTAAATGCCCACAAATTTTATAGGGAATTACAATAAAATAATAACAAATACAACAAAAGATAAAGAATTGGTAAAGAAGCAATAATTATTCAAAATTTCAAGAATCAATCATCTACTAAAAAATCGCTGTAATAGTAATTAATTATAGAAGAAATGATAATAATTTAAAATTATTAATTATTAAAAATACGTAAGAGCACCCCCAAAAATATTATTTTTAACCGAAATTTAAAGGACTGAACATTTTAAGTAGATTTAAAAAAGAAAATCTAATGTCAAGGGGCAACAAGGCAACCATTAGTATGGTTGCTATCCATATAATTGACTCAATTCTAATAGATCGATTTAGCTTAATATCCGTATTCTAAAAGAATTTTTACGTTTAAGATAATATCTTCTAGTTTCCAATCACCAACATTCCAATTTATAACATTTGTTGAGGGCAAATAAGCAGCATTCAATCATTTTATAATGTCTTTCATAACTTTAGTCGATCTATTCCAATTCGTTATCTAAATTGTATTGGATTGAACATCTTTTTTCTTCGATGGCTTATCGATGTACTATGTTAACGACATTTATTGAGAATTCAAAATCAGTTTCTTTACTTATAATTTTACTGTTTTCGTATACGGTTAGTTTCGTGTGTTGGAGTTTTCATACTGGATATTGAGTATGTTATATCTATTAAATCTTTTTTTAATCGTTAGGCAAAATTTACATTGCATTTACATGCAAAATTGGTCTTGCTTAATAAGTGTAGAAAATGGCCCCGGAGATATTTTCAAAATGTTCCTACATAATTTTCTAACACAATTTTCCTTGCAGAAAATGTTAAGAAATGGATACCATAAAATATATATCAGGCTGCAATCTATTTTTACTACAATTTTTTGTGGATAAATCTAGTAAGTATGGAGGTATAGAATAACACATTTTCAATTGTCTATCAAAATTTTGCATTTATAATATTAGTTAGGATTTAACGTTAAAAAAGGATAGTAGATTCGAATATAGGCAACTTTATTTTAGTACAAATCATTTCATAAATATTTTCTTCCTTAATCGTCATGAAAATAAATAATATACTACCATAATATTTCACAGCCGTTTTAAATTACAATGTTCAAATCTAAAATACAAATTAACTAAATGGCACTATTAACATGTTTCCACCAAAATTAATATTTTCATCAAATGGATATTCTTAATCGTAATTGAAGCCTATCGTTTCAAATACTTGAACACAATCCTACTTCTTGAACGGATAGATTAACGTATATGATGTCAACATAAATCAAATTAAATTAGCAAGAAATTCTCGTTATATATAAATTTTGAATTGAATTATGTAGTTGAAATAAAAAAGTAAACCAATATATTTTTATGCTTTTAATTGAATTACATATGAATTTATTATTATATTGTCGGTATCTTTAGCTATGGATACTAAAAGACTTGCACTAACCGAGTGAATGGCATGCCAAAAAAAACCTAAAATTGCTGTTACATCGCCAACACAACAATTCCGCCTGTATCGTAGTGTTGTACACAAGGTCAAACGTATCGAAAACATTATGTCCATAAGGCTTACGCACTTATCAACAAATGCCGACATGATTGAATTAATAAAATAAAAAGAGCGTGTATTTTCTGCACTCAAGTTTGCACAGTTTGCATAGATTTCAATCAATAATATTTAAAATGAGTCATTAAATTTATATTGCACACGCACGCACACACGCACGCAAGTACACACGCCCTTAGGCAGGAACGCGCGCACGTACGCGCGCACGCACGCATGCAAGCACGCTCGCATGCACGCATGCACACACGTACGCACACACTCACGCACGCACGCATGCACGCACGCACGTACACACATCCGGTGAGTGTCGTTGGATATCGCAAGCAAAAAATATGATCTGTTAATACCTTCTATTGTGATACCATTCTTAATCTTATTGAAGCTAAAAAATCACAGGTAATGGATATGGGCGATTTAATCGTTTCTAAATAAAACAATTTTATTCAAATAGTTTCTAAATGACACTTTCAAAATAATTTTTTTCCATAATATTTTAACCTTACATTAATACATATTTTTCTGACGCATTTAATCAATAATAACCAGTTTCAGTGTTAAGTGACGGAACTAAAAATATTCTCAGTTTTGAAATATTGACAATTTAATGAAACTACGTGATGTGGTATTATTTCTATTTTCTTTAAGTTCTTTACCATAACCTAGGTTTCGTTGTATTACAGCATCTTCAGGTTGGGCTATTAGCAAAGATTCTTTGCCACAGTACTATTATTACAGGATATTAAGTTTATTGCCTTTCATATTTATTTGTAATATATATTATTGCCTTTTGAATTTATTTGTAGATATATATTACAAATAAATACAAAAGGCAATAAACTTAATGCTAGAAACATTCAAAATCACAGACATAAAAATGACAAATAAATATAATATCATCACTCATATTTAATGTCTTCTAAACATAATAGAGTTGGACAATATTCATATTACAGTACTCTTCAAATTTTTTCAGCCCAACTACACATCTAAATATTAATATATATATAAAAAATTAAATAAACAAATAAATAAATAAATGAATAAAGAAAACGGGCGAGATGTAGAATTAGTGGTATAACATTGTTCTTGCTTTTAGATACCCTTGCTATTGTGTAAATATATTACTGAGAATAACTTTCATTTAATTTTATTGCATACACCGGAATATTTGCAATGTATAACCTCATAGAATAACATCAATTTAATTTATTGCCCTCACTAAAATATTTGTAGATCGTATAACTCTCGGAAATATAATAAAACCTTCCGCCCTCCACCGCTCCCCTACAATAAACTCATTAACATAAGTAGTGGAAAAACCCACACAAATGCTGTTGGATGTTCGTTAGAATTTGCTGAATTATTTAGTTTTTACATTCTGAAAATCATCAGTTTTCTACATTGATATTTTATTTATATAACTGTAGGCCAATTATTTCTGGAGTTCACTAGCGAAACGCTAGTACGTAGAATTTTGAAGAAGTAGAAGAAAGCGGGGAGTAATAGATTAAAAGTCATTTGGAATGTATACATTTCGTAAAGGAGAGAAATAAATTACACATAAAATGTTCATGTTATTTCAAAAACTTCTTTAAAATAAATTTGACCCTCAGTCTCTATTAATTTCATTTCAATTTGTAATGTTTTGACACGCAATAGTTGAGATAACCCCATGAAATATTTGCTTAAAAAGTTTGATTGAGTCTAAAATTGTAGAAACTCTGTGTGTTGATGACAAACAAACGCCGAGTGGAAGGACAAACTGGGAATA
The DNA here is from genome assembly GCA_039881145.1 of Druceiella hillmani. NCBI lineage: Eukaryota > Metazoa > Arthropoda > Insecta > Lepidoptera > Hepialidae > Druceiella > Druceiella hillmani. The sequence continues at coordinate 3,505,892 of JAYKKI010000117.1, forward strand.
AATTATCAACCTATGTTTTTTTTAATAAGGAAAACTTTAAGCAAATTTGCTTCCTTATCCTCAATTCTCGTAGATTTGCATAGAATGTAACTGATATTTCATTTTGGCGTCCAATCAAGGTTAATTTCTATAAATTACTAGTTATGAAATTGATCCAAAAATTATTGCTGATCTTAAGAATGGAAGTACTTTAAGTACTTAGTTGATTTTTAAGACCAAAATATTTAATTTATGTGAAAAATATGAAAACAACATAGGCTAAACTATTCATTACCTACGACATGCTAAAAATTATTAACGTTGATTTTAAACGAATACCGATAAATCCCGGTACAGTTGTTGGTATAATACATCTATATCAAAACCTACGCAGATACAAATTTTAAAAAAAGATGACAACAACCTACAAGAGCTTTTCCCCGAAAAGAAGCCCCAAATCTTTACATCACTGTAAACACCACTTCTTTACAATAAAACAAGGCAAAGTAAATAAACGGACTAAGTCCAGGGTATAAAGTGCTCATATATGATCGCATCATAAACAAGCCAAATCTATAGCGAAGTACTCGGTCCCCAAATCCATACGAATCAGCGCCACCGTGCGATCTTGCATGCGGTAAGCCGCACATTTGCATGCGAATTTCGTAGAGCCTGTGTCGTAGCCGTGCGTAGTTTACGACGCGCACGAACCGTCATGTAGCCATCTTATTAAGAAGGTGAAATTGTTAGATCCCTTCGAATCGTGGCTAGGAGTAGGCGGCTTCGCCTCGGACCGTTGACATTTTTATTTTATTTTTGATTTTACACGCGTCTCTTTCGAACTTGATGTATACGAGCACGTTAGCAAATCACATTTACTATACATTGCTGTATACGTATTTTATTAGACGATGTGGTATTTATTTGAAAAAAAAATGTTTTTTTTTTGAGAACTTACCAAAGGACGTCGTTTTCTGTTTCAACAACCATCTATATTTATATGTGAAATCAGCTACGGCAGTTTGATTGAAGATTATAAATTGGGAAAATTGAATGATTTTTGCTATCGCTAAAAATACCTGTGGAATATTAATTACTTACTGTTTGTGATGAATTCCTATATTTGCTTTTAATATAGATAAACGTGTAAGATAGGCGTGCCTCTGTGAACAACTTTAGTAGCTTGTGAAAACGAATCAAATTTCTAAATAGGTATAAAATGAAACTTTCAGTTCAACGCACCAAAATTTCAATAGATGGAAAGTGTTCGTGTCAAACTAATAAAATTAATTTCCGACTATGGAAATAAGTAAGTGGTACTATTTCTAAATATATAAATGAAACTATTAACAAATATTTAGTAAGCAGGTTTTGTTTCATTTTAATTTTTAAAAGTTCATCCACAACCTAACTAAAAGCGTCTGTTCGAAGGAACGACCGTTATTTCTGAAGCAAACATTGTACTTAAAATTTATGTGATATGAATATCGTTTAACGTCATCTCGACCAGTGTTTCCAAGCAAAGAGATTAAATAAGAAGCGTGATAAAAAACGAATATGCTACAACGACTATATACGCCATGCAAGTCAACTATGTAACACCTTATATTCGTATTTTTATTTTGATATATATACAAATGTTTACCACAAGACAATTTTTATTGAAAAATTAATCAAACCAATTTAACCAAATTTTATTTGTAACCCACTTATCACCACCAGTTTCTAACTGATTCAACCAGTCGTTACATTTCAGTGTCAATAACTATTGACAAGGATCAACTCTGAACTGATGGTGACATAATGACGACTCATGGAGTATCCACACACCGTATTTTGAAAATTTTCTGAATTCATGCAAATATGTTTCTATAGTCCTTTGACTGCAGTGTAACTCATCTTTCAATTGACAAGTCGTCAGTCAAGGATCCTCCTCAGTTAGGCGTCGTAATCGTGAAACGTCCATCAATAGGACGCACGGTACGGGGTTCGCCCTCAAGATCGTAGTCCCCATTCCTAAACTTTCTGAACCAAATCTTTGCCATGGCGCGCATCGCATGACGTATATTATTTGCATCATCATCCAGATGAAATTCGTAAAGTAATAGACTCCATATGCGCTACCCCTTTTAAATTTATAATCTTTTATACAATTCACCTAAAATTTCGGATTTAGTTACTTTATTGTATTTATTAAGTAAACAAAAAAAATAAAAGCACATAAATTAATTGATTACAAAACCTACTTTCATCTTCCTACGTAAGTAAAGGACATGTTGCAATGTAGAACGATTCATTTTCATTTGACCTTGAAAAACGATGATATAAACTTTTTTTCACATGCCATATTAACATCAATACTTTATAGCAGCGGAACCAGCATTTCACATTACCATAGAGAAAACATCAACTATTACTGCCAATACCTTTTAAATAAATGGGAAGGGAGTACATATAGAAATATGGCCGAATGTTTCAACCAGGGAAAATGGAAGCTTTATTCGAATACAATTAGAGTTACATTATTACCTTGTTGACAACATTTATGTTTCTACTCTTACACAAGTAAATTTTCATAAAAACGCAACTACCCGTTTACGGATTTCAGATTTTTAATATGATAAATAAAAGAAACACAACGTAATATTGACGTGGTGATCATACATTCTAAGCTCGTCATGCCTCCACTTGTAAACGCGCCGAACAGATTTTAATTAAAAACGTTCGAGGCATGTAATCGGAGAATCATTTAACGGAAAAAGAAAAACTGTTAAACAGCTCGGCTCGCACGCTCCGACTTGACTAATGAAAAATCTGTGACTTGGCAAAAAACACGCTATTAAAAGACGTCAGAAAATTTCCAACTAATTCGTGCCCAATTTAGTTACTAAATTCTTCAAATACAGTCTCATGTATTGTTGAAATAGTTTGCGGCCGGGTAAAATCTCAAAATTGTGTTTTTATTTTGGCCCGCAGTAAATGACAGCGCAAATTTGGAAATTTTCATCTATGCTGTTATTTAGACGAAACGTTATCGAATAAAAATACTAGACGTGTAAAGCGCTTATGACAATTGCAGGTAACTAAGTACGCAAACAGTCGATGGATTTATGGATGAGTTCCTCAAATCGAAGCACGGTATCACGTTCCGTACGATTCCTTTATGGGAGATTGTCGTATGTATATATATATATATATATATATATATATATATATATATATATATGTATATATCCACATATAAACTCTAAATCTATCTGTATTACTTTCTGTTCGTTTACTTTTGTTTTTGCTATATATTTTTAAATAAAATAAAATACATGTATGTTTGATGCGGATTTTGCCGTCATATTGGGTTTTTACTTTGAAAGATTGGGTTTTTATTATTAAATATTAGTTAAGGAATTGAAGTAACTGAGCCATGTATTTATAAGGCGTGCCTCGCATTGCGGGAAGGCAGAAGCGTTGTGTACTGCCAAAACAACGGCGACACTGAGTCATTGGAAGAAAGTCATTTGTACATTGTGTGTAGTGTTCACTATCGCAGTATTTGTAAAAATCAAAAGAGATAGTTACATCTAAAATTGAAGTAAACAGCAATTTTTGTTAATGATACTAAGTGATTTTAAAATCTGTTTACCTGTAAACAAGCTTTTGTAGCAATTTTAATGAAAAAAGGAAAAGTAATAATTAAATGTAAAGGCTTTTAAGAACCACCTAGAAGAAATACCTAGTTGTGGGACCTCTTTCGAAAGGAGGTTCCACAACTAGATATAACTTGTTTTTTTTTAAACCACAAAAAGGATTGTGACTCACAAAAAAATAAAGCGCTCCTGACTTACATTTTTGTTACAAGCACCCCAGGCTCCTTTTACTTTTATTTTAGTACTTTTTCTTTAGGTTATTTAAAAATAAAATTAATTATATAGAATTGTGTGTCATCCCTTCGCACTTGATCTAACTCTTCTTATTTGAAGTTATTTTTTAATTTTTAAATTAATATTGTTATAAAATCGTGTTTTTTTCTTATTTTCATTGGTTCTTGATAAGTGTGCCAAATTTCAAAGAATACCGACTTCCGGAATTAGATCAAAATTTAATTGAAATATTTCGTCACGTTCATACCTATGTACATACAAGCAAAGTCAATATAAAGCGTGGAAAAAATAAATAAATACGAGTAACAGCCACTTGAGTTTACAAAAGAAAATATGTTTCGTTACTGCATTGCAAAAATTTACAATGTATTGTAACCGAGCTTATTTGTAATTTTTTTGAAAGTCATTAATATATTAGCAATAAAATGCACACATATACACACGCGCGCGCGCACACACACAAACAAAGTCACATACGCAGGCACACATATACAATTACATATATAGATGTACATACGTCTATTACATTTGTTGATATGGACAATTTTATTTTTAAAAATACCGAACTATTTTGGAAAACTCATTGACATATATTTTGTTTTTAGAACATAATGAGATCCCTCTTATCTTTTATCTAAAGGAAACTGATATAGTAAGCAATAAAAACATAGGAAAAGTCAATAAAAATATAAGAAAAATTCGTAAAAATACGCTCTCATTTCTGTTTCGGATCGGTAAACAAAAGATTCCTCAAAATTAATATCTTTACTATCATCTAATAGGGAGAAGTTTGTTTCTTTATCTATTGCTCGCGCTAATATCGAGAATGACATATATAATTTCAAAAATCTATTTTCTTTTAAAAATCTTTTAACTTAAAAAAGATTATGATTACGTTATTATTGAAACAGTTTCGTTATCAAAAAAAGAAAAAAAAGATTACCTTGTCGTTGACAGTCCAGTGGTAAAAATGTAACAGAAATTGAGGGAAACTGATGAAATGGTGTCAGCTAAAGAGATAGATTGCTTTATTTTTTGACCGATCTGGTACTTTTTTTCCTTGATCCCGATGATCAATATCGTTTAGCCAATGAACAGTAGACAGTGGTATAGAGAACAGCATAATTAATACAATTCCACATGTGTGAGAAAATATGGCAAACAGGTAGCAATCTACAAAACAACATTTTACTTAGAAAGGAATAGCTCTTAGTGTATAAAATACCAAAATAGGTGACAAAAAGTTAATGTACAAACTGGATTTGCTTATTAAGGAATTGATGAGGAACAGAAAAATCCCAACTGAATTCAAAGAACGGGAGTAGATAGAATTTTGAGAAATGCAAAACCTACACCTGACAATTCATTTGTTACCTACTATTTGCTTTAAAGACCTAACAATGACATGAACTGGATCCCGGAAATTTGGAATATCAACCGTAACCTGAGTAGAAAACTTTACGAAACTACATCGTAGTTCCCAAATATTTGTAAAGAAATCCCTGTAAAATTTGCGATTTCAACCAAAATATCTTTATTTTGGTTTTTTATTTCCCTTTTTTCTCGAAAACTCTCTTAAAATATATTCAAGTTAATACACAGAATCATGTACGAATATATATTTATTGGAACCGTAATGTATTGCCCTTTCATAGAATTCTGTTTCAAAAGTTAGAGACAAAAGATAATTTCTACCCCTAATAAATTAGCTTCGAAAGTCATCAACGGTCTTTAAATTTTCAAACATTTGTGTTGGTTAAATAATTGACCTAAATTTTGACAAAGTGAAGAAGATTTAAAACCGTTCTTTTTGTGGAAAATTCATACCTTGCTAATAAAAAGTTTCAAAAATTTCTAATTTTCTTCGGATAGTTATTTCTACTTAGAGCATTAAGCCACAATCGGAGGAAATCACGAGTGCCAGTAAAATAAACACAAGGCATCGCGACGTGGCGTCGGTATAGCTCGCCACAATCTGGCGGTGAGCCAACAGCAAGCCCGATACATTTGTTCATATCAAAACTCCATATAATAAATCTCAGCTCCTTCCCTCTATTTTTCCTTTCTTCTGCAGAGATTTCCTCGTTCGTTTTCCGCAGTGGCGTGAAACTCCTTAGTGCCCTTTTCTTTCGCAAACGATAATACATTCGTGTTTGCCATCTATTTTGTCGTCGAAATGACAAAGTCTAATAACATAGTTTTTGTAAACCTTTGAATAAGAGACCTAAATATTGAATTAGTCGGTGAATTTTACACGCGAAATATTTGAAAATAAAAATTAATCGTTGATGTAGAATCATATGTAATAAATTTTTAATACCACGAAGTTACCTTCTTGGGCGAGTTATACCCTTACCGTTTTTATTAACGGCATGAATTCTGATATACTTTTAAACATTCGTATATGATATAAAAACATGGATTTTATACGAGATACCTTGCTTACTTATTTTCGGGAGAAAACACAAAATATTCGATAGATTGCTGAAAAAAAAAGTATATATATAAATATACATATGTGTGTGTGTATATATATATATATATATATATATATATATGCATATATATATATATATATATATATATATATATATATATATATACGAGTAATACCCTCACATGAATGGCTATCCATTATTAATTTTGTTCAGAATTTAAAGCCGTGGAATTGTTGAATGCTCTCTAATTTTATCCGCTGGCTCCGTTAAAACTAAACACATTTGGCTAGCTACTCGAGAATACAAGGTATTATGCAAAGTATTCATGAAAAATAAATTCCTTTCGAAAATCGTTCTCCTGTTGTGACATGGCAATCAGAAAAAAAGGTGGTTTCGATCTATTTTATACATGTTTTCAATACTGTATTCCCATAGATTTTATACAAGTCTTCATGATAACTGCTTTAAAGTATCGAGATATACATCAATGAACATTTCATTCAATTCCGTCCAATAGTTTTGAAAATCAGAGACTGTGTACTTTTATTTATATAAGCTTTCATTTAACTTGTTAGAAAGAGATTTTTTGAGTTTAGTACAAATCATCAAATACATTGAGGAATTATCGATTTAACCCCTAGAAAAATAAATTTAAACAGAAAAAAAAAATTTTTTACAAACAAGTTATTATATATTAAGAAAACGAATGAATCATGTCATTTTATGAAGGTTATTAACAAAATATGAAACCGGTTGCAAGGTAGACCTACGATAGTTCTATCTTTATGAATTTCACTTAACAAACCTTTTATTTTGTTAACAAACGTTGTGAGAATGACGTGATTTATTCGCTTTATTAATTTTAATACTACATTAGTTAATGTTCTCCAATTTGCTCTCAATCCGCAAATGTCGCGGTTTATTCCGATAATTTTTTTTTTCAATTAGGTGAACTTTAATAAAAGTTTATTTTTAAAAATATTCTTTTATTCAAATTTATATACCTATTTAATCTTACTCGAATCAATAATTTGATCTGTAGGTATGACATGACCTTTTTTTTTATAAAAATAAAAATTTGTCCCGAAATATCTTTTCATCCATTATTCCGGATACTAAAAAGAAAGAAATAATTTGGTATTTTAAATTCTATTTTCCAAAGTTATTTACTTCACTTTTTTCGTTTCATAATAATATGACTGACTATATCTGCAAGGAAAATTATCGGAAAAAATCTCATACCTACAAGACAAAACTACTCGAAATTAGTTTTCCACGGGGAAATTTATAAAATTTTTTGTTGAGTGGTAACGAGAAAGAAAATTTATATAGAAATTGAATCGTTAGCAATAATGATTTCTCAATTTATTTATATATACAGTATAATGAAATTTAACGGCAGGAGAAAAATTAAAAATGGCCACCGACATTTAAAAGTAAATATGAAATGCCAAATTCCATCCACATCGGTCAATTGTTTAAGTGCCAGACTACGGCAACCAGACGAACAATCACGCACGCACCACGCAAACGAGTACATGCCCGCACATACGCACTCATGCTTATACACATTTACATGAAATTATTTTCTAACTTAATTACTGATTTAATAATTCTTTTCAAAAAAAAAACTTGTCAAGCACTATTAGAACTCACACTACGTGGTTCCGTTTATACTTAGGAATTTATAAACCTTTGATGGTATGTAATATTCCTATTAAACTATTTACAGAATTTAATTTTTTTTAGAAAAGAAAATATATTGTCTATTATATCTTTCACAGGCGTACTTTTATAAAAAATAATTTTAGTGATAAAACCACAAATTAAAAATATTCAGATTTGTTCCTTTACATGTTCTGTAAGACCTTGCTTCTTGCCAAATTTTATGATCCAGTTGACTTCCGGAAATTATCTTGTAAGTATTGATTTATTTGCGAGTGCAAAATATGTAGCATAAATAGCTATATTTTTGAATGCGTTGATTACAAATTTGATTTTTTGTACAGCTCTAAGGGATGTTACAACTTTTTTATAGCTCCAAGTCTCCGTAGACCTAAGTGATATTAAATTCAACCCAATACCTCTACGTAATCCTGAGATAAGGTTACTTAACAGCAAATAAAAAGATTGAAAACTAAGTGATCCTATAAAGGTCCTCTTCCTTTTGAGGTACGGAACTCTGAAAAATATTTTTTTTCCGCTGCAAATACTTTCTGAAAACTATTTCAATGTGTATATGCGCCTTTATTTTTTTTAAGAAATCTAGCATCTGCCTAGGATATTTCGAATACGTAACTTGAACACTTAGTATGCCACAACAATTTTCCAAATAGATTGGTTGTGAACAAGTTTACGGGGTTCTCTCACACAATATCTTTAGGATATATGAAGTACACGTATTATTAATAATAACAAACATGTCTATCAATTGAGTGAAAATCGAATTGATATATATTTCTTTTTAAACTGTTTTGACGATAAAATAATTTTTTGCTCAATCCTTGAATAGTCGATATAAAAATTTCTGATTGAGTATTTTTTGTGCTTGTAAATCTACAAAGCTATAAATATATGTATTTTAATCTATTTTAGTCATATGTATATATCCAAAATATCTGAAACACATTAAAAATAATACAATTTGAATCAACACAAATTATTGATTCAAATTGTAAGTAGATGTTAACATGTCAGTTTCGAAGTTCACGAAACCTATTAAAATTTTGAATATATTTAGCGTTAATTTTGTAGAAATGCATTATTCATAATTAAATGAAACTACTTGATGTATTATTTCTACTTTCTTCAAGTTCTTTACAAGGACCTAGGTTTCGGTGTATTGCAACATCTTCAGCTCCTAGTAAAGATGATCTTTGCTAATATCCCACCTGAAGATGTTGTAATACAACGAAACCTAGGTCGTGGTAAAGAACTTAAAGAAAGTAGAAATAATACTACATCACGTAGTTTCACTTAATTGTGAATTAAAAGTTTCTCAGTCACCACACTTAATCTTTAGTACAACAGCGTCAACTATTGTGTTCCTCTTTATTTTTAATTATTTCAATTACTGATGGGCTGATTTATGGCTTGTATAAATCCGCAGACAGAAAGCTTGTTTGTAGCCTCATTGTCCTTTATACAGAATATATTTTAACTTTAAAATTGTCATATTTTTATTTATTTAGGATATTAAGTGTCTATAGATATCTCCAGATTATTTTTTTTCTCTCAAATTATCTTTAGTCTATGATTCATTCCAATTAAAAAAATACTATTAAAAAAAAAATACTATGGAAATTATCAGCCAGTATATAAAAACGAATATCTATATTGTCTTTATTCCTATTCGGCTATCATTTGAAATATTTTAGCAGAAAGAAAATTATTTAATTAATCATCATGCGCCAAAGTAGGTATGATCCGAAAACTTTTAATTTATTAGTATAATTTTATATTATATTTTTGGTTATCTATTTTTGGTAATATATTTTTGGTTATCTAGGACGCTCACGAACGGTGGTTTGTATGTCTATATAAGCATAGGGTATTTTATATTTTATATACACATAATGCTTATTAAACAATCGATACAATCTCATTTTTCTTTTTTTTTATCTTTTCACAATTTTTTCTGCTTTTGGATTAAATTTTAGTTCTTGAAAAATTAATAAAAAATTAAGTATTATTTAAAATTTTTGACCCTATTAGTTTTATTTTTCACTTAATTCGTATTATAAATTTCAAAGTTTCGAACTTAAACAAATCTGGAAAAATCAGCAACGATCCAAAAATTTATCCTTTATTCAAAGTCTGAAAGAAGAAACTCCATAATGTTAATTTTCAAAGTAAGCTTTGTTAATAAGAGGGGAATGGATCCTGAAGCGAAAACTAATAAAAACTCAAGACTATTTCCCAAAAAAGATAAATCTTGAACCTTTACTCAGATCCTAGCTAATTGCAGGCAATAATCGCGCATTCAAAGCTGAGTGCCCGAATGGGTTAAGAGCAGCGAACGCCTACTAACGAGTGGCGCGTGCCTGATGGGGTCACGGTCGGCGCTTTTATGTTCCAACAGATTGAAGCACTTACCAAAATTGTGTCGGATTTCAAACTTTTCCGAATTTCATACCAGCTGCTGAAAATAATTAATTCTTTACGCAGTTTAACGTACACAATAATTAAAAGTAGCTATTTGAGTTAAATATTAAAAATATGAACACAGAGTCAAGAAATTTAAGGGGAAAATAAATCGTGCTGTGGAAATAAGGGAAAAAAAGAAAACAGTCTGTTCGACTATGATTCCCAAATCACCAAAAGGAAATTCTGTTTACATCTTTGGTTCTGATTATTACAATAGTATTGTCAAGATTAATACGAAAATTTTAGAAGAAAACTGAAGACTAAAAATATTAAATGAAAATTAAAAGTTAAGAATGTATTTTTATTAAAATTATATTGAATTTGGAAAGTATTATTTCAGTTATTAGTATAATTTCTTTCCTATGAAATCAAAGAAAGTATCAGTTCAACAAACATTCCTTGAAAAAATATAACTTCTGAATTAATGTTGAGTCTCGTGAAGGGCCCCTGACTTTCATAGCTAAAACTTGGTCTGATGCGAAGTTCATTATAATGGTCAGCTTTTCTCCCATCATTGGAAAAGGAAATAGTTTAAAAGATATTATGATATTTTTGCCAGCAGTGTTTAATTGTTGGAATTATATTTTGAAATTTTTAAAAATTTTCTATTAATTAAAGTTAATCCCATTTTACTTGTATTAAGTTACGTATATTTATTTAATTATTAAATGTTTCGCTAAACAATAAACTTTTTTTCCAAATATATTATTATTTCCATAAACTCATGAGATCCTAGCGATGAAATAAAGCAAACGGGAAGTTAATGTTACGTAAAACCTTTAGGAAATATCTTTTGAAATATTTACTTAGGCCCTTAATGACGTTTTGAAGAGAAGATTGACAAAGATGAATAAACTTAAAAATTTGTCGTTCAATTTATCTCAAAAGTTCCCTTAATTATTTGTACACACACAATTTTATTAACGCACTTTATCCAAGTAGGTAACTTAATATTTACGCAGTGACGAACAAAATTTCAGTTAAATATTTTTCACCGGCATCCTGTACAATTTGGAATGGCATCTTTTCGAGAATACGCTGAAAATTTGTACTTTGCTTAATAACACATAAGTATAATACTGACTTATATAATAAGATGAACTCAATCCAATAATAGACAAATATTATCAATAATAATAATAAAACTAACGTTAATGCTAAGAACTCTAAATTATTTTCCCATTTCAAATATTTTTATTCTCATTTTCACCCTTTAACCTATTTTTTAAATATTAAATATCATGTTGGATATTTTAAAAATGTTAAGATTTTATAAATTTTCAGCGTCGATTTACATGTTCTTCGTAAAAATAATTAAAATTATAAGTTGAAAAATAAAGACACAATTATTTTAATTTTTTTCCTAAGTAAGTTTAGAAAATAAATAATAGGAGTTCTATACCTAGAAAAGTAAAACATTGTACTTAATTATGATGAAGATAATTAAGACTTACTTACATTGTGTAACAATTTGTACCTTTGTGTGGTGTTTAAAAAAACTGGCTAACTGGGAGTGTGGCCCGCGCATCGTGTGTTTCGCGCCTTGTCGAAGTTAAATTAATTTATTTGTCATAAGTCGTGAATAATATGGAATTCATAATCCTTTTAAATATTTTATAACATCAAATGTAAATATGGGGATAAATACATTATCACAAATGTTTCTGAAACTACCACGTATAAAATCGTCGTCCTAATTAACCTACAATTTTTATTTGCAATTTACAATTTTCGTGCATCTTTTCAATTTGAGATCCAGAGCAAAGTGATATCATGCAAAGCGATGTAACTTAATTATTTTTTAGATAAGCTAAAAAAAGTAATATGATTGATAAAAAAATTTATTTCAAATGTTTAAAAAAACATAGTGTGGTCTCAACTTACATTTTTACATAACAAGCTCCGTACCCTTTTTTTTACGTATAGTTAACTAAAATATCGACTTGTAAGACATCTTTTTGCTTTTGTCCAAAATCTTTATATTTCAAGATTATTTGCCTTGTTTAGTTCATATTGCTTTAAAAACGGATTTTTTAGTATTTTAAACTATAATTTTCTTCTCTAAAGTTTTAAGTAAAGCCACTTATTGTATTATCGTCTGTTCTTGACTCGTGTGCAAAATTTTAAAACATCCGGACGTTTGTAAAAGGGTGAAAGTTTAATTGAAATATTCCGTTGCATACATACATACAAATCCAATATATATAAAGTGTATTAAAAACTCATAAATGTAGGTCCCATTTCAAAATTTCAACGCATAAGTTACCAAATAATATTGTAGCATCTTCAAGTTATCCGGCATACAAATAATTCTCTGTCTATGATATTCACTTCATGTTCAAGTATCAGTGCTGTAACATTTATTAAGTTTTTATATTGCGTTTTATGTTGGGAATTTTCATTGCACACATATATTTGCTTTTCATATTGACTGCATTATATAATTTTATGTTCTATTTTTTTAAGTTATTTTGCGGAAAATCGCTAATTATGAACAAAAACTTTTAAAATTATTTTAAAGTAACATTTAAATTATAATGTAACGTTAAACATTTTTTCGATAAATACTCATTAAAGTTAACTTAACATAAAGCCATGGTGTTTTTATTATTGTTGTCATAATAAAGTTGTTATAATTTTATTAAATAATGAACTTGAAGCTTGTTTCAAATAAGCAAGATTATCATTAAAGATTACAACTTCAGTTGCATAGTAGCATGCAATAAGCCATTTGTTTTAAAATGACTTTTTGTCTGGTCGCAGCCACTGTAATTGTTCTATATTAATTATTATGTATTATTTGTATATTCCCAATTATTTGTATATATTATACAAAATTGGTCATGCGGGTGCCTATATTCTACCCTGCAGATAAAACTACATATCGCAGATGAATGGCATTTCTACGTGGCAGTAGCCTTAACTCTCCAATCATGGATTATGGTGATTGTGCATCGATAACTATAAGGACTAGACTAAACTTAGTTACATCTGACGCCATGCCATTATTAGATCTAGGTGTCATTGTGTTACTTTCCAACACGAGGAATGTGTGTCAGTCGTTAGCGAAACTTTAAATAAATCCTTCAAAGGTCTCATAAATATATCAGCACAAGCTTGACCCGGATATAATAAAGTTAGGCGTTTCATAAAATGATGGCATTTTACGAAGCGTCTAAACCTTATCTAACTATTTTGCAAAGAGACAAAAAAGTTTGATCTCCTTCAAATCCACCTTCTTCATTTCTGAAGGCCGTGTCTATACTGAAAATCCTGGTGGCTCCGTTTATTAGTTATTTCCTTTCAGCCCTGTCCTTGGCTTTCCTAATAGTAGATGTGATTGGGAGGTCTGTGAGCGTAGTAACCTGATCAGACGATCGGGTAGGAAATCTACCGAGCTTTTCTAAGTTATCTAGTTAGTAGTGTGGTTTACGACACGTCTACTATCTGAGGGTTTGATAGTGGCTAGTTAAACCATTACTCTCTAAGAAATGTTTAACTCTATTTACGAAATGCACGGCTTCACGAAACGTCAGTCTTTTTTAAAGATAGATTCTTAAACCATGATATCGCAGTAAACGACTAGAAATAAATTTGTTTCGAACTCTTATTTAGGCATAATATCATAGCAGTTAAAGTTTGCATAACATAGAATCGTGCCCATGTATATAGGACCGTGATAATTAAATAAATGCTTTTTTTACATATCTACCACGTGAGTAAAAATACAAATAAATCTCATATCGTCGTGTAAATAAGCTTATGGATAAATTCAATTCACTATTGCGTTATTGTGAACGATAAATTAATAAAGCATGGCATTATTTAAGTAAATATAATATTTACGAATTTTAATACAAAGGGAAAAACTCAGATTTAAAACATTTTTTTACTGTTGATTAAAACGTAGTTAGATTGTTAGTTTTACAAAGTTAGTTTTATTCTGTGGTTTGAGCAGCTTATATTTTAATGATATTAATGAAAATTTACTTTATTACCATGGGAGTATTTTACGTTGAATAAAATACATTTTATTCAGGACGCAGAAAAATTAATCACACAAAAATTTTGACACTAAAAATGACTTCAACATTTAACCGACACAAAAATACAAAAATACAATATTATGAGTTTTACAGTTGTACCAAAACAACGACATTAGTATTAAAATTTTAGTGAATCAAAGATTTTAAAGCTTGCCTGATACTTCCTTTTACTTTACACAAAAATAAATACTTAGCACGTACACATTAATATAAGAAAATATCACTTCAATGCAGGTGAAAATTATTATCCATGTAGGTAAACTAGTATGAAATTAATAATTTTATACACATTCATCAACCAAAATTTCATTGTAAGTTTGTTTCCTCATATGCTCCATAAATTTTTACGTTTCTTTTTATTTTTTAATCTGTTATTTTAAACCTACGTTTTTATAGGTAATAGCGAAGTATTTATTAAAATTTGAACCGAAATATTGTCAAATACAATTTGATATTAAAGGTTGATTTTGAAAACTGAAGCAGCTTTTGGGATTTAGAACATGGAATATTATATTCTCATTTCGAACTTACAACATTTTCATGATATTTATATTATCAAATAATAAATATTTAATTTAATTTGACCTATCAAGTAGTAAAAGTATACGCCACAGTAATTCGCAATATTTTTTTCCAAATCAGCCAGTAGCATACAATATAAGTTCTTTAATGAATATATTTGGCGTTAATTTTATTGTAATTAAAATTAATTTCTTTAATAAACAATGATAGATCTAGCCTTCATAGAGTTTATCATAAATCATTGTGTACAATAAAATTAGCAGAGAAACGATTTCAGTTAAAGAAAGTAGAGACCAGAGCAATATTTTCGTCCGTCCTCTGCCAAAACACCGAAAGTAAATAATGACAGCAATTTTTAATTACTTAATTAATTTCTAAATGTGTTTAGATGACATATTTATTAATGAAATATGACATATTTAATGTAAAAATTTATTTGATATGTATCTTGTTAATACACACCTACTTATGTTCTATGAATTGTGTAATTATACGTGTGTTTTGTAATTATTAGTCTTAAATATGAAATTAAATTCTTTTTAATCCATGTGATATTTTCCATCGTCTGACAGCTATCTATCTGTTAATAGATAAATGAGATATTGCTACTTTTTTAATAACCCGTTGGGAACCAACGTCATTTATGGATATCCTAATGCCATGAGTTAAAAAAGATAGTTAAGACGTGTGATTATGTAATCGTTATCAATACAAGCTTTAAAATCATTTTATCCTTTAATCATGACTACTCCATTTTGGTGACAAAGTTAACTCAACAGAAAAAGTGACCCTTTTCGTTAATTAATTTTAAAGGGTAGTTACTAAAAAACAAAAATCTCATATTCATTTTTTGGTTATTAATATGACGAAATTTTAATAATTTTTGTTCATAATTTACAATTGTAACTTTCTACACCATAACACAATGGAAGAAAATTGTATAATGTAATCAATAGGAAAAGCAAATGTGTATGTACACAATGACAATTTACAACTTAAAAAGCAATTGAAAAACTTAGCAAATGTTACAATCTGCATTGAAGTTTGAGCATTGACATGAATACCATAGACAGAGAATTCAATGTTACAATAATATTTTGTAAATAATACATTTAAACTTAGAAACAGCAGCACTATATACGAGTGTGAATCTTTTTAATGTTCTTCATCAAAAGCAAATCTGGACGTCACCTTCAATTATTAACTTGGACTTTAATCGCTATATTGAATCCTTTTTAGGGTTTTGTACCACGAAAAGAAAAACTGAATGCTTAAAAGGCCACTAACGTGCCCGCCTGTCCGTCGTTCACAGCCGTTTTTCGTCAAATTTACTTGAAATAGAAACTTAATATTTTTCATAGTAACAAAGCATGTTAATCCATAGTAATCGATGCTTTGAGAATTTATAAGGTGTTAACTTAATTTCGAAATCCAAAGTATATTTTAATAATGAAAAAAATATGTTAATAACTAAGAATAAAGAAAATATGATAAAAATATGTTTATAAGTAAGAATAAAGAAGAATAATAAGTAAAAATACGCGGAAAGTATCCAAAATTTGAAAATAAATTACAGTATTTAGAATTAACGTTAGTCTTACTGTTATTAATAATATTTATCTAATATTGAATAGGGTTAATCCTTACTTATATAAGTTAGGTATAATCGTAATGGAATGTTAAGTAAAGTATACATTTATTAGGGCATGGCATACATTTTACATTTCAGGGCAAAATGACCTAAAGGTTTTACATAATATTGACGTTTCTTTTGCTTTACTTTACAACTATAACGTTACGAGTAATTTAATATTATATTTGAGAGAAAAACTTATCAAAATTTAAGTAAAAATCTTTTAAAATAAATAAGTTTTGAACGATAAAAAAGCATTTAAAAATTTAACAAATATTGGTAAAATATGTAAATGGGATTAAATTAACAAATAGAATTCTCATTTTTATTAAAATAATATGAAGCAACAGAATTGCAATAGTGAATTATTTAAGAATATAAAAAAGGAGCATATATTTTTACTTTGCTTCGAAAGTACATTTACAGTCAATAGGACTATATATAAGAACTCCTTAATTCTATTAACTGAATGATAATATCATTTGTCGATAGAAATAATATTTTAATATCCATTAATGCAATCATTTTCTTAACTAAATAATAATCCACAATTAAATGAAACTACGTGATGTATAATTATTTCTACTTCCTTTAAATTCTTAATCACGACCTAAATAATTAACATTAGGTGTTATTAAATAAATTATTACAAAATAACAAAAAAATATTATAAACAAAGACATTTTTGCTAATTGCCCACCTGAAAATATTGTAATACAACGAAACCTAGGTCGTGGTTAAGAATTTAAGAAAGTAGAAATAATACATAACGTTGTTTAATTTAATTGTAAATAATTAATTTCTACAAAATTAACGCCAAATATACTTAATATTCTAAATAATAATATCAGTCGTTACTAGAAATATTATTAGACTAAACATGTTAAAATGTATATACTTCATTACGTTTCTTAATGAAAGGTGTGTACCTCGTTTTTATGTAGAAATATTTCATGTTTCTTATTTAACTTTTGGTTATGCGACACCTCGTCGAAAGACGATTAATGTCTTGTGTCGAATTTTCTGCTACATTTTCATACATCTACGTATATTTATATTAATTACATTTTATTTCCGCAGTTGGTGGTTTAATAGTCTTTTGATTTTTTTCTGCATATTGACAGATGATATTCGTTTCTTGAGCTTTGTAAATTTTTCTTCATATGCATGTCCATTTAACAGTGGCATGAAATACATGTTATTGATGAAACTTTATATTATAGTTATGTCACCCGTTTCCATGTAATTCTAATAGTCTAAGGTATAGTGTAAAAAAACCTTAACTCAGTCACCGTACTCTTACTTCTTCGTTGCGCTGAAAATATTTCTGAATTCCCTCAAGGATCACCCACGTATTTCCGTTAACACAATAGTAATTCAAAAGTTAAATTTCTGAATTTTTTTTCTCAAATATGTAAAAATACCACTTTATTATAGTTTTTGAAGAACTCTACTTGTTTGTTTCATGAACGGCGATTTTTACGCGACTTGCAAGAATATATATATATATATATATATATATATATATATATATATATATATATATATATATGTATATATATATATATATATATATATATATATATATATTTATGTATATACATATATATGTAAAAACTTACATCTTTCTTTACATGTTTTTTTATTTAATTACATCAAACAGCTTAAACATTAATGAGTACAAACCAAAATATCATGACTGAAATAATAGTGCTTAATTTCAATATGTGTTTATTTTTACATAACATACCTATCCGAACCGTTCTTAATTTTATTTTTATATTCAGTGGTCAGTGCTCTGCTTAATTTTTTTTAATCTCGAAATAATTTTTTAATAACCTTATGTCATAGTTTAAAAATGCAAGGTTACACAGTGATCAAAAGGATTCCTTTCTTTTTTAAGCCGTGCGCTAGGGACCGTTTTCGAAACGATTTTCTTTCGAACGGAGACTCGTTTGCAGTTACGCTGCGATATTAATACTTTCCTCCTTTTTTGTCCTTAATTTCCGTGTCAAATGAAAACTGTTATTAATTGTAATTAGTTTACGTATAAAAAAATTAAAACAAAAACCATCACCAATATTAATAAGCAAACAACCATGGATAATATGAATTTGGTTTTCGGGTGATGATATTTAAATCTTTTTTGACGACTTGAATTCACTTAGCTTAACTTAAGTTAGCTAACAACCTAAATCGTCAACAGGACCAAGTTTACAATTAAATTAAACTATGTGATGTAATATTAATTCTACTTTCTTTAATTTTTTTACCACAACCTAGGTTTCTTTGTATTACAACATCTTCAGGTGGACTATTAGCAAAGATTTCTTTGTTTATAATACATTTTCTTTATTTTATAATAATTTTTTTAATAACACCTAATGTTAATTATTTAGGTCGTGGCAAAATGTTGAAAAATTTCACAGTTTTTATGATCGTTTAAATGGTAAAATAAATGAATTTGTAGTACGTGTCTTTCTAAATGTGTCATTTTTATGTATATTCAGTCATAGTTCTTTACTGAGTGGATCGTATTTCGATATTTTTTTTATTTAGAAGAGGGTACTTTAGGTAAGTCCCATATAAATAGGGTGGAAACCTGATAATGAGGTCGGGAAGTGAATGATGGAAATCCTTAACGAATTGTTGTAAATCAAATATAATTCAATAAATTTGCTACGGGTAGTTGTTACTTTCCAAAATTACTACACTACTTACCAGATCAGGGTCAGATGTTCAGTTCTGGAGATGAACAATGGAACTCCTAAACGGATATTAGTAAATCGACCGTGATTAAAAGTATTCTATACTAGATTTTGTTACTTTGCAAAATAATTACACCATCGACCATGTCAGAATCTGATGATGCGTTCTGAAGATGAACAAATGGAACTCCTTATAGAATGATTCAAGGTATTTGCTACTGGTAGTTTTTATTTTCCTTTATTGACTAGGTCAGGGACTGATGATGAGTTCTGAATATGAATAATGCAACTCCTTAACAGATGTTAGTATATCAATAATGATTCAATATATTTCCTGCTGGTGAGTTGTTACTTCAATTATTACTTTTCAAAATTAAGTGTTTGATTTGGATATGGAAAACGGAACTTCTCAAGTGTCAGTCGATTGGATTTCAGATATGGAAAACGTAACTTCTCAAGGGCTAAAAACTAACCACTTGTGGCTTATACTTTTGCTTTTGTTTCTGTGTGTTGTCGATAACCAACTTGAGACAAAGAGAAAATTACTTATATACATTGGGTTTTGTCCGTGACTTTTATTAATTATACAATATTCTCAGAAAGAAAATAATTGAATGATAGTAATAGTGTGACGGTTAGTATTATTAATCACTAAAAATTCAAGAATAAAATATTTTTTGAAAAACCGACTTCAAAAAAAGTAAGTTCTGAAAAGTAAATAATAATTAACTCAAAATTTGTACCTAATTATTCGCAAGTAATAACTAAGTTACTTATTTTCGAAGTCTGTGCTAGCAACAGCGATCAACTTAAAGAAATATAAAATTTCTTATTATAAATACGCCTTTTATGAATCTATTTCGTATAGTTAAAGTTTTAAATTTACATTGTAAATTAATTAAAATTGTAAATTTGGTTAAGTTGGTCGCCAGTGCCTGCACCGACTTTAAAAATATTTAACTTAATTATTTATTTCAAATAAGTAGGTATAAATTTCGAGTTAATTATTTTTGATTTTACTTCTGTTTTGAAGTCATCACGTTTTATAAGTTACAACGTTTTTACGCTGATGGTCACTGCGTATCAGGTAGTAGTAGATGGTTAATAAAAACGGTGCATATATTGTGTGGTGCACGTGTGGCCTTTAGATTTTGACACATATTTTTTTTAACTAACGAGTAGAAGTTAATAACTTGTTAACTGATGCAACGAATAAATTTGAAGTGAATTTTTTGGATTAATTTAATTGGATGACTTATAGTCAAATTCGTAAAATAGTTCAATTGTTTCAAAACAACACGAAATCAGATATTCACAAGTATATATAATTATATATATATATATATATATATATATATATATATATATATATATACATATATATATATATATACATATGTATATATATATAGGAAATAAGATATCCACAGAAATACAACTTTTGTTTGCTTTTATATTCATGTTATCTAATATTTTTCTTTTCTTGTATCTCTTCAAACTTAATCATTGATATTATTCTTCTATTACCCATATGAACAGTAAAAACTTTGGGAATGACATAAATTTTATGGCATATTTTTTCTTTTGGAGTATTCCTATGTAGAATACACATTCAGTTAGCCTTTTTTCTTATTTGAGAAGGTATTTATATCTATATTGACTTGAAACGGTGCTGAAAATTTAGTTTATTTTTTTTGGATGAAGTTAATATTCACATTTCACTCGACATATATCTAAACTATTTAAATTAAGCAGATAACTTGGATATTTAGTGTCATGTACTACTTCTGAGCACATAATCAAGGCAGTGAATGCGGGACGGGCGGGAGGTTGGCGGTAATGGCAAAGTATCGACACGGTTTCCATTCAAAGCTCATCATTAGGTAGCGCCGTCGCGCTTTTCGAAATTAACGCATCATTTATCAAATTTACATATGTTAACGATGCTACGATAGTGCGGATTAAATGAGAAAGTAGCTTATTGATTGGGATAGGACTTTGATGCAAACCTTCGTTACGAGGTAGCTGTAAAGTTTCTAATCTTACTCTAATTTTCATAATTACTTAGATTCATGATGTTGCAATATATAATAGTTCAAATTAATAAAACAAAGATAACATATAATATGTATAGGTATTACATGTTGGTAGACGCCGTAAAATTTGCGTTGCGTTAATATTTTTCTTCATTTAGCCTAATTTTAATTATGGCTAGGAGAAGAATTACATTAAAAAAAAGAAATATTAACACGACGCAACGGTAACAAAATTAAAATGTGGCTAAGAGAAGAAAAGTAGTAGTTGAACTAGAAATCCTGAAAGCTTTGGCTGACTGTCTGTTCATCTGCATTTCATACCCGTTTTACTCACAGACCATTACCAGACATATTAGTTCCATGCAGTTAAATTGTGACCACTAATATTAGTTCCAAGCAGCTAACTGTTGGTAGAGTTTTTACATATATACAACGCCCACAAAGTTATGCAATGAAAACTTTGAAAAATGTTTTTAGGCTTTTTCCTTTTATGTAAAAATGAGGTAATGTTTTGCATTCTTAATCATGTAGGGCATAGATGAATAGATTTTTCCAAAATATTGGAGTATCTCATGAAAACTTCTTTGGTACGGGGATGACTTTATGAAATATTAAACTTCAAGGTGATAATTTTTATTTTAGTTACGTTTCCCACCGCTAACGCTAAAGTGCTATTTTTTAATATTAACGAAATTGAAAGGAAAATTACAACAATTCAGTAGTGTCTACTAGTGAATGAGTAATAATTGACCAATTTTTGACCTGTATTTGGGACTAAAAGCTTCGTGCAATCGACTTAAATCAATGGCAAAAATACTTCATACTTTAAAATGTTTATTACAAACCTTCCAAATATCTGCCGTTGGGCTATAGTTATTTTGATATATATTCGTGTTGGTAGAAAATACTAACACGTTCAACGCAAAAGGTATACACGTGTGCATGTGCGTGTGCGTATGAAAACTCTCGAATTCTTCAAAAGTTTATCGCTGCGTTAGAGGGATTTCCGTCTATATTCATGTTGGTAGTGCGAATTTAAAATAACGTATTAGATCTATACAATTGGTAAAATAATATTGTAACGGTAGTTGAAATTGTAGTCAGGCAAATAATATAATAAGTTTCAAACGGTTTGAGAGAAAAACGGTTTAATTGATGGAAGAGTTTGGGGTTGTCCTAATCATTTAAATTTGTATACAATCTACTAAATAATAGTAGCAATTAAATAAGATAGTTTAAACATTAAATTTGTTTATGGGCTGAAATATCTCTTAATAATCAACAGAGTCAAAATAGGCTAGAATTTATTCAGAACGTGAAGTTTTACCCATCTGATGTCTTATTTCCATCAATTCAGCAGATTTCTATACTATTCTAATAATTAATAAAAAGATCTGCTGGAAATAGCCAGTCAGCTAAAGAGCCTCTAAGAAAAAAAATTATAAGGAAAAACAGGCCGCCCGGATTTTAAATCGAACTCATAGCATTGTCTGACTGAAAACCTTATTCAAGTCGATTCGACAGATTTTGTATGCTACTCTTTAATATAACACGTATTTTAAACATGGAAGAGGTAGCTTATCGTTGATAGTCAGACAAAAATTAACTTAAAAATATTCCGTTATATATCAACCTCAAAACCCAAATTAAATATTTTGGTTCAATATAAGATACACAACTATTTATTGAAATTCAAGTCAATATTTTTATCAATCACCACTTTGACCAAAATTGGTAATATATACCGAAGTAGCACAACAAGATCGCACATAATACAATATATATATATATATACATATATTCTCCATGAATGAGGTTCTCACCATTGTTAGAAGGAACTCGGGAAATGTTTCAAGTTTATACAAATTTTTCGTACAATAAATATATTTGTTACCAAGTTTAAAAAAAATTTTAAAAATTTTAATTTTTATTAATTTTCTTAGAGTTCAAACGAAAGTTGTTAGTTGTGAGTCAATTTTGACCCAGACCTAGTACTGAATTAATGTTAGATACATTTTCATTCTGTCTTCCAATTTTAAATATAAGTATTATCATCATCATCATATATATTAATACGCTAAGGTTAAGATGTTACTCTCCCTTTTTAGAAAAAACCTCACAACTAATCCACATAAATTATATATCATTTTATAGATAATTGCTTGCTCTACCGGCATTCACAACTAAAAAAATTATTATTGCTATTGTTTTTGCATATTAATTAATTATTAAAATTATATACACAAAACAGCAATGCTGCCATCTAACGACTCAACGTCAATATGATTGACGATCGGTAAAATTTTTGTTTAATTTCAAATCCACTCACGTATAAATAAAGTGGCGCTTTAGCTCAATGCTTTTGATACTTGCGCCTCTATATGTAAATTTTAGTAAAATATTTGTTTGATCTGTCATCTGAGCTTCATAATGGAATAAATAATGCGAAGACTTCACTTGGGTCACGCTAGTTTAAAATTAGTAAAAGTACCATCTGCAACTAGCGCTTCACGCGACATATCCTTTATCTTGTCGAAAATATAATTGATAAACCATAAGAATAGAAAAGGTTCTGATATAAAGCCCTCCAGTTTGTTAATTCTAACAAAAGACACTTCTGATATTTCTCCGCTAATAATTACTTTCATTATTTTGTTATAAATACATCGGACCTAACCTTTTTAACACTTTTATACCGTATATCATAATGCTCTTAATCAAACACCATCAAGTAACCTCTCCTATTCTTAAACTACGTGTTATATTAATGAATTCTTACATTGGTATCGGACCATTGCCTAGTAAAATATAATTGTTTGTTATGTAGTTTACCATTCCTATTAAAGAGAAGCGGTCTCCAAATTACAAGTTTTTAAATATTTTATTTTTACAACTATAAGTTTTTCAAATACTTTATTTAGTACTGAAGCGCTGATATTGGAAAAAATTACGACCTTTGCTGCTTTCACTTTTGAAAATGATATAAATTTACTCTATTTTATAAAATCTGCGAAAATACTAGTGCCAAAATACATATATTATAGAGTGGTGCTAATTAAGGTGCAATGATATTGATGGTAGAAGAACAAATTTTACTTATATATCTCAATACTATTTCTTTTTTACATTTAATAAATTAAAAATTTCTATAATGCTTAAAGCGTTTACGCAGCAGAGAGAAAATTAAATTCGTCTTCATTAATTTCAGAACAATCATTAATAAAGATCCGTTCAGATTTCAGGCAGTTAATAACTGCTTTAAAAAAATACTTTCAATTACAAAACATATTGTCTAAGCAGGTGGCAGTCATTTTAGCAAATTTAGTAGGCTCTAGAAATATATTAAGAGAATTTAATGGATTAAATAATATTTACATTTAACGCTTCATATTAGAATGTAAAAATAGATGAGTCTTTTGTGGTGGTACAAATTATATCACACATATTTCACATAATATTCTCGAATGTAACTATATAATCGTCTAACTCTCTTCAAGTATAATTACTTGAAGAGAGTTAGACGATATGTATGAATTAATATCACAGTGGCCACTTTTAAAAGAGCGAAAACTTTCAAGAATGTAATGCATAAGTTTTTGGAGAATATTAAAGACCCTAACACCAAACCCCTGTAAAACGTATTCTGGCAGCATATCAAGCTCAAGGATGCAATATGAATTTAAAAGTTCATTTCTTACAGGTCCATATTGATTAATTTCCTGAAAACTTGGGAGCCTACAGTAAAGAATAAGGTAAATTATTTTACCGGGATGTCCGTGATTTTGAGACACATTACTAAGGAGACTTAGATGTCAATATATTAGCTGACTACTTTTGAATTCTCAATCGAGAATCCAAAGAAGGAGATCGGAAACGAGTTCAGAGAAGCATCTCTGCAAATAGATGGGAATTGTCTTGGAATCTGAAGACAAGTTGAAAGAGAATGTGTTCACTTGCACATGAAGAAACTTTTAACTGATCCCCTTTTTTAGGAACAACAGGCAACAGGGAAAAAGAAGAGTGGTATACTTTCAAGAATGTAGTGTATAAGTTTTTGGGGAATATTAAGGACCCTAACTACAAGACCCCTGTACAACGCATGCTGGCAGCATATGAAGCTCAAGCATCCAAGATGAGCTTAAAAGTTCATTTATTGCAGTCTCATATTGACCAATTTTCCTGCAATCTTGGGAGCCTACAATGAAGAATAAGATAAAAGTTTCCATAAGGATATTTGAGATTTTGAAATACGTTACTAAAGACAATTGGATGTAGTTGACTACTGTTGGATGCTTAGTCGAGAAACCAAAGAAGGAAATCGGAAAAGAATTGCGAGAAGCATTAAAGAGAAAAAGAAAAAGTTTCATAAGAAAAAAGAGTAGATCTAAAATGAGGCATAAATATCAGAGACAATGTTTTGAATAGTTGTAACAAAGAGTATGTTTGTGTGTGTGTGTATGTGTGTGTGTGTCTGTGTGCTTGTTTGTGTGTTAGAGAGATAAAATTTTGTATTAATATATAATTTAAATACCAATTTCTCTGTAAACTGCGTTACCTTACACTCGAGTTAACATACTTAACGAACGAATATACGTTTTCAATCTATAATTTAATGTTAGTTTCACAATAAGGCGTAACGCAGGCGTCTGTCAATAAACGGTTCGGCAAAAACTGTGGTAAATAGAACATATGCTATTTATTAATTTACCGCACACGTCCAACAAAAAACTCTCCCACAGAAAAAATCTCAGCGATTCTAATAGACCCTTGCCAAGCATGATGAGTTAAAACACGCTAACGGATAAAATTATAGTTCATAGGACTCAACATGCACTGAGAGAGGACAAGCGACATTTTGTCGGCGGTAAGCGCGTCGTGACTTTTGCGGTAAGCCATTGACGGTTCAGCCACTAACCTTGCCTTCCAAAAGTCGATAGTATTCGGCCGCTGATTTGTCTTGTAAAAGAGTCGTCCGCGTTACTTGTAAAGGATATTCACTCAAACGAGATAAAGGCCGTTTACATTTAGGTTATCTCTCGTATTTGGCTGAAGACCTTCATTGAACGACCGTGAACGAGGATAACCTTTATTTTAACTGATCATTATTCGAAATAGGGGCCGGCTGCATTGTGTGATCTGCTATACAAGCGCACCATATTCATAGTTTTCTTTATTGGGGAAATTTATTTCTTTTCGTAATTTGTGGCGTTTTTTGTAAAACCAGACTTAAGGACTTCAATCTCAGAATTTTTTCCTGACCCTGATATAGATTTCAATCTTTTCACACTATGAAAAGTATTATTTTATGTGCAGCCATCGCGCATAACTAATCTGCTAACAACAGTAGGGAAACCTGTTGAAACATGCATTTCTACTAAGGGTAACAAGTAAATAAATTCGTCAACCGACCATACGAGTCGTTCGCCGAACGCCTGATTACTTACATCGACTATATTAGTCGATGGTTATACACGTCTACATTCATAACTAGTTAGTGGTAGACGTATATAGTGCCTATTCATATTATTCTATGGCCGCAGGCGATCGACCCGAACTGTGGGTCAATGACCAAGAGCTAATGAACCCTAGGTTTTCATAGCCACCTTTTAGCATTCCATAACGAAATGAGAAATTCATAATTTCGTTATATTTGAACATCTGTCCTTTCGTCCTTCTATTCCGATTATTTATTTAACCAAAATTTTACCATAGCGTGAAAATACTAAAAACCAGCCAAATGTGAATTCTTGTTCGGGGTGAAATTACTTTATTTGTCATCAGTAATTACAATTATGGAATCCCCAACGCCATAAATATTTAATAATTCCTAATATATAGGTAGAGCAAAATAAATACACACACACACACACACATATATATATATATATATATATATATATATATATATACTGTTAATGGAAATAATGCTCATCCATATTCATGTAGTTAAATTCATCTTCGGTTCAACAAATTAACTAAAAGAGTTTATCATTATGTTTAATAATCGCTTCCGAAACCGTTCCGTAAATCTTATGCCGCAATAGAAACTATAGCACAAAATCGTGAATGTCGTACAATTTAAAGAGATAAAGTGACTCCACAATAATTTTTTCAATGTTTTCTCATCGTTAAGTGACTCCACAATATAACAATGTTTTCTCCAGAAAAACTTTCTTTGCAAACTCAATAGAATAGTTTGTTTTCATACGTTTGTGGATAAAATCGTATATTTTCACAAAATATTATAATTGTCTATTTTACTACAAAATATTTTGTAAATACTCGTAAAATATGTCAAGCACATTTGAAAAATGCTGTAAAGGAACCCATATTTAATTAACAAGTTCAAAAATTATAAGAGTTCAGTTTTTATTATTTAGTTGATACATAACATTTTCATTCTCTGAAAGTATTACTTATAAAAGTTAAAGTTCATTTTTTAATTTTTAAATTAAATCAAAATAAAAATATATAAAAAAATTAGAAATATTTTGTGGTTTCGGAAATTAACCCAAGCAAATTGGTGTAGCAAATAAGTTAGTTTTCTTGATTTTCAATTCACAACCTACGGCATTCCGTAAATTTAATTTTTTTCAATGAATCTATTTCTAGGGTAAAATAAAAAATAAATATTATTTTTCGTGGCCTAATGAAGCTCTTTTCTCCTTTATTTCTTTATGCACTTGTATAAAAGTTTTAATATAAATACTTGAGAATAAGACAGATTTATTGCTATATGAACAGTTTTTTACAATCAACCCGAGCATAAGTAGAAAAATGCTAATCTAGTATTATGATCTTTATGACATTTTCTCTTTAAATTCCCTTTGATATTTTATTTGAAAGTTTTTTTTTTCGTTAATAATCAGTATGATAATCACATATATATATATATATATATATATATATATATATATATATATATATATATATATATATATATATAAAACATTTATTTATAGTTCTTTTAATAACGAGTTACAAAAATAGTGGCAAACCAATATTTGAGTTTTTTCACCCCAAGGAAGCGAATGCTTGCAAAATTATTGCGAGCTTCTACGATATGTAAATGTAGTTTTCTCCCCTACAATGCTATAGGTATATCATGCATGATTATATAGATATATTTATAATACCTACTAGTTTTACTGTAGTTTCATCCGCGTAAAATAACTACGCCATTGGTCTTTGGGGTCGACGGTACATCAACGGGAATACTCGGGATGATATCCTTTCTATCACTGCTCTACCCATCTGAATCAAAAAGTTATAATATACAGCTTATAATCTTCCTCAAAATATAAGTTTTATGAGAGAAAACAACTCAAAATTTTATCTCCAGAAATAGCACCGATAACCAGATAAACAAAGTTTCCCATGTTGTATTCTAACATACATATTCTAACCTTTCATATTAGCTAACTTTAAAAAATTTTATTATATTACTGTTTCAGTCCAAAAGCAATTATAATAGAAATTGGAAACAGTATCTGTATATTTCTATTTCTTACTTATCTTGATATAATTTGGCTATAAGTTAGTTCATTTAAACCACGAAGTACTCGTAACATGTCGCAAAAAACTAGAGTGCAATCCTCGAGAATGGAACCACTTTCTTTACCTCTCTTTGCTCTACCCCAACCTTCGCAGGATACTTCAAGACTAACTCCGTAACAATTTTACTTCCACTTCACCTTAAATATCTCGTAATAAAAGTTATATTAATTCACAACTTTCCTCTAAGTTTTGGTCATAGCTGGGTGAATTTTCTTCGAGTTTGTGTTTAATGATTGATATTATTGCAAGTAAAATTGATGTCTTAAACGGAATTTTTTAACAGGGCGCATATTAATAAATAATAGAATGGAAGTGTGAAAGCAAAGCGATTACTACTACTTTTATTTACTTATTATTTACTATTTATTACTACTACTTCAATAACTACTAATTTTGTATTACTACTTTAATTAACATATAATTAATGCCATAAAAATATTTTCCAATTGAAAGATCACAGTCAGTTTTCCTAAAAATCCTTGTTTCAAGGCAACACTTATTTCAAAGGTTTGAATATCGGGATAGTATACTCAACTAAACATTTTGTTTATTCTTTAATAATCCCGAATCATTCAAAACTAAACAAAGATAAAAAAAAATAATAACAAATATGACCGTTTTTGACTTCTATCAGATACACAACTTAAAAAAAGGGCGGCGTTACTTTTTTACAAATATTTACCTTTTGTATAATGGAAAACAATATCGGATAGATGGCTTTAATCCCTTAGCATTCAGTTTGTGTCTTATGTGTGTTTAGGAAGGACCATTTTTGTAAGAAGATTGTAGAGTCGTTTAATAATTCATGACTGACAATTAGTTGGTGCGCAGTATGAACTGAATTTATTTCTTTAGACACAAAAAGTGTGAAAAATAGTTCTCTGTACAACATTCTAAGCATCTTTCCTCTAGACACTAAAACGACCTGCACGAAATCCACGTAGGGAACAAATACATCATATATTTTAACATTTTTTTCCATGTATTTTTCTTTGTCGTGCTTCATTCCAATAAACAAAAATAGGGTTATGTGCCGTTTCAAATCGTTTGTTCCCCTCTCACTCTCTAGCGTATCTCACGTAAAATCATATATACTCCTTTCCACTTTTATTTGTTTTAGATTCATCTTAAACTAATAAAACAAATTATGTACAGAGATGAATTGATTTTTATCTATTATAAATACGTAAAAGGACTATGATATTCTTCCAAGTAAAGAGCAATGAATTTACTTGAATACCGTCATTTTTATCTTATTGGACTTTTTAACCTTAAAACAGTTACAGTGGCTTGTAAAAGAATGATAGATAAACACTCTCTTAAATTTTTCTTTAGACCATTTTTACCATACAATTCTTCAATATATAATAAAATATCTGTGTACATGACAAATTCATTACCTTTATCATAAAATGGCTGAGATGAACGTCATATTTCCATTCATGTTAGCATATTACCTGTAGCAGATTACAATATTCAGATATAGTAATTTAGAAACTATTTCAGACCATTTATTTCAATGGGATTAATTAATTTTGTGTGAATTCCTGACAAACAACTAATAAATATTTTCTCTACCTACACGCACACATGCACACGCACACGCAAACGCACACGCACGTGCGCATGCACACCTGCACGCCCATATATACATATATACTCATATTAGAGATCGAAATCTAATTAAATATCGCTAGTTGTCTTAGCAAGAAACAATTTTGTGTCATTTATATATTATATGATAGACGGTTCGTTTGTAATTTTTTTTATACATGAACACGCACACGAAAGCACACGCACGCGCGCATGCATGCATGCACGCACTCACGCAGCACGCACGTGAGCATGCACACCTGCACGCCCATATATACATATATATTCATATTAGAGATCGAAATCTAATTGAATATCGCTAGTTGTCTTAGCAAGAAACAATTTTATGTCATTTATATATTATATGATAGACGGTCTGTTTGTAAATTTTTTTAAATATACAATTCAAATATTATGATCTATATATAAATTAAACAAATATGCAAGGAATAAAAAAAGCTCAATGTCAGCAACTCTTTCATTGGGGGAATATTTCTCTTTTTTAAGTCTTTTCACATAATTATTATTTTTCAGGACGTGAAATATCCTGTGAGATGCTAAGAAGTATTGTAACCATCAGAAAAGTATATTATACGATAAGATCACCCAGTAACCTTCGTTGAGTGTCAACTATCAAGTGTCAGAATGGAATTGTAGGATATCAGTTTAAACGTTCGATGACATAAATCAAAGGCATAAATAATAGATATTAAGAAAATACTTTCATCATTTTGATATAAGTACAAATGTACTAAATCAAAAGAAAACCGTCGCAAGTGACTATAATCGAATACATACACTTCTAATACATCCTCACAAATTTGACTTACTTTTCATCAGTAGAGCTATGCAAATCATAAATATAATCAGAAAATAATATGTAATTAATGAACGTAAGATGCTTAGGATAGAAATCTGTAATTAGCATATGAGCCAGAATAGTAATACTATAGTATTAGAAGGAAAGAGATAAACGCTGACTAAAGAAAACATTTCAGTGGTTCGTGAATAATTCAACGCGAAGACCGAGCCCGTCTCGTATCAATCAGTTCACTAGTTTCAACATACCCTTCCTCACAGCAGTGAAATATTTGTCAGAGGGAGTAGGACGAAATCAATATATGTTTTAAAAAAAATTTCTCACCGTACATATTTTTTACTTGGCCTGGGCAATTGTCATATATATATCTCTTAACAAGGAGAAGCAATAAGTAAAAATATATTGTAAAACTTGTACCTTGTTTTCATAGGGAGAAATTGTTAGTGATTTTAATAAAATAGCTTGCTGGTATTTTGTGTATACTCACACACACACACACACACACACACACATATATATATATATATATATATATGTGTGTGTGTGTGTGTGTGTATATATATGAATATATATATATATATATATATATATATATATATATATAATCTTTTCAAAACACGTACAAGTTTTAAGATAATAACATTGCACATTATACGTGTATAATTATGTACAATCCATGAAATACCATTACAATTCACAACTGTAACATAAAATAACACCTGAAACTCCAAAATTTATGCCAAGACAGCCCTGGGCAAAAAAGTTAACCTGGAAAGCTATTTAGAGTGAATAAAATAGCGAGAAATAATTTAAGGGGTATCTTCCAGCTGGATAATCGGACAAGATAAAAAAGTTATCCGGGATACCCTTGTATATTCCAAGACGTCATCATACGATATGCCAGGATTAGCAAAAAGAAATAAAATACTATGAATCGATTCCGTCAGTCGTTATGAGACGCTTGATCAGATCAAAAGTCAATATCTAATATTTATTAAATATTCCTTGTGTTGAGTTCCATTAAACGTTGAGTCCACATTAAACCAATTCATAATGCACTAATGCCTTAAGTACCTTAAAAACAGGAACTTTTAGCAATCACAATCTGCTGTCACCAACTACTAGTTCAGGAAGAGATATTACGCTTCCCTTACCCCAGTAGCATAAAACAGGTTAATAAAAAACTTACCTGCGATAAGCGATGACAAAACGTTATTAGTTGAAATCTATTCAGGAGTTGGAGGCCCGTAATCAAAACAATGCCTTCATTTTTTATTTTACCGCAATCAGATAATAAAAACACTTCCACAATTTAAAATATCTACTACAGCTACGAAAATAGATCAGGTAAAGCTCGAGTCTTACCAAAGTAACTTTTTCTATATTTGAAATAGTTACTAAAAACATATAGAAACATAACGAAATTAAAAAAAAATGTATATACTTCTAAAATAATTTAATTAGACACAATTAACTCCGAAATAACAATTTTCTTTTTAAAAGCTGATTCCTAAAGATATGAGGAAACTAAATGTAGCTCATTTAAATTTACAAAAAGGAACGAATAAAAAGTGATGACCCTAAATTATGACAAGGGTAACTTTAATTACTTAAGTTCACCGAAGTGGATAATTCACAATCCTGTTCAACGTAACTTTGTGTTACTTAACATTTTACTTTACGGTGAGCATGGCCAAATTGACTTTAACTTTTGATTTAATTGCTGTAATATTCAGTTATTAAGGAGGGATTAAATTTTAACCTCTTATTTAACATCTGCTGGCAACTAGGGTAAATAGCACAAATATTAGACTTATTTGCAAATAGCACCAGGTGAAAATTATTTTTTTTTATGTAAAGTAAATGAAATACGTCCTCGTGATATTTTCATTGTAGCTATGTTACTTTCTGCAATGATATTAAAATTTGACATTAATTTGCAATAGTATCCAAAATCACGTTTAAGCGCTATTACAATTCTGGCTCATATGCTAATTACAGATTTCTATCCTAAGCATCTTACGTTCATTAATTACATATTATTTTCTGATTATATTTATGATTTACATAGCTCTACTGATGAAAAGTAAGTCAAATTTGTGAGGATGTATTAGAAGTGTATGTATT
This sequence comes from Druceiella hillmani, assembly GCA_039881145.1. NCBI lineage: Eukaryota > Metazoa > Arthropoda > Insecta > Lepidoptera > Hepialidae > Druceiella > Druceiella hillmani. The sequence goes on from JAYKKI010000117.1 coordinate 3,539,375, forward strand.
CGATTATAGTCACTTGCGACGGTTTTCTTTTGATTTAGTACATTTGTACTTATATCAAAATGATGAAAGTATTTTCTTAATATCTATTATTTATGCCTTTGATTTATGTCATCGAACGTTTAAACTGATATCCTACAAAAATTAAAGAAAAGTTATCGGTGATGTGGATTAACAAATTGCAGGCTATTTTTATCGTTTCATAGATGGTTACTCTTTTGCTTGATTATATTTGGAAAAATAATTTCGGACACGGATAAAAAACACACTTTTTTGATCACAGATTCCAGGTTCTTGCCTTGTTTAATTCACTCTAGAATAAATTATATAAATACAGGGTAACTCGCGCATAAAGGATTCCGTGTCATCAAAGACTGTTAAAATTATTCTATATGCCAAAAGGTATATTTTTTCTTATGTAGATATACTATAAAAGTTAGAGCGGTTGGGGCACGACGTCTTTAGGAGTATATATATTATCTTATCAAAAAGTTAGAGGGAGAGGGAACTTTTTAAGACTTTGGAAGCTCATGTATATGAAAGTTATGTTGAAAACTCTATATTATTCACTGATTTAAATACTATTGTTTCCGCAGAGTGTAAGTTGAAATTCAGCGTGCTATCAACGCGCCCTAACACACACACACACACACAGATATATATATATATATATACATATTTATTTATTTATGAAAGATCGTTACGACAAAAAAAGAAAACTAGAAGTGATTATTTTCCGGAATGGTAGTCTAAACTTTTTATTTTTGGCATTTCATACTTCCATCAATTTGTAATAATTTTAAAGCAGATTTCAACGTTTCATAAATTTAAAATTACTTAATTTGTTTACAAAAATAGAAATTTGAACTACAAATAAAAAATACAAAATGATGTTGTCACTTCTTAAATATTTTAATCACACATATGGCCCGAACTTTTACTTTCGAACGTAAATTTAAAAAAAAGTTTATATAAAAACGTACGATTATAAAAATAAAGTCACTTTTGATCCATGTCACTCCATTTAAATTTCCACTGGAGTGAATCACTTCGCAAAAGCTAAATCTAAAAAATGTTTAACACTCTAGCGAATTTCGTCCGTTTCTCTTTAAGTTTCCAACCATGTTTCGTAAACTTTTGCGAAAAAACATCGGCCGGGCGGAGTTTGCACACAAGACCGCATTGATTGGCCGCTGATGTCGCGTGTTACTCTCTCTAAGCCTCACGCATGGCGGGTCGCCTCATTCGATTTGGCCGCCAAGTCGGGGTCACACAATCCTATTTATAAATAAAAAATCAATTTCTAGTTCAATTTGATTTGCTTGTTGACGTACAAAGCGATGTTCTCTGTATTTTCCATAGGGAATTAAGGACGTTCTCTGTGCAGTGATGATTTCATCTATGTTCAAACTTGGCGGAAGCTTTGTAGTATTTATTTTAAATTTATATACATGTCATATTTCAAAGCTTTTGTGGGTGTAGAAACATATTCTGAAGAAGTCTTGCAAAAGACTATTTCAGTATAAAATTATTTGACGATCATCTTTGTTTAAATGCTTAAACAGAATTTAAATAAATTTTCTGCTTATTTTCAATATGACAATCATTAGAGTATCTATATCAAAAGGCATAATTGATTTTGGAACAATTTTTATTTAAATTTTTGAAAGAATCTACTTTGAAATGTAATTTGGGATGTTAGCTTCACCTGAAGATAACGATTAGTAATTTTTCTGTTCCCCTGTAGACACTATTTATAGCATTGGGTAAAAATATGTATTTCTTATGTTTAGTCACGCTTAGAAAATTTCTTGTATCATACTTCCTTGTTATACGGCCAAACGCCTGATAGATATTTAATTGTAACATACAATTTTAAAGGTGCGTATGAAGATCGGATACTGGTTACGGTGGACATATTTTAGATTAACGGTGTAATTATAATGGTATATTCAATGCAACCAAAAATATAAGGATTTAAGTATATTTACGATGGTTTTGAATTATGCGTGCCGGGAATTATAAGCCAGTAAAAAGTTATTAGATGCAATAAAAATGTGAGGATGTTTTTGTAATAATTCTCTATTAAAGATAGATATCAGTTTCATTTGTAGTATTTTTTTATATATTAAGTTCCAACTGTGTTATCACAAAAATTTATTTTTGTTGCAATTCACAATTAAGCTAATAATAAACTTCGGTATGCAGGAAACTTTCATTATATTTCTGTTCTTACAATCATATAACAAAGTCAGGTTTTTTTAGCGAAATGCTAGTAGCAAAGGATTAAAATTGATATGTGGGATAATTTTTTTTATTTGTCGACTCATGCATACATAATAAAGTTGGTATTTTTGAAGCAATTTGCAGTTATATAAGCAATTACATTTATTACGTGGAATAGCGTTTTTCTTTTATATAACTCACAACCATATCATAATAATATTTTTTTTGCTCCACTTACAAGTGTATTATGAGGAGTGTTTTTGCAGTGAAGTTTAGTAGCTTGGATAACTTTTTATTACTTTTTAACTTAAGATCGCATCGTATTGGTACAATATACCGTACACGAATATGATTTTGATTTTTTAAAAATATTATTAACAACATTTATGCGATTATTCTATGAGGTTTCCTATAGGTCAACGGCGATTCATCTGGACATTGCCGTTGCTAGACATTTTCAAGGGTGTATCTATTAAACACTTTCGGGACAAGCGTCGCCATGATTCTTGTGGAAAAGGATATGAAATTATGGAAAAATCAGTATAAAAATAAATTCATGCACACACATACCCCTGTACACACAAACACACACACACACACATTTGTTTATATATATATATATATATATATATATATATATATATATATATTTATATATATATATATATATATATATATATATATATATATATATATATATATATACATTCACAATAGAACTAATACTTATAATAGAACTAATGGCCATTCCAGGAAAAATACAAAAAATCTATCCCAAGTAGTATTCAAGTTTAAAAAAAAATCACTTAGTTTTAGATTTTTGTACACCGCACACGTACAAATGAAACAATTTTATAGATTTTTTGTTGTTATAATATTTTACGTTCATTACTAGCATGACTAACTTTATTAGTTTACAGAAAAAACATTATTTACTATGTTTACATTAATTTTGTGTACATTCACTCCTTCTCACTCACACTCAAACCGTTTTTCTGCAAAAAAAGAACAAAAAACGTACCCGCTGTAGGTTTGGTACAATATGTGTGCATGTAGGTATTCTGAGTATTTGGTGATAATCATATTTTTATCATTTAACTACTTATACCTTATAATGTTGTTATTGAGCTCCAATTACTTGATACAATTTAATGTGAAAAACATTCAAATATCGCACATTCAGTTTTTAGTAAATTATCTCCTTTTGTGCATTAATATTAATAACCGACTATTCATATTAGATACCATACTATATCGGAAACTATTTTAAATATATATTTTTTTCAAACAATTTGTAAGTTATGTTTTTATACTTTTGTAAGCCAAAAATACTTAAACTTTAACCAATAAAATATTTTAGAAAAAATGTTTAACCGAACAATTTATTCAATATTGGTTCATACTATTAACAGTCTATCTATTAAAGGGATTAATGCAAAGTACTATAACAATTTAAAAACCTATAAAATTCTTTCCTGTGTGGTCGTACATCAATCTACCAAGTAGAAAATTTGACATTTTTTTTTAAAAATCATACTTCGGGTTGTATTTGGAATAGATTTTTTTTGGATTTTTCCTGAAATTGTCATTAGTTCTACTTTAAGCTATATGAAGGCTCTTCATTCATAACCGAACTTCCTTTATACACATACACACACACACACACACACATACATATATATATATATATATATATATATATATATATACGTATTCATACACAAACATAAAACTGTGTATGTTTGTGCACATCTGTGATAATTTGGAGCAGAATTGAAGATATTTCTCGAATTTACAATAAAGAAAACTCAATTAAAACCCATAGATATATATAACTTTTCATACGTCTGATAAAATTCGGTTTGTCATATGTGATCATATGACATGTTTCAGTTATTTTAATATAATAAATACATATTATATTTTACTGATTTAATTACATGATTGTTTGGCGAGCAACTAATTGTCGAGGTTTTTTGCTTCTACGTCTATTTATTTCTTTTGTGACATGTAAAAATTATTGCTAAATGTGAAAATCTTCATGCTGTTTTATCTTCTTTTTCTTGTTATCTATGTTCTCTTGATGCATCCAAGAATATCTACTTCGTTGAACTTGTCACCATATCGATGGTTTTAAACGTGATGCTCAACTGGCTTCAAATATTGTCCATACTGGTGTAGGAACTTTTCAAAAAGGGGCCCTGCCTCATTTTATTGTCTCCTATCCCAGATTTTTAGTACCGAAATCGTATTTATTGTATTTATTATACTTGAAGTCAATTTCAACTACATCCGAGTCTACTCTTTCATCAACTCGTGCATTGATGCAAGAATAGACTGGCCGGACAAGGTTGATATCTTGCTTTCCCCAAGGTAAATAGATTTATTGGACCCAACGGTATACCCGGGTTTATATTTAAAGCTCACTTATATTTTTTTTTCTATAGAAGAAAACTTTGAAGCATATATCGGAAGTTATTCTATCAATTAGCAACAACCTATCCCTTACGTTGGAAAGATTTTCTGGTAACACCAATATCCATTGATGGTACAAAATCATATATAAATATTATCAGATCGATTGCTGTCACATTGCGTTGACATTGCTGTCTTCTCACCGGCTAAGTTTTTCGATTTTGTCTTACATCGCCATACCTATTAGAGCTACAGAATTGAAATCTGTAATTAACAGCATGGATTTCATTAGACATTCAGTGATCTAGAATCTTTCTTACGTATTTTGACCACCAAAAAGCTTTTGATCATTAAAAAGCGATATTTCACTAAATTGTTTTGACGAGGCAGGGTTCTCCATTTCAATTTGACGACTTACATCTTCAGATTTTCCAGATAGAAACCAACCTGAATATATAGCAAACTTTATATTCGAAAATTACTTCACGCGATCGGGTGTAAGCAAGGTTTCAATCTCTACGTTTCTCTCTTTTGGTAAACGGTATTGACAAGGTAGTATATTTGTGCTTTGTTTGTTACTCGTGTACAACTGAAGTTTTTACAGTTACCAATAATGCAGCAGGATTTCGAAAGGCTGCAATGTAACATCTGCGCAGTTGTTGAGTGCAGAAGCGGCTCACGGCTTAACACAAGCAAATGATCAATAAGTATGTACAGTCAAGCACAAGTTCTTCTGAAAATAAATATGATTATCACATGGTTATTTGAATTAGGTAGTTAATTTAGGATTTGAATGGTTGGATTCGTGTCTTCAAACGATTTGAAAACTACGATATATGGATTCGAATAGGTTTGAAAAGTTGAATTCGTGTTGCATATTTTTAGTCCCTGTCATCAATTTGCTTTTTGTACACTTCATTAGTGCAAAGCCAATCTGAAGCGAGCTCCATTATTTGATTCCCACAGAAATGCAAACATTTCTTCGTGATTGAAAAAGTGCAAAACACATTGCGATATCTATATGTAAGATAGTATGAATACTTATCTATACCATTTTTGACCGATTTTCAAAGGGCATGCTAGGTTTTCATTCTCCGGATATTAAGAATAAAAATCTACGTGTTGTATTATTGAGTAAATTGTCAATTTTTTCTTGCATCAAAGCAATCACTACATGTTTTTATAATCACCCTTCAAACCAAATCATATTGGAACTCTCAGTTTCCTGCATTATTCTCTTGCTCAACATCCTGATTGTTATTGCACAAGAGTGTAATTTGTCAATGGTGAATGAAAGTAAATTAGCAGAAATGTGTCGTCATTGTCTTCAAAGCTCGTGCATTTCTAAATTTTGTGAAGCCATTCATTTTTATTCTTACTAACTAGTTACCAGGAATGTGTCTAAAATGTGTGTGCAAATGAATAAAGGATAAATAAATTTTTTGTTTCCCCCAAATGTTGCCTATATTCTTTACGTCGATTGCCGATAATTCGACTTTTTAGTCTATTCAAAAATAGGGTCGAATTTATTTGAGATCATGTGGCTGTTGCAGTTTTATTTTAAATTTTGTATTTGATGTTCATTTCAAGGCGTATTATTTAAGTATATCATGTTTCACAATTAAATGAAACTACGTGATGTAGTATTATTTCTACTATCTTTAATTTCTTTACCACGACCTAGGTTTCGTTGTATTACATCTTCAGGTGGGATATAAGCAAAATTAACGCCATATATATTCAATATATCATGTTTGACCAGATAAGCTGGATAAAATAATTGCTTAGAGAGTTCGCGTCAGGTTTCTTCTTTTACTTTAAACAGAGTATTTTAAGTTAGTATCTCAACTGTATAGAGTCACAGTTTTAACATTAGAATGGAACATTTTAAGTTTAGTTGTCCCAATTAGTTCCAGTGAAAAAAGCACAGAATGAAATAATGCCGAAACCGTCCTAATCTTGGAGTATATGGCAAAGAAATAACAGTAAACACTGTCTTTTAAATTTTTTTGCATCGTCCTCTTCATTCAGCTTCATTTATGGGTATTTATTCAAGATATAGAAAAATGTGCCTTATGGTCAGCAATTGTATTTGGTTTGTCGAAATTTATCATAAAACTTCAGCATACTCTCAAAATGTTTACCACCAACCATTAGTGTCATTGCTTTTCAATATTTTTAAATATTCCAACTTTTTCGTCGCTACCTACATCTTGAAATGTACGAAAACATGTATTTTAATAATATTTTGTTTAAATATATGTTTCTAAGCTGCACCTAGAAAATAAATATCATTGCATTTAAAATTTTTCATTACTACATTTTAATTCTTATGAAAACGGATGTGTTGAGACACGCACAAAGTAGTACCCCGTAGCTGTCCATTTATCTTAAAAATATCAATACAAATTAACCAAATAATTTAATTTGAAAGTTCCAGTCAAAATAAGTATTTAGAATTTCTTCTAATTTTTCAAACACATAGTTTAACATTTGAGTTGTTGAGCCAGCCCTATAGGCTACCTTAGCTATTTTTGGAAGTTGAAGTTACTTTGATACTAAGTATTGCAGTCTATTCTAAAATGAACTTCTACCACGGATAAGTTATCAGACTTCATCACATCCCGACGTTGCAACTTTAGAGGAAAGAACGGATGCTCAACATTCGGAGTAAGGACACTACTGACTGAAGAAAACTGTCATGTCTGGTTTTCATCGTAGTTAATTTTTTTCTCAAAAAATTAACTCTCTACTCCTAAGTAGATAAACAATTGGGAATGATTTCCGGTATACTATAAAATAATTAAAAAATTATCAGCAAAATTATTATGAACTAAATAACTACCTCAACAGGATGATTTTTACTCATAATTATTAATATTATTTTGGAAAATAAAATGGTTAAATACAAATTTTATTATTTTTGACAGCATCCTTCTTTGGATATGGTTAGTAAAATATTAACAGTGTTAAATAATTACTACTTTTGAAATGTGTTTACCTATTTTTACAGTAAGTGAGATATGTAAAAATTAAAACATCTGTCGAACCACCTGTGTCACCTGATGTCTATAATTCAATGCACCGTCAATATCGAGACCGAGGTATTTTGATTCTGTCAAAGGAATCTGGAATCCCCAAGGGATACTTTTGGGTTACCGTCGTTTCTCCTTAACGCAAAGTTGATATGAATTTAATATGAAATGTTAAGCTCAGTTGTTTAGTTTTTGGTCCATTGTGGATTTTGTTTACTGATGTTAAAGTTTTCAACTCTCTCTAAATGAAATGTACCTTCGGTCGTAATAACCGTGTCAACAGAAAATGTACCAAGTACTGTTGCTTTTGATGTAATGATCTCAGCAGTGCAAAATAAGCATTATGCTTTTTTGGCAGCAATTTATTAATTTTAGGATTAGATTTGTTATCTAAGTAAGACTCTGATGCCATATTCTATCAAATACTAGTAAGAACCGTACGTTTAACAATGTAGTCTTCTCCAGTGGTACACCTCGGGCCTATCTTTGAAAATAATTCCACGCATTGTCTTTGTGTAATTTTATGTCTTGGCGGGCAAAAGACAGGGCTAATATTTGGCTGAGCTCCATTGCATTTGATGACAATAGGTTTTACTTCCTCTTTTCTAATTTTTTTTGTTGTAAATTATTTTTATTTATTTTTACTTATTTATCTACTGTAATGTATCTAATTGATACATAAGGGGGACTTAATGCTCAATTAAAGCCAACCATAACACCCGTCCAGCCCTGCTCGACGAACGGCCGGGAATCGAACCCGGGTCTCTGCGATGCGCCGCGTCGTCAAAGGCTGTATGCCTTGTGATCAACGCAACACGCCATGGCGACGACATTATGGCAGTACTTCGCACTTTTACTGTAATATAATTTTTTTACACATACGTCTCAGAAATTATTTATATTGTTTATTGACAAAAATAATTCCACGCTGGTTAGGTCCACTCGAATTCCATGTTATTAGGCCTAGGAACAGTCTTAACATTACTGGTCATGCTATGTTTTTCCTGGCAAAATTGAGATTTCTCTAGTTTTTCATCCTATTCTTCAAGTAACTGAAATTATTTCTCATTTATATCTGAAATTGACTACGCAACTTCATTATGTAAATAATGGTTGGCTTGATATTGACAGTTTTCTGTGTTTTTTCTTTATTTTATGTGTCGGTAGATTCTTGGTAAACAGTAACAATTTAGCCCTGTGTTGGCCTTGTCTACTTATTCGTTTGGTTTTCTTAATCTTTCTGCAGATAATTTATCAACATAGTTTTTGTAGTTCGCTATATGTTTTTTGGTTGCACAGTGTTATGCACTGTGTATCAAGATTTACACTGTGTATTAAGTAACAAGATTTTTGCGTTATTTAATGTGGAATTTGATCTAACGAGTTCCATTACACTTAATGCATCTTAAATCTCTACTGTAGAACATTTTTGTAAGTCCAAACTATTGAAAATTTAATTAATGAGTTTATAATTATAATGTTGTTGAGTATATTTACTTTTTACAGTAAATTATCTTACAAAAAAAACTAATAGGAAGATAATCAAGTAAATGAGCTGGCTATGCAATGCCAAGCCAATTCTATCGCCGCTTGCTTGTTAAATAAAAAATATTTAACCGTTGGATCACTTGAATGGTGGCAAAAGATCGAACGATGTATGAAAGCGCGTTCAATAAAGCCGTAATGGAATCATTTTCGACTACATGTACATGATGTTGGTAAAATATAAGGCAAATCTATTCCTTTAAATTCCCTTTATATTGTGAACTGAAGTCTGAAAAATACAAATAAAAAGCCTCAAAAATATTTTCTTTTATCTTATTAAGTCACATATTTTGAACTAGCTGACTTTTTAAAAATATTTAATAAAAATTAGAGGAGGGGTGGGAATAAGATCTCTAAATTTTAACTTTCATTGTATTCGTCACGTGGGGTATAATTTGAAGGGGCTTCTTATAAAAAGTACAAAAATATATTTCATATTTTGAGTTTTTGTATTTAAAAAGATTTTCCGACAAACAAACGGAAATGGAGCATTAACACATTCCTTCATATTACTTAAATTATTAGGCAAAAAATCATGATGTAACGGGACTGGTGAAAGCTGACTATAAGATTACAGGAAAACTATAACGTTTATTTTAGATGTTAACATTTTTAAAGAATGCACCACATTTTATGCGTGTCTTAATACGTCGTGAAAAATTAATGTTAGAAACATTAGTTTAAAAGAAATATTATGGACCCTTTAATGTTTGCAAGTGTCTAAATATTCACAGAGTTTAATTTGTGCTTAACATGTTTTTATGATTATACAGTCTCCTGTTAACAAGATTTCAGAGGTGAATAACAAGTTGCATCATTGTAATTTGGGGATATGCTATTTAATATATAGGTTATTTAGCTATGAAAATTATAATTTTTTAAATTTGTAATTTGCATTTGGAAGGGCCGAGCAGGAAAGGAACTTATTTTTTCCGTCAATTTAAAGGGTTACAAATTGCTTACATTTTTATTGGTTGTGACAATAAATTTCTTACATTTAATCGTTTGTGACATTAAATTACTTACATTTTTATTGGTTGTGACATTAAATTGCTTACGTTTTTATTGGTCTACACCTTCAGACCAGAGCCAATGCTTATATTCGTCCTCCGATTACGATTGTCACATAATATTAACACCGTAATATTAACAACACTATCCGTAATGTTAACAACACTATCCAACGTAGCTCAATCATTCACCGTAATATTAACAACACTATCCAACGCAACACAATTTTCATATTTTTTTTTTTAATTTTATTTAAATGCGTTGAAAATATAAATGGCTGGAACAGAGTCGGAGTGTACAGATACACCTAAGTCATTAGGATGTTATGATACCAACTAATGAAGCAATTTCCTGCACTGGAGCTTCCATTACCATAGCGACCGACACTAGGCTAATCACTATGTCTGCCTCACTGCAACAGTGCTGAGTATTAGATTAGCTCTATCGATAGTATCGTGTCAATTCAAAATACCTTTAGTTACTGCCCGTAATTTGGTATTGCTTATTATGGTCGCGCCCCTTAAAAAAAGGGAGGTAGAAAAATCAAATTAGAAATTATTATTCATTTCTTATTTATTATCAAGAAACTCTATTATCACTTTCCTATAGAATTTTTGATAAAGTATATATATGTATATATATATATATATATATATATATATATATATATATGTGTACACACACACACACACACACATATATATATATATACATATATATATATTGTGTGCATATATATACTTTATTAAAAATTTTCTCTAATGCGATTAATCAGTTGCATAGTCGATAAAAGTTGTTCCTTCACCTTGAGATCCTTTAGAATACAGTTGTTAGTGCGGGAAACGGCCCAAGGGATCTTTAACATACGCCTCCAACAACACATCTCCAAGGCGTCGATTTTTCGGCAATCGTGTAAGCCCAGGGACCAAGTTTCAGCTCCAAAGAGAGAGATTGGAAAGACAAGACATTTCATGAGTCGGAGCTTAGTATTTTCGGTTATCCTTCTATCCTTCCAAATCTTATTGAGGTTTTCAACCGCAGATCGTGTAATGGCGCATCTTTTCTTGATTTCTTGGTCGCAGTTGCCTGTGTTGGATATATTGGATCCGAGATTTATGTAACTCTAAACAACGTCACAGTCGGCAATATCATAAATGTTCGTTTTGTTTTGTTCAGCCCGGTCAACAATCATAAATTTTGTCTTATCTCTGTTGATGGATAGGCCAAATTCAAGACTGCTTAAGATATTACATGTAAATACAATTCCCTCAAGGTGGAACACAAAAAACATTTCGTCTACACTGACAATTTAATCGCTTTAAAGTCCATATTTAAAATTCTATGCCCTTTTACATTTATTGCTGTTTTGTTTTTCTTAACTTTAATCTGTTTTATGTCATATAAACGTAATGTTAAAAATGTCAGAGTATTGATATTTAAACATGGCTTTCCATTGCAAAAATGGCGCTAGATATCAGAAAAACCACGCTAATAATATTTCACGTGGAAATATTGGTGCAAAGAAAACAATTAATTATGAAATCTAACAACGAAAATTATTGAAATGCACAGAACGCAATAGATATCAATTATTTGATCATATAGTGATTATTTATTACAAGGGTAAAACAATATTTGTTTCAAAATAATTTATTTGTCGTTATAATCAAAGAACATTATACTTTAAAAATCAATGTAAAATCTAGAATTCAGGACTCTATTACATATAAATTTGGTATAAATAATCAATGACGTGAAATTAATATTTTGAAAAGAGTATATCAATACACACATAAACACAAGGCAAATTATTTTTTAATTATTTGGCGTTAAGTTTGTAGAAATTCATTATCACTTACTTTTTATTAACGAGTAAATAAAACTACGTAATTTTATATTACATATACTTCATTTCAATTCTTAACCACGACCTAGGTTTCGTTGTTTGACAATAAAATTTGGCGTTATTTGTAGAAATTCATTACCACTTAATTTTTATTAACAAGTAAATGAAATTACATGATGTAGTATCACATCTATTTTATTTAAATTCTTAACCACGACCTACGTTTCGTTGAATGAGAGCATCTTCAGGTGGACTATTTGAAGAGACCTCTTCGACTGCCCCCCTGAATATGCTGGAACAATTCTTCAAACTAATGATAAGTTGTGTAAGTTTTAATGCAGAGAATGATACGTAAAAATAATACCTGGAAAAAATTATTTTAGAAACAGTCGTTTTTGTCTTTTACTGTACACCTAAAAACATATTTAGTTATTTTGTTCTAATGTTTTTAATTAAAAAATAATTTTTGATAGCATTGTAATATCTTCAAAAAACGTAAATTTTCATGAAAATTTTTCAATTTTGATGGACGTGAGATTAACATAGGATGAGTAAAAAAATTATTTTTCATAGCAGGAATAAAAGCTTATTTCCAAAATGTCATCATTTTTTTCTGGATATTTATAAACGATTCATTTTTATCTTTGAAGCATTGTAAATTACTCACTCACTTTTTATAATTACTCAATATATTTAATAAAATATTATTCTTTTGCAAAATTTTGTCGAATAATTTTGTTTAAATTTAGTTTGATTGCGGTCTATTGAAAATTTGGCCGCTGGTAAAGCGAGTCAGTGGAAAAGTGATGAAAACTGCCGATACCAAATTCCCATTTAATAACGTAAAATTAGTCAAAATTAAAGGAAAAAATGTTGCCAGGTTATATTGAAAATACCAAATTAACCAATTCGAAATCTAGCATGTTTATATTATAAATAATTTAGTTATTTATTTCAAAATTATAATACCTTATTATATGTTATTACTCTAAATAAACTTGATCCTAAATATGATCTTTAAATCGATAGTGGTAGCCAATATTTTGAAGAAAAGTTATATCGACACACATGTCTAAAACCAAATCTAAAAACTATATAAATTTGTTTGAAATGGTAAACTTTCCAACTGATGAAAACTTCAATAAAAGTTTTTCAGTATGTGTTTAAATTGCCTATAGAAAAACGCCTTAACGCTTTTCCTTAAATAAATATATTATAGTTAAATATTTTGAATGATATTCAAAACTTTTTTACACATTTAAAAATACAGAAACTAAAGCGTCAAGTGGAAAATTATTTCGTCCATTGTGTTCTTCAGAATTAGACTTAATATGGAAATTCCATTAGTGAAGTAAGTGGCTGCCAGTGTATCCTTCCATCCATTAAAATACTAATTTGATTAGAATAAAAACCAAAAGAACAATATTAGAATTTTCTAATCTTCTTTTTAAATGTTCATGTCCATCCATCCATGAACGCAGCCTCACATTTTCTCTAGTTTTAGGTCTATTTATATAACATTTGCATGTGACCGCTTCGTAAAAAGATCACGATTTATATATTGCAAAACTTTAGCAATAAAAACGACCAAGTACAAGTCGAACAAAATTAGTACTTTCTACGATTGGTTGCTTTTAAATGAAGATCTTTCCAGTTTATTTGTCTAGGAAAGTAATAAATGGGCTTTCACTGAGATATATTTTCAATATTTAACACTTATATAATCTCTGAAATGAATTTTAAAAGGAATTGTATTCATAATATTTTACAAGTGATACAAATAATCGAAACATTTTTACAAATAATCAAATTTTGTTTGGATCATAGGATGGATCTGCAAATGATCATGCAAAGATAGTTGCTTGGAAAGTTAGGTTCTTCAGTGTTATATCTGTTTCACCTTGAAAAAATATAAATAAATGTAACTCAACGCTGGTCAGTTAAAAATAATATAAACATATATATTTATAAAATTTTATTTAAATTTAGGTAAACAGTGTGCATTAAGAATATCTTAGTACAAAGCAAGTCTACAAACAAAACAATGATAGGAGTGTTTTGAAAAGGGATGAAACATTTTCGAAGATAATTTCGTTTTCCAGGTAGAAAAAGGTATATTTAATTGTTTAATATATTTCAGAATCCTAGAAATTATAAACCACTTTATTTCAAAAGCTTATAGCAATAGATAACCTCTTAGTCCCTAAACTCGATGTAAAGCGGTGACCAGGAATCATGTATATTTTAATTCCAAAATCGATTAAAATTTATGAATCTCTAATATGCGATTAATAAATAAGCGATTATTAATAAGTAAGATTACCAATGATTTAAATTTTAAGTAGTTTCTTTCCACTTTAAATAAGAAGCCATTATATGATCCAAATTTATTCCGCCCGAAAAATATACATATGCAAATTTGAGATGATTTTCTAGAAATATTCTTAAAAATGTCTAAACATTTTTCTTTAGGTACCGTTTGATGTAAAAACTTCAAATTTAGCGTAATATATAAAAATACTAACTTAAAAACAGCAGGTACTTAACCTTCACGATTGTTAAGACAGAGGAGGTGGATTTCTCCGTTTAGTGGCAGAGTCTCTGCTGGATCCCCAAAACGCTAATTTAAAAACAGTAAATCCTCAAATATCACGGCTCAGGCAAGCCGTACTCTTGCATAATCAGTACTGTGGTCTTGAAACCCAGAATTCATTAAGAAAATTCTTCTCTTTGAACCCACAGTACTAATTTAGAAATCTTCAACTTTCAAGTCTTACGATCTAGACTGGCAGTACATCTGCATCATCAGGATTTATATATCCAACATCACCACTGGCATGAGAAATCGCAAACAGCGTGGCGATCATAGGCATTTAGGTATAGAGATTTAAATATGAGGTAATATTCATTTAAATAAATTAAATAATTAAAATAGGAATGTTTCATATTTTTTATTAAATTAAATTGCAATCCTACAAGTTTAATTTTGGAAATGTTTACCTCTTCGTTAAAAATGGTAAATATATTTCCGTAGCAAAGCGTGAAATGAAGTATTGATAATAAAATTTAAAAAAAATTATGTTATAGAAGTTTTACTATAACCGAGTATAAATATAACTCACGTATTGAGTTCGATAATATTCTAGTTCACAGAATGAAAGATTAGAAACCTGAAATTTCTTCAACCTTAACATCAAAGTACATCCAATACCTTACAAGTGTTGATTCTGTTAAAATATAAAGAGAGAATATGATTACTAAAAAATGGTACAGAACTTCAATCATATTTTATTCACTAATATAAAATAAACCTAGAAACAAATGTTATAATTGTAGACTAATTTAAGATTTATGTATTGAAAGTACCTCTATCATACATTTAAAATATAGATGAATTATGCAAAAAATAAGTACAGCAACGTTATTATTTCTAGTCCTCGTGATTGCCATATAATATTTCTCTAAGGGGGAGTAGAAATCAATATTACTGACTTCAATTAAACAAAAATACTTATATGCCAGTAATTAAGATGATTTTTAATGACTGCCAATGAGATACATTTACTTCGGATTTTACTTGTATTGTATTGTTTACAACAATACATTGTATCTAGCCAATGAAATCTCATTTAAAAACGAGTTAAAAATATGTATATTTATTTTGGAATATGATTTTTTGTCGTTCCTAAACATAAAAACTATTTCTGAGACCTTTTCAATATCCAAAACAATTGACGAGAACAATGAAAAAACAAATGAAAATAATGGACATGAGTTCTATATTGACCCAGTGTCAGCAGTATCGCTTTAGATAAAATAGGTTTTCCTGTTGTGGACAACCTAAATATATACTAAAGCAAAGGAATTTAAGATAGCACAAAATTATTATTAAAACAAATTCTTGACATAAAAACTATATCATATCATGCGTGGTATGATTGAAATTAACTATTTAAAAAAAAATTTGAAGCTGCAAAACATCACAATGAAAGTCACATAAATGTAGTTTGATATAGAACTTCTCATTAGAATACTTGGAGCCTTCAAATAAAAACTATTTTGAAAATCTCTAATATTAGCAGCATTTTACCAATTTCTTCATGTTGCGAAAAGGTATCGTTATTGCAAAACTTTTAACCAAATATTTAAAAGCGTCTCCAAGTTAAGGCGTTCATGAAAAAAAATGCGTAGAATTGAGAATTTTCTTTTTTGAAATCTGCTAAAATTAAAGAAACTAAAGTATTTATGATTCGGTTAAAACGTCGGTATGAAATCATTAACTATCAAGTCATGTATTTCTATGCTGTTTAAAGGAAGTTTATCTGCGTGCGGGAATGATCATATTTTGTCTTATTACTTTTTAATCCACACCATGTTTATATGGTTAAAATTCAAGAAAGTTTAACATTATCCTTAGAATGTTGAACACTTCACAATTTACATCTGTGAACAGTTTTATTCTTGGCAACTTCACACAAAGTGACGTAATTTTCCGAACGAACAAATATCTCCGTCCTGAGAAGATAAAGGGGACAAACTTCGATCACATCAGACGACGTACCATCGATCATGTCGTGACTCATTACTCCTGTAGCAGCTGTTACCGTAGACAACTTTGGGTAAAGCGCTTATACTTTTCCGTTTGTTCATGTCTTGACGGTATATCACTTTTACGTGAGTTTGATGCGCGAGTTAAAGTGTAATGTAATCCAAAGATGATAAAAAAATAAATTTATTTAAATGTTTTTATGACATATCTTTCTAAGGAGCTAACATTAAGACACTACAGGCTCTATGCAATGATTGAACAAATTCGAGTGGCTTGCAGGTCTGTTTATACAATGTGCTTATCTTTTTGTTTAGATTCCATTTAGTAAGTATTTACTTTAAGCATATTATCTAATTTCCTGTGCGTATGGTTCAAATTCGTGGGAATGGCTGCAAGAGCGATTAGGTTGTTTGTTTATTATATTGGGTTTGTCATCTGGCTTCATGTTCGCGCGATTCTTCAACCCGTGGGATACTTACAGGGGCGATAAAGTTGTTCATTTCTTCTTTATCCGCACCTCTCATATGGCAGTTGCTTTGGCTCCCCTCTCCTTGTCTAAAGTTACCTTCAATTCTTTGGGGGATGAACTTTGAGACCATGTAAATAATCGTCAAAATTATTGGAGTTCCTAATGTCCACGTGCTGTTGGTAAGTTTCTTTGCTAAGTGTCTAGAAGCTATGTCACTAGCGTCAGAGGTTACTGTGAACGTTTTATCAAAATATGAGTATGCAAGTACCGGTGGGTTTGTATTAAATTGTTTAGTACGTTCGAATGCTTCATCGAATCGTGCATCATGCTTTACTTTAATTCCCTTTTTTGTAAGTTTCGTTATAGGTTTAACTATCTTAGAAATATCTGGTATTAATTTACCGTAATACGATACTAGGTCTAGAAAACATTTTATTTCTTTTAAAGTTTTAAATTTTGTACAATTTTGAATCGCTTTAATTTTCCCTGGACATAGTATAAATATTTCTTCTGTTAGTATGTGACTTAAGAATCTTACCAAGGTTTCAAAGAATCTGCATTTATATTTATCGACTTTTAAATTACACTGATTTAATGTCGCTAGTACAGCTTGTAGTCGTTTATTATGTTCTAGCTCGTTTGGGGCATATAATATAACATCGCCTAAGTACACTAAACAATTGCCGGCTCCTAGGTGATGTCTAAAAACGTTATTCATTATTTTTTGGAAGGTAGCGGGAACTGCTTTAGACCAATGAACATACGAGTAAATTTGTAATGTCCGTCAGGTGATAAAATCGCGGTTAACTTAACGCTATCAGGGTGTATTTTTATTTAATGGTATGCGGCGATCAAATCTAAAGCAGCAAAATATTTCGAATCGTTTAACTTCGGTAATATATCCTCGATATCTGGTAACGGGAATTAATCGTCACGTGTTTGTTCATTTAATTTTCTATAATCTATTACTAAACGCCATTTAGGGGGTTGTCTCTCGTATACGTATTTTGCAATACCAATACGAGCGCGGTGCTCGACCAGGATAAATTTGATGGCCTTATTATTCTGATTTGTAACATTTCTTTTTTTGCTCAGATACCTCCATTCCTTGCGATTCCGGAAGTCGATAATAAATTGAGTCACTATTTGACAACGGGATACGATGTTATACCTTATCGAAACTGGTTTCGTGTACGGTGTCAGCGAATGTGATGATTTAATATGTCGTTCAAAGTTAAAATGTTATATTTCCTATGATATGTAGGAATTAAGTCGTCCTCAGATGTTAAGAGTACATTTTATTGTAGGCTTATTATTAAATTAAGTTCGGACATGTGTGTCGAAACTTAATTTAGTGAGGACACTGTCCCATCCGAATAAGTAATCGATTTTATCCGAAAAATCAAACTAATTGGCTACTCCTTCTTTCATGACACGTCTGGAAAACTGGGATTTTATATATGATCTAGCGCTTCAAGTGTCTTTTAACATTCAATTATTATCGGATAATGTAAGGTATGGTAGACGACAATAATTAATTTGATTTAATTTTATTTCGGTTCGATCGTTTTTTGTTTTTAATGGGGATGATTTCCTTATTATTTTGCGTGTTTTTCGTATCACGCGGTTCGCTATAACGTTCTGTTCGGTTCGTTGCCGCTATATAGTAATATTCGTACTTTTGAGAGCAAAATTCCATGAAGTGTTGTTTTTCACGATTGTCCATTCGTATACTGAACATTCTTTGGGGTGGCGCGGTGCACATGGCACGTCGGTATTTTGTTGGGCTTGTCTCAATTTTTGAGAGAAAGGTGACGGTGGATATGTATAACTTTGTCCCTATTTTTGAGCAAAATTTAACAGTGGATAAGTATGGCTTTGCCGCGGTGGTATATTTTCGTGGTACCTATGAAACTGATTGATTATCGGGATAAATTTGAGGTTTAAATAGAGAAAGCGGTATAAAATTATTTGTTGCGGATATCGGATTATTTTATTTGGCAGATCCCGATTGTGACTATGTTGGTTGTTTGCGTAATGGTTATGGGTTTAGTCCTGCTTTTTAACTATTCTATATCCATCGCGATCTAGCAGTCGAGCGTGTTCACAAACTAATTTGTAATCTTTCATTCTGAATTATTATAAAATTCGTATAGAATGTATTTTAATAGAGTATGCCGGGCTAGCAGTTTCGTAATAACTTTGATCCTGTTAATAATCGATTTGCATTGTAATAGTATGCTATTTAATTCATGTATGAGAGTTACCAACCTATCGCCTTTAAATTTTGAATCAATCCGATTATATCTTCGACTCTGATCTTATAAAGTCCGAATATGTTATTAAAAATTATTTTAATATTTTTCCATTCCAATTTGCTGCTCTCGGCTAATACGATCTATAGCGCTTCTTTGGTTAATTTAGAAATTATTGCATTATTTTGCCTTTTTTATCAAACTTTGTATCTATTCTAATAAAACCTGTCATAGCACGTTCACCTCCTTTACCTTCGAATACGGGAATATTTGGCTTCAGTGGTCATTTTTACAAATTAATGGAACATTCAATACAAAATATTAAGGACAATATGTACATGATCAAGTACTTACAAATATGCCGTAAGCATGAAAAGTATGCAATTCAGCGAGATGCCTTTCAGTCAATATTATATTTGTTAACCCTCCACGGCTTCTAAGCTGCTGCGTAGACACGGTGTGATAGATCGATGTTCGCATGCAGGGAGAAGCCTTCACTTCACTTAATTTGTGGCGGTGTAGATTCAGTTGAATAAAACGAAGCAGGAGTGGTCATCTTGGATGCCTGCCCCACGTTGGGTGCCAGTTAAAGTGAAATGCAATCTGAAGATGATAAAAATATAAATTTCTTTAAAACGATACAATGTTTTTATAACATATATCTCTTAAGGAGATACCGTTAGGATCTTACAAGCTCTATGCAATGGTTGTATAAATTCATGTGGCTTTTTATATGGAATATATTTATATTTTAGTTTACATTCGATTTGTTATATATTTATAAGCTTAATTATCATCCAGTTTCCCTTACATGGAGTTTAAATTTGTAGGAATATCCGCAGGAGCGATAAAGTGGTATGTTTATTGTATTGCGCTTGTCACCTGGCTTCATGTTCGTGCTGTCCTAACCCATGGGTTAGCTACAGGAGTGATAAAGTTGTTTGTCTCCTTTTTGTCTGCATTTTACATGGGACAGTTGACTCACACGTAATGTCGATAAAATAATGTACAACTACGAAAATATTGCTTCCACCGCAAAAACATTTTTTTACATTAATAGGTAAAAAATATAGCTACAGCATATTAAAACATTTGTACCTCACGTAAGTATATCATATAGTCATATCATAAAAAGTAATGAACAAAACGAAAAAAATTCGTCGTGTTGTGTGCACATCTTCACAATTTTTATTCACATTTCTTAACTTTACATTTGTTAACCGATATCACAAGAAGGAAGTTGTTAATTTACACACACGCACTCATATACATATACATATATATCCATATATATGTATATGTACATATATATATATATATATATATATATATATATATATATATGTATTTATGTGTCTATAACTACGAGTATATAACTCTTTAAATATCCGGTTAAGCTAGGAACTATTGCAACTACTAAATTTCAATTCACTTACATGTTTTCCCCGCGGTCCCGTCTCATATATATGTTCGAATTAAATGTATGGTTCAGGTATGCGACAAAATTTCGTCGAACATTTTCCCCTCGTATTCGTTCCCTTATATCTTTTATTTATCCTTTTTTCTTTTCGTAATTCTTTATTGTTTACCCTCAACTCATTAATATTACAAAAGAAAAATTGTAATTTCTACAGTTGTATTAGTTATTTATCTTCGTGCGCAAATTATTTTGAATGAGAATGAAACCGCCTATTATTTGGAAGTGACCTTTCATCATCTTATGTCTTTTGAATAAGGCTTTTCAGTGCGAGCGAAATATTTTATAAAACAACGAAACAATATAAAACAATGATTGTAATGATTTTTTTGGTCACTTTAAAATTAACATTTTGAATTGGAAAAAGATTTTTAAAAAGAATAAATAAATAAGAGGGGGCTTTTGAAGTGCTTACCAGGGAAGTGCAAAGAAATATGCACTAATTTTGTTTTAAAACATGCCTACTTTTCATGAACGTAGCAACAGATTTTCTAATAAATCATAATACGCATCTAAACTAAAGATTGTGCTTTGTTGCTGCTAGCTAATCAGTCTACTTAAAGTATGTTCTCCGTGTTTACAACATTGTATATATTTTCTAGTGACCTGGTTCAATTTGAAAATTAATTATAATGGGCATATTTCTTTTGCATTATGCGTATAGCGAGCCCGAGATACATATATTTTTATTTTAAAATAGAGAACAAAAATCTGAGTTTATCACATCTATAAACGACCATTATGTTCATTATTTTGTTTTTTTAAATAGTGATATACACATATAAATATACATGAACGGCGTAAGCGCGTATAGTTTTTAAGATTTGCTTAAAAATTGCACGCGCTCAAAAGTTTAGTTAAATTATATTCGCTCCAAATTAAGTCTGATTACGAGAATTGATTTCAATTTGGTCTCTCCGATGTATAAAATTGTAAACAGTTCACCGTATAACTCAGGATTAGTTTCCATTATGAATAATGATTAATATTTTCATAAAATATATTTTGTACATTTTTAATTTTTTTACAAAATGTCTAAATAAAGCGTTTCTAAAACTTGCGTAATTAATTAATAAAACAATTTCGTATGTTTAACGTTATGTTTAAAATAGGTCTGAAATTGAATCTCTGTCCAACTCGTCACATAACTTTTTGAGTCTAAATGAAAAATGAAATATATTTACTACAACAACAAAATCTTCCATATGACACGTGCTTTTAAACTTCTATAATTCTGATGAGATACATTGTAAAGTGGTTCCCTCAAAATTTTGAGTCTCTAAAATTTATTATATTATTCAGCTGTATTTTATTTAAACAAATGGCCAGACTGATGATTTAATAAAATTGGCCTCTTTTGAGGTAAATAATAAACAATAATTTCCTTATTATTCCAATAAAATCAATTAAACGTAATTAAATGAAACTACGTTATGTAGTATTATTTCTACTTTCTTTAATTTCTTTCTTTCTTTAATTCTCGAAACGCGACTCAGTGACTGGCACGAGAAAATATGGTGAATGCTTTATTGGAACGCAAACAATTACCCTTTAACAAATTTTGTTTATGGATGGCAGATAATTCTGAATCCGTTACTAGTATTCGACACAATATTGAAGCTGCAATATAGATTAAAAGAAAACTTTTTTTTGTTGTAACAAAGTAAGAGGCATCATTATATTTGTTTAGTGATGTGTACATAATATCTTCAAAGGTTTGCGATGATTATGTGTCACGATTCTAAACGCGTACTCCATCTGTTTACTGAACCACGATGTCAATTCATATTTCAGTATCAAAGCTTCCACTCGGTTGGTTACACATTATAGAAAATCCTGACTTTGGTAGAAAAGTATGTCGACTCTTTTATATTTTACAATAAAGTTTGGATATCAAACAGGGTTGTATTTTATTTATCGTATTATATTTGGCCAATGGAAATGTCAAATCCAATAACTTGTATATATATATATATATATATATATATATACATATATATATATATATATATATATATATATATATATATATATATATATATATATATACATATATATATGTATATATATATATATACATATATATATATATATATATATATATATATATATATATATATATATATACATATTAATTTATTGAACCCATTCTGTTAACATCTGTTTAATAAATTGTTACTCTAAGTCACAGGATTGGGAAACAGCTATAGCAATTTTGCTGTATAAGAAAGGATGAAAAAGCAATCTAAACAACTATAGACCAATAAGACTTTTACCAACCAAAAGAGCAAGCAGGTTTCAGACAAGGCTTTAGTATACTAGACCGCATCCTAACTATAAGGGTGCTTATTGAAAAACCTACAGAATACCATTTCCCCCTATGGCTAGCAAATGTCAACTACAAAAAATATTCGACAGTGTGGAAATATGGGTAGAAAAAAGGGTCTCTTAGTAATGTGATTATGGATCAAAGATACAGGAATCTGATTGCAAATATCTATAAGCGTGCTACTCTGAGAGTATCTGTGTCAATATTATATAGAAAACCCACATATATACGAAGAGTAGTTAGGCGGGGAGACACAATATCACCCAAACTTTTTACTCTCGTCGTATAAGACATCGTTAAACAATTGGATTCGGATAAGAAAGGCTTTATGATATTAGGTACACGTTTAAATAAATTGAGGTTTGCGGACAATATAGTTTGGTTTACTAATGATCCAAATGAACTTCAGACTATGATTCAGGAACTGTACGAAATCTCGCTGTCAGTTGGACTCGAGGTGAATCTGGATAAGACAAAATTTATTGCATTGAAAACCGATATTTCAGCGACTATAAGTGTGGAAAATACACAAGCGCATAAATAAGTACGTATACTTGGCCCGAGAACTACGAATGGGTAAAAAGAACCAGATCAACAAAGTAGACAGACGCATATGCATGGGATGGGCAGCCTTCTCCAAAATCAAGTTTGGCTATAAAATGGATATCAAGAACTGTTTAAAAGCATCCATATTTAATTAGTGTCTACTCACGGAGCCGAAACTTGGGTATCAAATGCCGTCCTCCAAAAGCTTATTGTTGCTCAAACGGCGATGGGAAGAAAGTTGGTAGGAAACTCCTTAAAAGATCGCAAAAGAAATAAGTGGCTTCAGAGATAAAGCAAAGTAACTGACATTACAAAGAGAGTGGCTGAACTTGAGGGGCAGTAGACTGGTCATGTTGCTCGAAAGACAGATTGCAAGAATTTTGCACCATGCTAAATTCTTTTGGAGTGGAGACCCTGGAAGTGCAAAAGATCAGTCGGGCGGTCGCAAGTAAGATGGAAGGATGACATAATAGAACCGACTGGTGCAGATTGAAGGAGGCCTACACCAAAATGGTTGAGAGTGGCTTATTATTACGATAATATATATATATATATATATATATACACACATATATTCGCTTTAGCTTCCTTAACATATAATGTGCTAGCAGTACTCTACTGCTATAATCACTAAACAACCTTCGTTTTGAAATATTCAGTTATTGTATGGTTATTAAGAAATTTAACTTAATATGTTTAAACTGTATGTAATAGACGTCTGTCAAGTTATTTGCTTATAATACGGTTCTTCCCTCTTTGTTTTATCGTACTATTTTTTACTGCATTTCATAGTATACACAAACAAATGCATTGTGGAAGACGCTTTATCTGAGACAATTGCTAGTTTTATCAGCCCATTTAATGAAAGACCGTTATATCAAAATACTGATATGGTAATACAAAAAATCCACGTTATTTACTCTATAACTTTATGATGGTGTCATTCATTAATGTTACCGCCTCGAAAATTTTTGAAAATACCCTACGAACATTTTAGGGGCTACGGCTGAATTTTTTTTTACAGAGAAGAGTTCTATTTTGTTGACATAATAATTTCAAACATTCTGTCAACTATCCTAATTACATATTTTGCTTACAATATAATCTAGTTTAAAATTATCTAATGACAACTAATAAATTAGCAACCCTTTTCAAGGTCTATCAGTTGCATATAAACCATAAGGCATCGAGTGCAATTGAGTTTCTTTTCTACGTACTATTATACACTTGGAGATGTATTACGAGTCGCGAGCGGAAAATAGGGATGAGGTATTGGTTGTCGCATTTATGTGGATCGTTAGAACTCACAGCTTCCTATATCGGTAAGGACTTTACCATTCTCAGCCGATACTTCTAGATGCCATATACTTTTACCACCATTCCTAATTAGGATTACTTAAACGTTGTAGGAATATAATGGAATTTAAATTAATACTCCTATCGTTACATAGCTTAGCAAAAATAATGCATTGATTAAACATTTACATAAATGGGCCTATAAAGTGTATTTTTACGAAAGGGTAAAATTTAAAAATTGTTAAATTCTTGAAACGATACATCATATTTCTGCTAACAAAAATTTATTCAGTCATGTAGAAACATGAAGATTATCATGTTTTACATCTTTGCCAGTTTTGGACTATTTGAATTATAGTTCAATTGAATGTATTCAGGATAGGAAGAAATTCTTGATCTTTGATACATTTTTCTGTAAGGAAATAAAATAACTTGAAGATATTATCAAAAGATACATTATTTGGTATCCAATTAAAGGTGTTCAAAGAAAACTTAATATTAAAACTATCTATCCTGCTCGTGGATTATGTTGTAAAAATATATCTTTTACTGTTCAAATTGCATTTGTCTCTTTTCTCTTAAAGAAAGTGTTACTCTGAAAATATATATTATTTTGCAGGGGTTAAATAACGTAATGGTGATATATTTTACTAATTGTTTGCTGAAGATTTCTTCATTTTGAGTGATCTTTGAGTGTAAACCGTACCGTAATATTTGACGTACATTGACATTACAAGGCAAACTTTCTGTAAAGAGACAAGTTTATCGGAAGATTAATGTTAAACATGTAATAAATTAAGCTAATCGAATATCGTGTTGCGCAATGTGAGTAAGTATTTGCAGGTCGGGCTTCGTCATTTAGAACAAAATTGACATATTAGCATAATTGACATTCGGGGATCTAGAAGGAAATAACTGGGTTAGGTTGCAAAGTTATGTTATTTTTAAGAATTCCATTGCTAATTCACCCGCATTGTCAACTTAATTGTAAATTCACCCGGATTGTCAACTAATTGATTTGAACGGCTATGCTCATATTGATTTAATAAAATAAATACATAGGATTCTTACTTGACGATTTGCATCAATAAAACTGTAACTCAGAATTGAACTAATAAAATATGAAATATTCCTGGCAGTAAGTATTTGCCAGCGAAATTTGGTGAATGGAATGACCCGAAATACGTCAAAATAAATGTTGCAACAAAATATATAACTCTATTGAAATTAGGAATAATGGATTAATACAAAAGTTCTCTTTTGTAAATTAATGCAATTAACCATAAAATTCAAAAAATAATAACAAAATAACATCCTAGTGTTTGTCGCACTAATTGATCTCTTGACTTTGCATTTAGGAATAGATAATTTGTACTTTATTTAGACGATTTTAAAATTTTTGCCATTTTCCTATATTTTGTTCCTTATATATTTAAATATTAAATATATTTGGCGTTAATTTTGTAGAAATTCATTATTCACAATTAAATGAAACTACGTGATGTAGTATTATTTCTACTGCCTTTAATTTCTTTACCACGACCTAGGTTTCGTTGTATTACAACATCTTCAGGTGGGATATAAGCAAAGAACCTTCTTCCTCCTTTCCTCCTTCTTAGGATATCCTTATCCTAAGAGATATCCTCATCAAGAATATCTTTATATCAGATAAGGCATCGGCATTTGTATTATTACTTTTTATTTTTTGAAAATTATTAAGTAATCGAATTCGTCTTACTTGAGGTGCTATTTTATAAGGCGTGAGTTCAGTTGTTTTATAGAAAATATCCATTGAAGGAGTTTATGTTCGGTAAATATGGTAAACCGTCTTCAGAGTAAATAGGGTTTGATATATTTCGTAGCCCAGACTACGGCTAAAAGTTCTTTTCCTTTTGTACTGTATTTTATCTCGCTTTTGTTTTTGATATAAACTTATGTTTCGTCAATTGCTGTATTGCGATGTTTAGTTTGATTACTAAATGTTAAAAGGTTTATTTTCGAAGTGAAGTAAATCTTTTCAGCGTTCTTAATGATCAAATAAATGTTATTTTTTCTTCAGAGTTTAATTATTCCGTTGTGTGTAAATCGGTTTAATTCACTATGTTTAGTTCTTTGTTGATGTATTCGAAATTTTGTGCATCAATTTTTTTTAAATAGGCACCATATTTTAGACTCAGAATTTTGCGTTGGATTAGGAATTACTTATCTCTACATAGGCATAGCCTTTCTTGGCATTAGTAATTGTTGAAAAAATACTACACAGGTTAGTTAAAGACTCTGATATATACATTTCCCCAATCGAAATTGATACAGATATTTTCTTTTATAATATCGATCCAGGATGATTAATTTTTATAATTTTTTTTGTAACATGATCAGTATGACATTAATTGCTTTAAAATTAATTAATTTGTTTTCATGAAAGTCAACTTTGGCTTCCTACTTTTCAAGTAAATATAATGCGACTAACATTAAAAATTTTATGAAATTTACAGATAAATAACTTGGTAAAACAAGGCTCATTGAGTTCTTTGAATGTTGGTAAAATAACTAACTCGTTACTTTGAGCAATTCAATGCATGGTATTTGCAGTAAATGGGTTATAGCTAATAGGATAATTGTATATAGCGATAGTATCTATAAGTATTTCAAGAACGTTGTGAATTTGTATATATGTTCATAACACATCACACAAATGTTCATAACACATCACATTGCCTAAACGTTGCAAGATTGAGACAGATCGGTTTATATATTGATTGATCGTCATAAGTATTCTCGCCAATATTTTTTCAACCCCAGAGACCAAAGTCGTTTTGGTGCACAAAGCGAAAGCGTTTAGTGATCGCTAGACGAGACCGACATAATTAAAATAATTCTACGCTGGTAAATTGTGGGTGGCTAGAAATATTATAAGCGAAGCAGCGTTTTTGCTTTTTAATATATGCAAACTCTCAAGGATTATATTGGACGACCTAATAATAGGGACGAGTAGGACCGTAGATAGCGTTTTTTCGCCGTGTATAACTATAATTGATAGCGGTCATTGATTGTAACTAGTGAATACACGTGAGCTTCGTTTGCGTGGAGTTATTTTTATACTTTAGAGAAAGAAAGATATAATGATGGAACTAAATGTCAAATAATATGCCGTCCATATGTTAATCGCCATCCATCAACTTATTTTCATTCAACTTAAAATTTAAAGAAGAAACAATTTACAATACTTTTTAATTTGTTTGGTTCTTGCTAATGTTTCATCATATTTTCTTAAAATAATAATATTCCTCAAATAGTGAACACGCCATATATGACTAGCCATGTGAAAATTGAACTTTAATTCAATAAGTGCTTTTCCAGGGCTAAGATTTTTTTTTTTTTATTTATTAAGGAAGCAACAGAAAATGCAAACGTAAATTGTAGCCGTTTTAATTGGAATAATTTGTTGCCAAAAATTATTGGAATTTGGGGCGTGAACACGCGTTGTCTTTTCTTTAAGATAGTTAAAACCCTAGCATCGACAACATTTCAAACTAATTACTGTAATAAATTACTTTGATCATTGCACCACCATACATTTTTGGGGTATTTATATCTCGTAACAACATTGTTGATACGCCACTTTTAAGCCAAGTTACCTTTCACAGCAATGGGCACAAATTGTCGAAAATGATCATAGAATAAAAATTTGAAACCGCCGAAGGACTATTACTATTTCTTACATTGTTATGTGAACAGTTTCTATCGATATGTTAATCGACATTATACACTCGACCTATACTACATAAACAAAACAGCGTTGTAACTCTGTAGCCTTGTAGATCGTTTATGATATACTACATACCGGCTTTTGCGTGTGTACATCGGTGTCTCGAAAATGAACTTTTTCTCCATGTAAGCGTAACGAAGCCATGTTAGTATAACATTATTGTTGTGTGTTTTTGTTTTCCATATAACATTTTGGCTGTTGCTTTATACCCTGAAAATTTTAGTAGATGCTTCTTTCTTCTCAAAATTTTTAAAAGAAATAATACAGAAATCGCCATACTAACTATGAGGTATTAAACTATTAAATATTATAATCTTCCTTCTTGTAATTCTTATAAGACAGCAGTTCGTCATTTTGATTTTAGACATTGGAAATAGTAGACATGAACTGTTAGTAATATATTTCAATGATTTCACACTACTATGTAATCCTACGTCAATGTAGCTTTAAATATTCTTTACAGAATTTGGGAGCATAGTACAATACAGCGACCATCCATTTCCATAGAAGATTTCCTTAAAAATAATCGTTGTCTTTTTGCGCCAACTACTTGAGATTTTTTTCTGTAAAATACATATTCGTTGCTCTCGGCAAGGGCTTTGATAGAAACTTTATAATTTTTTACTAAACCTACCATTTTTAACATATTTTATATTAAAATGGTAGGTTTAAGGTTTTGTTAAGAGCGCCGCATAGTCTGGTATATCTATCATGAGCGTTTTTATAATTTCAAAGGGCTTCGTATTTCTTCTTCTTCTGATATCACATAGCAATCAACAGGATTCATGTGATCTGGTGTCGTTTTAGATTCTACATATCACGCTGTATACCTGTATTCCACACATTGAACCGATCACAATTTTTTCCTTCAACCACACATATTCACAATTGTTTTGAGTTTTTGCTTGAAAAAGAGAATCTACAATAATTTCATCAATAGTTTTGCCCAACTAATTTTGTTCAATTTGTCAATATTTTTTCCAAATTAACAATAATAAACATAAATTCAATTATTTATTTAGAATAATTTGTTTCATTGTTTGATTTTTTTAAATTTAGATTTTTTAAGTTGTTGCGTCTGATCGAATTGAATTCAATTACATTCAGTTAATTATAATTTGATTTCGTGTATTATATTTTAATTTCGTTTCTTTCGCAATAAGTGTGAATGTGGTTGTATTCAGATCAAGCGGTTTTTGATAGCATTCGTCAGCTTTACGATTATAATAAAAAAGCTGTATATAGGAATCAAATTTTATTTAGCATTGAGAAAGTTATTTTTACTAGAGAGATTGTTTTTTTTCTATAAAATTTGGAACACTTTATAACGTATTTTTTTTAATGTATATCACTTTGTACGTCTTTTTCTTTGTTTATTACATGACTATTCGCATTTTTAGTAAAAATGACATGTTTAATATCATAATTGCGAATTAAATCGAAAAACCTCAAGAAAATTATTAGATGGAAATACATAAGTTGTGTTTAACAATTCTGTTACACCAACTATTTTTAAAATAAAATACACACGGTCTTTTTAACTAACAAAAACAAATTTTAATGTGAAATCAATTTTCAATTAAGTGACAGAAAATGGTGATATATTCACTTTTGCTAAAATGCATCTCCTCCCCACGAGTTTTCTTTCTCGTATTCATAGAATTAATATATAACGACTAAGCTAATATTGAAATCGATAAAAAAATGTCCAGAAAATTCTGCTAGTGGAATTGATGGAATACAAGAATTTGAAAAGTTTGAAACTACTTTTGAAAATACACAATTTATTAGTATTAATGTTAGCTTAATTCAGATCATACTTAAGTGAATATAATATTTAAAATTTATTCTAAGAGATGTAGGCGTTTGTGGAATTAGGTGACTAAGTGTATTGATAAATTTTATGACTAAATAAATTTTATTTTTAAATGCTCTTTCAAATCGGTAAATATTAAATGTAGAAATTGGTGGTCTAAAAATATAATATTCCATTTCTGACAATTCCTTTAAAACTCTTGAGTTTTAAATAGTTTGGCAAAATATATAAATAACGTAATATTTTTTTCCAACAAATATATCTGCATCCTTTAAAATATTATTGTAGTAAATGACTTTATTAAAATGTCTCGGTTAAAGGTAGAATTATTAATACATAATTGAAGTAATTATTTATTGAATACATATATTTCCTTACCACTTTTGCTTGTAACAATTAATGATAATTCCTACAAGTCATCAAAAAAAAATTATCGAATATTTTTTAAGATCTTACGAAACGAAGAAAATTTGTTATGAAAAAGGATACAGTACTTCTCAATTTAAATTATAAGATTGTATACTTACAATTTGATGGAAACGATAGATTTCTACCTCTTAAAAAATAGAAATGTTTATTTATGTTGGTTTTTCTTTAAATCACTTCATTTCTTTGTATTATTTAAAATGTTTATGGTAATTACGTAAGGTTGATATTAATTATGTATTTTATTCCTTACCTCTTCGTTTTATATTATATTACTTCACAGCACAATAATGTTTAGAATCATCTAATTATATTTATGGAAAAAATGTATATTTATGGAAAGAAACAATGTTAGGAATATCATAGTAACATTTTTACTGCCTAAGCTTTAAGCTCTTTTAAACAAATTGTGCGTACAGAATAATACAACACAATTTCATCATATTTGAAATAATGTGTTTATTTTATAAGTTTTGTTCTTCGTCATATATTTTGGTTTGTGTTAAAATCGTATAATAATTTGAAACACAAATCTAAAAATTAACTTGAGTTATTTTTGAAGAAGCTTGTAGCTGCATAGACAACACTGATCACCAATTATGCACTAAAATAATTGTTCTGAAAAGAAATCAAACCTAAGAAGGTTTGATCTTCCGAAAAGAACACTATTTATACAAACATTAAGAAATGGTTTCATATATATACACCGTTACACTCATATTGAATATATTTTTGGGGTTAATTTTGTAGAAATTCACTATTGACAGTTAAATGAAACTACGTGATGTAGTATCATTTCTACTTTCTTTAAGTTCTTTACCGCGACCTAGATTTCGTTGCCCATACTCAAAAACTAAGTAAAAAGCCCGGTCGCAAAGCACGCAGGGAAGAGAGCGAACGCGTTTGGCGCACATCTATTTAAAGACAAGCAAGGTGTAGCCAACTTGCGGCCCCCACACTGACATCTGCTATGTTCTATATCTTCCTATGCCTATCTCTGTATTTATTTCGTGTCTCCTTTTTATGTTATGTCTAATCATTATTCATTCATATTGTTACCACCTCCCTACATAGAGTCGTGGCAGAATAAAAGCATTCCAATTATTCCACTTGTGCATATTGAATATTATTTCGTTTTATCGAACTAAAATAAAGTACTTCTTCAAAGCGTTCCAAAAATGCAATTTATTTTGTGACAAACTAGGCGTCAACGTTATTTTTCTTCTGTTATATGTACCTTATTATGCTCTCAAAACTATTCATGGCTATATTGTATACTGGTAATGAAAATTATGAAAATGTAAAAAACAACGAACAAAACTTTTTGTTTTGTAATTGTTTTAAAAATTGTTTTGTAATATTCAGGTCATATAATTGTATGCATATACATATACACTCATATGTATATATATATATATATATATATATATATATATGTGTGTGTGTGTGTGTGTATGTGTATATATATATATATATATATATATATATATATATATATATACATACATGTATATATATATATATATATATATATATATCACATCTATAGATTTACTGAAATATTAAAGCCTATAGAACTGAGGTTAACGGGAGGAGGGAATGACGTACAGAAGTATTTGAGGCTAAGGATGACAAGTTACTTCTTGATCCAGGGTGCCTCAAAATTTACAACCGGTTAAGAGGCGACAGCTAATACCTACCAGGGATTTTCCCTCACTACATTTAATATTTAAGTTCAAAGTACGAAACGATGATATTTGGTATAAAGCACTCAATAATTTACAGTTATAAAAATTAAAAATTTCTATCGACATTACTAAATATAATTACAACAAGAATTGCTGAAATGTCATATATTTATATCTGTAATTGACATATTATCTGATACCCAGTTAACTACAAAATTGCATAAAAAAGATCTGGAAAAATGTAAAAAAAGCGATAAAAATGTGCAGTTTAAAGGGAAATTAAATTTCCTTATTTATAAAATATCTAAGCCTATTATTATACAGAGGCAAATATGATAACACTGTTAGTAATAATGCTTGTAATAAAGAACGTGTGTTTTATTTCTAAAAATAATTCTGCGCATCAAACTCTATATATTTCATGCAGGTCATTTCATGCATCAAACTCTATATATGTCATGAGGTATTTCAAACATGTTTTTCGTCGTAATTGCTAATTTTACCATGATTTTTTTTCAGAAAGAGTTAAAGATTTTCATATAGTTTCTTAATAATACATAAATATATTGAATAACCTGTACGAATAATAAACCATGATAGCTTACGACCCTTTAAACTTTATATTTGTTTAATACATATATCACATTATATATAAATCTTCTACAGGTAGTTAGTGTGAAACTGGATAATTTTGACGGTGGACCAGGTTCTATTAACATAACTGAAGCGAGATTCGCTCGTGCCGCTTTACCGTAATTTGTGTTTTATTAAGCCTAATAAATGGGTAAGTTTAATTTTATATTAATACATTTGATTATTGACATAGAGTTTTGACTCTATGTCATAGTAAATCTTTATTCTTGTTTCAAATGTATTTCGTAATTTTATTAAGTTTACAAACTATACTTACATTAAATGTTCTACTTATTTTGTATTTGGACATAATACGACAAATTTGAGGCAAAAATGTTATTACGACAATAGCACAAATTTATATTGTTTTGAATACGCTTGAAACCAAAAACAAAATTTCATTAACTTTTTTATCCAACAAATGCTGCAAAACTTTTCATTCCAGAATTTGTACTTGTAACGAACTTCAAACTTTGTCAATAAAAGTATACTCTCTCTTACGAAACTTTGTCAATAAGAGGATCGACTCTGGACTACTTATATTTCTTTGGCCTCAATCGGAAACGTGATCACTGAAATCACAAGTCAGTGGAAATATCATACTATTCCAAACAAAATAATATTTTTACAATATAGTGATAAGGAAATCTTCAAGACGTTAAACAATCAGGCGTAAAATATGAACTCAACGGTAGCTAGAGTTTCTTTCGCCGTATATTGTAATTAAGAACATTAACTACAATTCGATGACCAGCATCGTAGAGGGATAACGTATGTTGAAACGGAAAAGAGGCAATATTTAATTTTCCTGTACCTGTACTTGCGAATATCAGGCTCAGGGATTGTTTGAAGCATTAACATAATTTTCTGTGTGTTTATGTGTATCTGGTTGTTAATATGTTGTAAAAGAAAGTTAATGCTATTCAAAATGCGTTTGAAAATATTTACATCAATTTTAATTATAGTTTGAAATCTTTACAAACACTTAGGTGGGTAACGTCCGAGTTAAATGATTTACAACCTTTATGTGTCCTTTTTATCAATTTAAGCTCAATGACTAATTGATATAGCATTACTGTTTATCTTCTGGTAGTACAATTATTTTCCAACATTTACATTTTACAATTTTTCTTACATCTAAAACTCAAAAATTTTATACGTGGTACTAACATTTATAGAAATAATTTCTTTTTCTATGGGCATTAAACGAAAATCAAGATGACTTGCAAAATAAAAAAAAACTAAAGTTAACTTTTTATTATCATCCAGGTAAAACAATGTCAACTTCAATTATTATTTGAAAGGATAATGGAAAGTTTGTGTACCGAAAATTTCTCTGAAATACATGTTAATTTAAAATTTACTTAACTAAACTTAAAAACAAAAAAATAGAGAAAAAAACCACTTTGTGGACAGAACCTATGACACCTCGACTCAGCAGCAAAAATGGACACAATGCCAGTTGAGTGAGGATTGTAATAAAAAAAGCAATTATATCTGTCGAATATATTGCTTACACCGCCCTAATATGGTGTACCAATAAATTTCTGACATACATTATATACCGAATTTTTTTCTAAAATACATCTTAATTTAAAATATAACAATAATTTAAAAATAACGTTCACATTTGTGAATTGGTTTTGCAATTATCGTATGGGCACTGGAATGGGAATAAGAGCTGTGTATTAATATAAATGATCATATGAAAAATATATAAGGACTATCGCTCATTACTTTTAGAGTTGTTCTGCCCAATGCATTAGACTAATAAGATGCCTTCAATTAGTTTCGTTTAGTGCAATTGTTTTGAGTGAGATGGCGTCATAAATATTAGCTAGAATCCTCGCGAAAAAAATATCTTGTTTTAAATAGTTAAAGAAAATTTTAAGGTTATTTATCTAAATAAATTAGGGAATACGATTTTTTTTGTTAAGCTTTATTATTTATGCCTTGTAAGGCAAACATGCCTTTCCTAACTTTCGAACGGAAAAAACAATACCTTCTTTCGTTATGGAGTATAACGTTACATCGCGCAATATTTCGTGAATTAGGATTATGTCACGCAATGGCATTAAATTATTTTCTTCCTATCAAATCCTTATGCAAATTATTAGTCATTTAGATTTTAAAGGTTATATTTAGTGCTATGTTTTCATGAATTCAAAATAAATAAAATATATGATAAAGTTTCCATTTATATATATATATATATATATATATATGTATATATATATATATATATATATATATATATATATATGTGTATAAATATATATGTATATATATATATATATATATATATATATATATATGTGTATAAATATATATGTATATATATATATATATATATATATATATATATATACTTGCGTATTAAAGCCACCGTCTATAAATATTTAAAAAAAACCGTTTGTAAAATTAATTGGCAATGGAAGCCTCAAAATATTATAATTGTAACATAATACTAGACAATGGATAAATTGTTAAGCGTATAGGAATTTTTGAACCCCGCAATATTTATAATTATATAAAAAAAAATAAATAACGTAATTAAATTTTAGATATTCGTTTCATTTTTTACCCAAGATTTAATAATTTTAACGGAAGTGAAAATATAGCTTTTCAAGTTAAGTTCATGTATCAAATATTATTCACTACATTCTTTGTTATTAAATAATACATTATAATTAGATCCAATTCTTGGTGAGTATACCTAAAAGAGTGTTAGTCGCAGTATTTGTATGCGTGGCCAGAGATGGGATTTTTTAAGCATGCATTGATTTCGTCTCGTTCGAAGTTCGTCCTCCTTCTATAAGTGTGGCGGCAATTCCGGGTAATGTCAGTACAAGTGTGACGTGATGTTCAGCATGTATTTCTTCTAGCAATAAATTTATCAAAAACGTTTTCTTGGTGCCGCCTGGTGCGTCCAAGTAAATAATTCTACCAGTATCGTTATTGATCCGGTCCATGATAACGTTGTAATTTTTTTTTAAATTTTCATTGAGGAGTGGTTTGTTGTGGGTAATGCATTGAAGTAGTTCATTGATATTGTCGCATTTTTATTTGCGATTTCAAAGTTTAGCATACTAAAAGCATCTTATCCTGGTGCTAGCATCCCATGTTTTACTAAGGTCTGGTTTTTTAATGCTAAACATTTATCTTTTAGACGAATGAGTGTTTCATTGAAGATGTCGTCGTTGAATTCGATGGCCAGATCTGGATGAGCTTGCTACAGTATATCGTCACTCGTACACTCTTTGAAGGAATTCCATAGTTGTTTCAGATTCTATGGGTTACGTGTTGTTACTACTATGGCGAATAAGTCTCTGATTTGTTCAGCTGAGGCTGTGAGTAAGATTTCTTGCAGTATTAATTTCAAGTGATTGTCGTTTTCCAGTAGTGCTAAACGTTGGCATGCTTCTCTGTGCATGTGGCATAGGTAACCATGAACAGTCTTGAGATCTATGAAACTTATTGATCCCTGTATTTCTTGTAGCAACATCCGGAGATAGAAACATTTGGCGTTGTTCGGATGTACAGTGTATACACGGCCTAGTGCGTTAGTTTTCATGATTCCTGGATGATCTACTGGAATCCCTTATTTTCGTCATTGAAAAATTTTTCTTGTTATATTTCACCTAAAAAGGTAGGAACGTCGACATATAGTAATATTTTTGCCAATGGATCCATTAGAAATTAGGTGGTTCGCTTGCAATTTTTTGGTGGTGTATTTTATGAAGTAAAATCTCTGTTCTTTCTCTTATTGCACTGTCTTTCTCTAATTGTCGCATAGTTGGTTCGTGTTTGTGTACTCGCATATGATACGTGAGGATCTCATTGTTTCTGTTTTGTTGTAGGCTGTCTTTGGCTATTTGAAATATTGCACATTACTGCCTTTTTCAAATATATACCGACATATTTAATTGACATCATTGAATTTCAGTATTCTACGTTTATGTGCACTTCAAACATTTTGGAAAGCAGTATGTTATGTGGTATTACCCATTGATTATCTATTTCCAGTTCGCCTCTACTTCGTATTAGCGTTTATGCTGTGAAACCATCTTTTTTGGGTTATCGTCTTCTATATTTGGGATAGTCACAATCATTGTTTTATTTGTCGTCCAAGTATTGTTTTGGATATGTTTTGTACATTTTCCTTCACTTATACATGGCAAATTGGGGTTTTATGGCCAGTATGGTCCGTTAAATAATGTTTTTCACAACTATATCGTACAGATCCAGATCTTATTGTTAGTTGAAAAAATCAGCTTGGATGATTTATCGATATCTGTGTCATGAATTCTGTGGTATAGCTACATGAGGTTGTTCGAGTGAGGCAGTTCTCGTTTTTTCCATTCGATTGTGTACATCCAGCATCAAACGTTTCAAAAGATGTGGTATTTTGTGATGACTTCAATAAATCTCATTTGTTTTTGGCGGAAAACTCGGGCTATTATGTCGTGTCAAACCATGGGGGCTTGCCTGTATCTTATTTGTTCTGTGATTTCTGGCCACGATGAGTTGCATGTAAATCTTATGAAGAGGTCAGGTCGTCCACATTTTGTTACGTAGGTCATGGCATCTTGAGTGTATTCGTGCATGTGTCTTGAACTTCTTAGTAAGATGAAGTTTATTAGGATTATGGGAGGAAGAAATATTACCCTTGTTCCAACGTCGTCAATGTTTTCGTCATTTATGATCGCGTCTCGAAGGTGAATGTACTTTTTCGTACATAGCATAGAGAGATATTGGGCCCCAAAAGTTGGCCAAAATTATTTTTCGAAATAAACTGGCAGAAATTTATAGCCTTCGTTGTGTAGTGGTAGTGATGAAACAATTTTGTGATAGATATGCTCTTGGATGGAAAAACAAAATGGATTTCATCTCTGTTAGTGTTGATCGAAATGACACCGAAAGAAGACATTTGGAGTCAGGTGTTGTACCTTTTTATAATATGAAGAAAGTGTTTTCATTCTGGAGTTTCTTCAGTCATATAAAATAGAAATTCCTGCGGAGGTGTTTCCAGTGGTGGTAATCATATTTTCCATTCATGCATCAAATTTCTGATGTTTTTCTACTGAGTATGCTTTGCAAAATTGGCAGATGTTATCCATTTTTCCGATTACGACGTGTTTGTTTTTGTTATATTCTTTCGTCGGTACGTAGTGGAATGCCCCATTTGTTAGGTTGTGCTGTTTACTTGTCCTCGTCTGTGCTTATCGTTGGGTGATATTTTCATGGATGGCTTGCATTCGCAGTATTTTATAATAAGATTATGTCACAATTATTGATTGATTATTCGATTCGTTTATTTCGTTGTTCTTTGGATTCTCTGCTTCTCGTGGTGTTCATTCTCGTTCACTGGGAACGTAAAAGTGCTTCGCTCTCTTCGATTGTTTTGTTTTTTCGCTGTTCTTTTTGTTATCGCCTTTTTGCTCCAGAACTAACGATCTCCTTCTATTTTATGTTTGGATATTGAATAAAATGCAAATATAATCAACTTTTTTTTAAGAGAAACATTAAGCACACTTTAAACACATTTTATGTTCGATTTATATTCAGTCACTGTATCACTTTGATTATTTACACTTTACTGTTTGTTTTTAATCAGACATTACACCTCACAGGTAATAAAACTGAAAAAAAAACGTTCGAACCCACGACGGATTTTATTTTATACATCCCTACCAATGGGTAGCCAGACACATAAAAAAAGGTTTCGAATGGTTCACAATATTCCGGAACATTCCACAACATTCGGAAATTTTCTGGATTGTTCCATAATGATCTAGGATATTACGGGTTGTTCCCGAACGTTCCAGACTATTCCCAAACATTCCAGAATGTTCCAAGTTATTCTGGAATCTTGTGGAATGTTCTTGAATACTCTGGAATATTTTAGACTGTATTAGAAATTTCCAGAAAGTGAAACGTCTAGTCCTTAAGCACCTTAAGTCCTTAAGTCCTTCAGGTAAAAACGGGAACCGTCTTCATGAATAGGGGATGGAATACTACCACATCATGTAACTCCCTGGCTCGAACCGGGACTCTTTTCTGAGTTTTAGCGGTACGTTGATTGTAAACTTACTTTTATAATATATATATATATATATATATATATATATATATATACTAATTTTTATTACGCTATCTATTGTGTGTTGATCATTGGCATATAGCTATACAAATATCTACTATATATCTGCAAATATAAGTAAATTTAAGTATTAACTGCAACATTTTCAAGGAACGATAATTACCGTGCAAAACATAATTTGAATGTTATTTTTCCATCTATTAGAGACAGAGTTTTCTTTAAATCAACGTAATGACAATTTTAGCTTACACCAATTATCGATACAGAGAGGTATTACACATTACGGGAGAAGAATCGCGCGCAGGTATTGTCTTTCGCCTTTGAGCTGGTCGTTAGAGCTTGCGACATCCTATATCGGTAACGACCTTGTCATTCTCAGCTCCAAACACTTCCGTACGCCATTCAATCCCCTCTTCCACCCAAACTATAATGACTTAAATGTTCTACGAATTTATCAGACTTTCGACAAACGCACCGTATATGCACATATATACACAGTATGGCGTGGTTTGATGACGACAGAATGTTAATTGGAAAATGCATGTCAATGGATGTTTTAATCATGATTTTGGTTGCTTTCGTCTATTTATGTATGGTATTAATTACGAGCGTGTGATCAATGTTTTCATTATTGAAATAATTTTAAATTGAATTGTGAAAATAAAGACAAAATACGCATGTATAAAAGAAACATATTTCAATTGTTTATACATGTTGAATATGCATAAAGTGATTGGTCATTTAAATAAACTAAAAAGTATTAGTATAAGGCTCCCATATGCACATAGTGATATTATATTATCAATTTATATAACACATCTAAATTTTGCTTCACAAATATTTTACTAAATGACCAACAACTTACAATATGAGACAGTTTCCTCGGTAGATGGCTGAACAAAATTTCATGAAATTTCTATACTCTATTTTCTTGGATCAATTCTTATTATATATAAAAAATATATTTAAATATTTTTTTAAATATTCGCATTTTGATTCCCTTTGTAAATTTGACGTTGATAACAAGTACCTTACCGCCCATTATTGAATTCCAAGGTTATTTAGAAATTTCTTAAAACAACTTGACCTCAAAGTTGTGAAGTAAAAACTATACATATAATTTTAGCTTCACTTTGTCGACTCGGCTGTTTTGATTATTTGTAACTCGTTCAACGTTACACGAAATATATTCCCGTCTCCTGTCA
Source organism: Druceiella hillmani (assembly GCA_039881145.1). Classification (NCBI taxonomy): domain Eukaryota; kingdom Metazoa; phylum Arthropoda; class Insecta; order Lepidoptera; family Hepialidae; genus Druceiella; species Druceiella hillmani. Next base: position 3,580,011 of record JAYKKI010000117.1, read on the forward strand.
ATGCATTGTTATCTGGAAAATACCAAGTATTCTTCGAAAGCCATAATTTTATAAAGCCTTAAATACACATCGTTTGAGGTTTCTACCAATTCCAAATGACCCATTTTCTGTTTAGGTCCATAAGTGTCATGTAAAACTTTGGATTTCCTATCTTAAGCTCCTTGTCCCTGAACTAAGTATTATTCACCCTACGTCGCTTTTATTTTGTGGTATATTTAAGTTTTACAGAGTTCTTCCATCACGTTTTTGTTTCTACCATTTTGATCCATGTTATATGACCTCAAAATCAAAGGATTTATTTGAGTAATTAATTCAGGTTGAAATTTTCAAAAGTAAAGTTTTTTAAAGTGTATATATATATATATATATACACATACAGACACACACACATATATATATATATATATATATATATATATATATATATATACACATACAGACACACACATATATATATATATATATATATTTATATATATTTCATGTGCGCTTAACGAATTTATTCATTGACAGTAATTTTCATTAACGGGTATTAGTCGCATTATTACAAATTTGTTTGTGGAATAAATCACACCGCCTGTGTCATAGCAGGTATTTTTGAAAAAAAAAATTAAATTGTATCATTATATAACAAATGCCTCGAGCTGTTTCTAAAATGCACATTTTGTTAACTTTGATGTAAAGTATACGCAAATATAAATGAATATAAATAAACCCTCTGTGGAATTTTCTTGAAAACATGTACATAAAAGTTTCAAGGAAAAGGTAACCTCAGGCGGTAAAGTTCAGAGATCGTTCATGTAATTACTTCTGTTTCGTATATTGTATTAGATATGATAAAACAATTAATTCGCATAATGGTGATATATTCCTCAATAAACCCTCCACAAGTAATTATTCAGTGTAAACTTTTTTAAAATATTTCTGGCTAGAAATCTATTTATTTTACATTAAACTAAATTTTTATAAAGTATGACTAAAAGTAGTGGTCAATTGAATTTTGAACCTCGAACGTAATAGAGTCTACAGTTGGAATCTAGAAGCGATATCAAAATTGCAATCCTCATATAGTTTGTCCCATATGCAGTTATCTTTATTTTTATAAAAAACCTGCTAATTATAAAAAGGTTTGTGGTTGATACGCTGATCACACGGTGGTTTGACAATCACTGGGATGAATATTTCTTTTTTATATTTATCTGTCCATTAAAAGTGTAAAAACTATGAAAGGTTAAATTTTAAGTAATATCTATTAAGTTAAATAAAATTGGCTTAAAATTATATATTTAGGTTGTAAATAATTCGTGAATAGAAATTATTGGCAGCATTTAAAATTATCCACTTTAAAAGTTCATGTGAAGTTCTACTTGTATACGCCAATTCCAAATTATGTAGTTAATTCCGGAGTATACATAAAACAATGTGAGTTTCGTAATGTAAAATTATATTTGATGTTTTAATTTGTATTAAGATGTGCGTCCTGAGCGACATTGTAAAATGCTCAGGATTAAGACAGTAAGTTAGAATTATTTTAAATTCGAGTCGCCGCGCAGTGCTCTTGATTAACCGGTTCTCTTGTTCGCGTCTGCACCGTAACTGTCTCTCTCACTACGGCGCGAATACTATTGACCCAACTGTCTTTTATAAATTATGTATCTGAAATTGTATATAAATTAACCAATTAATTAAGAAGGAAACTCGCATTATAACGTTCTAGATCAATTAATTATATAAACAGTTTTGATATTACTTTTTTAAAATATTCATAAATAATAGTAATGTTTTTTGCTACGTAAGTATGTCGCCACGGATATTTGTCAGAGGCAAAAATCAAATAAAACAGACGAGTAAGCGCGTACTTAGATATACATCAAAATTAAGATAGGGGTTAAGCGTATGTGATATTTCTATTATGTACAAATTTTATTTCAAATTTTATTAAATCTTAAAATCACATCCAAAAGTATAAGATCTAGATTCATCGCTACAATTTTAAAATAAAACGAAGTAAAATTCTTGTAACCCTATTTTTTCATCTTTTTGAAATTATATAACATCAGAGGGTATTTATTTTTGAAATTATGAAGTAAATGTTTTTTTTTAATCTTCACTCTTGCAAAATGTGGATGTCTATACGCCAAATATGCGTATCTGTTTTGCAAAACTTTAATATTCTACCTCAAATGGTTCCTGTAAAAAAAATTATTAAAATTCCTAAACTGTTTATAAAGTTCTAGCGGGGAATGAAAAAATAAAGCACGATAAAAGCGGTATTGAGATGACGGCGTGAGAGAAGTTGGTGGACGAAATTTAGTTTCAAAATATTAAACATGGCTAGGTATAGGCTATATAAGAATAAGTAACTTTGAATACGAAGCCTTTATTTACAACGGTAGGAAGATAACTTTATTGAGGTCAATTTATAGGTTGCATTAGCCTAAAATTATATTTATTTTTTTTTACATTTTGCTGTTTTGTCCGTAGCTAATACTTGGGTAAGGCTGTCCCTGAAGCCAGTATGTTGCTATATATGTTGGTGGATCTTAATTTTTTTTGAACGAACTTCTCCCTTTTTGCGATTCATGGCGGTTCCCTTTGCTTACACAAATATGAGCCATTGGTTCATTTATATTCTTCATTTATATATATTGGTTCATTTAGGTTGTTTAGTATATTAATTTTTTGGAGCTAAGAGTTTATTTTCCAATATAGTTCTAATTTGTCAAAAAAGATGGGGGAGTTTTCTTAACTGGATGAATCGCCGTAGGTTCCCAAATAATTTAAATCGTCATTTGCAAATAATTGGGATAAAAAATTAAGATTTTATTTTTTATTATAACTAATTTGGAAACTATGCATAAGACATCAAAGCAATAAAAATAATTTAAGTTAAAACAGTTTTAATCATTATTAAAAATATGTGAAGTCTTCGCAAAAGTTGTTGCCCCCTTTTTATAAACGTATATATGACTTTTATATTTCATAGGAACATATTTAAAAGAAAAAAATTATAATTCTATATAGAATAAGAAATTAAGTTTTAGTGATAAAAAATAAAGATTTTATTTTCCATTATAACAAATGTGGAAATTATGCATACGTGACATCGAAGCAATAACAATAATTTGAGGTTAAAAACAGTTTTGCTTGTGATTAGAAATATGGAGTTTTGCAAAAGTTGTTGCCCATTTTTTTATAGACGTGTATATGACTTTTATATTTCATAGGAACATATTTAAAAAAATATTATAATTCTATATAGAATAAAAATTAAGTTTTAATTATCGGTGAGTAAATCCGTGGTATAAAAGAAATATTGCTTTAGAACTATAGAATTATAGAACTCCATATAAAAAAATGTATAATAACTCCACATACTTATAGTAACCATTAATTTTTCGATTTTTTCCTTTACTTGTGATATAAAAACTCCAATTATGCCAACTTTCAAGATTGTAGGTCAACCCTTTCGGTTGACCTTTTAACCATATAAACCATATCATATAAGTTTCGATAACCAGTGAATAAGTCTAGGGTGAAAATAAAAAAAAATACCTTTTTTTTTGAATGATCAAAAAAACTTCAATTCTTTCTTCATTAACTAATTTACCATTTAATTCATTCTTATAAGGATATTTGTCTTGTTCATATTTGTCCTAAATTAAATTTGTTTCAACCTTACAGGAGAGATAAAATATTTAATATATACATCAGCAAGACAACTCTTAATATCGTGGTCCACTATATCAAAAATAAGAACAGGATCAATTGCAAGATAGAAAGAACGAAATAAAAAGGATTAACTACTCACAATATTTTACAAATAACAGCAAAATTAACGCAACGCACAGCAAGTCACAAGGTTAGAAGCGAGGAGAAAAAAATAATAATTTCTCAAACATAATCCCGTGTATAAACTTACTACTAATCATAATATTGCCCCAGGGACTTTGCCTCTGTTTTTTCATTCGTTTGACCCAACGTGAAAAAGAATGACGGTACGACCGTGGACGATCTCCTATCTTGTTGATTAATTTTCTTCATTTCTAAGACTTATTTTGAGGCGTCTTATATTTATATTCCTAAATTTATCATAGGACTAAGGCGTTTCTTCTCCTTATATTGTAATTTGTATATGGTTTTTGATTCTTTATTAGAAATACGGTTAAAATTCGTGATTATTATTCACATCGTGATAGTATAGATGCTTGTTCGTAGTTTATTTTTATTCCTTTTATCTCAGAAAAACAGTGGCCATTTTATACTTAGTATGTTCTCTGCTTATTGTTTCTTAAACAATACTGTGGTCAGTTTATTTAACTTTCCTATTAAATGAACGATTTGTTTATCTTTTATAATATTGCATGAACACGCTATACGGGTATGTATTATAAAATCAATGCATGTATTCGTAAATAAAAATACATTTTGATAAATAAGTTTTATGATATTTTAATTCAAATAAAGCTAAATTTACTGAAAATTAAATGCAGGAAATAATATCGACATTAGTTATCACAAAATATATGCATGCCTTAAAATATAGTAAGAAATAAAAAAAGATATGATTGTCGGCAGGTGACACGAAATATGATTTGTAGTAGTTCGCTTATACTCACGGGATTTGATATAAATAGCACACCTCTCTTTTTTTAAATAAAAGTAAGTTTAGGCCTCCGGTTTGGTACAATTTTCATCCAAGTGTTTTTTTTTGGTTAATGTCGAACAAAGTTTCGATTATGAATCACTTATTAAAAGAAAAACCTCTGACCTTCATGAACATTATTTTTTTCCAATTGCCAGAGGCTTTATTTCATGCTCGGTAATGAGAATTAGCTTTTTAAGAATACTGAAGATCGATGCTACTAAAAAAAATTTTAATTCTCCAGTACCAGTAGTTAACTTTGGAAATATTGTGGAATAGAATTTAACAAATTATTAATTTTAATAAAATTTATAAATATTTTACGTAAACATTGTCATCTCTTTCTCCAATGAAACTGTCGCTTTTAGAGTCCGCAGTTAGACAAAGCTACAGTTCTTAGTTCTGTAAATAAAGAGACTTTAGAATTCACGAATACGTTTTCCATAACACATCATAAATATATGTGCAAATAAACTATTCCTACAGACTCTCTGTTTATATTACATAATTATAATGCCTATCATATAGTCCGAAATTGCAGTAAAATTAAAAATTTAATGTTATAATTTGGAGATATTCAGCAACAAAGTTAATCGTCTATAAATTTTATCTAATTTTATGCGGAAGAAATTATAGTCATTAAAAAAGATAATAAAATTGTATTTTCTATAAGGAAATTGCAATTTACTTTTGAGAAGGCACTATCGTCTCTTGCATGCCAATATATAAATTACATGAAAATTTTGGTTAATATAGTTAAAGTAATAAAAGTATACTACAGCAACTGGAAATTGACATTACAAACGCGAAAACATCTTCATACAAACATCTTCATAAAAATCTAGATGGTGGCCTCTGTATGTATGGAATGTATATACGTATCGAACGCTCTTATATAAAATCATAGTTTTCATGACATGGTAAAACAAAATCACCGCCGATAGAAATTTATGTGCACGACGTTTTCATACGCTTTTCATTCTCTTTGAAATTCGTGAAACTCGTTCTTTGACATTCGTGTAAAACGAATGTCGCTTATTTTCCGCTTTGTGAATATTGTAAAATAAGTATTTTTATTCATTTGTTAATTGCATTGAATAACCCGCATGTAAACGTTTTGATGACTTAGACTAACTCTGATTAACATGAAATTCTACCGACGATACATATCGCTTCCCGTTGTTTATTTCCAAATGAAAAGTTTTTGGTATGAATACGTATTTTACATATATTATATTATTAACCAACTATCTATTTTAAAGCCACATTACGTATATTATTCAAATTAAGTTTAACAAAAATATCCTGGTTGTCAAATTCATAATCTTTTCAATTCATAATCAATCAATTCACAATTTCACAATCTTTTCTTGGTCACAATATCAATCAATTCGTTAACGCGTCGGTCGTGATAGCTATATTCACTAAATATCGTTTGACGAAAAAACTTAAAATTTTTACAGAAGGTAGAGCACATTGACTTACAAATATCTTAATAGTTAACATTAAAAATATTTCCATAGAAATAAATTAGTTTTTTTTTTCATTTTGTTTCTTCTGTGGGACATTAATTTAAGATCCGCAACAAAATGAAAATGAGTGATGTAGTATTATTTCTACTTTATTTAAATTCACAGCAATCTTTGCCAATTGCCCACTTGGAAACGTTGTCATGTAATGAAACCTAGGTCGTAGTAAAGAATTTAAATAAAGTAGAAATAATTCATGTAATTGTGAATATTGAATTTTTACAAAATTAACGCCGAATATATTCAATATTAGACACATCGTTTTAGGCTGTTCAAGAAATGAGATATTTCTGTACATAAGAGAAAACTTAAAATTAATATTGTGTGATATATACAAATACACACATAATCGAGAATATTGCAAATACTATCACATTTGGAATTATTTGTATAATTCTCCTACAATTTTTGCGTGGGCTTCTAAGGTTCTGTTTTCCCATAATTTTAAGCTCAATATTTCCAGAAATAAGGAAGAGGGGGTTGTTATAATTTATTTGCCTATCTGTCACTATCTTTCTGAAGAAGTACTTTTAAAAGTTATTCTATGATCTTTCTGAGTAAGCCTTTCACATAAGACCGCACACAGCGTATGGATTCTGAAATTTCTTTTGAAGTAAATAATTTGCCTCCTTCCACCCTAAAATTCTCAAATAAATATTTATAAAGTTAGCTTTTTTGATATATGCAAGCTAGAATAATTTATTACTATATCAATTTTATAGTTTCTATGTCTAGCGGCTTCCGAGATTAACAGCTCTGACATACGCAGAGACACAGATATAAGTCATGTTGTAAAGGTTGTAAAGGCTGTTTTTATAAATTTAATTGAACTAAAAAACAATCAAAACTTTTAACTGATAAAGATCGTATAAATGTATCGCTTTTAATAAACTTTGAGCCGAATTTTCCTCAAAACGGATTCAAAAAAGTTTGATACAAAGATTATCCTCTGGCGGAAAGTTAAGTTTGCTCATGTAAATGATTCTAGCTCATATTTTGTCTTAGGTAAAATTAATATAATTCTCTTCAATATGCTGACGTTTCAGATGTAACCTTAATTTAGTATTAAATTCTCCGTATTCACTCATTATATTTAATGATTAATTCTTAAATATACTCGGCCTAATATATTTTGTATTAAACGTAACCCCCGAGTTCGGTATAAAATTTAAATTTTTACGCCACGATATTCGTTTGCTTTGTTTTAATCTAAATATTGGTAATGAATCATTTTGAGTAATAGTCAAGTGTGTTTTGAACCTGGTTTGCAATTTAGTCCGCACTTATTTTAAAAATAAAATGTAAAAATAGTATCATTTATTTTTAAACGTAATATATCTTATTTTGTATATTAACATAACATATGGAAAAAAGAGTTACTTGTGAACAGAACTTGCAAAACGAGTGTTGTGCTCGTATTTCAGTACATATCAAAGTTAAGTAACTCAATGTCACTTATAAATAGGACTAGACAGACTTAGCATTATATGTAGATAGATTTTTTTAAACCATTTACAAATATTTCATTATATGTCCACAAATAATATTTTAAAAACTATGAGAAACAGAATTATCGATACATTTACTCGGTAAATTTCAGATGAAATTTTGCGGCTATTGTTTATAATTTTTAACTTAAAAGGAAAATATTTATAAATGCGTAGTCCAGTAATTTATTTACACACATTAACGTAGATTAAATTTAGTAATGAAATTTTTCCATATTTTACCTAAACTTCATCAAATCATTGCGATTTCTACCTTGCCAATTTAATCGCGCATTTCCCCTATATATACCTTTGAAAAGAGGCTGAAACCTAAATAGGTGAAGTTTTCAACGACTTTAAAGCTTGCAGAACACATGCTATCCAGCTATGCTCAAGAGTACCTCTACCCTCTACGAAGTCAGCTTGCTCCTGTAGTATTTGCGAGTCCATGAAACTGCGATGACCCTGGTTCAAGATTTGCAGAAGCATCTTATTGGAGTTAGGTGTTAGTGTATTCCACAAAAAAACCATTACAAAAATATGCCTTCCTACGAAAAAGCATACATGTGAAAATTTGTTCATGTACAGCGATTTGCATTTAGTAGAGTACACTTCAATTCCTTGACAAATGTCTTCTAAGAATTGTTTCTAATTTTGTGGTGGAAGAGTAGTGTTTTTTTGTTTTTAAGTTAATCTTGCCTGCTTTAAAACCATCAAACAAATAGTTTTTGGTATTTTGAAATTTGTCAAATATGCATAAATTAGATTTTTGATTCAACTAATTTCTAAAAAAATTACTTTGGTTCTTCCACATATGAAAAAAAAATTCATCCGTGACATTGTAAAAGCTGTTTTTTCCCAGGAAACCTCAATTAAATAATATACGGATTGATTGAACCTTATTCGTCTATCAGTCCTTATATGATAGTATCATGGCTCTTACGGTTTAAGTCTGATTGCATTAAATTTCCATTAAATGTATAAAAAAGAAATTAGGTTTTTCTCATAAGCCCCGTTGAATGGAGAGCAAGTAAAGATTTCTCATAGAACACAATTAAAAACCCGTTGAATATTTTCTCGTAGACCTCATTGAATAATTTCTCGGAGACCTCATAAAGCTCAATTAAAAACTTGTAGGAATATTCTGTATCCTTAATGAGATATAAGTATTCAAATCGTTTTACGGTATCTCTTCACTTGCTTATTAAGATCTAGTTAAACTCATAGTAATAATTCAACTAAACATAGGCAACCAAGTTATTTGTCTTACCTATGTTAATGATGTACTACCTAACCTATACTAATGTAGTATTACTACACAATATACTTAAATAGTGAAAAATAGGATTAATATTCATAAAAAATTAATAGAAAAAATTGTTACCTTAGGATATGGAAACTTATAAATCAACTTTAACGTTTATCCTCTCAGACTAAGAAAAATATAATTATTACATTCACATTCTAAAAATTACATATTTTCTTCAATTTTTGTTGCCAGCAGGTTTATTTGATGTTTATTGTTTTATTCTACAGGTTTTTTGGTGTTTATTGTTTTGGTAATTTGTGTTTTTGTTTACATGTTAGACACTAAGTTAGAAAAACGTGGATTCATTTGAAAAACTTTGATAAATTATTTATAACACTATATAATTTGCATGAAAAGAGAATTTTTTGCGTAGAATTTCTTTAAGATGATTTATAAGCCATCTTTTAATCATACAAAAAAATGACTGGCAAAATTATTTCTCGAATTAATAAGAAGAAAAAAATTACTTTTATGAAAAGCTTAAAAAAAACTATTCGCATGCCCTAAAACGCATAAACAGAATAGCTGCTCGATCCATCTTATATAAATATAGTGAGCGAGCGGCAGTAAATATCAAATAAAAGAAAAAAGAAATTGTAAATCAAGTCAATTTTTAATATTTTTTCGTAAAATACTAAATGAAAATTGCATATCTAGCCAATTTTTAACCCTTTTTCGGAAAACACTAGTAAATCACTATACTTGCCGTCTCCAAAACTCGTCAATCCAAAAAACTAAAATACTTTAAAAATACTAATTTTAAAGTATAGATTTATATAAATTAACACCAGAAGTATAAATTAACGCCAAATATAATCAATATCAAGGTACAGGTTTATAAAATTTTTTAAGTTTATATTAGCATCGACATTTCTTTTACGTAAAAAGAAAGTTAATTTTGTTGTTTTGTACCATTTTCCTATAAACGGCGTCAAATTTTAAAACAAAGTTTAGGTCATTAATCAATTATAAAAATAAATCCTTTTGAAATTAAAAAAACTTCGATTTGATTATAAATTTTGTATTTAGTAACGAGAGTCAGACTCAAGGGCCGATGTCACGGAGGACATTCTAAAAATACGGCTGGCTGGAACCAATAATTAACTAAAAACATTACCGAACAAATGTGTACATATTAATCATTTTAAATATTTAATAGTATTTAGATAGCATTATAGAAATAACATTTAGATATCGTTATCACTATCGATATCTGAATGTTATTTCTGAATCGGTTTAACACCCGTAGTGAGACAAAATGAACATATTATACTATTGAAAACAAATAATGCATAAAATAAGTCTATCAGTATTAGTAACGAGAGTCAGACTCAAGGGCCGATGTCACGGAGGACATTCTAAAAATACGGCTGCCTGGAACCAATAATTAACTAAAAACATTACCGAACAAATGTGTACATATTAATAATTTTAAATATTTAATAGTATTTAGATAGCATTATAGAAATAACATTTAGATATCGATATCACTATCGATATCTGAATGTTATTTCTGAATCGGTTTAACACCCGTAGTGAGACAAAATGAAGATATTATACTATTGAAAACAAATAATACATAAAATAAGTCTATCGCCTAGCATATTCACAAATAAATGAAACTATGTGATATAGTATTGTTTCTACTTTCTTTAATTTCTTTACCACGACCTAGGTTTCATTGTATTACAACATCTTCAGGTGTGATATTAGCAAAGATCTTTGCTAATATCCAAGAATCTTTGCTAATATCCCACCTGAAGATGTTGTAATGCAACGAAACCTAGGTCGTGGTAAAGAAATCAAAGAAAGTAGAAATAATACTACATCACGTAGTTTCATTTATTTGTGAATAATGAATTTCTACAAAATTAAGGCCAAATATATTCAATAGCCTAGCATATTATAAAAAGTTGCAGTTTGAATAAATGATTTCTCAGAAGAAATTCGGAAAAAATGTAAAGTGAGTCATTATTACTGATGCAATTTGAGAAACAAAGAACTAAAAGGCACATTAAATATAAGGCAATTTTAATTTCGGTAAAGAAAAATTAATTGGTTTTACGGAAGCTATCTCGCCCTTCGCACACTAACCCCTTTTGAAAATTTTCTGATAATACATCAAAAATAAAAGAAACGAAACTGAGAAAATTCACTACCTATAGGTCTGCAATTAAATGAAATATCTTTCTTTTTTGTTTTTTGTCTGTTGGTAACGTTTTCATCATCGTTAAAATAACGGTTGTACCGTTATTTTAGAAATCTTATAATATAGAAATTCAGACAAAGTGTAAAAACCTGCACGTATATCAATAGACATACTACAAGCAAATTTTAAAGATATAGAATTAAAGGGACAGATATAAGGGGCAATAGAATTCCCGACTTCCAACATTGCTAAATTTAAAGTGTTGATAAAAATACCAACGTTAAAATTTATTTAAATTGAATAAGCAATCTTTATCCATGAACCTAACTTAACTAAATTATTGGCAAACTAGATATTCTTTAAAATCTCACGTCTTATGAAGAATTTCCGATAGCATCTTAAAAATGAAAGGAACGAAAGCTTTATAAGATAATTCACGATCCATACGTCTGTAATTGTACGAAATATCTTCGTCTGTTGTTTTTTATCTGTTGGTTACAACCGTTGTTTTAGAAATCTGTTGATATAGAAATTCAGACATACTTAACTTGCACATATATTAATAGCTAACATACTACATGCAAATTTTAGAAAGGAAGAATAAATTTTAAGGAGACTAATAAGGGATCATTAGTTAAAAATTTAAATTGCTAAAATTAAAGTATTGATAGAAAGATCAGCGTTAAAGTTTATTTGAATTTAATAAGAAAATTTTACCACGAAATAAACTAAACAAAATAATTGGCCCACAAGGTATTCTTTAAAATCTCACAGTTTTTTAAAAATTTCCGATAGACGTAAACTTGTGAAAAGTATGCTATAATTTAATTATCTACTACTAATGCAATATTTTTTTTATAATGATAACTTCAGGAGTTTTCGGGATAAGGAAGGAAGACGTAACATGTCATTGTCCTTATTTTTAACAAAATCTCTGGACTATTTCATATTAGACTTAAAAAAATATAAAATATTTATGCGTCCCCCTTTAAATTGTTACGTCACATAAGTATGAAATTAAAAATAAAATAAATTTATTTTCCCCTGAGAAAATTTCTGTTTAAATAGTTATTAATGTTAAGTTAAATTGAAATCTGCGTCCGTTTATACTTTTTGTCATCAGATACTAATAAATTTTTCCAAATCCCGACAATTTATTCTCGAAAAAAATGACGTCCATGACGTTTTCAACAACATGTCTGGAACCATATTGTCTTTTTAAATGCTTGTTTATAATTAAATATAATACTTCAATTTTTTTTTCATTTTACGTGAATTAATCGCCTTTGCAAAAATTAATATTAATATCATTGATTACAATTAAAAGCTCTCGTTCGGCTCATTAAGCTTATGTCATAAATGAAACCGTTAATATCACGGCCCTCTTTTCTATACTTCATTCAATTAACCATGCAATATATTCTTTGATTTACTTATAAAATGAAAATTAGGTCATCTATGACGAAAACTTCATAAAAACATATACCGTTTCTAATTAAACTTGAGAGGAAATTTCTCGGAAATGTGAATAAAAAAGTTCTTTCAAAGAGTCATCTAGGGTGGAAAAGTTTAGAGTTTGTTCATGTAATAATTTCCGGCCCGTATTTTGTATTTGTTATAATTAACTTAACTCTCAGCCATATGCTGACATTTTAGGTTTGCTTTACATTAATATTTATGGACACTGGTTATTCGTCGAGCATATATTAATTAATTCATGTTTATTAATTCTGCGTAATACGTACCTTCATCAACCTAAACCATGAGTAAATATTCGGTGTAAATTTATTTAAATTTTTCCCAAACGAAATCTGTTGGCTTTGTATTAATCTAAACTTGGATAATGAAACATTTAGAGTAATGGTTAAGTAAGGTTTGAACCTAGCAAGGATTTGTTTGCAAACATAAAATTTAGACATAATATTAATTATTTTCAAACCTTACGCATTTTGACTTAAACTATTTCAATTGCCGTATAAAATATTATTAAATGTAGCAATTTTGTAATTTTTGAAGCAGCGGGCCTTGTTATCTGCATTTTTACATCAAATTTACCTTCACCAAAATTGTGTTACATAAAATATTTCGATTGACTAAATTCGTACTCTTACAAAAAATGTGCGTCGATATTTTGAATTCCAAACCACAATGCAAATTATTTTTGTCAAACGTTTCTGAAAAACTTGATTTTGGTATGCTTAAACATGGAACAAAAAGAATAATTAGTGATAATATAAAGGGTTGGTTATTGCAGTGAAACGTTTGTTAAATCACGCACGGGTTGCACGCACCTTAGCGAAATGTTTATGTGATAAAAAAAATCCGTGAGGCTTTTGTTAAAAACTCCTAAATTTTCTACTTATTTTACCGAAGAAAGGAATTTTAAAGAGAGAGAATGATGTAACAGAACACAACAAGGTGATTGTCTGAATGTTGCCCACATTTTTAAGGTATATCAAAAAACTTCAAAAGGACTAATTTCTAAGAAGGGAAAATAATACTTATATTCGAAATGATAGTTTGACATACTGTTTCACCAATTGTATCTTTGAATATTTTGAGGCACATGAGTATTCCTATTAAGCCGTTAAACATAAGCAGGAAGGCATGAAACGTAATAGAAATAGTATTGATATGAATTTTTCAAAATATTTCAGTGATACTTGCCGGAAAAGTATTTTGCAATAATAAAAAGAACTTTTATATATATATATATATATATATATATATATATATATATATATATAATTTTCTAGTATTTCGTATAAAAATTAGGAAGGACAAAACTAAATTACTGATATTTCGTCCATTTACCGTTATGCGATAAATATACACGAAATAAAGAACATTTTTTTTGGATATTTAAGAGGTTTATATTTTTCTTAAACACCTATTTCTTTCGTATATTTTTATTATGTTCATATATATTTAAATTAAATCAAAGAATTTCATTACTTTGAATTTACAAATTCATAAACTTTTTACATTTTATTTCCAACCAAGTTTTCCCCGCGTTGAAGTCTGTGTTGGCATATATCGTAGCACTACATCTATTGTCCTTTGTCATAGACAGTAGGAAGCGTATTAAACACGAACCACTTTAACAATGGAAACATTTTAAAAATAATACTAGGCAACAAGTATAATTTATTTGTGTAGTGTTTAGGGAAATGTTAAAATACTTGGTTTTGAATGAAATTCTAGGTTCTGTTCTTGGAATGACTTATTTTTCTTTTTTTAAATTAAAATAAAACTAAATAAAAAAAAATCAAAATTCTGACCTTAAGGGTGGTTAAAAAAACTGAAAATTGTTTTTCCAAAAATTATTAATTGAATAAAGACACATAAGTTTTTAAAATTTTTACTGTGTTTTGTAAACTAGAACAAAAATTAGTGTAGTATCAATGTTATTATCTATCAATAATAATATAGATAATCTGGTTTCATGATTATTAATCATCATGATCAATTATACACACAGAGAGGAAGAAGCGGTGTCTGCCGACAAACACTTATGCGTCTCCGCGCTTTAATTAGTCCTTAAATACATTATTTGTTAATGGGAACAAGAAAATCGAATATTCTTAGTTCCTCAGTTTTGCAATGACATAATTTGATTTTTATTTTAATAAATCCGTTACTAAAAACCGACTGAATTGTCAATTGTGTTAATTGAACAGGCAAAATAACAGTGCTACGACTTTGTAACTGGTAGGAATTTCTGATGGGTAAAAGAGATTTTCAACTCACAGTGCTTGTGTTTATCTTATGAAAAATAACAGTATTTTCTATTACATCGTTCAGTAAGTTTAACCGATTCTTCGAAATACTACAACAGCTCTGTAATTAGTCAATTGTGAAGAGTTTAATTAAAATAATTATGACAACGAAGTTACGATATGAAATCAGTAGCTACATAGTATTCATTTATTTCCCCAATGTTATGTGTATATACATATATAATACCCAAACTACTTATTTTATTTTGAAAACCCAAATATTTGAGCTAAATCTGTAAAAGACAAATTTTAAAATACGTACGTAAAATTGCAATTGACTCGCAAGATTTAATGAGGTAAGGGAAATTAAAAATATATTTAGATTTAATCCGTTTATTCGTCCCATAATGCGTCCACGTATTCGGATTGTTAAGTGATAACGCTTTACTTTAAAAATAAACGAGTCGAACAAACTTATATCATCATCATCATCATCATATATATTAATACGCTAAAGTTTTAAGATGTTACTCTCCCTTTTTAGAAAAAACCTCACAACTAATCCACATAAATTATATATCGTTTTATAGATAATTGCTTGCTCTACCGGCATCCACAAATAAAAAATTTATTATTGCTATTGTTTTTGCAAATTAATTAATTATTAAAATTATATACACAAAACAGCAATGCTGCCATCTAACGGCTCAACGTCAATATGATTGACGGTCGGTAAAATGTTTGTTTAATTTCAAATCCACTCACTAAATAAAGTGGCGCTTTAGCTCAATGCTTTTGATACTTGCGCCTCTATATGTCAATTTTAGTATAATATTTGTTTGATCTGTCATCTGAGCTTTATAATGGAATAAATAATAATGCGAAGACTTCGCACGGGTCACTCTAGTTAATAAATAATATATTAATAATAATCGAATAAACTTATATTTTATCAGTTGTGACATTTACAAAATTTCCTTAATTTGCATATACAGCTCACATTATGTTTCACTAAATAAAACTTTCTTTTTCGTCTCCATTAATAAACCAATTCCAACATTTTACCCGACAGCGGCATGCCGAGAAGAATATTTTGTTGATCAATTTTCATATGTATAAATATTTGTTTACGGGGGAATTCAGTTGTTATTTTTTAATTTCCGACGAATAACAAGATTTCGACAAAGGATGTGTCGTTAAAATCGTCTTGATTTTATGTTGGTGATGTCATGATTCATGCAATATGATGGCTTGGAGTTAACATTCGGTCGAATCTTGGCCATTAAGATAAAAAATAAAAATATAAAAATGGCCATTAAGGTATCTCTCAATATAAAATCTTGAAGAGCAATTTAAAAGAATATGTAGTATTTTGTATGAAGAGTAACTGGCAAAATTAGCTTTGAATAATTGGTTAATGTTTCCACTAAAAATGAGCTTCTCAAACTTATGTTGACAGCCAAAATTCGCAATAAATATAGAAAAAAAATTAAAAAATATTATTTACCACTTCGATACCCCAACACTAAATTAAAATCACTTTGAAAGACCCTATTGTAAGTATGTGCGTTGAATTAAAATCGTAAATTGAAATAAATTATTTATCAATTTAATTCAGATAATAATTTAATTCAATTTAATTTATAATCGATAATTTAAAAAATATAATATAAAATATCCACGTAAAAAGACAGAAAAAATTATGAAATTAAAATTTGGTTTTACATTAATTTTCTGAAAATAATTTAAATTTGGGTTCATCTCATTTTTTTTCATTAGTTTTTTGTGTTTCTTATAATTTAGTGTATTTAAATAAATTTCTATTAAATATTCTATATTTACATAAAAAAAGTGTTTCTCTTATATACTATATCATGACACATTTTTAGCTTTGCTTTTAAGAGCTATAAAATATAGTTTTCATAACTTCAGGTTTTTTTTATTAATTCGTTTTTTTTTAAATTTGCAATATATCGATCTGCTCGATATATTGCAAATTTGATATCGCAGAGACAAACTGTAATACGGAAAACAAAACAGAAATCGTAAAAACACCTTTTCACTAATTTTACGCCCATACAATTATTAACAAAAACGTATGTATTATAAAATGTATTTTTATAATAATTTTTTTCAGAAACTGTTAAAAATTGTTATTTAATCCTTTAACATTTTTCATTCAGTTTGATACACTGGATCACCAAGTGAATAATAGACACGGTTTTGTTACAACCTGTATATAAAAATTATTTTGCCATAAATATGATTGATATTAACTCATAAATATGATTTAACTACATGTTTAACCGACAATAACAAATGTTTATCGAAACTGTAAAGAAATCGATAAATCAAAATAAATTGTCTCATATTAATGGACAATGAATTAAGACTAAAATATAAAATAATGCCAAGAATTTTCTACAAACATGCATACAAAGACTGAATTTTTAATAAATTCATAATATATTAAGCTTAATTATTTTTTAATATTTAAGCTAAAGCTTTTCTTCAAAACCATATTTTGATATTACGTTATATGATTTAAAAAACCAATTCGGCAGTTTTAAATTGAATGATTCTATACCTTCCAGTACAGAAATAAAAGAATGAAATGATTTAAAATAACATGTAAGATAATAATAATACGAACTGTCGCTACTCGCACAGACTATAATAATTATTGACAAGAAACAAAACACAACAAAAAATCAATAAATATACTTCCTCAACCCTTTTCTGTTGTCATTTACTTCGAATACAATTTTGTCATTCAAGAACATTTAATAAACGGCTTGATTTCAAAATAACTCAGACATAAGATGTAATATGATCATAATCAGCTTCGGAAAACGTCATAAATATGTGTTTTCCTCCTGATTTTGTTAACTTAATATTAATCGAACTCGCCTCAATAGGTCTTAATCTTTTGGAACATCGTCGTGTTATAATATGATTTTAGACGAATACGTTATATTTATTCAACAATGATGATTTTATGAAAATAAGAAATATCAACTATTTCAACCAAATTAGTGCAGTTTCCGATTATAGGAAACTTGAAGGTTATTTGTATTTCAACCTCTTTTTCAACTAAAAATGGGGTAAGTATTCTTTTATCTTCGATATATGAGGAGAACATGTTCTATTTTTTACTCTTATGTTTTTGATGGAATAATCATTTCTCGTAAAATTTCTCTGAAGGATTATTGAACTAAATCACACATCTCTGGCTTGGGAGTTAAATCTGTATGCAACAAATTTCGCACATTCTTTCTTTTTATTAAAGTGTCCGCCATATTTTTTCTAAAAACTGTAACAATGTTACTGTGAAATTTTATAAACAGTACTGTATTACATTATAATCGGGGATGAGTGAAAACAAATTTAAATCCAGCGGTTTAGCGCAGAAGCCGATAAAAACAATTAGTTCATATAACGATTAATTCTAAAAGGTTACATCATCTACGTCAGCGTGTCATTTTTCATATTACATGTACGTTTACATACTCGTATCAATATATTAAATCTAATTTAAATCAACTTAATATTCTTAACATGAAACTAGGGACAAAGCAACACAAAGTATATCTAAAAAGTTCCAGCAATGATTTTTTCTCAGCGAAAAAACCAACCAGTGATCCGTCATTACTTTCCATGACGTAAAATAGGGTGTATTTACTGCTTTAGGGAATGATAATATTCGGTAAAAAACACGGTCTCCAGTAATTTCGTAACAAAAAGTGTCTATATTTTTACGGTCTAAGCATTTTTAAATTTATAATTACCTACATACATCAGGTATCTTACATCCAGTATAAATGTTCACATTGCCTAATGCACAAAATTTGTTAAATTTTTAAAAAAAATTTTGGTTGTCAATAATTAATCGATAAACTCATAAAGTACTTCTTTCAATATTTCTATATTTATTCAGTTCTATCGATTTGTTCTTAACATTCAAAAAATTGTATTGTGTGATGCCAAAGAATCACAGCCACTTTGACGAAAATTACATTTCGTTGGGGCTGTGCTCTTAAGTACCCAGTGTACAAAAATTGTAACAATATATCAATTTCAGTATTGGAATACGCATAGTACAACGCTTGTTATCCAGTGATTGCAATCGGAGAGTAGCATTAGTTAGAGTAGAGTAGCCTTAGGAGATTAGCATTAGTATATTTTTTTGAGAAATATTAAGAAGAAACCACCATTAATCAAAATTTTCTCCGACAAAGTTTTTTAACCCGTGAGTCTCAGTTTAAAAAGGGTACCCCTGATAAAATTCAGTCACCTTCGACGCAATTACCATCTTTGGCCAATTAAAAATATAAACACCGTACATTCTTACTAAGCCTAATACCAATTCAGAATTCACCCATATTCGTAGGTTTTAAAGGGCGAAATAGCAGGGCCGTTGAAGTTATCGGAATTTTTAGACTGATCTACCAAGTAAATTTGTTTACAGGACAATCTACCGACACTGATTGAAGATGTAACATAAATATAAAATAAAGTTTGCAGATATTGGAGACTTGATAAAAACGCGTCGACAATAGTTTCAACATGGCCCTGTCTTATTTGATCTATTATCGATAGGTGAGAATTATTTCACAGGTACCTCACGTCGATATGTTCCGATTAAGTCTAGCTTTACATATACCATAATTCAAATATATGCGTTACATTAATTATGATGCAACAAAAAGATGGCAGAATTATCACTTTTTCCTCCAAAAGTTAGAGAAAAATTATTCTCAATTTCAATAACTGCCGTTAATAGAATAACATAAATTATTTGTCATAGTTTTTCAGGTCTTTGACTTTCTTCTTTTACTACTATTTTATTGTCCATTATTATTGCAATAAAACAAAACGAAAATTCAAATATATTTTTTTGATTCTGTATTGGATATTTTTAATAAGTAACTAACGAATCAGAATAAAATGCTTGGGTGTAAAATAAATGTTATCCCACATATTGGACACTTATCTATATATAAATATATATATATATATATATATATATATGTATACATACATACATACATATATATATATATATATATATATATATATATATGCATGAAGTTTAACTTTACACATAAGTGAATAACGACTTGTAAAAACGAAAATTTTCTTAGTTATATTAACTTCAACAATTGAAAAAAAAAATATTTGTGTTGTATAGTAAAAGTAGGTCGATATGACCCATTTCTTTTAAATTAGTTCACGACCGAATTTTTCGAGAGTAAAAAGCATTTTTCTAGTACTCTTGACAAATTTTCAACGAAAATAAAACCTCCAAGGCTACGCAGACTTGAAATTTCAACATACTTGATCGATAAGAAAAAGTAATAAAGGAAAAGTCTCCAGTTAAATTTAAAAGTACGTTGTATTTGTTCACAGTTATTACCGGTTTATTTCATGAATGTTGTTGGCGCAATCGCTCTTGGAGTAAAATCAAATTATGAATAATTCAATTATATTTTAAACTAGCGTGACCCGTGCGAAGTCTTAGCATTATTTATTCCATTATGAAGCTCAGATGACAGATCAAACAAATATTTTACTAAAATTGACATATAGAGGCGTAAGTATAAAAAGCATTGAGCTAAAGCGCCACTTTATTTATACGTGAGTGGATTTGAAATTAAACAAAAATTTTACCGACCGTCAATCATATTGACGTTCAGCCGTTAGATGGCAGCATTGCTGTTTTGTGTATATAATTTTAATAATTAATTAATTTGCAAAAACAATAGCAATAATAAATTTTTTAGTTGTGGATGCCGGTAGAGCAAGCAATTATCCATAAAATGATATATAATTTATGTGGATTAGTTGTGAGGTTTTTTCTAAAAAGGGAGAGTAACATCTTAACCTTAGCGTATTAATATATATGATGATGATGATGATAATAAATTTCGCTTCATGTTTCGTATGGCACTAAACATTCTTAACGTAGTATGTGGCAGTAATTAATTCATTTGTGTAATACAGATCTCAATTAATTTAATGAATTTGAGATATAATAGACTATTTTCCATCATTGATGCGCAGTTATGTTTTGTTATTTTTTATTTTAAATAAAGCAGATATTACAATAAAGCAATATGAACGCTCCATCTCAATTATTTTAGTGTACTCTGGTTTACCGCCGCAGCGATTGAATGTGATTCTTCGTACTCTTTACGACTAATGATCTACTCTATGGAAGTAGGCAGTTGACATTTTTTTCTACAAATAAAATATGTTTTATGCAATACACTAAACAATTTCAGAACATGAACTTTATACCTGAACTGATGAACCAGAATTTTAAAATATACCGGAACTGTTTTTAAAATTTAGTAAAGCTTTTTGTCACACGTCTTATTACGTCACAGATTCAAAATGTCCGCTGTCGGAATGTATCCTTTATATACCTCAATTTAAAACAACGAACATTTACAAGATGACTCAGGTTCCTTTATGCCAGTCCATGTGTCATGAGTGATCGTCTAAGCAACCACGCAGTGTAGAAACTGGAAATTTGGCATACTAATACCATTTTGGAAGTACGTATATATTTCGTACCGTATTCAAATTAAATGGAGGAAAATATGTAGATAAATATATATCATATTAAAGAGAACGAAATTAATCTAAAAAATAAATCGATCGATAATACAGTCTATATTGATAGTAATTTTTGTCGGTGAGAGTTTGTGTTAATTGTTTTTTTTCTGTGTCTCTTATTATGGAATGAATGTAAGTGTATATTTATTATTTGATGCTTAGTTAGTATTGTTCTAATATCTTAATTAAATTTATTGGTTCATTTCAATACAACATAATATTTTTTATTCAAACTGACAAAATATATGAGCGTGAACCTTAATTATATTTACAAAATATATTAATAATATTGTTCAATTGTACATATTTCAATAAAATATTTTTTATAGGAATATAATTAATTTACAATCTGAGACAGTAACATTCTATTTCTTTATTTACTCGTTTTATGTATACCGAAATTAAATTTCACCCATTTTAGATTTTTTATTTTGAATATTTTTTTCTATTCATGTATTTAATTGTTCAATTGCTGAAAATATAGATTTATGTAACCTCGTCAGCAGCATAAAACTATATATTCATAATTAAAGAAAGCGCATAGTTTTAAAACCTTTTTTTTCAGTTTTTCTAAGATATTTTGTTCCAAAGTTTTTAAATTAATTTAGGTAACTTTACTTTTTAACTTTGTATTAAGTTGTAGTGACCTTTTCCGTTTGTTACTTTCATTTGCATTTTCAAAGCATTGAAATGATTCACCAAAACCTTAAATATATCATACATTTTTATTTAGACAAATGGTTTTTATTTAGGTTTATGATAAATTATTGTTTATAATTTTTCTGATAATAACGGATATTGTATTTTATAATGATTTTTCATTTTTAAGCCTTTTTCCTTATGAAACTGGACAAAACTTTTTTTCATAACTTTTTAAACTTACAAATAGGTAAGTATGGTAAAATGTTATCTATTTAATAGCTACACGTCTTTTGTATATACTCGAAAAATACAAGTACCTAGCAAGTCTTCTAGCTCCTTTCAGGGGTTAGTAGATTATAAAAAAACAATAGCAATTATCCAAGATCTTATATTTTTTGTAATTTGCACTATAATTGTGGCATATGAAAGATAATAAAACCTCTGTTGGGAAACATTCAAATGTCTCTAAGTGCCTAAATATGTACGAAATCGCCGTAGTACGAGTTTAACTCTTAATAGGTTTTTCCATAAAGTTTATCTAGATAAATCTCAAATATCCACTCATTTTATTTGAGTTTGAATACTTAGCATTTTTTAAACATCTTTTTTTTTATTAAGCTTTATTTATAGACCGCGAAAAAGCAATTATCACAAAAGTGCCATGACTCGTAAAAAATAATATATTTTCAAAAATTAAAAATGTTATTGATTAATAAATCATTTTAAATTTGTCTCCGAAAATTGTGTTAACTAGAATTAATATTGCCAGTGGCCTTCATATAGTCCACTTTGTGGAGGGGTAAAAATTTATCCGACAAAGCCATTTGTTTAAATTAAAAGTAATGTACGTTTTAAACATTTCACTTAACATCGATTTCATTCTAGAGACCAGAACATTGCCGAAATTTCTATATTGGTTACAATTTTGTGGTAAATCGATCCACTCACTCAAACTAGCTTTTGGTTTTAATTAATAGAAGTAAGCATTTCTTGCTTTTCGAAGTATACTTAGATCCTAATCAAATTTATCTAAACTAATAATTAAAATTAATAGAAATTTGCATTTCAAAGCCTACTTAAATAATAATTAAACTTACTTAAACTGTTAATTAAATTAATAGAAATACAGTGCCTGTATTTAAAAATCGTGGCAGATCTTGTTATTTTCATAATATGGCAGGCTATTTTTCTTTTATATTTTATTACTAGTTCATCCGCATACTGAAGAGATTGTTGGTTTCAGTAGACTAACTCCCGCATAATTTTAATATATAAAAATCTCAAGTTGTTTTGTTTGAAGTTACAAAGTACAATGAATGAGTTCAAGTCATACTAAATTAAATAGTGTTGAAGTTGTTCGTAAACTATGACCAAAAATCAATTAAAAATTAAATGGCAACTAGACATCTAGTTCGTAACTGTGCAACTGTTTAGTATTAATAAATAAAATATATTTTAAAAACCATCTTCAAAGAAGGTAGATACAACAAATTAATTAACTCAAAATAGATAGGCAATAAATAACTAAGCTACTTGTTTTTGAAGTCGGTGCCAGTATTGTTGACCAACTTAAATAAATTTGTAATTTAATTTAATTTAAAATGTAAATTAAAACTTTAACTTCTAATGAACTTACGTTACTAAAAAGATTAATAAAATGCGCATTTACAGTATAACAATTTACGTTTGTTTAAGTTGATCGGCGGTACTGGTAACGACTTTAAAAATAGATAACTGAGTTATTTGTTGCAAATAATTAGGAACATATTTTGAGCTTATCATTTTTTTTACTTTTTAACATCTACCTTTCTTGAGGTCGGTTTTTTAAAAGTTAATATAATAGATAACAGTTGATTTACTAATATCCGTTAAGGAGTTCTATTGTTCATATCCAGAACTTATCATCAGACCCAGGCCTGGTAAGCGGTGTAGTTATTTTGCAAAATAAATACCACCCGTAGCAAATATATTGAATCGTAGTTGAATTACTGCCATTCTTTCAGGAATTCCATCATTTATTTCCGGATTTCATAATCGGATTTTCATCAAATTTAAATGGGACTACACCTATACACTTTCTTTCAAATAAAACGGAATCATCAAAATCTGTCGACTAGATAAAGAATTATTGCTGAACATACATAAAATAAACATTCCGACGAAATGAACCTCCTCTTTTTTTAACTTGGTAAAAAGTAGGATATCTTTGAGTTTAAGCCAGTACCGAATACCATAAGGAAGGTGCTTACAAAATATGTTTGATAAGATCTGTATATTGCGGAAAAGCGCTAATTATTGTTTTACGATTCAGAGCACTACGTTTGTAGAGCAGCGTGTAACCATTGCGTGGGCGTTGCTATTCGCTAAACCGTGGGCGGGATATGCTCCCCAAGTTTAAGGCTGACGAGCGCGCTTTTTTGAGTATTTGTTTGTCTTGGAGTGAAAAACTAACACTACCGCCATCTCGCATTTAGAATCACATAAATGCATGTTATTGCTACGCTAGTAATATTTGTCGGTTTTTGTAAGATCGTGGGCAATAAAAATGCAAAGATGTAATTATAGAGAGTGATGACGAAATATTAAGGTACTATAGTTAAATCAATCAAATAACATACCCTTCGCTGAAAGTATGCGAAAGTCACAAAATGAACAACTATATATACTTTGTGTCAAATTAGAGATAATGAAGAGAATATGAAAAAAAATTATATTTTATCATCAAGGACAAGTGAAAGTTATCGAATTAGAAACGAAAAAATAAAAACTATATCAAAATCCCAATGGAATAAACTCACAGAAAAACAGATATGTTAAGTGACGATGACCTTAGCAGCGACACAGGATGAATAAAAGTAAAAAATAGCAAGAACAAAAGTTGGTCAATATGAATCCTGATACACATTCCCCACCGAAACAAGTATATAAACCACAACCTATTATAGCAAGATGAT
This sequence comes from Druceiella hillmani, assembly GCA_039881145.1. Taxonomy (NCBI): domain Eukaryota; kingdom Metazoa; phylum Arthropoda; class Insecta; order Lepidoptera; family Hepialidae; genus Druceiella; species Druceiella hillmani. The sequence goes on from JAYKKI010000117.1 coordinate 3,605,066, forward strand.
ATCAATGAATTAACTATATTTATAAACAAAACAATTTAAAGTGATCATTTTGAAACCAAATTAATAAATAATGACGTTAATAAAACAAATGTCTTATTTGAGTTTTTACTAATGAATAAAAAAAATCGTGTAATTTTATGGCATTCTTACGAAAATAAACAAGAGAGTGATATCAAATAATAACTAAAAAATCTATTATTCTTTTAGACTAAAAGATGTCATAAAAAATATGAAAGCTTATGGTTTGGAAGCATTGAATGCTATATGGAAAACTGAGGAACTATTAGACGTACTTAATGTTTAATTTAAGATCAATGTGGATGGAAATAGAATATATAGCATTAAACTTTTATAACGCGGTTGACTGTTGAACCAATTAAAAGCAATAAATTAATACAACAGTGCAAAAGCTGTCTTATCATTTGGTCACACTAAATATTATTGCAACAAGGTTCGATATCTTAAATTTACTATACGTTATTTGGCGCCTGATTTTAATAAATTAAGAAATATGCAGCTATTTAAAATGCTGTCACTGTAGCAAAAGTCATGCTGCAAACTATCGAGTGTGAGAAATGAGTAAAGAACTTAAATAGATGAACGGTAGCAAAAACAAAACTAAATGACAGGTACAAACTAATAAAATAGCAAAAGTATCCAACCCAGTCCAATACTACAAAACCAAAAACTTATGTAAGAACATAAGTTTTTGGTTTTTGGAACAGCTATTGCTGATAATTTTTCGGTAGTTAAGCAAACATGGAGTAAGTATTACATATTATTATAAAAGGTCATACCTCTGACTAAAAATAATTGAAGCATAATTTTCTACAAATAACTGAGTAGAATGCCAATAGATTGATCAACATGATTTACATGTAATTCTGTGCACTGAAAACATTTTCATGTCTTGTATCAGACACGTATCTTAGAGAAGAAACATTTATTTTATTCAAAAACTATTCAAGTTATCGTTCAGCTTATTTTGTTACCACGCCTTCTGAAGATGGCGCTGTTGTTATAAAAACAATATCAAACACTATGAAGTAGAGAAATATGTGACTTGTTATATCCAAGCTAGAATTGTGAGTATTGAGACCACTAAACAAAACTTAGAATAAGTACAATTGATTGTCCACCCAGACACAATACATATGCAAATCAATACGTCACGCTTTTTAACAACTTAAGTAATCGCTTTAATATTGGATGTGCTCATTGTTCATAAATGTTAAGCATATTCACTGGTACTCAACCCTAATTACTAAATTATAGAAGGATGTTGCAAATCAATATTAATGGGCAAACCAACGTTTCGGCCGACAAACCCCAATGAAACTTAAAACGCTTTTACAGCATTTAATACTATTAAAAAAATTAAACGCTTGTGTCACGATGTTTTCCCGGAAATCATTCGTCCTACCAATATGAAATTGACTTAGGTCAAAAATATATTAACTTTTATATATTTATTGTTTAACAATAAAAAAATATTTGTATGAGAATATTTCAAATGGCAATTTAAATTTTTGACAATATTTCTATTCATTGGGTGGGTATTGAATGAAAGAGCAAATTGTGTAGAATCTGCAACAGTGTAATTTTGTTTAAATTCTATGTACGGTAATGTTAGATATCCAAAAAAAAACATATTCTTCTATCTTTAAAAGGTTTTCCGCTCCAATCCAATTCCTATCTCTAAAACGTTTCCCTAAAAGTTATGTAAGAAACAAAATAGTGTTAACCTTTTAGGTTTTCTGGAAGTTTTCCGGGTAATTACAACGATGATTTCAAATCTTATAGTTTTTGAAAATTTTACTTTTGTGCCTATAAAAGGTATACTAAACGAGATATCTGTATGGTGAAAAATAATATTGGTATTGCAAAATAGCCTTTGAATTGAATTTTTATGCAACTTTGAATATTTACTTATAGCTAATTTTCTAAGAAACACTCATATTGTCAATTGTATCCGTATTTGATATTTTTATTTAAACTATTTTCTAACCTAGAATTATTCTGCTATATATTTAATACTTCATGTGTTTCGAAAATCTGCATTGGAATCGTTGAATTTAAATTCAAATATGGATTGTGTTAATATTTGTTTACCTCGAACAATCAAATAAAAGAACATAAATTTAAATAACTTTTTTTATGTGAGTTTTATCTTATTTATAAAACAATGTGAAAAATAAAAATAGGTAAATGTGTAACACATACACATGCATATACATTCTACATAAAAAGAGAAATTTATCCACGATATTTCTGCTTTTGGGTCTTGTATAGGGTTGTAAATATACTGACAAATGGAATGGTTAACACAGCACATAACCTTACCCAAATAGATAGTTTAGTTTATATCACATTGCATTGACATTTGTATAAGTTCCAAACACGTGCGCTGCCAAAAGGTAAGAGAAAACATATAAATATTATTTGGATAGAGTTGAGATAAAACTTTGCACAAAATCATCGCCGCCTACAGTCTCTGTACCATTGTTGTAGGTCTGCGTGATTGATAGTGTGTTACCGGAAATTATCGTCATCCGCCCTATCTCCTCGTAGCTGTAAAATTAAGTGGAATATATGGCAATAAGCTTAGTTAAAACAACTTTAATAAATTTGGTTCTATGTATCCATCAAGCGTGAAATTATCTATAAAAACTAGCATTTCCTTGGAAAATAAATAAATGCCTGTGATTTATTCATTTTTCAAGGATATGCTAGTTTTTATAGAAAAATATTATAACACTTTAATTTTATTGAAAATATATGAACATGAGTACTGAAATAATAAGAATACTCTTAATTGAGACGTTTTAACACCCTGCCTAATATTTGATAAATTGAAGTTAAAATTTTCGATGAATTTTGATTTTCTGTCACTCTTGTATTTATCTTTTTCTGCTCTGCAATAGGAAATTATGGTAATTTATAGATAAAGCTTGAAAAAATAAAACATTTTACCAAAAAATTTAAACCACTTGAAAAAACCTTTGAAAAATAATACATTATAATTAATAAAAATGTGAGAAATTAAACAAATTTGCAAAATATTGTGACTAATATAGGATTAAATATTTAATGCTAAGTTACCGACTCTCTCTCACTGTGTCTTTCATTTGCATGTACACATATGCACACATAAGAGCAACACACAACTTAGTACGGGTTAAATTTACCAATCTGACGGTTAATTTCTAAGTTGCTTCATGCCTTTAAATATATATACATATAAATATATATATATATATATATATATATATATATATATATGTATCTATATATATATATATGTATATATATGTATATATATATATATATATATATATATATATATATATATATATAATATATATATATATATATACATATACATATATACATATATATATATATACTATATATATATATATATATATACATATATACATATATGAACGTACTTACCTCCTTATCTAATTTTCTAAATGCTTCATACTTTCTATTTACATGAAAATGGTCACCTACCTTCCTACTAACAACGTATTTCATTCACATTTTGTGTACACCTGTACATATTCAACTATCTTTCTAATAATATTGTTTTTAACTTACCCATCTGTAAATACCTGTAGGTACGTAACCACCTGCCTGATAATATCTTGCTTATTTTATGACTTTTTTACACACCTGTACATATTTATCTATTTACCTGCTAATACCCTAGTTGCTTCACATGTTTAAAGATGTCTCTGCATATTTATTAACTACTAACATTTCAGTTGCTTAAAGCCTCGTTATTTACCGGTGTGTACTCACCTACCTGCCTTCTAATATCTAAGTTGCTTTATATTCTTTCCGTATAACTGTACAAGTTTAACCACTTACTTATTAATATTCTGATGGCTTTATTTATTGTAAATACATATACATGCAAATACATATACACACTTACTTACGTAAATACATATACATATGTACTTAGTTACCTATTTACTTTGTTATTTACTTACTTAAACAGTTACATATTTGATAGGATTATTTGAAATCAGTCCAAAGTTAACGAGTTCACTACATACCTTCAACGAGTTTCTGTGGCGTATTTTCGTACTGAATCATCAGACACGGACTCCATTTGATGATGATATTCTTCATATAACGGTGCCCAAAACTCCTTTTTTAACTCAGTTAAATAATAATAATTAAAAAATATTAACATTAGTTAGATTTCGTTGAAATTTTATAAATAACATATTTGTATCTATAAAACAAATATTACTGTATTTTTTTAATAAATTCACATCATCTTCAATAAATTATTTCGCAAGTTCTATTTTTCCATTATTTACTTTAATTTAATATTTCCAAAAATAATTTTAACCTCCTTACAAAATGATTGCGAATTTACCGCTTTTCTATATCGACATTAGACTTTCAACTGATTTCTTCATCTAACTTTAACACAATAAACTAACAGTAAAGTAATTTCCCTATTATATGCAGTTCATCTTGTTATCATGCCTGAGTTCAATGTTATTCTTTAGAGGTGATAGATCCATGGTAAACTTTCGACGTGAAGTCATATCTGAACATCTTATCATGGTTCGTCAAAGTGGAAATAAACAAGGAGAAAAATCTATGCACTGAATGAAAATGACTCCTTTTATAATGCCAGAAATCAATAGTAATTAAGAATTTCGTTTAAATAAGCATTTAACTCAGCCAAATTAAAAATTAAATTCATTAGTCTTGCTATTTTTATAACTAATTCAATCTTTGAAGCGGCCCCCTTCATTTAACAAGTTATAAAACTAATTTAGTCTTGTCGTTATTGTAAAATATTTATTTAGCGGATTTTCTTAAGCAGAAAAAAGTATTCATTATTTTATTTTCCCGAAGTATTTTTAGAAATTTTAGTTAGGGTCATTAAATTTAATCTCCATAGCCGATAGTAATTATTTCTTAAATGAGAGAAAAGGACGGGTTTAGTATGATAGTCAGTTTCTTACTACTTATTAATATTATGTTAAGCAATGTGGAAGCAAGTGACAGTTTACCAAAATATTCCAAAAATGAAAAAAAAAATTATGTTATTTATTAAGTTAAAACCAGAAAGGCTTATTGAATTTTAGCTTGTTGTAATTTAAGTTCTCAATTCTTTATTTTCTTAAAAATGTAAAAACTTAATGAAGAAAAACACTGGTTTTGTTTGTGATATTTTAAATTTTTTTTCAATCTTGAATATGTGAGATATTTAATAATTGACATATATTAGTTAAAGTTCGTTATTACGGATTGACTGAAAAAATATTAAATCGTACAGTCAAACAAATACATTTGCATTACAGCTGCTTGCTAATTTTGGAAGTTTTTTTTATATACATAAGTTTTTTGGTACATAAGTGTATTAGTTTAATAGTATTGCTATAATAATTCCATATTCATTGTCTACACTAAAATCAAAATAATCAATTCATAATATCTTAAAGAACCTCTTGTTTAAACCATGACTCCTCTGGTCTCAAAACCTCGACTCTCAACTCAATATATTCGATGTAACCGATCGAAGTTAAACAAAGAATACGTCAACTAACCATATTAAATACAAATATACTTTGATTGCGAATAACAAAATAAGATATTTAAAAAATTAAAAGGAGACTTATTGCAATATATGTAACACTACGAAAAACATTTTACAGTTTTGAGAAAAAAATGGATTTTTACATTTAAACCATAAAAATCAATATCCATAGAAGAGAAAACCATCACGTACTATTAAGTTTGAATGTATTAAGTAAAAATAACACTGTAATTAGTAACGATAATAATAATTTAATACCCCTAGCATCTCTATTCTTTAAGAATATAGGATATGTGCAAAACGTCTTTTACGTCACCAAATAATATTCAACTCATATATCTGAATATTTCCGGATATTTCCCTTACTCTACCGTATAAAATGTCGGTTTTCATACTCTAAGCCATGTTTATATTTTTATGTTGGTAGAAAGGTAGTGGGCGAAAAGCTGGGTTTAAAGCTTTCAGTTCAAACTTATCGAGAAGAGCGACCAATTCTATTGGACATACTACTGCCATTCCCTTTCGTATATACTAAAGCTTTTGACGGTTAAAAGAATATTTTGGTTGAGATTCTCGCGAGGAAGACATTTTGAAATGGTCCATTCTATTTATGCAAAATCCATCTACTGATTTCTTCTCGTGGGGGAAAATATATGTATTTTTGAATGAGAAAACGACGTTACTTTAGGTTACATATTTTCGTTTGTATTAAAAATATATAAGCTGGGAAATTTTTAATGTAAAGCTGTTGAAAATATGAACCATAAACATACTTTTTTTTTTCGTAGATTATGTTTTCTAACTAAAGAAAGCCTCAGAAACTAGCTATAGTGAAATAAAATAGTATGCGAAATCAATATCAGTACGGCATCATTTAATTAACAGCAGTCAAATTTGTGTGCGAGTGCAAATGAGAAAACCTTCCAAGATAAATGCCTTGTACAATTATGAAAAGCGCATTAAAATCGATTTAGTATAATTCTAGGTATAAATGGATAGGTAGGCAGACCGGCAAACGTATTTTGTAGTGAATGAAGATAAATTAAACCATGATTACAAATAAAATGTCTACTAAATTTTATTTCCCAGTACTAAAATATTATTATTATAACTAAGTAACCTTTATATTAAACATAGAGAAATTGAATTAAAAAAATTAGTTAGCAATTAAAGTCAAAATGCAATTATCTTAGATATAGAATGACAGATATATTTTATTTTTTATTAATAAAATTAACGTTCTCCTAAAGTAATGAAGACTTAATAAAGTAATATTATAATAAGAAGTCATGGTATCCATATTCAATTTCAATCTTGTAACGCAATAATTATACTAATATCCTATAAAATTAATCATGATTAATCATTAACTATAGATATTATATCCATCAGGAATTAAAATATTTTCTCTATTTTGTTAAAATAAACGACAAAATAATATATTAATGACACATTTAAAACAAAGGCGATAAATTTGAAATTATTTTATTAGATGCAATAATTCTTAAACATACTTTACTTTAAACCTCCTCAAAACGAACGTGGAAAATACTGACATCCCAGCACAGATTTGTTTTCTACCTAACACGTCATATTTGTAAGTTATTTTATGGGCAGCCTAAGTATTTTTCTAAATTTTAGTGTTCTGCATTTTAAGAGGAAAATAATAATTTCCTCTTAAAATGCAGAACACTAAAATTTAAAAAACAATTTATAAGGAAATTTACATTTTCGTTCCTCTCAGTCGATTACAATGCTATTTTCAGCTATACTTCAAATATTGACAGTTAAAAAATGTTTACATGAAAATTATGGAGATCCCTCCGCATAAAGTAATCAAGTGTGTTTTCAAATTATATATGTTATGTGGAGTATCAGTTGAATGACAAAGACATGAGAATTTTACGCAGTATAATTCTAGAGATATTGTTGAAAATGGGGATGTTTTCCTTCAAAAATATTTAAATGTAGAAACAAAAAATTTTTCATAGTCTTAAAGCATTCATATATTTGCATTTATTTCAGGTATTTAAAAATTTATGCAGAGATTATCAAGGGGTAAAAGAAGTAATATAACTTTTTTATTTTTATTTCATATTTCGTAAGTGATATCAATAGAATGTATAAAGTTGATGTATAAAGTTGATAAAGGTCTTAAAATATTTTTTCAAAACTTTATACAGAATATTTACAGAAATATTATTGAAAATGTAAACAAAATATATACTTTATATAACAGTTTTCCGTTAACCATAACTTGATGGAGATGGAAGCGACATTGTTTCCTAGAAACAATTTTCTTTCTCTGAATATTATACTAACGTTTATTAGCTTAACAGATTAAGAGGTGAGAACATATTTTACGTTCTACATGAGAAATAAGATATATTACGATTGCACTATCAATTTTTAATCGGAACTATTATTTAATATTACTGAAATAAATATTTAACCTTTAAGAAGATCGTCGTGTATTAAAAAAAAACAGCTATTAAAGCAAAAATGGACCCAAATTCACAAAAGCTAAACTGGGGTAACAGTGTTTCTCCCATAGTTAATTTTATGTGGTATGCTCATAAATAAGCTCACGCCGGCGTCTTCTTATAATATTGCTCCACTCTTAAATGGGAAATGACTGGATTTGAAAAGAAGTATTGTAATAAGCCTAACTTACGAAAAATATTCATTATACTAGAGCACTTAATATACATACCATTTTTCTAATATCATTACGGATACATACGATTATCCATAACTGTTTAACATTTTGTTGCTGTCGAGTTTTCGCTGGTAAAGTGCTAAGGATTGACGCGTGTACTTTATTTGAACCGTAAAATTTTAAGAATGAAAAAGAATACTTCATAATTTACAAAGAATAATATGCAATCATGATATTATAGAAGTTCTGCGATGACTGTATATTTTTATTTCAAAGTTTTCGAGCTATAAACCCAACTGTAATTAAAGCAATAAAATACATTATTTTCACGATTAAATACGTAATTTCTATTTGTCAGTTATATAATCGGAAAATCAAAATAGAAACGAGCAAAAAGCTTAATGATGAGAGATTTTTTATCTTATCATGAAAACAATTATTGCGGTACATAAAAATTATAGTATGAGTTTCCGTTTCCATTTTGTAAAAAATGACTGAGAAGAAACTCCATTTATAATTTTGATCATATTTCCATTAGTTTGGTCTCGTGGGCTATGAAAATCTATTACTCTAAACTACTACTGAAACCATAACACATTCATTCCCACAACAATAAATATTATTTCTACATAAAGGTTTTTTCTGGAACAACAGAAAACCAAATCGGAATTATTCAAGTTATAATATAAAAATAAAACCAATTAGTCAAAAAGGTTCAATCCAACCTTTCATAACACGACATTTAATTTCCAAAATGATCGAATCTATATCTTCAATATTTCAAGCAAAAGTCGACAAGGCTGCACAGGTCGCCTTTTCGTGCGAGGCAAGACTTATGGGCTGATCCTGATTAATAGAGTAACTAGAAAGACTGACTATAAGTTATGGGTCGCACGAGTTGGATTTAGACAAGTGAGGGTTACAGTTTAGATTTTCTCGCTCAGGTATTTAGATTTTCTCGCTCATATTAAAATCAAACTTAACTTTATAAACCTTTATCAAGTTTTGCAGGGATATTTTGACAATGGTAAATATATCATTTTAAGATTATACAATTTTTGCAAGGAATGACATAATTAAATTACGAATATAAATGGAATAGGTTATTCCTTCAAACATTCACACAGTTGTAAAATTCCTTTCTGACCTATCTAATGATAATTAATTGAATAACCAATAACAGGTACATACAAGATGTTTAAGCTGAGCTCAGATACTCAATAGAATAGATGCAGTGTACAAAAAGAACATAATTAAGTTATAATGCAGATAAATATAAGGAAAGCTTTTCCGGAAGAAAAAATGATGTAAAATACAAGTGATTTAATGAAAACGTCAAAATAAAACAATTAAATTAATTTATTAGACCACTCTCCGTAGAAAGCATAAGAAATCAAAATTTAAATAACACATTAAAAAGTAAGTTTCAAATGAATAAAAGAACGTTAAACAAAGAAGTTTTATTTAACAGTTTAAATTGCTTCTACAAGCATTTAAATTGTGTTTGAGAATATTATTAAAAATATAATTAGAAACGTCTATTACCAGAAAATAAGACTATTTAAATAAGTTTACACTTTAGTCGAAATAAAACATTAAGAGTTTTGAAATGGATTAATTTGAAAATGAGTTTTAAAATCAGTAATTTGTAAACTTCATATAATGTTCCCAATTAATATAGATTTAAAATTATAAACTTAAAAAAAATAAAATTTTCATCTGTGGTTGTATGGAAGTTTTTTTTTACCCAAAAATAGGCTTATGATTAAAAGCTAGTGAATAAGTGAAAAGAGAATGCTTTGTTCTCCATCATCAAATTGAACTAATTTAAACGTTAATTGTAAAGTGGTAATCATGATGAAACGAAAAAATATGGCACACCTAAATAAATACGAAACTATTTTAGAATTATCCATCATATTTATCTTAATACGGATCGAAAAATTATTTCAGCAATATGAATAAAGAAAATCATAAAATAATAATGAACTATTTACAAAAGTAATTCCAAGTTTATACGTAGCTAGAAACATCTTTGCCAATTTAACACTTAGATTTTTAAAAATCAAGATAATATTTTCACATTTTTTCTGATGTTATGGGTATTACTCTGTTATGCGTCTCAAAAGCATAATCCTTTGCCATAAACACTTTTTTATCTACACCTGTATCTTTAAAATTAACCTGATTTTTTCCACTCTGACGACACTTCCTTTGTTACGTTTAGTTTATTTTACAGCTACTCTAATGAAACAGTGGTTTCCATGAAAATATTGTAAAAACATTTTTTTTTTAAATATTGCAAAATTATTTTAAATTTTAAGTTTCAAATTAAAAAAAGAGACAAAAAGAGTATAAAGAAATGCGAAAAATTAAGATACTAAGCTTAAAGAATTACAAAATTTAATGTTAAATTTTCATAGCAGCACAAATGATACAGGTATTAAAGTCGATTTTAGTCATCTATTTTTAGAGTTTATTAAACTTATTAATTTATAAAATCATTAAGATAATTAAACTTCACAATAACAAATTATATCCGCATCATTTAAATATATATATATATATATATATATATATATATATATATATATATATATATATATATATATATATATATATATATATATATATATATATATATATATATATATATATATATATATATCAATGTGGAAAGGTTCCTGTAAATATAAATTCGAAATTCTAGACGAAGTAATTTTCCCAACCGTATTCATGAGCCGGGAATTTCAAATTGTTCTTCGAAAACAATCCGATATTGAAACATTTAATACATTTCAAATCACTAAGTCACGATTATTATCATTGAACTCAAATTAGAGAGGATAATGACTTTCGAGGGTCTAGCGTGAGTTTTGAAGTTTAAGGTGCATAAAAATCAGTGTGACAAAGTGACGAGTAGCTACTAATAAAAATATTGACTTTATTACTGGTTCTACAACCACAATTCGACAATTTGAATAGTTAACCTAAAATAACAGTCATCTGCACGGTTTTCTTGCTCACACTAAATGTAAAATTTTGTTAGCACTGTTAAGCCCTCATTTTAAATTGCATATATACTTTGGGCAAAATTTTTGGGAGCCTACGGTTTTACCAATACTTGTACTTAACATTAAAATTAAAGCATAGATTACTTTCATCACATATGCCTTCTCCCAATATTGAAGAATATACTTCTATAGGAATACGTAATGTAAAATCTTCACTTACAGAACTGTAAAATAAGATAAACACATCCAATTTCGCGGAATTAATATTATAGTTGATCCCAAAATGTTAAGAAAAATTTAAATAAAATTATTTTACTATTGTATTTTATTTCCTTTGCTTGTGTCTATATAATATCACGAATAGCCAATAGACCAGTTGTTATAAACAAAGTATTAGAATTGCTTGTTCGCAATATAAGTAATGTGATTAAGGAAAAATTTGAACGCAAAAGTGGCCGGGATGTATCCACCGGAGGTCGGCGTTTTCTTCGCCTTCTGTATGTAATTGATGACGATCATTAAGAATTTCAAGCCATGCATTAATAACTAGTGATGTACCCCGATGCAGAAAAGATTCATCTTTTTTCCCGCAGAGACGAAATGGGTTTTTATTTTATTGATTCTGAAAATCTACGCCGCTAATGGCGCAGTAGCGATCGTAGTTAGGCCTTGCCCTTAAGCAATGGACGTCATTCATTCCTTTCTTTTTAAATCTAGACAGATATTTTGAGGATATCAAACTATAATTTCATAAATACGACTGTATAGTATAAATGATTGTAAACATTTTGTTTAATATAATCATTTAATGGTAAAATAATAAACATTACTAAGTGTCTTACTCCGTAATATCAAAATAGATTTGCATGAATTTGTGAGTATATATATATACATATATATTGGATTGACTAATAAATTTTTAACCCCGAGTTGCTGTCAACAATTTTTTTTTTAAAAGATATGTTGATATGTTACACCTAACGTAATTTAAGTATGAATCATACTTATCAAGTACTTTTTGCCATTTAGTTAGCAGTGACAATATGCCTTTCTTGTAAAGTTCTGTGTCATTGATTCAAAAAACTGTGCGAGGTCATTTTAAAGATCTTAACATCGAACTTTTTTTGTGTGCGACGAATAAGGTGAATGAGTGAGTAGAATTCACCGAACCCCTTTAAATATCATAAGTACGTTTCGTGACACGTGTTCCTGAATTTTCATGTAGAAAATAAACTCGATCCTGATGTTGACTACTCAATTTGTTAGCTAATTGGGCCTATTTTTCACAGTAAATATCTGCATATGTTGTAGATTCCTCTGAAAGCAATTTTGAATGAGTAATGTCCTTGACATTCCACCAGCAGCTGACCATTATCTTTTTAGCACTTTTTTGAGGTTTGGATATTGAAACTCCTCTTTTTCCGACACCCACCAATTAACGTTTGCGTGTATAGTTAACTTATGTAATCCACCTCTCATCGTCAGTTACTAACTGATACAGTCAGTCGAAGTAACGTTTCAATGTCAATAATTGTTGACAAGATCAACTCTGCAATGAAGATGAAGAGTGATGACAAGTCTAGGTACAAGGGTACCCACACACCGTATTTTGAAACTTTTCCCAATTTGTTCAAATGTGTTTCTAGGGTGCCGTGATTGGAGTGTAACTCATCTGCCAATTAACGAGCCGTCAGTGGAGGATCCTCCTCAATCAGGCGTCATAATCGTTGAACGTCACTTTGGCCTATTTATATCTTATAGTAATATCTTCTAGAAGTTTCGAGAATCTTTCTAGAAAAGCCAAGAAATTGTTGCTAAAAACTTACTAGGCAATATATATATATATACATATATATATATATACACACACATATACATATATATATATATATATATATATACAAATAATATAGGATACCTAAATTTTCCCAATAGTTATTCAAATCGATGAACGAAACAGATCCAATGAATTATTTTTTTAAATTACTACCCATTTACTTCTAAAGTTTTTAATTATTGGTTTATGCTTTTTTTCTCAGTTTAGTATAATCATTTTATTCCATGCAACAAGCAGGTAACATAAACACGTAAATAAAGTAAAATTTTGTAGTTGTTATTATTTACTTAATTGTTGACGCAAGTTAAATGAAAGAGGAACGTGGTTGAATAAGCAATTAGATTGAAAGAATAAATAAGTGAAAAAGCATTATTATTAGGCCAACCCGAGAATTGAGAATAAACAAAACATCACATTTGTTAAAGTTTGTTCTAGATTATTTCGTGACCTTCAAAAATTAAAAGAACGTACGAAAAAGTCATTTTGCATGAAATGTACACAAATGATGTAGGATTGAAGAGTGATTTGAAAATGCTACCGATATTATCAAATTTCACCTTTCCGGTTAATGTTGCCCCTATGGTTTTCTTATTTTTATTTTAATCAAGCATAAATATAGAAAAATTAAAGCTTAAGGATACCGCTTCAGAGCTACAACGAAGATACTATACAGTAACGTTATATATTTATTCCTTAGTATTAGTGTGGTACAGGTGACGTATGGTATCGTAATTATAATAGCGAGTGGGAAGTTTTTAATGAAAATGAGACACATATCTTATTAAAAAATGAAGAAAACGCCTACAATATTCTACTCAATTTCTTAAGGAAGCAAGTTCTTGTATTCTTGTAATTATTGCATATAACGATTATTGTACTGCAATTTATTGCGCATATGGAATAGAGTATTTTCGGAAAATCGGGGAAGATAGAAAGGAAAATTTCTAGAAGAGCCATTTTAGAAAAATAATTTTTTTACGCCTTCCACCAATTTTTTAAATGTGTTTCTTCGGCTTATTGACCTGAACAATATGTATACACACACACACAAACAGACACACCCACACACACACACACACATATATATATATATATACTAGCGTGACCCGTGCGAAGTCTTCGCATCATTTATTCCATTATGAAGCTCAGATGACAGATCAAACAAATATTTTACTAAAATTGACATATAGAGGCGCAAGTATCAAAAGCATTGAGCTAAAGCGCCAGTTTATTTATACGTGAGTGGATTTGAAATTAAACAAAAATTTTATCGACCGTCAATCATATTGACGTTGAGCCGTTAGATGGCAGCATTGCTGTTTTGTGTATATAATTTTAATAATTAATTAATTTGCAAAAACAATAGCAATAATAATTTTTTTAGTCGTGGATGCCAGTAGAGCAAGCAATTATCTATAAAATGATATATAATTTATGTGGATTAGTTGTGAGGTTTTTTCTAAAAAGGGAGAGTAGCATCTTAACCTTAGCGTATTAATATATATGATGATGATGATGATGATATATATATATATATATATATATATATATATATATATATATATATATATATATATATGTATTTATATATATATATATATATATAAACATTTTTTCATTTTGTCTAATTAGTTGTTGTAAAAAGCTAACTGCTTTTTAAACACAAGAAAAATATCTTAATACAATACTAAAATACTTCACCCTAACTCTTTGATATAAATGGTAGGAAACGATGTCTTTTTTTATAAATTATCTAAATAATAGAATAAACTTTTAAAATAAACTAAACTTTGTAATCAGCACATGTTACGGTAGTAAAATTTTAATTTGTTTGTGTGCCCGCGCGAATACTTGGGGTTTCTAAAAACGAAGTTTTTGGCAAATCATATTTTTTATAAAAAGTAAGGTAGATTATAGTTGTGGATACCATTTTCTAGAAATGATATTGTAGAGTTGGTAAAAAAGAAATGAGCCCAACTAATTCACATATAATTTATTCGTCTTTCACTCTTCTGTAAAATTTGTAAAATTGTATGGAAAACAGTACAATAGGTACGAATAGTACGATACGTCACACTTAAAATTCATCGTATCTCTGAATTTGTCGGTCAGAAACCTTTTTATTCGATTTTAATCGATCGCTCGGTGCCTCAACGTAAAAGCCGCCAGTAAATACAAATCGTTTATTTTGAATAGTAGGGCTAGTGCCTAGGTATTAATTTGACTTACTTTTTGTAGTAAAATATTGGATAAAAAAGAAACATCTTGATTTATATTCGGATAAATCCAGACTAACATCAGTCACCACAATCACTTAGTGAAACAACAATCACTTTACATGCCGGTTTTAACTCACTGTCAATATTCTTCGCTGGTGGAATTGCGCCTAGCGTTGCAGCGTCAACACGACTGGTAGTTGCTACACCTTGTGGCCGCTGCTATGTTTTTTTCATTCATTATCTCATTCGTATTATATGTTTTTTAGATAATCTGAACTGAAAATACCATACCCCATCATTTCCACCAGAGAGAAGATGAAGTAACTATTAAGATAAGATGAAGTACGTATTCAAAGTGTTTTCCCTGTACGATTATTATGGTAGCGGTAAACTAATTGTGATTATAAAAGTGAATGGAAATCGTTCAATGAGAATAAAATATAATTTGTACCAAGTACTGGAAATTCTCCACTAAATATCTACGAGCATCACAAGTATAGTACAAATATTCACATAATGAATAATTTATTATACTTTTGAAACATCAACATATAATAAATAAATCATGTCGCCGTTTTAAGTGCTACAAAAATAAGCACGCCACTTGCTCCCAAATAAAAGAGAAAGGAAAAAATGTAAACTCGACAAACATGATGAAGAATAAACTTTTAGCTAATCGTAATATGGCCCGAGGTGCTTCACTTGAGTTTTTTCATTTATTTGACACAGAATAAAGTATAACGATACGCCGAAAGATGACCTGTTGTTTTATTATCATTAATTTTCTTCGTTGCTGCAATTTTAAAGCAACATGTAAAGTTTATGACATTAAATTAACCTGACGATGTAATTCATGGTATATTTTAGAAAAACCATATTTCTTTAATTTTTCTTTAAATAGAGTTTTAAGAGTTTAACAACTCAATACAAAAAGTAACGTAATCCGAGTAAAATCTAAAACTGATTAGACAAAATTAAAGTTAGTGACATATATGAGCGAAATATGCGGAATTCATGGTAATGATATAAGCTGGCTTAAAGTATGGCCGAAATGTAATTTAAATAAGCAACATATCAAAAATTTACTTGAAGCTTATTCTGTACCCAAAAAGAATGTAGAGTTGGGAGCGAAATCCTATTAATCACGTAACGTAGCGTATATATTACCGTAGCACTTTTGTTAATATCATATTATACAACATGAGGAAAATTCACAATTAAGTGAAACTACGTGATTTTACGTATATTTACGTATTATTTCTGCTTTCTTTAAGTTCTTTACCATGAACTAGATTTCGTAACACGAGCTAGGTTTCGTTACAACATATTCAGGTGGGCAATTAGTAAAGATGAGAAAAATTGATACTGTAGTTACTAAAGAATTTTCGTCTGTATAATTATACACATTTATTCTTTATATCTATATCACATTTTAAATTGATACGATCTCATTTTTGTCTTAATTCTTTATATTGTGTTTGCAGGTGGAACTTGGCATGAATTTTGTATAATTTCAAGGTTTGCTACCATGTTGCAGAAAATATTTTAAATATTTTCCCGTTCATATCACACAATTTGAAAAAGTAAATTTAATTTAAAAACAATAGACCGATGAAGTGAATAAGAGATTATTTTTGTACGAGTACATATAATTGTCGTTTATATTAGCACATTAGAATATATGCACTAATCCCAGAAATTGCTCAGGTAGAGAAATTGGTCATCGTGAGTCAAAGAAAAACGAACATATTTAAAAAAATATTTGGACGTGTAACACAATTTTCGTATTTCAAAATGGCGGTTTTAGCAAGCTCCCCTTCTTATCATCCCCAATTTTAAAGAAAATACTGAATTCCATATGCATAATAAATTGCAATACAATGATAGTTATATGCAATACATTGCACGAACATAATTACTTAGGAAATTAAGTAGAACGTTATTATTCACAATTAAATTATACTACGTGATGTAGTATTATTTCAACTTTCTTTAAGTTTTTTGCCACGACCTAGATTTCGTTGTATTACAAAATCTTCATGTGGGCTATTAGCAAAGATATGAATGGCCCACATGAAGATGTTGTAATGCAACGAAATCTAGGTCGTGGTAAAGAACTTAAAGAAAGTAGAAATAATACTACATCACGTAGTTTCATTTAATTTTGAATAATTAATTTCTACAAAATTAACGCCAAATATATTCAATAGAATGTTATTAGTTTATTCTTTCTTTCTGGATTACACTTATGTTTTGTTTTCGTTAAACACTTCTCACTCGCTGCTATAATTACGATACCGTTAGTCACCTGTACCACAATAATCGTAAAGGACAAATATATAACATTACTGCGTACTATCTTTTTTGTTGCTCTCTGGCATAATTGATAATTATGCTTAATTATAAGTATCATAGACTTAAGAAAAGAAAGGTGAAATGTACTTTAGGTGGTAGGAGGGGATGGGGATTATAGTGAAATTATGTCGGTAGTAGCATTTTAAAATAATTTTTCATATGTCATTTGCGTACATTTCACCCAAACTGACTTTTCCGCAGATTTTTAAAAAAAATTTGAAGCTCATGAAAGAATCTAACGCAACCTTTAGCACTTTTTATTGACGAAATAAAAACGCATATGGACTTATTCAATCCTGCGAGCAAATTTCTTACATTAACACTTCGGTTCTTTTTCAGTTATCTTGCATCAGCAATTCAAGCGATATTGACAACTATGAAATGTTTCTTTATTTACATGTTTATGTTACCTACTTGCCGTCTGAAATTAAATTATTACCCTAAATTGAGTAAAACTACATGTATATACGATATAGTGGAAAATTCTGATTGTGTTATAACATTTTTTAAAAATTGCTACCTGAAAAGTACAGTTGCAGAAATGCACAACGTGAATTCATGAAATCCGGTTAGATATTTCGGAGTTATAGGAAAATAAATATTTATCAACACATCCATCCAACTATCCAACGGATGCATGTCATATAACCATTTGTATTTATGATATTAATTAGGACTCGCCAACTGTCTTTTTTTTGTCTAGATATATTGTACATGTTGACTTTCGGCATCGAGTAATGTTAATATGGGTTCATTAATTTTACCAATAAATAAATATATTAACCAAAAATATTCACAACCATTTATAAAATCCAATTGTATTTATAAATATATATTCAGAAACAAATTTACACTATGTGTTGGAAAACATTTTCCAAACTTTTCCAAGTTTGGTTTGTCCTCAAAATCTCTGCGTAGTCCTTAAATATAAAAAAAAGGTTCTTTATTTAAGGGCAAAGCCAGGCTAAGATGGTTGCTACGCTATTGGCGGCGTAGATTTACAGAATCAATTGAATATAAACCCGTTGCGTCTCTGTGAAAAAATACCCACAAAAGCGTTCTCGTATTAAGTGGAGTAAGTAAAGATGAATCTTTTCCGGATCGGAGTACATCACCGGCTAACATTGCAAGGCGTCAAGTTATTAATGATCATCATCAATTACATACAGAAGACGAAGGAACGCCGCCTTCCGACTTATACATCCCGGCTGCTTAGACGCCCGAATTTTTCCTTGAACACATTATTTATATGGCGAATAAGCAATTTTAATACTTTTGGTTATAACAACAAAATTTTCTACTGACTAAGTTTCAGCGTATACGCTTCCTTTCTTTCTTTAATCGACTAGATTATTGGAAAACTTTTTGATATGAAAAATTAAAATTTAAATATGGTGTATTTAAAATATGAAAAAAAGTAAAAGGGTTGTAATTGACTATACATAGTAAAAAAAGTTAATTTTGTTTTTCGAGCTAATTTGTATACAAACGAAAATAAAATTTGTAAATAGGAAAATGTTTTACTGCCATCATATGAATTGATTCTGGTCAATCGATAAAATTATTTAAAATTAGCTGTTATGAACAACGAAATATTTGTATGATAATGATATAATTGACTTGCTTATTAATGGAAAAATAGCACAGTGAAATAATTTAGATTTTTTTATGTTTCGTTCTTCCTTAATAAACAAATTAATTGTTACAATTAAATGGGTACAATTAAATGGAACTACTTCACGTGGTTCCATTTAATTGTAAATAATGAATTTCTACGAAATTAACGCCAAATATATTCAATATTATTATTAATGCAAATAATTGTTTTTAGGTACGTCAGAAAGAAATTTTGTAATTGTTTAAAGAAATAATTTATTCAATTTAATCATATTCGTTATTTAATTCTTTACCAAAATTGTATATTTTTAAGATAATTATATATTCGTTTCTGTCAAAATCTTCCTGCAAAACTTGATAAAGTTATGTTCGATTTTCATATCTAGCTTAAATTGTATGTCAGCGAGAAAACTTAACCTGCACACTCTTACTTATTCAAACGTAACATGTGCGACCCGTAACTTATAGTCAGTCTAGTTAGTCACTTTATTAATCAGGATCCGCCTATAAATCTTGCTTCGAAAGGAAAGGCGACCTGTGCAGTCTTGTCGACTTTGCTTGAAATATTACGCTATGATAACATAGGTTCAGTCATTTTGGAAATTAAACGTCGTATTATGAAATATTCAATTCAACATTTTTGAATAATTAGTTTTTTTGTATATTTTAATTTAAGTTTTTCCGATTTGCTTTTCTGATGTTCAAAAAAAAACTTTGTGTAGCAATAATATTACTTTCTTGGAATTAATGTATTATGATTTCAATATTAATTCAGATGAATAAATACTCGTAGGTCACGAGACCAAATTAAACGAAATACGATCAAAATAATAAACAGAATTTCCTCTACCCCATTTTTTTGGCAATAGTAACAGAAACTCGCGCACTCGGATTTTCAAGGGAAAATTAAAAACATTTACCACAGCTTCCACTACCTAACACCTTTTTATCGAACTGCGTAATTTTCTCTTACTTTGCAATAACTGGACTATTTAATTTAATTACAAAACTTAACCAGGGAAGAAGAGCGCGTCAAAAATAGTCATAAAATATTGTAATTGCAATGAAGAGTTCTCTTAGAAATTATTATTTTGTATGTTGTTTTTTAACTAGTATTGTGACATAACGAATTAAACTTAACTTTCTGAAATGATTTAGGACACTCGGGTATATTGAAAGATCCAAGCTTTTTAAAACTACGGAAAAATACAATATTGATTACAATTAAAGAAAACTCCATTCAAAGAAAAAAAATCTTTGAAGGCTTAAAATTATGCACAACCGCACCATTTGATTACTTACCTAAAAATTTAAGTATTTTGTGAAAATTATAAGATCAATCTTGTAATTTTCAAAAATTACAATCTTAAGTTAGCTAATTAACTCTTTGTACATAAAAAGACGTTGCCTCTGTTATAAATTTCTGTTGACACGATATTGTCATTTACCAAGACACTGCAGTCACCTTTAAAGATATAATCATATTCCGAGAAGTATTAAATTTCAAACTGACCGCAAACCGTTAAAAAATTGCAATTTGGTAGCCTAACATTTGTTAGTTCATTATTTTGAAATACGTCACAGTTTCAAAAAATGAGTACAATTTGATTTTAAAAAATAGAGGCAGAATATTAACTCAGAAAATATTTATGGTGACTTTTTAAAATGACATAATCATACTAACTAAACTAGATACATAGAACATAAGACTAACCTAGTTAAAAAATGAATTAGTAATAATTTTTATTTCACAATTACAAACAAATATATATTAAATAAGTATGATATGCAATCTCCAGATTTTCTACAAAGTGCAAGTATATGATTAGGTAAAATATTAAACAAATAACCAAGTACCAAAATAAAATTAGATATTCATTATAAAGTAAATTTTTTCTTCCATAAGCAACTATTTCAAAACAAACCAAAAATATTCTTATCGGCACAAAAAGATCAAAGAAAACAAAACTTTTAAATACTCATAATTTTTTTCCTGTCTTACCTCATATATTTTTTAATACCACAATTGACAAACTAGAGTAAAGATTAATAAAACAAAAAACTGAAATCGATGGACTCAAACTTTCATTATATTATTTTTTACTGATTAATAAGTATATTATTAACAAAATCCTATTGGTTCAGAAACGAATTTGATTTCAAAATGTTCTTCATTTATGACTAACGTATTTATCGTTAAAAAATTAACTGTTATGACATTTGGAAGTTGCAATTATTTTTGTGAGTGCTTTTAACGAACCTTAGCTTTATTCCTATAGACTACAAATCTGCAACTTAATGTAATTTCACTAGTAGGATCGTCTTCTTAATTTAGCAACTTTTTTACAAATGTTAATTATTTACAGTGGTATATTTTGTTTTGACCCATATTGAACCAAGTCGAAGACGGTCAAAATTTCTGGTAGCTGGCATTTTTATACCAATAACTGAAATATCACTGCGACCACAATTGACTTTTATTGTGGGAATCTTTATGGTTGTGCATTGTGATAAACTATTGAATTTTTATACCATTTTCAAGTATTTTTTGCGCTTGTTCTTACAAATTTATTTCGAGTTGTTGCGATTTTTGCTAATTTATATGTCCTTTTGGTACAAAATGGAGTAAATATTTAGGACTTTGTCTCTCTAAAATTTATTTTTTTGCAGTAAAATGCAAAAAGTATTAATTTTTTTCTCCGAAAAAATATAGTATGGAGGTTATGGGGATTTAAAAAAGTTCAGGAATGACTAGATCTGGATTATTTAGTGTATCGGAAGATTCAGGGATGTATGTGAGTTATTTTGGAACTTCTGAAAGTGTATAATGTATCGCTGGTGTACGCTGGTATTAATCTTGAAATCTTGTATATCTGAATTAACATAGAATACCTAAAGGATAATCAGGTTTTGGGTATACTTGAGAGTCAATCTCAGGGTTATCTGAAGTTACAGTTGTTAAAAACACTTTCATTCGGAATGAAAGTGTTTTTAATAACTATGATTTATGTGATAAAAAATAATTAATAAAATATTGCTAAAAAATAATTGCTAGATTCTCTTCGTTTTCAAAGTTTTCAGCAATTATCATGGAGCACCATATGTATTAGCAACTTTTACTTTCGGTTCACAAAAAGTCTATTGAGAAAGTCTATTTTTCATGAATTGTGTGTATCGCAAGCCCAAGCTGTTTATTTTATAATAAGCTGCATACTTTATATTTTTACATGCTTTATAACTTTCAATGTTGACCAGTATTATTCCTGGTTTTACAAAATTTGGTTCGAAAACAGCTGCTCATTATTTCATAATTAATAAAAAACTTTATATCTGATAGATTGTGACATATTCACATTCACGATTTAAATAAGGCTAAAAGCAAATTTGAAAGAGAAGTTAAATTTCAAATAAAATTTTTTCTTCACTCTAACAATTTTTGCAAGTTTCTATTTAGTGGCACAATTCGCAAAGTGGTAGACGAATTTTATTCATTTGCTGAAACAAAAATTTTTTTAGAGTTAGATTTCTCATCCCATGGCCAAAATTCCGTCAAGATTCTTGAGGTACATGGAAAAATTCACTACTAGGAGTAGTGGTAAATAATCATGCTACTTCTTACTTCCCTGAAGAATATTAATTTATTTATTAAACCACATGGTATTATTAGTTTTCATTAAGCAATAATTATGCTGTGATATCTTTCCAATAATTTTCCCTACCATAATCTTCTCTTATTCGTACGTATACGGATTTGATTTTAATTAATTTTGATTAAACGTTCCACGCAATATCGTCGTTTTATGTGCGAGATCCGCTTTTGATTAGGTATATTCTGGATAATCCAAGAACAAAAAAGACTTTTCAAAATATTTATAATATATATATAAATATTTATACATATATATATATATATATATATATATATATATATACATATATATATATATATATATATATATATATATATATATATATATACATATATATATATATATATATATATATATATATATATAGACTTAATTTAGATCCGATTTAATAATTTAATCAAAAATAATCATTAACGATGCTTGAGTAACATTTTTCTTTTGTTATTTCAATTACCTGAAAGTCCTTATGAATCGATGGGGATTTTTATTTTAGGAGCTTTTTATGGAGATTCGATGGGGATTTTTATTTTAGGAGTTATTTGTTCATATGTCAGTTGTGAAAAAAATTCTTTCGGGGCTCGCTATTTGTATTTTGTTTAAGTAAATAAATCTTAACTCTGTTTCGATTTACACTATGTTTACTGCTCCCTATTTTATGATTTACGCAATATTTTAAATTTTATTTATTACATAAATTTGCTTTGTGTTTCAAATAAAATGACAAAGGTAAAAATGGTAGGAACGACGAAGTGATTGAAGAAATCTGAATATTATATATACACAATAGTTGATATGGCACATATTACCAAGTCCGATTTTGAAATCGCACAGAAAGCAAATAATCATAATAATTTTTGGAATGATCCCCTTAACTAAAGGATATACTTTTCTTAAATATTTTTTCAACAATTCACCAACTAAAAGAAGACTTTATCTAGAAGTATTACGCATTAGTACCACAACGACAAGTTTGGTGTACTCTGTGGATATAGAGTAAGAAAGACGAGTCAGAATGAAAACTCTTAATATACAGCTGGAAAAGAAGCTGTTTGGGACGAAAAAAGTAATGATAAAATGATGTTATGAGGACCAAAACTTTCATAAGTTATGCTCAGATTAGGAATTTTTTCGTCAATAACCTGATAAATTCGTAAAAGAATTAAGTGATTAGTGGAATATTAAAGTCATAGGGGAGACTGGAAGGTCAATGAAAAGGTCCATGAAATGAAAAGGTTGTTATCGGTGCAGGATGCCTCGAGCCCTAATGACCCCTCTGAAAAGCGACAGCCAATACCTGCTCACGATTCTTATCCCGCGATGCGTAATACCCTGCTGAGCTGATGGTAAATTTAGACGAAAATAAAGTATCAATACCATTTGATAAATTTAATATTTCCCTTTAACAGTTGGGATATTAAAGGTAAAATTTTCTTGTGCACTTTAAAAATATTGTTGTTAACACTTGTAAATATTGACATACACATGGTATTCGGATAATATTATATTGCAATTACCATTGCACAAGAAACAATTTTGAGAAAAGTGAGTTTGCGATTATATCAAGGGATAATACATGTAGAATCAACACAATTTTTGCACGACTTCTATCTCGCTGTCTCCAATTTTATCTAATTTGGCCTATCAAGTTCTAATGCAGATAAAGAAAGTTTTCCAAGCTTATATTCATAATTGATAAATGATTTTGTAATAACAAACCTTTAAAATTTCTAATTTTTTTTCCTAAAATGTGCAATCAGGACTTTTTCAAATAGAGAGCTACACTGAGACTCATCTTAAATCTCTCTTTATGTGTCTATATTATATAAAAAACAGGATGACATAAAACAAAAGAGTTGTTCTCAGTAAACACTAAATTTAAAATTTTAATTAGTTATAAAGCTAAGTTTCAAAAAATTTTTTAAAATTTTAATTTTTTTAGCACTATTATTAATCAATCCTCAAAATCTCCAATTTTCGGATCATAATTTGATCATTTGCTTTAAAGATATTTAAATTTAAAGGGGTGAAAGAAATCTCTGGAAAAGTTAAGCAATGATTTCAAGTTTCAATATATTTGAACATGCAGCATATACATTGGATCATGAATCAGACGTTATGAATCATACATAGTACTTCTATATTATCTCACCTGGTCCAGTTTTTTTGCAGATTTAACAGTATTTGAATGTATTTCTGTTGTATTCGAGTATATTTTCCATGTAAAGCAATTGTAATTTTAAAAATTGGCTGTTTTGAATTTTATGTAGTTTTTCCAATTAAAGTTGTGGAAATTTTTAAGACTATGTATTATTTTTTTAACCACCCAACTACACAGATATCACAAATTAATTGAAAATGTCTACCATAAATCATAAACTGGTGTCGATCATTTAATTGTGTAATACATACCAATACATATATATATATATTTTTAGTACGGAACTATAAAAATGCTGATGCGTATCTGGCAAATTTAAATATTTGTAATTTTAAATCCAATTTTCATCTGAATGTAACATTTCGGAATTGTCCGTATATCTATGACGTTACTTAATATATCAAGTTTCACTGTGATTTTAAAAATCAATTTGAAAACCTATGTTGATTTCGATATGGAAAGACACTAGTAACTTGTGTTTCATAAGATACACACGAGTACTCGAAGATCTTCTTACGAATACTTTGATCCTCTTTTTAATAAGAGGTAGAACACAGATCGTAGTGAACAATAATATTTATAAATAAATGAATTGCAAAAATATTTTTTTTATAATTATTAATTAAAAAAAATATCATTACAGCGACAAATATTTTAATGTAACAATTTTTGTAAGCAAACAGCCAAGCTTCACTGAAAAGTAAAGTTATATATTATTTAATTCTAGAAATACTTCTCTTTTCTTCTCTCTATAATTATAAATATTACCGATCTCCAAAATTCACATGTATCTCATAGTTTATTCACTTTGTATTCCTCATTAATTTTATGTCTAAATCTTTCTGTTTTTCTTATTGTTCACATTTTTAAAAAGAATAAAAAAAATTTAAAGTTCCAACCTAATTCTAAACATAAATATGCAAATTCTTAATAGTTTTTATCTCCCTCCACTGTCAATTTTACAAGTGGCTTTGCTGGATACATATATGGAATAAAACTAACAATAAAATTCTTGGAAATGGACACCTTGCCCTTTTTCTTTTATTTGTTTTGAAATAAACAATTTTCTCAATAATAATATTACACTAGTAGTTTCTGTAATTTTGTTTCTGTTTGTATCCTGCGATCAGTCATTAGAACTATAAGCAGGTAGGTTGTGGTATGTATCTTGTTTGGGCGAATATAGGGCCAGTACCCTTAATCGCTCTAATTATGAAGCACGTCAGCTCTCTTGAGTCTCTTTATCGAGTTGGGCTGCAACAGCATGTGCGAAAGTGGGTTAGGATGGAATGTCAGACGATCTTTGTATGTGGCTGTGTAGCGTTTTGCTTCGTCTACGATGGTTGAAATTTGTAGGTATTCGTGGATTTCCGAATTGCGGGAGTACCATGGTGCACCTGATATGACCCTAAGTATATTGTTTTGGGCTCTTTGTAGGCAGAGTATGTTCGAATTACTGGCCGATGACCACAGTTGAATCCCATATGTCCAAATGGGTTTTATTACGGAGCAGTACACTCTTAGTTTGTTGCTTAGGGATAGTGCTGACTGTCTTCCTAGAAGCCATAGCAAATTTCTAAATCGAAAATTGATTTCGTTACGCTTATTTTTGATGTGGTCTTTCCATGTCATCCTTCGGTCCAGATGAAACCCCAGGTATTTGACGCAGGACGATTGCGGTAAGGTGTTGGTACCTAAGTTGACTGCAGGACAAGTTGCACGTCTCAGAGTGAACGTGATGTGGTGAGATTTTTGGGCACTAGCTCTTATACGCCATTTGTTCAACCATTTATTTGTGTCATCGAGTTGTGCAGCATAGGTTGCTACTGTAATATTAGGTGTCTGGGGTAAGTCATTCGTGAAGATGTTGTAAAGCACTGGACCGAGTACCGATCCCTGGGGTACTCCTGCGTGGCAACTATACAAGGAAGACCTGGCGTCACGGTGTTTTACTCGAAACATTCTGTCTCTAAGGTAAGAATCCATCAAGGGGTAGAAAGAGTGTGGAAGTGCTTGCTTTATTTTGCATAGTAACCCTTTGTGCCAGACCCGATCGAATGCCTGTTGGATATCCAGGAAAGCAGCAGAACAATATTCTTTCCTTTCCAAACAGTCTCGTATAGTACGATAGACTCTGTGTACTTGTTCTAGGGTCGAATGATATCTAGGTATGCATGTATCCTAGTAAGGATTATTTTTTCCCACAATTGGCTTAGAACTGGAGTTAAGCTAACAGGACGGTGTTAGGATGCATCGTTGACTGGTTTACCGGGTTTATGGATCATAACTACCTCGGATATTTTCCAAATAGCAATAACATGTTTTGTTCTGAAGGTTGCATTAACGAGGGTTACCAGGAAGACAATACATTTTCTAGGAAGCTCTTTGAGTACCTTCGGGGTGATCAGGTCAAATCCTGGAGCTTTCGTCGAGTCCAAACTGGCTATTTCTTTGGATAGCTCCTTTCGGGAAGTAGGTCTTATCGGCAGACACAGCTGCAGGTCCTGATTTAGGATCAGATCTATTTCAGGGTCCTCAGGGTTGTCAGATCCGTTAGGTTTGAAGACATTAGCAAGATGACTGGCGAAGGTCTCAGCTTTTTCTGAGTCTGTCCGTGCCCATGTATTGCCATTCCAGATTGGCGGTGAACATTGTTGGGGCTGTGGCATATTCCTGGTAGCTTTCCATAAAGAATGGGTCCCATGGCCATTGGGTGACATCTTTTCCAGTCTTTGTTTAACTGCAGCGTTAGTGACATCAGCAAGAAGAATCTTTAGCTCTTTTATTGCTTTTGTCTTCGCTGTTACGGGAAAGTTGCCAAACTCTACGAAGGCGGCGTTTTTCATAAATTTTTTGACGGATTTCAAACGGGAGCGGTGTATTAGCAAAGGAATGCTTCAGTGTGGGTGTGCTTGTCCACGCTGCCACTTGGATCAGGTTTGTAATGTATAGACATGCATCGTCTACATCTTCAGCAGTTTTTAACGGAAGTTTGAGAGTGATATTTTCGTCGAGATATTCTCGAAAACCATTCCAATCGGTTTTAGCGTTAGTTAGATAGGAGCTATGGGTATCACGGGGTATCGCAATAGGGCTTACAGTAAGAAGTATTGGTGTGTGATCAGAAGATCCATCTAGGTTTGACTCGATTAGGAGATTTTGATGACAAATGCCTTTTGTGATAAAAAAGTCGATAAGATATTGAGTTCTCTCGGTATCTGTAGGCCAATATGTAGGTTCTCCGGTTGAAATGGTCGCTAGATTATTGATCTCAGTACTACATACATTTTAATTCTCTACCTCTCGTAGTTGTTAACCTAGATCCACAATGTATGTGCTTAGCGTTCCAATCACCACCGGCTATGAATCGGTTTCCTAAAGCTTTTAAAAACTCCGTAAACATATTCTCCTTAATGGTGTGACGCGGTGGACAGTATATTGCTGAGAGGATGAGGGGTCCGGCACGATCATCGATCCGTACAGTTGTAGCTTGCAGGTACTTGGTTTGCCAAGACTCGAATAGGCAATGCTTAATGTTCTCCTTAATTACTATTGCCGCACCACCATGAGCTTCCCCTTCGAGGTGTGCAGTTGTGTAAACGCAGAATCCACGAATGCATATGCGTGATCTTGGTGTAGTGTGAGATTCTGATATAAGGCAGGCGTCAAGCTTATTGGTTCTCAAAAACATCTCAAGTTCTTTAGTGTTGGGAGCAAGTTCGTTTATGTTCCACGTGGCGATGTGTAGAGAAGTCATTTTGTCAGATTAGATATCAGGGTAGTTATAAGTCCCAGTAGGGAGCCTATTTGTTGAATTAAGAGATCCATTTTCTCACTTTGTTTGGCAAGTATACCTTCTAATTTATTAGATTGTTGGTGAGTAGATTGCTGTGTTGTTGGTTGCCTACCTTTGGCAATATCGGCATAAGATGTTTTGTGGGTGTTACTATGACCCTTAGTGTCAAAGTTGGTGGTAGTTGGTATGTTGATAACAGGTGTTTGAGAGGGTAGTCTAGCGCGAGGCGAGATTCTTGGTCCTTCGAGCTAGTATTTCTTTGTATATTTGGCATCCTTTATAATTAGCAGGGTGGTCGCAGCAGCATAAAGCACACTTGGCTGGAGTTGTCCTATTCTTTTTGCACTCTGAGGTTTTATGGTCTTCACCGCATTTCACGCATCTAAATGGTCTCATGCAGTTATTTTTGGTATGACCATATTGTTGACAGCGTTGGCATTGTACAATGAACTTTGATTTCCGGGGATCCTCAATCTTAATTTTCTGCTGTGCGATAAATGCAATGTTTTTAACGTCAGGATTGTTAATGCTAGGCTCGATATTGACGAAGAACGTTGAAGTCGGTTTCTTTTCGGGGCCGTATCGTGCATTAATTATTTCACCTCTGACTTTGTTGTTGGTCGCTTGAACTGCCTCAACAATAGCTTCATGAGGTGTGAGGTGATGCAAGTTCTTAATGACAATTCGGTAGCATTTGGAGTCCTTAGGCGTAAAAGTATACCCTATAAGCCCGTTATCTCTGAGGAGATTGATAATTTTCTTATATTCTTCTGGAGTTTTCATTAGCACGTGAAGGATATTTTTGGTAATCATTTTGAGCTTATAATTATCTTTTTGGCTAACAGTTTCAATTAGTTTTATTAACTCGTTGACGTCTTCTATACCACTCAGAGCTATTTGTGGTGGTTTGTTGGGTTTCTGAGTTTTTGAAAGGGCAATGTCATCATTTGGATCAAGCGGTAAGTTGCTAAACCGGTTCTTATTTACAATTCCATTAGACTTTACTACTTTACGAGATTAGTTTCTGTAATAAATTAAATAAAATATAATAATTAGACATCATTGCATTGATGTATCAGTGCATTTATATTGGATCATTCACCATTTCTCACGCAAATCGACAATGAAAACTATTATATCAGGTTGAAAGTTCAGAAAATTATGGTAACTTTACCAAGTATAAAAGAGAAATACTTGACAACTGCAGAAAAAATTAACCATATTTTTCTATATAGATAACCTCAAAATATTTTTCAAATATTTTAAACATAATAAAACACTTTGCTTGTAGGAAACCGGTAATATTTTATGATTCCATCTTACACAAAACTAGTATGCTATCTTACTAAAACTAATTAAAGGCAACTTCATGGTCTTGTATGTTATTCAAAACGATGATAATAGTGATTTACGACTGTAATATATCTGCTATCTGAACATTAAGTGCCAGCTCCAACACAAACATTGCAACTGATAAGAATGTAAATTCAAAAATATTGTATTGTTATTCATTTATTATTCATAAATTTTAAGCTATAAAATCAAAGAATAAAGTCTGTACACATAATGATATATTCACGATTAGCTGCGGTAAGAAAACGTGATCATTGTGTGAACAGAGAGTTTACAAATTGTTCAAAAACTTGTTTTTTATTTCAAGTCGCTTCACCCAGTAACTTGATTCGCTTTGGTGTGCCATATATCGTGCTGTGAGTATTTACACAAAATATAAAAATATGTAATTGAGACAGAAATGTGAGAAGGAGCTGCGCACTTACTGTAATAAAATGAAGATTGTTACTCACACTCCATTGCAAGACCGAATTCTGGCTTTATTTGTATAAAACGTATTTATTGTTTATATCCATAATTTTCTGCCTATTATTCCGTCCATAGTAAACTTTCAAAATGAACTAATTTTTTTAATTACTCTGTACACAATTTTCCATCTTCACAATGCGTGGAACCAAAGAACATATTTTTGATAAAGAAAAAAAATACCCATTCCCTTAATATGATAACTAACTTATTTTAGACCTTAAGTTTTTTTTTCATTTTGCAATTTTAAATACGAGCGATATTAATTAAATTGATAGTACAAACAAATTGATTCCAATATCTTTATATTAATATTTATTAAATAGTTGGCTACCAATTCATGTAAAATTATGTACAGAACTCGTAATACCTTGTTCGGGATGACTATGTTTTTGTATCAAAAATTACCATCCTCTTTTATTGAAAGAAAAACGCTCAATATTTTACTTACTTTTGTTTTTGATTCAAACACTACACTATTTTTATAAGATCTATCCCAGTCTCATTTTAACGTACTAACATACATTTTGAAATCAATCCAGTAATTGTGTTGGTCTCTTCTATCATAATACAAATAACAATAACTACTTCGACAGCCAATTAAATCACTAGTTGTAATCACTAGTAGTAATGAAGTTGTTATTGCGACAAACAATGTAATGAAAATTGTCTCAAAAGAATTATTTCTACGAGACAAATTCTAATGCTTTTACCAAATTTTTATGCACATTTACTAAATTTTTAATCCGAGCACCAGACTTCAAATAAAACCAAAAAATTAAATAGTATTTTTGTTAGAAATTTATTTCTATTATTTGTGCGTTACGTTTGTGTAGGGGTGAAATTAAACATTAATGCGTTTAAAATATTCGGTTTCTAAATGGTGACGTTATAAATCGAATACATATATTTACTTGACTGCATTGCCTGTGTCAAGTGTTTCTTTTATCTTAATGTTTTAAATAGGATATTTACGTTTCTAGAACCATAAATTTGATTTTTTTCTCGTATATTTTTTTGCAGCATTCAATAGTTGGAAAAAATCTGTGGTATATTTTTGTTTATGCTATAACAGTATGTTACAAAGTTTCTAATGAAAGTACATAAGATTAGAATGAAAGTAACTAGCCTTAAAAGGACAATTACTTTTTGAGATGGTAACTGCAGATTCTGAATAATGAAAGTTCAACGCCCTTCATATCGTATACATTGCCACACAAGTTTCAATATTGCAAAAGATATTACGAGTATATTCTGGGAACGCCAGCAAATTAATAACACCTTTAACAATTTTTATTTACGGAAGATAGAGTAAGAAAGTTCTTTACCGGAGAAGTGGTAAGAAAGTTTCATCCTAAGAAATGAAAGTTAACAGTAACTTAGATTATTTGAAATATTGCAGCCTTAATTCAAATGACCTTGTGTGGCAGCTTCAACATTATATCTATTTTTTTTTATTATGACATCTGCAATACTATAACAATGCCAGAATTTTTGAAAGCTTTTAAAGTAGATTCACGTTGAGGCTAATTTTAAGATTTGTACGTATATGATCTGTAAATAAATTAAAAATTTTATTACAATATTATCAAAAGCAACATTCCGAAAGTTTATTATGGACGCAATGATAGGCAGAAAATGGTGGATTAGTGGGAAAAGAAATAATAAATATGTTTTACATAATTAATGCCAGAATTCAGTCTTGCAATGGAGTGTGAGCAACAATCTTCATATTAATACAATAAGTACGCTCCTCCTTTCTACATATGGGTGAGTACGTATTGGCGTGTTATAACCTTACAATATTGAATGCTTTTTTTATGATAATATTATAAGATTTGTAACCCTGCATTTCGAGTACTTAAGCGGATTGGCTTAGAGTTTTGTTTGAATAAAACTCTAAAATGTTGGCATTTTGATTTGACGTTCTTTTTTGTTGCATATTATTATAAATTATTCATTAAAATTTAACATTTTTAAAATTATAAAGAATAACTCCTTACAGTACCTTGGCTTTCAATTTTTAACGTGATAAATTATAATTTTTTTCAAGTGAGGTCTCTCTCCTTTACACAGACAACTATTATATTACTTGACTTCTTCCATTGGGACTTGAAAATCATGATTATAAATTATTTGGAAGATTCAAGGTTGGCTCACTATTTCTACTTAGAAGCTGTATTAATTGTACTCATTCCTAATCATTATTTTTTTTAAATATCTACTTAGTTTCTTCAAGTAATAATAAAGATTTTATTTGCTAGAAGAAAACTTTAATAAGGAAGCTTGTTTCCACATAGACTCGCAACAAAACCAAAACGGCTCTTAACCTTGCCCAATTTCAATAAATTAAATAGAGGAGTTTTGTTCTTCCAAAAAATTCAAATACGCCAAATAAAAACAAAAATAGCCAGAATATAAAAGAAAACTACTTCCATATTAGCCTAATGTAATTCGTTTTCAATTATGTTCTGCTCATATCAAACCAGAACCAAATCGAACTCAGTTTAGATAAAATTCAACTACATTGAACCGAATTGAAATACGAAAGGCGACTTAAAGGAATATAATTTAAAATAACTTATAGAAAATTAATTTCATGTGAGTCTTAGCCGAATCGGTTAAAAATGTAAATAAAACGATTTTTATTTCATCCCAAACAATGGAAATTTGTGTCGAATGAACCCAGCTCAAATCAAAGTCGATCAAAATTGAAGCGAACCCAAATTAATCCAATTTAAAATATACTCAGTCCTTAACCCAGTTTAAATTCAAATTAATATGAACGAGGTCATACTAAAGTTAATTAAAACAGAACCCAATACAAATTTTAATAAACCCAAACTACACTCAACTCATAAGGACGCAAAAAATGTAAATTAATTAAAATCGTGTTTTGAAGTAAATCAACCAAATCCTGCTCAATACTTACTATCGATTAAAGAAAGAAAATATTTGGTTATTTTGGGAAATGTTAACTCAAGTTGCCATTTCGTAAAACATATGGACCCGCAAACGAAAGTATAACTTTGGATTGATTATTACACGAAATTTTGCAATGCAGTTTTCCTTCCATTCATGACAATAATTCCTGCGAAAAAACTCATAAATCTATCAACTTCAATACCTCTTGTTTGAGTTCTGAATTTCTAATTTTTTAACAAATCATTTGTATAAGAAAATCAATGTTCTGTTACAGGAAAGAACCATAATATTGCATAAGTGGAGCTTAAAATTTTATTAAAATGAAAGACAAGTTATATATATATTAATTTTTTTATATATATACGAATATACATATATATATATATATATATATACATGTATATATATATATATATATATATATATATGTACATATATATATATACACAAACAAAAGGAAAGTAATTAAATGAAAAACAACCAGGAATAAAACATTGAATAACAGGATATAAAGGAGTAAATTCGGGAAAAATTAAAATTATTACTCCTCAAAATTTAAATATTCAATATTATAAGTTGACGAATAAGATTTAGATATAATCGCTGCATGTAAAGGAGACAAGAAAATATTATTTTGATATTTGAATAAACATAAAATTTAAAAATGGCTTATAATAACTCTAGTACAGAGATCGCAAGAGACATTTGCCTGAAGAAATTTTGGATTTTAATATTACGTTGTTTATCGCAATAATTCCATTTTTCAGTTTCACAAATTGAATTTTTTAAACATAAGACGAAAAAAAAGTCTCTTGAACAGGTGTTATACTTTATAAAATGATATGATTATATAACAGCAATAAATCTTGCAGCATAAAATAGTTTTCTATGAAAAATTAAAGTACTGATAAATAAGGAGATTAAACGTTTTGCAGATGACAACCTTGATCATTTTATAACGAATGCTTTCAAATAACAGTTTCTTATTCTACATTCGACCATTCATAGATCATAGACTTTTACATCACTAACTAGAAAAACGAAATTAATTTTTTTTTCTTCTTAGACTTAAATTTATTTTTATTAATTCACAACAAACATACTCTTCAAATTATTTAATACAATTTCCAGAACGTGGCGGGAATTTTTCTAAATTAAATTCATTAACTTGAAAGTAACGAATTTACTGATTTAAAAAGTAATTTAAAGCATTTCAACCTATCAAAAATTTCATAAATTATACTTACGTTAAATTGTAATGCAAACGCCTGTAAATATTAGACTGAATTTTTAAAAAAATATATTCGTGCAGAAATATAAAAATACATTCCATTTAGTGGAATGGAATGTATTTTATTTATCAATGTTTTCTTAACATGTTTACTTAACATAATTATAAATCTACCAAACTATTAAAATATTGATTTAGTTATGTCCAAACATGGAGTGGCTATTTAAACTTTAATATCGTGAATAATTCTGTAAACAAAAGAGAAAAAGTCATAATTGAGCTTACTCTAATATTATTAGTAGAACTATCAAAAGTGAATTTCAAACTTTGCAAGTGAAATTACTCCTCTCCTATCCTAGCTACCCCGCGAATAGAATTTTCTGGGTAAAGTGGGAAAGCTGAATGGGTAGATCATGGTCCTTATATATAAACCACGAGGTTGATGGTAGTGTTGCACTTTTGTCGTCGATGCACCAAAATACATCACCAACATCAACCTCGTGGTGAGATTCTTGTACTCAGAGAGTTGATAATTTAATTTTCAGTAATTTTCAGTAACAAATGGAGCCCGATTAAATTTGAAACAACTCAACAAATCAAAACTGAAAGAAATTTCTTACTAAAACCATTGGACCAAACATTTTTGTAAACGCAAATTATTATAAATTTTTTTCAGTCATACGACAATGTTATTTTTATTTCGAAGCCTTACTGATACAAAGCCAATATGTGTTATATTTGTTATTTATTTCTGGCAACATTATTCATACGTAATTTTTCAAAGTAAATCAATTACTTCGAGCGTAACTGGTTCTTTCGTAGTTTCTGAGATTTCTTGCGACATGAAACAGGAGGAAAAAGTGTCCGTACCGTGAGTATTGTATTTTTACATATAATAAATGAATGTGTAATGTAAAATAAAAATTACTTTATAGTAAAAAATAACATATGTTATGATTCGCTGGGTTGAGATTTGTTGCGTCGTTACAATGGCCAGTTATTACACTGGATATTTTAACACACACTTTGCTCTGTGGTGATGGGGGAATTTATAGTATTTTTATTTTACTGTGATAACGAATTTTTATTCTAGAAGTTAACTTACAGGAAAAGATGACTGCTGTCAATTATTTCAAATTGTTGTATAGGGACAAGGTAGTAAAATTTATAACAGATATTAGCCACTTATTCGTTTTACAAGGAAATCACTATCTGAATGTGAAAGGAAGGAACGCACGGTGCAAAACAGATATGCATGGAAAAAACAATAAGATTTGGTTACAAGGTTTGCTCAGCAGCTACTCGTCATGGATATTAAGTATTGTTAATCTTAGCGAGGTGCGTTCGGCTCTACTTTCAACATGCAGTCAGATATAAGCCTATAAGCCTCGAAACTTCATGGCAGATTACCAAAACAATTGGGACCATACAACTAATACTTTGATAATTCTCGCACTAGCTTACCATAACCCAAGTATTTGCGAGAGCAGAATGTCGGGAGAACTGGTACAGTTCGTGAGCCGCCCAGAAAATTGCAAACCTTCAATTTTAAAAAAGATGAAAAAGTATTGCGGTGAGCTCTCTCATCAAATATCTAGTGAAATTATTGCAGCAAAGTAGCATGGAAACATTATCGTCACCATTGCATCTCACTGTCACGGATTGGCTCTTGTCACAAAAAGCGATCAAAAATACAAATGGATTGCCTAGCTGTGACTAGAATATACTACACGTAGCATGGGTCGTGTCGACCGCTTTGAAAAAAATTTTGACTCCATGAGAGTAGGTTTTGGCGACAAAAAGTGGTGGTACCCTCAGCTTTCTTTTGTGTAGATGCTGCTTATCAAAATGCATGGCTTATCCAATAACAACCAGCAAATAGCTGGAACTGCTGTGATTTTGGCAGAAATGTCGCTACAATTTACCTACAAAAATATGGTAAGCCTCCTACCCGTACTCCTATTCTACCTGTGGAGTTCCAGTGCAGATTAGAGTGCCTAGTGAGGTGAGGTCTGCAGGTAGCAAAGAAGACCATGTAAAAATTGACTGCTTGCCGCAACAAAGTGGATTTTGTCATCAATGTACACAAGAAATGTGCTCCAAACATAATACCGCTTTGCACCTAGAGTATTGGTATACGTCCCACAATAAATAAAATAAGACCTTATTATACCACTTTATTACATTTCTTCCATTACTTGAATAAATAAATATAAATATATATGTATATATGTATATATATATAAATATATATATATATATATATACATTTATATATATATATTGCATGTGATACCTCTATAAAAAGGTGAGGGTAGTTGTTTTATTTTTTTAAATTTTTTTGGGCTAAACCAGACTTATCTAATTATTTAGTAAAAGTGACAGTTTTCCTTATATAGGCATGGGCATTAAAGGGTTAATACAATATATAATATGTCAATATTTTAATCAGATCTTCATATTTTCGCTATACAAAATCCTAATGACTAAGTAACTTCTTTTCACAGTGAAAGATACATTAGCACGTCTGGGTTAATACGGTGAAACCTATCTTTTTCCTTTCATGAACGAACGTAAAAAATACGACCCTTATGGCATGTTTCTAATTATACTAAGGGGATATTTTTTTAAGCCTCTACGAGGAGGTGTCAGCTTACTACACATGTTATAAACAAAAAGGTTATTGTCATTGTCATCGTCACGATGGGCCTACTGACAATTAAAACGGGTATTTTACAAGTATATTTTCAGCAGAACTTATGAAATTCATCTAATTATTCAAATGCGATATTGCTTTTGAATGTTTTTACTCGTAGTTAGAAGACAAACATTTTTTATTACTGTGAAAATAGTTGACGATGTTCTTAACACACATCTTATCAACCGCATGCATGATATGTGTCAGCATGCATGATACGCTAAAAGAGGAAAATTATTTGCAATATTATTTTTGTTTTAAAGTAATTTGATATACTTTCATTTAAATTTTGGTAAGAGCTCGAAGATCGATTTTCAGAGGATTTTGAGCAGAACATTCAAACCCTCCCCCTGATGTAAATATGGTTGCTCATACTGATAACATTTACAACTGAATGTTTTTTATCGTAATCCCAATATTTATAATTGAAGTGCACTCTTACAAATTTTTCTTGATGTATCTATAGACACTGCTCGAGTGTTTATATTTGCTATGTTATTGACAAAAATATGTTCTTACAAACATTGCTATAGGTGTTACTTCTTCGATATTCTTATATGGAGGAAAAACAGAATTCACTGTAAAAGATGAATGAATACAGGCCAAATCTAGTTTTGTAACATAATAAAAAGAGCCTCGAGACTAAAATACGAAAATAATAGAAGTTTGTAGTTTGTAATAAATGTGCAATGAATAATAAAGTATTGTCAGAATATTTTTGAAGGGCAGATTTTTGAAGGACAGTAATAGCTTCTTCGATGGAGTTCAAAGTTTTATGCTCAGTAGACACTTATCTTTGGATATTACAATGGAAGGTAACGTGACTACAAAAAGACAATTTTTACTTATAAGTTAGGTCTATTTGGACCTCCATTAATAAATAGGTTTCCCGTCTTAATCACATACTATTAAAAATTCTGAGCAATCACATTTCATAATATCCACTATTTCTATATGTCATAGAAATTAGGCAGTTAAATTCTTGAAAAGCATTACCGATTTCGATGCACCTGCTTAAAAAATTATATCTAAATAGGAGTACTCATAATATTGCTCCGAAATTAAAATTCCCACCAATATATACTGGGACTTAAAGCAATTTATAGAAAAAAACCTTATCAAAGCCAACATTTTAACTGGAGTAAAGGGGGCACCTTATTCATAACTCGAATTTTAATATTTTTCCGCAAATATTCATTCTTAAATCAACTCAAATGTCAGGCTCTGGAATAAGTTAGAACTGATTTAATTAAATTATATTTTATGAGTATGTTATGTGTGGCGCCTGCCCGTTTCTATAACTTAAACAAAATTATTATTTTACAAAAAAAACGACAGAACAATAAATATTGTGTATGAAGAAATATTTTAAAAATAAATATAATAAAATTCTGTGAAAGATTTTTCGTTAATTATATTAGTCAAATAAAAAGAATATAATATAATTGCAAAAAACAAAAATATTAGTTCATTAGATCTAATGTATAATAAACGAACTCCACGCGAAAGAGGTTGTGATATCGCAGTCGAGAATAAATCGGCGGAATTAATCGACATGATCAGTCAATAAAAAAAGTACTCTTAATATTTCAATATTAGAAGTGTTTCTCGACTTTTACTACATTTTCTCTTGCTGCTGTACACCCATGAATTGTAAGGTAATTATATATATATATATATATATATATATATATATATATATATATATATATATATATATATATAAATATATAACCTGTAACTCAATTTCATCAACAGTAACAAAACCATCCTCAGTAGAATCTAAAAATGTGATATTTCTTCGATGAAAATATTTTTTTTAAATCGGGCGCATTGTTTCATACGCGAACAAATAAATAAATAAAAAAGGGGGAAAATCCTTATATAGCATTAATAATTATTTTTAATTAATTTATGATATAATCCATCACGCTTTTAATTGATTTCAAAGGTATGTAGGTAGTTTCCGTAATGTACTAATTTATTGATAAAGTAAAAATCAAAGTCAGCTACAAGTATCGGTCTTAGAAAGGAAATCTAAAAGCTACTGAATATGAAATTACCGTGCGGACGGTATTTATTGGATAATGAAATTATAGAATGTCCTATTTCTCCAAACCGTCTTAAATTTTAAATATCTTCAAAAGGAAATAAATTTACTATCAGGGCTCGTTTATAATTTTGGTATAAATGAAATATGAGATAAAAAGAAATCTTCCATATTGGCGCTTAACATATATTTACTAAAACGAACTATGGGATCTTTTTAAAAGTATAAATATATGATAACCATTTTAAATATAAATGTGCCCTCGCTAGATTCTATTTCATCTTACTATATTGAAATACACATCGCATGCATTAACATAAAATTACGTTTACTTGCTTATCAAGCTTGATGAAACACAAATTACCGTAAAGCGGCACGAGCGCACGTCGCCTCAATTATGCTAATGAAACCTGGTACCGTCAAAACGATTCACTGTGACGCTAACTACTGTGAGCAAGAAACTACAATTCTGGGATATGGTAAGTGCAGATATGAATCTACATGTTTGCTTCAAAAATTATAGAAAAAAACTAGACAGCGGACTTAACTGTACAGTAAAAAATATTACCAAAGGTTTCTATACTTTTATATTGAAGATATTTGTGACGAGAAAAGATATAATTTTAGTTTAGTTAAAACCAAATAGAAATTTAACGATATCTAGCAGCATAGTTGGTAATTGATTTGTATATGGTCAATACATAATTAATAGCACTGTAAAACATTATCGATGGTGTCAATTTTTAAACAAAAAACCAAAAACTCCCTAACCCTAACGCGGTTACACCGTAGATGCTTCCTTAATTTGAGTAGTGCCTTTGGTTTTGTGGTTTTTTACTTCAATCTTCTAAATTATCATAGTAATTGAATTAACCAAAATCAGTGTTTAGCTGACTATAAAGTAACCATTAATTAAGCATGAATATAATAAAGCCTGTTTAAATGTTTGAAGGTAACTCAAAGATAATAACAATTTGAAACTCGTTAGTATTAACGAATAATATATTTATACATATTTTTTAAATACAAAAAATAATCGCAATCATAATTTATTCTTCGCCTTGGAATGGAGATCAAAATATGATAGAAATCGTAAATTTCTGATCTAGCGAGGCACGTGTTCTTTTCCATCATCCTTGTCTAAATCCTTAATTCTTTAAATATCCGTCGCTACTATCAAATTTGCTATTAGTTGCCTTTTGCTTTGAATTGAATTGAAATTGCTCGTCATTTTATTATGTGAAAATTGTATTTCAAGTGACGAATTGGGTTTACAAGAGTAAAATTAAAAAAGAGGATAATCATTTAAACCGTGTATTAACTGGTTTTTACGAACAAACTATATCATTTTATTTTAATCGGAACTTGTATTAAAGTCACAGAAATAGTTTTATAGGAAAAAAAAGGGTGCGTGTACTTATGTACGCGCGTGAGAAATTATACTTCTTTGGCATCATTAAAAAATAGTTTTTAATTGTATGCAAATAATCAATTACAATAAAATAATAAAAGAAGTGGAAAAGGATAGTCAACACAGTCAATAAAGTTCAGTTTAAATTTGAAAAGTTAAATAAATAAATATTTATTTTCTTACATTAAGGGTAACATAAATTATCTTATAATCCGAATGTCATTTTTAAATTTTGTCCACTGCCATAGCATCTTCCGGTAATGACAAATAATACGTACGGATAGATAACCTCAATTATAATGGAGCACTTGAAAAAGTCTATAAACACAATTTTTTCACTAATATTTACGAATAGTAAATATATTAATCAAAATATTGAATTTAGATCACTACTGAATATAATTTATTAGCACATATATCAATCGCACTTATATGAAACTAAAAAACGTGTGTGAATGTAGTTTCGAGACTGCAACCGCTGCAACTTCATACTGTAACTTTTGTGTGACGAATCTTAAAATTTCACTCTCATCATTTTTTTCATAACGCGCCTAAAGAAGTATAACTTCAAAAAATAACTTTTAGGTATTTGGGGCAGAAATTAAATAAATACGATTATTTACAGTAATTCAACTTCTCCGTAAAAATGGTAGAAGTGAAAATCAACGAACTGCTTTTAAACTGTCTAACTCTGTGAGACTTTTAAGTATTACGCGTATTAAGTTTTCAGAATTTATAGATATAACAATGCAAGTTTCCTTATTCATTCGTGGTTACAATAGTTTCTACCGATTACACTAAATATGGTACAGTTAAAAGCGGTCTATTTTCTTGAGTGACGTAGTCCTAGTGAAGTATGTAACGAAAGTAACATTTAATTTGTTTAATACAGAAGGAATATATATGAATGTTTCGAGTTTGCTCCATGACATTTATTTATAACAAAATCTTTTTGAAGTACGATATATTAAAATTGAGATTATTCTATAATTAGAATTCGAAGTTAAGATTAGTCCACAATTAAAAATGTTAATCATAGGTCTACTGTAACTCCT
This sequence comes from Druceiella hillmani, assembly GCA_039881145.1. Classification (NCBI taxonomy): domain Eukaryota; kingdom Metazoa; phylum Arthropoda; class Insecta; order Lepidoptera; family Hepialidae; genus Druceiella; species Druceiella hillmani. The sequence continues at coordinate 3,647,131 of JAYKKI010000117.1, forward strand.
CGTTTTTTTTAAACTTTCCAGTTACCCATTTTCACGCAGCCGTGTTTTAATATTTTTTAATATTTATTTTTAAGTCATTTTTCATCACAAATTAAACTTGAAATTTCATTTATTTAGAAAATATTGAGTCAACGTAAAGTAACTCTGTAACTTTGTAGAGTATTATTTAAATATACAATAATATTTATGGTTCAGAACCGATCGTCCATTGAATTCGCTTTGTACAATACCTCATTGATTTGAACGCGGAAGAATTGGGGAAGTTTAGAAGAGAAGATATACTAAAAAATCTTTACAATACAAAGAAAAGCCACTTTGAGAACTTTAATGGCTTTACTGAATTAAAGGTTTTCCAAATTGAAAGTCAAGTCATCGAAATTGTATGTATACAAACACAACCAAATGAATGTTTAATCCAGAATGGAAGAACTTCGTAGTTAACATAAAGTAAATAATTTGTTTTGTACATACCTATGTTTAAAATCTATCAATTTTTTATATATAATTTAAATCGTTAGTCAAATGAATTTTCATTAAAATGTTGAGTATACAGTTTATTAAACATTAAAGCTTTTACCATCGTATTAATACTTTGAAAGAAGGAAGTTTGAATTATACTAATAGAATGAGAAAAGAAATTAATTATTCTTCCTTTATCTGAAAAGACGTCAGTCTTATTAAATCATAAATCAGCTCACGCATTTTAACAATGAAACTAAAGTTAAAACAAACAGGTTAATTATTAGAGGGAACTTTATTATGAAACGTCTCTAAGGAATTACAGAAGTCTAACGATAACTATTACTTATAATATGGAATATTTCAATGTTTTTATAAATATATCACAGCTTTTCATTTCTTCTCAATAAGTCAAATATATAGATGGTTAGAGAAACCTTTTATAAAAATAATATTAAATTTCTTGAAATAATACAACAATTAATTTCTCCATCACTACACAGGTTTCAATGAAATGTGTGAAAAAGAAATTAATTATATATTCGATTTCTATTTCCTGAAAGTATTAATCACGTTTCGTGATTAAAACACACACTGACTTTCACAGTCAACAGCTTAAAATTTAATGTTACGGAGAATGCGAATTGAAATTCATCCTCAACAAGAAAATTTAACTTAAAGCTCAAAGAATATATAATTAATAAATTAAAACTGAGGATCCGCTAACAAGTAACTCAGAAATTATCTAATGAAGACATAATGTGAAGATGCGAACAAATAGAGGAATTTAACAAAGTTCCCCACCAAACTTAAATTTTTCCAGTAAGCAGATAAATACAAATGATACGTCATAGTTTATTAATGTTACTGTGACAGTATCTCCGTTCATTGGCGCAAAAATAAAAAACATTTTAATAAAAGATGTTACATTAAAATATGAACATAATCAACACGCCTTTATTTCTCTATTTTTAACCAACTTCAAGAAAGGAGGAGGTTTTCAATTTATTTTTTTTAAAGGTCTACGTAACTTATTCAAAACATTTTACCAATTTTCATGATTTTTTGGCAAAAAAGTTATATAGATTTCATGTATACATAATTAGGATCTAGTAAAATTCTCTGAAATAAACTTGACGTACCGTCAAGGGATGCAAATAAAAGGTACTTTTCTGAAACTTGTTACCGAGTTTGAAGTCTTTTTATATATCTTTAAAAGTACTTTCTTAATTGTCAATTAGTCGGTTGTAAACACATTTTGGAAAAATGAAATTAACTCTCAAGCTGGCAGGTGTTTTTCAAATTGTTTTCCAACAGTCGTAATTTTATCCTTAGGTAGATTTAAAAAAAAAGGTTTCCATTGTTTTTAATACATATCTCAATGTATATATGACAATACGTATCTCATAATTGACATTATGAAATACGTATGCTCATAATGTGAGATACATGTACTCATTTTGACCACATTATATGCCGCTTATCATAACACAAGTATAACTCAATAAAAATTTCAAAGAAGTGAGTAATAATATTCCGGATGAAATCAAAACCACTTTCATAGAAATTGTACCTCACTATTGATTTAATTTGATATAATAAGTCTTCCTGTAGATATATAATGAAAAAAGTCAATTTATAAGTTCATTTGACAAATGATTTTAAAGTCACAATAATTCAAGTTTGCCACATGCGTTCAAAAAATATGCCATAGGTTTTCAATAAGGATCTATGCAAGGTGTCATTATAAATCTAATTTTATACATGTCTGTGACTTGTAACAAGGAATTTTTTTTTCAGTCGAATATAAATTAAATATTTAAATTGGTCAAGAAGCTAAATTCTATTTTTTTTTTAAATGTCAAAATTTCTTTGGGTTATTTCGAAATAATCTTCTCTAATCTTGAGAGTATGATGAGAGATCACATGTTTGAAATATTTTTAAGAGATTGAATCGAAAAGCTCTGTGAAGATCCACTATTGACAAACACCACCTTTGACTAGTCATGTGAATAATAATTTTAACAAAAAGACTAAATGATTTAATATTTTCAATGCAATGTAAACATTTTTACATTATATTAATATATTCCTTATTCATTATTGATTTAAATATGGAAATAATTAATATTACATCCGTTCGACTAGTCTAAAGATTTAATATTTGCAATGCAATGTATAAATTTTTACATTATATTAATATATTTATTATTCATTATTGATTTAAATATGGAAATAATTAATATTACATCCGTTCGACTAGTCTAAAGATTTAATATTTGCAATGCAATGTGTAAATTTTTACATTATATTAATATATTTATTATTCATTATTGATTTAAATATGGAAATAATTAATATTACATCCGTTTGAAAGTCCAGAGAAGTATATTTACTATATTAAACGTAAACAAGAAAATCTAAAAAAGCAATGTAGGCTACATTATCTTCTATGCAAGTAACCTGAATATATTTTTAACTCCTTCAAACGTAAGACAGTACTTAATTTCTCGGGGATTCTAAACAATATTTTGTGACTCGGCCTTATCCCAAACTGTTTTGTTACTTTACTGAAACTATTTTATGGCAACATTATTGTTTTATATATTAGGCAGAACAATTCTAAAATTTCTGGGCAGCGAGTGTCATGTATTTCTTCCAATCATTAAAGGTTAGTTGGGCATAGAATTGTATGCTCATGTTAGTGTAAATTGTATCATTAAAATGTATAATATACTGAACGCAAAGATAATCCTTAATTAAAAATTTATGTTATTCAAAATGTAAATAAATCGCATTATTTCATTCCACCAAGATTTCGATGACAAACTGAAGTGAATCGGATTGTCATTTTCTTAATAATGTTTAAAGTTGCAATGAGATGTAAAAACTAACATTTTATTATTCACTTGTCATCAGTCATCTTTTTAACAGACTTCGAAAAAGAAGGAGGTTCTCAATTCGTCGGAATATTTTTTTATGTATGTTCAGCAATAATTTTTTATTTATTGAACCGATTTTGATGATTATTTTTTTATTTGACAGAGGTTCAATATAAACATGATGATAGCCTGATGATGAGGGCCGAAAATAGACGATGGAACTCCTTAACGAATGGCAGTATATCAAATATGGTTCAAGATATTTGCTACGGGTAGTTGTGATTTAGCAAAATAATTACACCACTTCCCAGGTAATTTTCTGATGATAAGTTCTGGATATGAGCAATATAACTCCTTAAGGATATTAGTAAATCAACTAATATTAAAGATATTTGCTATTATTAGTTGTTACTTTGCCAAATAGCTACACATTTAACCTGGCCAGTGTCTGATGACGAGTTCTGGAGATGAACAATGGAACTCATTAACGGATGGTAGTAAATTAAACGTGATTTAAGATGTTTGCCACTTGTAGTTGTTATTTTGCAAAATAACTACACCGTCGACCAGATTAGGGTCTGATGATGAGTTTTGGTGATGAACAATAAAACTTTATTTGGAAAATATTTACTTGTAGATGAAAATCAAAACAGGAATCACAGGGTATCCGATCCTTGATGTTCAATGTTTCTTCATGTCAAGAATCCTCGCTACCGATACGGTGGTAATATTAACCACATATATCGCTTGAAGCCATAATCGTGAAAAGAAATATTTCTCCGCTATAGGCACTAACGCTGACTGGCAGACCGACGCCTATGGCGGCGAACTATTTCTTATTAAGATTGCTTATTGCTCACCTAAAAATATTTGCTAATTGCGCACCTGAAGATGGTGAAATACAACAAAACCTAGGTCGTGGTAAAGAATTTAAATTAAATAGAAATGATACTATATGACGTAATTTCTTTTCATTTTGAATAATGAATGTCAACGAAATTAACGCCAAACAGATTCAATTACAGCGCAGTTCTTATATATTAATTTTCCGAAACCAATTATTCAACCACCCAGGATGCGTCTAAGCAAAATTAATTTTCACCGTTTTCCTATACTTAATGCAAAACATATTGATCTACAACTTGTTTCGGCCAGTTATAAAGACAGCTAAGGTCATAAAAGTATGATGGAGCAGAATTCTAACACAAGTTATATTTTTGCATTTAGTTGAACACAAAAAATAGTCCAATATTAAAAAAAGTATATATTAATGATGAAAAGTTAAAAATTATATGTGAAGGTTTTTACGTCTTTATAAGACAACCATTCTCGATAAAAAAAATATATATTAATCGAATTGGATCTAGAAATTAATTAAGCGCAATTTTTTTTATTTTAAGTGTAGCGATAACGAATACTATTGAAAACAACAAAAACTAAAAACAAAACCATTCGTACCTTTTGCGAACGAAATTAAATCAAAATATTATGAAAAATCCAATTCACCCCAAATCAAAATTTTCCTGCCAGAACAAAATCAAATCAAATCACGATTAAATTTATAACATAACAATTCCAAAATTCAATATAAATAATATCTAACGCAAATTAAGCCAGTTTAATATTGGATCGAAACTTATTAAAGTCCAGTCGATTGCACGCACTAGACCGAAGAATTAAAATTATAAGAAATTTGATATTATTGCCATTATTTAGTTCGAACACATTATTGTTGCGCTTTCCGTAATCTAGATTAGAGTTTTTCTTTAAAGAAAAAAGAAAAAATTCTAAACTTTTTGGTCAAAGGAAAGATATTTATATTCTTTCTGTGCTTCTTGCATGTTGAAGAATGGCAAAGGGGTGGCTTCCCACAAGCTCAAAATTTATTATAACTGGAATCTAAAAAAGCATAAGATTTCATTAATGCTGTAACTTGTGGAAAATCATGGGACGAAAAAGAAGATCCAAAGCTCTTGGAAATCAAAGAAATGCAAATGATGCGTGGACTCTGCAGTGCTATTAATATTAAATTTTCTGAATGAAAAATGGTATGTGCAGTAAATATTTTTAATTTTAAACAGCTGCAGCAAACTATGGTTTTATTTATAAATTTATCGAGCAAATTGTGGAAAAAATATACGTATATATATTTAAATATTTCAATAAAGATTAACATCTGGCTTTTTTCGCATTCCAAAATAAAAATGAGGTTATGACCTCTTATTAGTACATCTAAGGCCATACGGCTAATTCTATCCTTTTCCCTTCACGCACGCTTTTTCCCCATCATAAATTTAATTGTACACTTAAAAAATAGACAGAGTCTTTATTTTGATCCCAATAATATAGAAAACTTATTAAAGAATCTTAAAATGAAATATGTGTAATGATACATTAGGTTCAACACAAGACATTTTTCTTATGATTGATATTTCTACACATATCCAACAAAAACAGTGTAAAAAATATTTGAAACAAACTAATTTGAACCAATATAATTACAAGAAGGAATTGTATGTATTAAAATTAAATTAAATATTAATCAAAATGAAATCTCCAACCATATACTTCCAGATATTATTACCATAGCAAAAATTATATATTTCCTCTATGCTCCCCTAAGTACTGGTAAGATATTGTTAATTAAAATTATATTGTTAAAAGTATGAGCTAAAAACGATATACCACTTACTTTTTCTGATGTCGCTTCGTTATTTTTCTATGGAGGAACAACAATATACTCTTTGGTCATCAGTCTAAAGAGGAGCACATGCAAGTGTGTGCCTTGTGGTTATACCTTATATCCAAACACAGCCACGAGGTTTTAGTGTTGCTGTACTGTAACATATGTAGTTTAGGATGAATGTACAATGGCTATAAATAGAAGCTGTAATCAGAACAATACAAGATCTGAGAATAAGTAACATTCTTTTCAGCAAGGTTATATTTTTATTCTCTAGTAGTTTTCTTTCTTTTCACCCTGTAACTAGGTAACCTGACGACAAAAGACGGTTTATGGTTATACGACCAATTGGTTTTTTTACCCACATTTGAACAGCTTGGTCTTCAAAATCACTGTTATTTATTCTTTAATTATGTATGCAATCGAAATCAAAAGCAGACTATTGATTTTTGAATGGAATTAGTAATTTTACACCGAAATCTATACGTCTCAAAAATACGTAATTGTACAAGATTCAAAGTAACTTCATTACAGGGAAATATTGTCGAAGATAGGATTCTAACGTAAAGGGTCACCGTGTTAACATCTCAAATTTCATAATATTTTATAACACATTCATTACAATTCAAATGGTTACGATTTTTGTTTTAAAATTCGTCTCCTGTCATAATAAATATATCCACAATCTAAGTCCTGGCAAAAGTTGAAATTGGTTTTCACACAATTCGAAAAACACAATTAATTTATAAAAAAAATTAAACTAGACATTAAATATCCCGTATGAAATTAAATTTTTATAATATAAAAGGAGAATAGGAAGACAAATATCTAGTTCTTCAGTTCGCTTAACAGCACATAAAAACTAATTTTATACGAACTAAGCCGCGGGTGTGTATTTGCTAGTTATAAATAATCTGCAATCGATTGTTACATATGGAAGAAAAAAAGAATGTCTACGGTCGTATGCGCGCCTATTCCAAATCATCCTAAATAATCTTAAAGAGTTTACTTGAAATTAGAAGGGAAACCATTCTGCATCGTTTGCGAAAAACTGGCTGTGTATTCGCTTAAAATTATTTTCATTTGTTGGTTTCCGTTTTGAAGTTACCAAAAACCTTCTGCTTCTTTGCTAAAACGACAATGGCCAAGGTTGCGTGTATATCGGCTGGAATACTCATGATTAGTCAATTAATGATCCGGTTTGCCTCTCAACCTGGTTAGGTTTAAGCAATATTCTCTGATATCTGTTACATTTTCTAGTGTGCTTTCAGTGCTGTGCCCTCATGAGTTGTAGAGTTTTTATATATAGCCTAAAAATTCCTCAGTGAAGTCTGAAATTATGGTCTTTTTAAAATAAAACCAATTTTCTAAACCGGATATGTAGTTTCAGAAACTAACGCAAAACAAACATTTACACAAAAATACTTTTCCGCTTTATGTATTAGTTGAAATTACTTTTCCACTGAGTTAAGATTTTATCGTTCACGTTTCCGAATAATAACAAAGATATATAACTAGGATTTATAATTCACCCTTTCCCTGACAAAGTTTGTAGAGAAATAGGCTCCTTAAATCATTTTTAAAATGAAAAGATCAAAATTTCTAGAACAAAGAAAGAAGCAAAAATATATTTTTTCATTACACTTTTTGTGTCATGTTCAAGTAGGAAATAAAAAAAAACGTTTGAGGCAATATTTACAATATAATATAATCTTTCATTTTAGCCCTAAGTAGAAATTCGCAAAAAACTTCGTGTAGAATATTTTTAAAGAATAATTATATTCTATTTAAACTCACATTGCCTGTATTAACATAATATTGTCGTCCCCGTAGTGTGTTGGGTTGATCACAAAGCATACGGCCTTTGCCGATGGGGCTCATCGCGGGGACCCGGGTTATGGTTGGTTGTAAGAGATTGGTCTCGCAGTAATAAGTCCACCATATGTATCAATTCGATACATTAAAATAGATAAATAATAATATTTGGTTTACCTTTTTATCAACCTTCATAAAATATAAATTACGCTAAAGCGGCACGAGCGGATATCGATAAATTTGAATGGTTAATTTGAAAACTTATGGAAAACAATATACTTTTTAAGTTTTAAGGTGTAAATCGAGATTTTTTTATATTTACATATCAAAGAAAAATGCAATGTGAAATCATATTATTTAGTTTATTTAAAGTGATATAAAAAATAGCACCGGAATATTCAAGGAATTTAATATATCTACTCAATATACCATCAGTACCAATGTACAATCACGCAATTTAAAATCTCATATATTAATAATAAATGAAAGCAGGTATTTATCAGTTTAACTTTTATTGAAAACAGATCTGAAATGAACTTTAATACAATAAGACATACAAGTAAAAAAGGAGCTTAAAATCATGCTTAAATGGTTATTGAGGAATAATTTATTTTTGCTTCCTTCGGGAGTAGTGTATTCAAAGGTATGTGTAATACATCGGTACCGACGGTAGAGTATAAAAACCATACGAGAAACCTTACGCTAATTTACATCAGATTCAAACCACGAACAAATATATCCCAATATTTATTTTTTCGAAGTAACATTGAAGTAAAAGAGATTGAATTATCCATACATAAAATAAAAGTTGATGTTTAGGCAAATTAAATTTACATTGTAAGTAATATTCTATGTACAACATAGATCGAATTAATAACTACTAATGATTTTAAGTAAAAAACTATATATATATATATATATATATATATATATATATATATATATATATATATATATATATATATATATATATATATTATTAAGTATATCGTTGACGTTAGTAGGATAGCTCCCGTATAATTTAAAATATATAAATTTCCAAGTGTTTCTTTGGAGTAGCAATGTATGTTTGATTTGTACAAGTGATACTAAAACAAATAGTGTAAAAGTGGTGTTAATATCTCGTAAACTATACTAAAAATCAGTTACTAAATACTATAAATTAATTATTAAAGTTAGTTACTGTAATTCTATATTGATAAAAAAGTGGGTGATTCTGAGTTTGTTCCTATTTACTAAGCCTGTATGGAATCATGACATACAATTGTGGAGCAGTTGTTGTAGTTCCAACATCCTGATACTGCAGAGAATGCAAAATATTATACTCCGATCTATATGTGATGTACAATGGTTTGTTACCAATGCCGAAATACATAAGGAACTTCAAATGAACACCATAAAGGAAGAAATCCTGTCGGCTACAGATAAATATAGGAGGAGACTGGAGGCCCACCCTAATGAACTGGCTGCAAAGCTATTAACGTGCACTTATCAAAAGCAACTAAAAAGGAAAGATATTTTGAGTTCCTAAGGAAAGAGGAGATGTTCTCACTGGAGGACACACTCTAAACGAGATTCAATACTCTTCACCACATCTGATAAAAGTGAAAGCACTGATTGCAGATAAAAAAAAAAAAAAAAAGTAAAAACTGACTAAAAGAAGAAGATTGAGGCATTTTTACCTTAAACATGTGGAGAAAACTGACAATTTTATAACATATAAATTTTATTTCACGATCTAAATATTAATTTTTGGAACATATTAATGAAATTTTAACTAATTTAGACTTGGATTATAAACAATTTCTAAACCCTGCTAACATAATAAAATTGAGACTTTGTCAGTTTATTTATATGTTTGTCTTTCTTTTATCCTAATACAGCGCAACTGAGTAAAATTAAACGATTTACAGGTAATATATATGATAGTTTCAATGATAGCTATGATACCATTTAGAGCAGCAAAGCAATGAATATTAACTTGAAAAAAATTATTCACAATCACCAAAAACTTAATGTCCTATAAAAAATATGAGCAAAATTCGTAATGATATATAACTCCCGTCAATGAGTAATAAGCGGTAAGGGTTAACTAATTAAAAATTAAACTATTATTTTTGAACATTCCCTTCATGAATGTTTGTCACAAAAACTTATGAAGCCCCAGGTACAAACAGTAATCTTATATGGCATTCATTCGCTCTAACGTCGCATTGACTCTATCTCGTCAATCCTGCGCGAGATGCTACCAAAGTAAGCCTCTGTTTTTTCGTCGCATTTAAAAAAAATTCGAAGGTACGTAAAAGTAGTTACTTTATTGATGAAAATTGGGTCTAATTACTACAACTATACGCTTGATTTTTAGAGTATATGTGTAATTTTATGTTTTTTGGTTGGTTATTCGCTTGTGATAAATGACTTGTAAAATACGAAGTCAAATTTACTCGGGTAAAAATTTCAAATATGGGCTATGACTATGGTCCTAAATATGGGCTTACCCATATTTAGATACTAGTACTTGGGTGATTGGATATTTGTTTCTAAAGTATACTTACATTTATGATGCAACCGATGCAACCAAAAGTACAAAGGAAAAATTGGAATGAAAAACAAATGGTTAAACCGACAAAAATGGTTCGCGAGAAGAAAATGGGTACCATAAAAGCAGCAAAAATGTTCAAAGTTCCAAAAACGACTTTGCAAGGTTTACTTTCAATTTATGTCTAACACATCTCGACCGGTGTTAAAGTTGTTCTTATTTTGGCTTCAGCGATTTTGGAAATGGGGGGTGAGACATATATTTTCTAAAAATTTTCCGTAATTTTTTTGGAATTATACATGTAATTAGGAATTTAAAGAAAAATGTGTTGAATTTTTATTTGCATAGTCAAAAATTTCTGAATGAATATTTTTGTTTGCTTCACTATTGAGATATATCAAGATTAATATCCTTTATCAATTGGCCAAATTTAAAGTTTCTTCATCAAACAGTTTCAAAGAAAAAGGCTTCTGTGATAATACTTTAGGATTATTTATTGGACAAATTTTGGGCTTACACGAAATTTGCAAATTACAAAATTGGTTTCATATCAACAACTTAACAGTTTTGTATTTTTCCTTCACAGATAAATTTGTGTATGCTTTGTTCATATTTATGAAATTGAGATTTATTTCTTATCTATCTAGCCTATACCTACAAAGCCTGTATTATTAACAAGCTCAAGAAAAGTTTTTGAGGGAAAACACAATTAAATAATTTACTGGTTCAGAAGAGTTAATAAAAATGTGAAAGGCATTTAGAGATAAAAAACCCAGACAGTAATCTGGCTACAACCATAATATATTCATTTTAATATTGTTAATTTTTCCAAGATACTTTTCTGAGGTTTAATCAATTTAAAAAATCAATAACTGGATAAAATATCAGTAGTAGCTTGAATAATTATTTAAATGAGTATAGTTTACGATAAATAAAAAAACCAACAAACTAAGTTAATGGCGCTGTAAATGCGAACGGACCTGTTATACACCAATGACCGCAGAGAACTCAGTAAGATGAAAAGAGACGAATGGCTTCTCTCATCTGTAAGAGAGCTAAACAACTATTTTATCTAAATGCGCGTTTAATTTTTAACTTCTGAACCTAGTTATATCTTAATTTTTATTAGCCCAATTTTGATGAAACCAGGTGCCTATTATTTCTGTGAAACTTTTTTGTAAATAGCAGTTTTGTCGCTAATGTTTTTAACTTAACTGTGTAAATAACGTAAAACATTCAATCATTCAGACGTAGAAAAATTTCAAAAGTATTTATTTCGTCTCAGGATAAAGTAAGTAAAGTACAACTTATGACTCTTCTAACAGTACAAAATTTTGTTATACGTGGAATTATTTTCGGAAAAATATTTCCTTGAAATTAATTTTTACCTGATTTCGTAATTTTTAAATACTCTAATGTATGGCTCTAAAAGTTGGTTCAAATTTTGTTGTGTTTTATGGTAAAATTTCTCCTTAGTTAATAACGCAATCCTTACAAAAGTTTACATGAAAGATTTTTCCAAAAAAATTAAATACTTGCTTAGCTTTATATTCTAAAAAGTAATCGCCAATCGTTTTTAATTGAAAACACTGATTTTTATAATTCACAGTTTATTAGTCAATAGGCAGAATTGAAATTTGTTCCACAATCAGACTTAATTCAGAGCGCATATAATTTAATTAGAGTAATAAATCATAAACAAGGATTGACTTGCAATAACACAAAAATCTTCTTGCAAAGACAACGAAGACATTAACAAGTATAGGAGTTTAAACGGCACAAAGCCGACGTCAAGCGAGCTCTTTAGGCAAACTCGTCCACGACAGCAGCTGCCACAGGACTGAAGCGTCATGACATGATCGATGGAGCGTCGTAGGCTTTGATTGAAACCTGTCCTTTCAGTCTTTCTACAGCGGAGACATTCGTCGGTAAGGCGAATTACGCCACTCAGTTTGAAGTTGCCGACAGTATATCTGTCCATAAACATAAATTGTAAAGTATATAACGCCATAAGAATAACACTGAACTTTCTTGAATTTTATTAATTTCAACACAATGTGAGTTAAAAAAGTTGTTAGCCAAAGTAGAACTATTTATGTATGCAAATAAATTCTATTTCATCAAATTAGAAATGTTACAGGAACAGTGTTACCATTCAATGCCATTACCATTCAGTAACTTCTAGACACTGTAATTGAAGATTTGACTTTGACATATATACAAGAGGGCAACAAACTAAATATGTAGGTAAGTATATATGATTAAGGTATAAGGGAATGAAGTGACTGACATCTAATTACGTAGATATGTAAGTAAGTATAAACATGTATATAAAAGGTATGAACTCACTGAGAAATTAGTAATTATATAGGTAGATAACTAGTTAAGTACAGACATGTTGATGGCAGAAGGTATATATATATATATATATATATATATATATATATATATATATATATATATATACATATATATATATATATATGTGCATACATGCTGGAACGTATATAAGTTTATACGTGTAAACGTCTTCATACGTGTTACATACCGCAAATGCATAAGTCACCATGCATTTCAATAAGTTAGGTAATTTTCAATTTTTAATGAATTTGTGGCATTGCTAGTACGAATAATCGTATAATCTAATACGAATCTAAATACTAATAATCCATAGCCACCTACTATGAGCTCACAAACAATGGGTCTTTGTAAAAAACAATATTTTTATCAGGAGAAAATATTTTTGAAGTAATAACTTTTCAGGACGCGATGAAATTAAAATGTTAAAATCGATTACATGCAACTTTTTGCGCCTAGTTTTCAAACTACGTTTAATTGTAACATCTGAATGAATACTATAGATTCATTACTATAGCAAGAAGGACGGAAAATAGGTACTTAGCGAACAACTGATATACATAGATGGACACGGTATATTGAGACAATAAATGTGTGTGGACAAGAAAACAAACAAAAATCGCGCTCACTATGGCTGTCAGTCGTTTTGTACATTATGTGTGCCAAAAGCAAACTTTTAAAGTTTTGTTAATTTAGTTACCTATTTACGACTCCGCAATGATTTATAACTCCGCAATGAACTCGCACTTATAACTATCGTAAATATAATTTACAACTGGAGCAATATATCCCGACTTCCTTTAGGGGCATTTAGCCGTATTTTGTTACTGGTATCTAGATTATTTTTTAATTGGCAATTGTCTATGTAAGTTAAGACGAAGATTTTGTTAGATGGATACGTTGATTCGTGATGACATTTAATGTGTTACATAAAATGTTATACAAATTTACTAAAATCTATGGACTTTCACCTAGCATTTTTTTCACTCTATCTCTCCCTCTCTCCCTCACATTGCCATATTACCTCTTACTTTGTAATTCGCCATATATATCGCCAAAGACGAGCATAAAAATCGTCAAAAATTTCACTTCTGTCACGTATATTGAGTGACACTCGCTCTAATTTTTTAGGAATATTTAATTTAAAAAAATTACTTACATATTTTTTAACTTTATTTTTGATAAGCTATCATTCACTGAATAGGCTTAATGCGTGGATTATAACGTCAAGTATGAAAATTAGTATACGAGCAGTTATTAAAAATTAGTGTAATTTTTGGTATCCAACTAGTTTCCATATCTTCAGATGAATTAAATTTTAAATCGCTAATCATCTTAAGGAATACAGCTTTTTTTAATCATATACATATTAAGCAATAAGGTTTCTGTACACAATTCTAACACGTTTCATCTTTAAATTTAAAACTTACCAGGTATACTAACAATGTAAAAATGTTAGATTAGTTTACAAGAAAAATAACTGGTTCTAAGCTTATTCTTTATGAGTTGGTTAATTCAGGTATGATTGCTAAAATTACAAAAAGTCAATAGTAGTTTTTTCTTTACTACTTTTCTGTTCACATTTTCATGGTTTAGGTTTGATAAGACCAAAGATTTGTAAAGTATTACCTGGCAAATCTTTGATCTTTTGGATACCATCTCTCTATAGTTGAAGAACTGTAAAATTCATGCACTACTGTAGTAGCTACTGAACTACTCGATCCGTATTCATTCGTAATGAATATTCTGTAACAATATTTTTTCAAAATACCAATATTTTTACACTTGACTTCTTTTGATTCTAACATCACTTTGCTTGTTAAATTTATATGCCATTTTTAAACGAAACTTTTGGATAGTTTTCCGATTTTTAATGTTAAATACCTCATAACCAAAAAAAACAACATGTTAGAGACCTCATATCCAAAAAACGGAACCAATATATTGACACCTGCGTGTTTGTTAGTTTGTTTTTCCATCTGCCGCATCAGTATTTTTCAGCAGCAATTTGGTGTAGAAACTTGAAATGCTAGTTTTTATTACATACTTTGTTTGAACTGGATAATTATAGAATGTGCAAGTTAACACGTTCGTAATTATTATTTCAAAATTTTACGAGCATTCTTCTAGGAGATGAGGTCAGTCTTTTATTAGGTTTTAATAATATATGTTAATAATTGCAAAAGCAGCATGATTATTAAAAAGGATTTTAATACTACATTTTAGAATTTTAAGTATAATATATGTAGTGCTATTGTCAATTTGATATTGAAAATGTCCATAGAAATATGTTATTTTAACTAAGAAACTGTCTAAGTAAAAAGTATTCAAGAGACCAACGTCGGTGAAAGTTTACTTAAAGTTTAATGGAAAACAGTAATGACAATCCTGAATTTTCTGGTCTGTCGGAAAATTCACGATATTTAATAATATGCTATGTCTTTATAGACAGTTTAAGAAAAATAATTTATACCCTAAAATATTTATACATGACTAAGTGCGTACAAAATTCTCGCAATGTGAATTTTACTCGCACTTTACGATTTTTTGTTAGATTTAAATTATAATAATACAAAAACGATCTTTATCGACACTCTTTTCAATAAGTTAATCGAAGAAATCACCAGGCGATAACGAAAAAAAATTAATATTCAAACATTGGTTTATTTAGTATTAAATTGTGGCTGCGATTTTTTTATTAGCCTCGGTAACGTATTGTCTCACTTTAACGAAAGCTTCGTTCTGCGAAATTTTCTTCAGACGCCATACGAGCCGTCAGAAGAAACTATACGTCTTATATTATGACATAATAAAAAGATTTCGCATGAATAGTAGCAGAGTTATCTGAAATATAATAATACATAATAATTTTTAGAATTTGAGCTTTTAAATATTATGACCATAGCAACAACATTAATGCAGTATTCACTTTACTCTGCGGAATAAGTTTGGATTGTCGAAAACTTTCAAGCGCATAGAATCGGTAAATATTTTTAAATAAATTTTAATAAAAAAAAAAAAACAAATTACGTTTTCTGTAATTTTTGTAAGACATGGAAACATTAAACTTTTTGGTGGCATAACTTAAGAGCGGCACGGATTTTCCTTTCTCTTTGGTTCCACTAAGCTTTATCGAATAAAAAGTTCGTCGTCAATCAGATGCTTCCTTTAGATTTTACAGGCGTTTAAATGTATATACTCGCACGTATATACGTTAGTACTTGCATACATGTGCTCAAACAGACTCCGATGTAAGTGGTCCATTAAGAATTTCTGTGAAAATAAGATTTCTTTCCATACTTTAATATTTGCTAGCGCAATAGTTTTATCATTTTGTTAAAAACGTCAAATTATTTCCTTCCAAATTTAAATTTTGGTAATATGGCCCCGAATAATTTTAGGGAGTTCTTAAAATATTTCACTATCGCTAAATACTTCATACATGTAGTATGAGTATTTGCTTCTTGCATTGCTTTGCTATAGTATGAGTATTTGCTTCTTGTATTGCTATAGTATGAGTATTTGCTTCTTAAATTGTATTGCTATAGTAAATTGTATTTGCTTCTTGTATTGCTATAGTATGAGTATTTGCTTCTTAAATTGTATTTGCTATAGTATGAGTATTTGCTTCTTAAATTGTATTGCTATAGTATGAGTATTTGCTTCTTGTATTGCTTCATACATGTAGTATGAGTATTTGCTTCTTGTATTGCTATATAAATTTGATGTAGATTTATAATTTCGTTTAGCCTTTAAATGAAGTCGTCACTCAATTCGTATTTATATTACTCCACAGTTTGCAAACTTCATCGCTCTTATACTTAGTTTACTATCTAGAAAGTTAGGGTATGATAATATTTAATTTTTGCATAGCACGTCACCGAATAAAAATGAATTTTTTTTATTTCAATTAAAAAAAGTGATTGTCATTTTTTTAAACATACCATCAATTTAGCTTTAGCTCATTCATTCCAATATTAAATATAACTGGTTTCCTCCTGGTCAATTTGTGTTTTGTCTGTTTATTTTCCAACATCATATATGATGAGAAAAATTAACTAGAGGGCAATTTTCTTTTTCCCTTATGGAAATTAAACTGAGTTTATTTGCAACTTCAAGACATTTAAGTGACACGGTGCGGCTGCCACAGGATATGAGATCTACGATGACATAGTCCAACACAAAAAAATTAGTATCTTATTTACCCTTTATAATTAATGACACCCTTATCAAAAGCACTTTTCCTGCTTTTAGCTAGTAACTAACTAAGAAATACCTTCTAATATCTAAGCGACTACAGAATATAGAGTCATATGTTAACTGTATCCCACCAGTCACGCATGGTTTCCGCGCCGAATGCCAAAGAACAGACGAGTATATTTATCTCAGCGGTAAATCACAAAGTAACATTAGTATCATACGTATATACGATAACTGAAGTGACACTCACTTGTCGGGATATCTTTCTGGTCCACAAAATCTTTTATTTATTAAGAAATGAAATTTTCCGTCGTCCGCTTTTCGGGGCTCACTCGTTAAATTTGTTTTTTACTGTACTACTTTGTTTATGGTCAGAAATAATTATAATAAAATAATATACTTATTTGATTTCTTTACTATTAAATTTGTTTACTTAATTTTAATAGTGAAATACTAAAGGTAGACTACATTTTATTTCGACGAAATTCAGGAAAAACCTCCGATCAACTAACAACAGTAATCATTTATGATCATTTATTCATAAGGGTGCATTTGCCTCCAAAATAATCGTAATAATGGCATAATAACTTATCCTGTAATTTTGGATATATTTAGGGTAATTTTTTCTGAAATGTATATTACTTCAAATGACTAACTGATTTTAACTCCTTCCTGAACGGTTTTTTAACATTTTCAGTTCCAAATTGTTTTTATGCTTGAATTTCATTTAATCAAAATCTAGAGTTCGTGGAAAATGTTTGATATGGACCTCGAATAAACTTCTACCCTTAAAACATAAAAATATTTATATCATTTTAGAGGGAGACAAACACTCAAAGAAAATGAACTCACTATAAATTTACAAATTGTGCCCTCGTTGTCTTTTATTATAACCCATTCTTGTTCCTCCCTATTTCTAAAGTCTTTTTGCTTTTATTTTTAATTAATCTTATTTTAATACCGCATTTTATTTTATATTTTAAGTAGAATTAATTCTTGTTTAATAATCACTTACAGTCTGCCACAACCCTTAATGTTCTCATCTAGTTCATTGTGGTTGGCCGTAAGACATTGCTCTTGTAGCAATAATTCTGACAGTGTATGCTTAATTGTCTAAGCTTGCAGAAACATAAAGAAATAAATTTAAAAAAATTTCCTAATGCCTAGTTTCATTCTCTGTACTTACCCATTTTATGTAAGGTTTCTTTAACATTTGTTTATTAATTGAAATATTATTTATAATTCTTAATGACATGTTTTTGTTATTATAAAATCGTCAATAACCTATAAAGTACCTTGTATGTGTATTTATTTCTATATTTATTCCCCGACATTTATAATTCGCTTGTCAAAGTAAATAATGCTGCCGTCAAAAGGGAAAAAAATAACCGTCTTCTCTAATGATTTTTTGAAAAGAATTATATTTTAATATAATACTTAATTGGATACCCGTCGGGAATATTAATATATAAATATACAATATTATATAAACCCTACTCTCAAATAATATTTGAACGATTGATTTCAAGCATTATTTAGTTATCACTGTATTGTGTGGCCATGATTTTAATAAGTACGTGCATATTTCAGTTGCTATGGAAGTCTACATCCGATTCGCACATTTCCCAGATGTCTATATGGGATAATTGCACTAAATGATTCTTGCTATTCTAAATGTGGTTCCACAATGCAATTAATCGATGACAGTGGCTGTTCAAATCGATTTTCGTCAATCAATGTTTATAGTTCACATACAACTATTAAATAAACCAATTTAATATAAAGCGTTTCAATTCAAAAAGTATACCGATGAAGTCATGTTATTAGTTGCTAGTACAATCTTACTTTTCTTGTAACTAAAACAAAAAAAGAATTTTTTATTGCGTGTGCGTACAAAAATAAAAAAAAGATTTATGTATTTTCTAACGGATGCAAGGAGCGGAAAAGTCCGGATACGGGGTGGACCTGTGTTGTTTTTTTTATTAAC
The DNA here is from genome assembly GCA_039881145.1 of Druceiella hillmani. Lineage (NCBI taxonomy): Eukaryota > Metazoa > Arthropoda > Insecta > Lepidoptera > Hepialidae > Druceiella > Druceiella hillmani. Next base: position 3,666,054 of record JAYKKI010000117.1, read on the forward strand.
AGGACGAATAGCCGATATGTGAAACTAAAATTTTATTCTATATGCTTCTTCATATTACTTCAATCTTGTCCAGATTAGCGTGCAAAAAAATTAATTATCAAATTTTTCTGCTTTTTCTATTATTACAAATGATTTTTATTGAGTGTTTTTTTAAAATATAGTTGTTAATTGAAAATTATAATAGTTCAGTACAATGTTCCAAAATATTTTTCAATCTGAAATATTGTAATGTTTTATATACTAATAAATAAAAAGGTAGAAAGTAAATTTGTAAAAAGTGTCCCATGACCCATGTTAAAGAAATAATAAATTAGGTTAACGTATTAATTCCAAACTAAACGAATATTCTCTTTTTGCCGTCGGGGAAGAAAACCCATGAAACATGTACACAATGAGCCTTTGTGACTACATGCGAAGGAGAACACGTCTCTAGCGAAGTAAGTAAGCTTCAATCTTTCCCGCACCGAGCAGGTTGCCATTTCACGGTGCACGCCTTCACATTATTAACGATCATCATCAATTATATACAGAGAACGAAGCAAATGCCACCAGCCTGCGCGCTAACAATATTACTTATATTACAAACGGGAAATGCTAATATTTTACTCTGTTTATAATATTAAAACTTTTCCCCCAACTTGCTTTCCCAGCAACCACATTTCCAATGAGTAGGAAATAAATAAAATTTATGCGGAATCAATCCGTATATTTACAAAGTTTTGCGCGAGAAAAACATTTATTTTATTACCGTCGGGTGAGTCGCGGCGTAAAAATTAAATAGCTAAAAGAAAAGAATGATTACGGATATAAGTATGTGAAAGGAAATAAAACTTTAAACTGTCGAAACCGTTTTCGTTTATTTCTACTGTGAGGAACAGATTCTTACGTTGACCCGAATATATTTTTGTCACGTCCAAAAGAATAAACTGAATAAAAACAATTCGCATGATTTTTTAAGTTTTCTCTTAAATATTCCAAAGCCATCGTGATATTATTTTCCGGTAAACAGAGAAGAAGTAAATAACAAAATTGTTTTTAAGTGTGCCATGAAAGACCATAAGAGCGTTTTCATATAATTGTTTGTTTCTTCGTATTATTTTCGTGTCAGTTTATTTGCACTAAAACTTACGTAGGGTACCATATATTTTATAAAGTCCTAAAGTTATAATTTACAAGTTCCAAATTTCGGTGTGTTTTATTTTAGTATAACAGGCTAAAACAATTTAGAAGCCAACACTAAAAAATAATAAATAAAGCTCCTAAAATATTTAATGCAAGAACTTCCATTCCATTTTCTGAAGAGTGATTATAAAATTGAAAAGAAGAAATTTGCTATTTCTACCTTTTCGCTTCTGTGACTACCCAACATTAAAAGAAAAATATGTAATATTGTGATTTAATGCTTATAATCTTATAAACGGTGAAAAAATATTAGTCTGAAGACTTATAATCTTGATACAACGTCAATATTTTGAATGGAAAAAAAAATATGATTTTAATAGTTAATTTATGCCTGTTTAATTATTTTGAATGTACCTTTTTAACTTTTAGTACCTTTTTAATTATTTGTCATTAAACAGGCTAATGAAATATTTAAATAATCGAAACAAAAGTAAAAAACATATCAAGCAGGAGAGGAACTCGAACTACTAGGGTTTCTTACATATTAAGAAAATACGTTGCCTTCACAGGCGCACATTCGAAAAATATTTTTTTTTGTTGTGCGATGAAGTCTTGTTTCTTGCCAAATTTCACAATTGTACATGAACGGGAAGTACCCTAGAAGTTTTGATTCATTTGAGGGTGTCAATGTATGCGGCATTATTGGCCTTATTTTTTGAATGCATTGACATAGAAGCTTGATTTTGTACCGCTGCAAAGGACCGTAAACCCAAGTCTTTGATATTAGTTTCAACTTAATACCTTCATGCGTTTCTGAGAAAAATAATCTTGATAGACAGGCAGATGGATAATATATGAGGGCCTTTTTGAAGTATGGAACCCTAAAAACTAAAACCAGACTAAGGAAGAAAATCATTTAAAAGCTCGACATACATAAAGTAAAATTTATAAGTTTATAAATACTAGCATATTTTCTGGATCAAGACGGATCTAAGAACACCTGATTTGTTGAAATAACTTTAGTAGTTTAGTCTGTACGAGGGAACAAACTGACTTACTTACTAACATATATAAATACCCTTTGAAATTTCTCTAGTTATATTCCCTATGACAATCTCTGAGTCAGAGCGAACCTAAGGACAACTCACTTGTAAAATGACTTTAGTAGTCTGTGCGAGGGATTAAACTTACGAACTTACATACATAGATGCATACATGTCTTGCGAAATTGATAAGGTTATATACCTTTGGATCAAGGAATACCTCATTCGTTGAAATAATTTAGTTTAGTCTGCAGGAGGGAACAAACTAACTAATATGTATATATATATATACATTTATATATATTTATATATATATATATATATATATATATATATATATATATATATATATATATACATACATAATCTGAATAATTGCATATCGAAGTCCAATCTCGTCCAGGAGTTTTTCAAAATCGATCAAATGAAATATCCTTTCCACTCGAAAAAATACCTAAACAAAATCTTAGCCACCCCCTCCCCCACCACATTTTATCTAAGGAGAGATAAATAAAAAAAAATATTGCCTTTCAAGATATTAATTAAAATCATAATATATTATGTGGCTTTTTAATAAAAGCTTCAGTAAAATTCCAAACAACTTTTCTGATATCATATATCCGAAAAAGCTTGTGCATAATCACTCCATATTAATAAAAGGCATAGGTCGATGTTAAATGTAATTAATAAGGCAGGTAAAGTAATAAATAATATGAAAGTTTCTTCGTTTTCATTTATATTAAAGCTAGCGACCCACGGCCTTCGCACGGGTACAATACACGGGACTTACTTATGTGGTGTAATTATGGAGCGATCAATAATATACTGTGATTATTAGAATATATTACAGGTTGTCTTTATATACAATGTTTTACCCAAAAACAGGTCGCTGATATAAAGTCTGTATACGCTGAATAAATAATTATTATATCTAACACACGGGTTTCCATGAACGTATTTCGCCTAGTTTGATTACTTGGTACTTATAAATAGACAATACATTATAGATATAATGGGATCACTGTGTTGTACTAAATTAATTTTAGCTTTATTTATTTTGAGAAAGAATTTTTGTCAAAGTATATTTATATTCCCTGCTAATACCCAATTTCCCTATTCATAAAAATGAATTATATTTTTGAAAGGAAATTTAGCGGGAAAGTAATAATTCCTGCCGTACGACTGGGATGCTGGGATACTGGGATTAGTGTCGTTACGAATGTGGGCCGATGACCGAAATTTAAATTTCATTTATCATGTTGAAAGAGCAGACATTAGTTAATATCGACTTTTATCTGAAACAGATATTAGTGTAATTTTTCAGCTATAACTTTCCCAACATTCTTTTATTCTACATTATATATATATATATATATATATATATATATATATATATATATATACATACATCAGTATAATATTTGATCATTTTTAAAAAATATACTTTATTTATGTATTTTAGTATTTAATTATGATTACGTGAACTAAGCTATGATGACTAAGCGCGCGACGGAAATTAGTAGGTACATAGAATTTTTTAATAAAATAAGATACAAAATTAAAAAAATTAAAATCATAATAATAATGGCTATTCTGCTCATGAATTTAATTTTTCCATTTCCTGTTATAGTGTATATTACTGATAGTCATGAAAACCTAGTGCGGTCGGTTGAAAATGATTGAGAAATGTGAAAAAAACGAAGAAATGGTATAAATTTACTGGGGCACACAAATGTTGAAACAACATCGCAGGGCGTTTATTTGTAATGCAATAAAAACATATTGTTATAGCAACTTAAAAGCAAAAAATTACAATGAAACTGAAGGGGCTAGCATAATGTGCAAAGCAATGTTTATCGTCGAATCATGGTTAATAAAATGTTAAGCATGACGCATTTTAAGTTATCGTTCACACGAAGTAGATATAAATAATTGTTTGCAAACAGATCAGATTTCTTGGTTTGGAACAATATTTATTGACGGTATCTTCACGGGTGTAAAAAAAAATATGATCTCAAGGTGAATATAATAAGGCGTTTTAAAGTTTTTCATCGTGTATTCTTTTTTTAACGATTGCAGTGTGAATATTTAGAGTCAAGAAAAAGAAGAGGGAGAATGTACAATATTGCTTCAAAAAAGCAAGTAACAAGATATACCATATCGCTATTGTAAAAAACGAGGTTACTTAAGTAGCTACTATTAGCAGCTATTAAATTAAACTCATCCGCAAAAAAATTTATAATTTTTAATAAAATCCCTAAATAAAAAAGGTATTCTCAATCAAAAACATCCCTTTAAGTGCAAATTTTAAAGCCTGCGATATCAATCAAGAGTTTGTCAAATGTAGTTGGGATAAATATTACTGGCAATTGTCATAAAATTAATGCTGTAATATTAATAATAAATTTACATACCAAATAAAGCAGTGCAAAATATTATACATTATTACTTCAGTAATTATCAAAATTTCAACATTATTAAAAAAATATCTTTTTTATAATATAATTATCACAAGATAAATACATTGTTATTAATGTTTGAATAATTTGCTTTCTGTTTAAATTTTGTTAATTTCTGCAGTAGCGCACCAAATGTGGTATAGATTAGAGTAAATGATCATTTTATCTTTTCTTCTCTTTTATTAAACTTTGTTTTCAATTGATTTGTTTTCTATGTCCATAGAATTTATTGGAATTGTTTGGAATAGTCACATTACCACAAAAATATTCTTATATTAAACCTGCACTTCATAGATATTGAAGTGCAGGTTTAAAATAAGAATGTGTGAGATTTTAAAATCATTCAGATTTTGAAGAACAGTTACAAAATAAAAATCAATGTTTGTTTTTTCGTATGATATTTAAAGCAGAAAAATTTATGCTGGTGGATTTTTTATTTCATTTGGTCAAAATAAGGAAAAGAGAAACATTTAAAGACTCAAACACAGCACTTCCGAGGTCACAAGACAGTAATTTAATGCTGAGCCACTGACTTTATTGGAAAACGAAATACATTTACTGCGTCCTCGTTTACTAATTATGATTATGTATTAAATGCGTTCAAAACTATTTCTAATATTTTGCAACTCGTTTACTACTTAAGTGCTCGATACAGCCATAAAATTGCATTGACTTTCTGAAATTATTTTACATTAATAAACTACAAAGCACTAAGCCACAAAATTTCCATTTTTAACTGTTTGCAATAAGTTCAAACTTAATATTCCTGAAAAACTAAAATAGCTTCACAAGTCAGCGCAGTGTAGATATGGAAGCGAGTAATATTTTCATCAGAAATGTAAAACTGAAATAACGCCTTTTTATACATCTCTTGTTAATTAACACACTTAGGATTCCAGTCTACAAAAAGTCAGTCCATAGGAAAATGCTGGAAGATGGAAGACAAACTAATATATTTCCAATTTTCCATTCAAATCGTGTTGTGTGATTTTTCCTATATAATTTCCTAGAGATAACTTAGCAATAATTTATTTTTGTTTCATGTCTAATCAAAACATATTTATTTAATTAATATTTTAATGGTAACAAATTTATTCTTTCAAACTTACCTTAATAATAATATGCAGGTCTTTTTTCTGGAATATCAGAAAAAAAATAGAATTACTTAATGATACAAAAATAACGAATGATTTAAATTGTTGAGTCTATCTTTTCACAACACGACGTTCCATTTCTAAATTGGCTGAAATTATATGAATGTTGTGTCATATTACAAGCAAAGGACGACAATATAGCATAGCTCGCCTTCCCGTTCGAAGTAAGATTTATGGGCGGTTTCTGATTAATAGAGTGACGAATAAGATTGATTATAAGCTACGGGTCACACAAGTTGGGTCCAGACATGTGAAGGTTTACAGGTTATATTTTCTTGCTCAGGTATAGTGTAAGTTAGGAGATGAAAATCTAATCTTATTTTACATACCTTTATTAAGTCTAGGAAATTTGGTATTTGACGGATGAAAATGTATAATCATCTTACCGATATACAATTTTGATGAAAAGTGATATAATTAAATTAGGAATACCGTAATTAAATTACTAGATAAAAAAAAATAGTAAGTAATTTATAACGGAAACGTAAATATAAAAGCGCTAAACCAATCATTGTGGTTAATTAATATATTGAGAAGGTCTGAAAATGAGAATTGGTTTTAAGACATACATTAAACACCAAATTTAGGAATGAAACGAGGAATATGAAAATCCTTAGTTTTATTAAACGGTTACTAATAGTGATTAAAATGAGATCGAAATTTATATTAAAAATAATAATTTTAGCATACCGAAAAATATATACCGTTAGAAGATTACAGTTAATTTTAATAGAAATTATTTTTTTAACTTTAAGTCAAGTAACTTTAAGAAATTATTTACTTAATATAAATTTATACTTATTTTGATTTTGTGTTAGTGGATGGATTTAAAAAATAGAAAATATGCAAACGTCACAACGTTTTCACAACTGATGCACAATTCAATTTATCCCATGAAAATGTATAGAAAAATATATATAAGGCATGGTATTTAGCAAAAGAATGGATAGAAAATATTAGATAATTTAAAGTGTTGAAACAGCCAACGAGTAATGCTTCTTTCTCTATTTTTGAATTTCTCTTCGACCTAATTCAAAGTTTAGCTATAAATCGTTAAACAAACTTAAGAGAAAAAAAATGAGAAGACCAAATAAAATTTAACAAAATTTGGTATTATCTATTTACCGATCGATAAATACATACAACAACAGCTAGATAAATATATCCACAAGTATGAATAATGATCCATTTTTATTTATAAAAGTATTTTCTTAGCTTCAAATATGTTTGCATGCATAAATCTGCACTGACCAAGAAAATATTTTCATATTTATACAATATTCTTATTTTTTTAATAGCACCAAAATTAATTTTTCCATACACATATTCATTATTTGAATTTCAATACATTTTTATTATATTCTAGCTTTGACCTACTATTTTTTTTACTTTAAGTTTATACTACAGCTAACATGTCAAGCACGAACTCGCACTATAACGGTTCCGTAAATATTTAGGCATTTATAAATATCTATATAAAATAATATCTCTATTAAACTATTCATAAAATTGTATTTTTTTTGAACGTGAATATATTGCCGCATACAGTTAGAAATCGTTGAGTTATATCGTTATTTATTAATTCCACATAGAATTAGAAATTGTTAATTATTTAATTATTTGCTGAAAAATCTCCTAATATGCAGGTTATTATTAGGTCAACCGAAAGTACCCTAAGTTTGTGCTGATGATATAAATATTAGAAAACATTTGTCAAATGGTCATCTCTTTTTGTTGCGTGAACAAAAGAACTTAAATTTTTGGAGAAATGTGAGACTGTAAACCTCAGTATACAATAATATTTTCAATTTTATATCTCAAATCATTTCTGATATAGAAAAGCAGACGAAGGGAAGGACAACGAAGTGATCCCACAACCATTCCGTTCTTCTCATTTTGAGGGACCCTAAAATGAAAAATGTATTATTAATGAAATATTGCGAAATTATTAAACCTAAAATGCGAATATTAAATATATATGGCTGGTAAAAAATTAAATTTCATATTCTCAATTTTATTGCATTAGAAGCAATTTCAGCAATAAACTAATTAAAATTATTATTTATTTATTTAAAATATCGCGCCAATATTTCACAATTCCTTTACTTTTTTCATTTATACAATCATGAGAAAAATTTCACTTTACGACAAAAATTATTTCCATATTTTTGGAAAAAAAATCGGAATGGGACTTTTGTAAAAAAAATTCGATATTTTGCAAAGTAATTCAACTGGTGTAATACTGAGCTAGGAATTTCAGACCGATATCTTTGGATATCTAACTCATGTAGTTCATTCTGAGTTAACAAATCTCAGCCATTATCATTGATTTATGGGTCGGTGGATCGAATACAAAGTGGACGAGTCCAATACAAAGTGGACGAGACGAGAGTTAGCCCTTGGACAAAGTGAACGAGTGGCTACTTGTTGTCTGGTTTGTTTCTACCATAAATCTCTCTTAACTAGTTAAGAAATAATACGAATCCGATACAAAAGTCTACATGGTCTCATTACTCTAGCCAAATCGTAGGTAAAACAAAAGGTAAGAAGGACAGAACCATTAATTCCACATAAAAGGGTATATTACACGTTTTGAACACTTTTGCGAGTCCACGATTTTACCAATTTATTTTTAATGTACATATAAAGAATAGATTTTGTGCTTTCTCCTAAATCGGCGAGGATAGTTCTTTTGGAGCATTTGACGTAAATTCTTCACACAAAAACAGAAAGATTGAATTATTTCACTTAATTTCTTGGTGTGAGTGTAATAATAATTTAATTGCAACATTTCACGAATAAAATAAAATAAAAAGATATAAATTAGGTAATGTTACGATTGATAAATACTCCCGCTATTTATGTGATGATAAAAAAGATTAGGTTTCCAAATGTATCCTTTAATTTCCTCACATACAGAATAAGAAATAAAGAAAAATAAAAAATTTGCACTACGCAGTTTTATTGTTAATATATGTAACGTATAACTTTTAGGAAATATTAAACATTTCATTTTATTTACTTCACAACGCTCTCTAATAAAACTCTGTGATTCATTTCTGATGAAAATTCCTAAATAGCACTTAGAAAAGCCACGAGCCTACTCAGAGCAAAAACCTTCATTACCTAGTGAATTATTATCGCAATAACCTATAAGTGAAATTCATCCATCACATGAAATAGAGGATAGCGTAACGTACATTTTTCTTAGACGATCGCGAGAGGAAGTATATAGTAAGTCGATCCGAATACGTCTGGACTTAGAAAATTTGCTTTGTTTTTGTTCATAATAAATAGCTTTTCAATAATTTTAAGGCTTCTGAATAATTTTAAGACTTTTTCACATGATTGCAGTAAAGCATTTTTATGCCGCTTTATACGCATTTGCTTGAAGAAAGCTCGATAAATTAAACTCATTTTTATTAGTCCGTAAACAAACTACAAAATTTTAAATTTGTTACAATTGTGGGAAAATTAGATTTTATTTTATTTTTTTATATCTTTAATAAACGCTTTTTATTTATTTAATTTACTTGCTTTATACATCTTTTAATTAAGTTTTTTTGTGGAAAATTTGCAAAAGTTTCCTAATTATCACATGTATTTATCATATGATAATTAGGAAACTTTTGCAAATTTCACAAATCGATTTATTTCCCTATTAGAAGAGGCGTATACCATGAAATGAAAAGTTAGTGAAATAGTTATATTGGTATGAATTAAGTATTAGAGATACTCATTCGCAACATAAGTAATGTGAATAAGAAAAATTTGTCCGTTGGCGGGCCGGCGTTTCCCTTGTCTTCTGTATATAATTAATCATGGTCCTTAATAACATGGCATCATGGAAAGTTGGTTGGTGATGTACTACGATGCGGAAAAGATTCACATTTACTTGCTTCGCCTAATTTTAGAACTCTTTGACGGGTATTTACTCGTCGAGACGTAACGGGTTTACATTTTATTATTTATGTGCACCTACGCCGATTAAAACGTACTAGTGAACATATTCAGTCTTATTCGCTAACCTGAAAAACCCTTTCGATTTTTTTTAATTGAAAAAAAAACATATTAATCTGTTATAAGGACTAACTAAACTCCGATCAATTTAGAACATTATTTCCATTGTATAGAAAATGTATAAACGTATACTCAAATTTATGTTATTAATACGGTTGTATGAACAAAAAATTATCATTGAATAACTTAATTATTCAATGATAATTTTTATAAATATATGTTATAGCACTATTTGACTCGAAAATTTACCTCACATACATTTTTTTTCTTTAGAAATAAACTTCAAATAGTATACTAAGATCCAAAATTATTATTTTCCGAGTATTCTTACTGATATTATAAACTCGAAAATTTAAATATGTAAATTTTAATGATTTTTCCGCAATTTTTGAATGGATCTACACGAAATTTACATAACATAAAAATATACGGCACATAAATATGCGGTAGTCTCGATTAACATATAGGTTATTTTTTATATAGTAATTAACCAATAAGTGTGGCGATAGCATAAGATTAGGGACAAATTCCACTGTATTAAACAATAATGCACGCACGCATTTGAGCGAAAATAGATATAAAGTGATAACATACAGATAACACAATCACACAGCGTAATAATATAATTTAAAGGAACGTCACTTATTCCAAATCTACATTGAATATCGTTAACCTGACGTCCATCATAAAATTAGTCATTACAATTTCATATTAATGGGTATTTGATTAAAATATTTGAAATTCGCTTGGCAATTTGTATTTGTTGTTTGTAATTAGAGGCATTTTAAATTATTAATATTTGTAATTAAGATATACAAGAAATATTTAAAAAAAAACGCATAAATATTATGTGATATGTAAAAATAAATTAATGGATTATGGATCTCAAACATAATTACGTTTATGATAATAGCTTAAGGTAACGTTTTATTTAATTTTGCAAGTCGTGCAAATACGATTCAAGGATAAGGTTACAGCGAATGCAAGGTTATTCAACTTTTTTTACATAATTAAAAGGTCACTCAGCTGCGTTAAAATAATCTTGAAGGCACTACACAAAAACGTTTGATACAGAATACCTCTACATGTGTGTATTTCAATAACTTAGTTAAAACACTCACACGAGATACAGGTTCATAGATTAACATATTAAAACGCCATCGATTTATTTCCATATCATTTATTCGTAGCACTCTTACACGAAATTTGAAAGATTCGTCTTAAATAGTTTTATATTTTCGTTCTTTGTGAACAAAAATACTTGTTTCAAGCAAATTTTTAATTTAATGCAAATTTTATAATTACGTGTACCTAACGGATATAAATTTTCTCGCTCGATTTTGTAAGCGAAGCAAAAATTTCAGAACATCAAATTAAGTAAAAGTAAAAAAAAAGTAAAAATAAAAATACAAAAAAATTTAATATATAGACAAAATAAACTATCGCTCTTATAAAAATAGACAAACATAACCAAATGGTAAAAACAAACCCTTCGTACTTCCGGAAAAAGTTTGTTTTTTGTAAGGTTGAAATAAAATGTTATTATACTATTTTATTCTTACGCTTACAAAGTAGTATTAGCAGTAACTTACAAAAAAAAGTCTATGTATACAGCACTAATCATTGTAACGTCGTGTATAACATTACCCGCTATCGCTGTACGAGTGCGTGCAATTTATTTCAGTTTTGTATGAGAAAAATACTAATGAGAATTTTTCGTAAATTCTTATCAGGGTATATTGTTTAAGTAAAAAAGTGCTAACGATATTAAAAAAATGGAGATAATTATTATTTAAAATAACATGAAAGTGATGTAGTTAATTTAAATTTTTTTTGAGTGTAGTATTTTATTAATAGAATAAAAAAACCTAAAACCGACTGAAAACATGAAATATTTATCAAATATTAAATATTATCCAGGTTGGTTTATTGGTGACTAGGCGAATCACTAGGATACTAGGTGAAATAACACAAACACGTGATACACAAAAATTGTATACATGATACACAAATCTTCATACGTTTTTTTTTATTTTCATTAGTTTAGACTCTATTAAAGTAAAAAAATTGGATTACCTTAAAAATGCGAATTAAATTTTTTTACTATTACTAAATATAAATTCTTAACTCGAAACCAAGACGCTGTAAATATTAGAGAACAAGGTATATAAATCTATATAACTATTTTTAATTTTCCATGAGATACTTACATAAGGAAAAAGATAAGTTTTATTGCATTTGTATGCCTTATAATTCTTTGACAGCTTGAAAAGTCAATACTTTATATTGGTTGTATATAGGTTAACCAATGATCTAGCTACTGACGCATAGAAAATATTTCACAATGCTGCTTTTATCAATTTTGCAGAAATTACGAAGCAATAAAATAAATGTAGTTTATGTTTCGGGCAATATTATAATCAATACTCATCTGATTATGCTGTTGCACACTTACCAATATTAAATATTAAGCTCAAAAACTAATAAATCATTCTTGCACAAATTATTCATCTACCTACATTTGCAAACTAAACGCAATACTAAAAAAAATTGTCGACTCTAGTATCATATTTATAACCGCATATTGGAAATAAATAACTTGAATAATTCTAGTATAACAACCACAGATTATAATGTTACTAGTTACAAATTCTTATTCATAAAATGCCAGAAACTGTAACTATAATCAATTGATATATTTGTTTACTGGAAACATTTTTACAGATCCACACTAATATGTAAAGCTAAATATTGTTATTACTTGTTCACGGTAATTTCACAAACTTCCTAATAATAAAATAGTTTTATAGGAAAAATAGCTTTTTTTCGAGAAAACATCTTTGAAATTGATCATAGGTTATATTTATAAAGTTGATTCATGAAGCGAAACAGTTTTTGCGCACGTTCATTGTTTGTTCGCCTTAACTTCCAGAACGTTTTATTAGATTTTAATTATTTTTCTGTATTACGAAAATCTTATTTCAGGAAAAGTAATGGGCTATACGTCGTTATGACATAATTTATAAAAAAATAACAATCGGTGAATACTGTAAAAACCAATCAAAGTAAATAGAGGCCGCTTATTTATTACCTGAATATTCCGATTATTTCCGCCCATATACTCCAATCCCGATGATTGATATTGTTTTCCGAACAGAAAGAGGAACTTTAATGACGCAGAGGAGGGCGATATTTAAAAAAAATGTATGTGATGAAACCATGGAACAAAGCTAAATCATAAATTAAAAAAATATATAGTGTTTAAATACCACGCAGCATTTCATTTCAAAACCCAAAAAAGTTTTATTCCAAAAATTTAAAAGAGTAATACAATGTAAACAATCACGTATGAAAAATAATTACTGTTTTCATACATATCTTTTTCGACAAAAGTCATTCACTTGAGATAAAACGAACGAGTACAGCTGAGATTTACAGTAACGAATAACAGTTGAAATAAAACGAACTGCAACTAATGACGTTGAAATGTTCTTTACTTGATAGAAAAAAATGTAATGTATATAGAGAATTAAATGAAACTACGTGATGTTGTCCTATTTCTACTTTCTTTAATTTCTTTACCACGACCTAGGTTTCGTTGCATTACAAAATCTTCAGCAAAGATTTAATCGATTATCCAATCTTTGCTAATAGCCCACCCGAAGATGTTGTAATACAACGCTAGGTCGTGGTAAAGAACTTAAAGAAAGTAGAAATTATACTATATCACGTAGTTTCATTTTTTTATCAACAATGTTGTATGTTTTTATGCCAATGAACGGAGATACTATCACTGTAATAGTACTAAATTATGATGTATAACTTGTATTTATCTGCTTACTGGAAAAATTCAATTTTGGTGGGGAACTTTGTTAAATTTCCCTATTTGTTTACGTCTTTACATTATGTCTTCATAGATAATTTACAGAACTTAAAGAAAGTAGAAATAATAGTACATCACGTAGTTTCATTTAACTGTGAATAATGCATTTCTACAAAATTAACGCCAAATATATTCAATATTCGTATAGAGAGTAGTTACTTACGTCAAAGGGACACAAAGAGAACATAACAACGAATGAATAAATTTTATTCGCAAAATGAGTATAAAATAAAGAAAAAATAATGTAACAGGATCAGAGAAAAGGAATAAAAATACATTTTCGCTTATAAATTAATACCACCCTTGACGATCTAGGATTATATGAATTTGAGAAAGAGATTATTGATTTTTTGCATATTATTCGTTTTCAGTAAAATATTCCCAAGAATTACTCATACTTACCCTCGATGAAATGTTATAAGTAGTATTGTGATCTTTTTTCTATAATTCTTCTTCTATACATTTATATATATATATATATATATATATATATAAGTGAAGTTGGTAAAAGTTTTTCTTCGAGATCAGCATTAACTGTAAATTGTAATGTTTATGCTAAAAAAGTAATTTTTGGTAATAATTTAGTTTTAACACAAAAGTTTCAAATTTTATGTTATAAATAAATCGATAGAGTAGGTACAAAACGACGATAAAGTAAGTAAAGGAACTTGACAAAAATATTAATGACACGAATATTTTTTTTTTATTAGAACAACCTAAATATATTTTCGGCGATGTAAAGAAACCGTCTGAAAAGTTTGTGAAAGTTTAATAATTTCCTTTTGGAAAAACGAAATTTGATTTCTGACTTTAAGAACCAATCGTGTTAACCAATTTTTCTCTATTTCCTCACTTGTGCCTATCTTTACTTTTTACCCTTGTTTTCGGCCACTTGAAAAAAGTTGCCGTTGTCAACACTGCCTTCGATCTCCTGGTCGTGAACTTTTACCTTATATTATTTATTTAGTGGTCTCAAGCAATGTCGATTGATTGATAAAGCGTCCTGTAGTTGTACTATTTTCTTTGCTGTACTTATATGCTATAACATTGTACGTTGTTTATCTTAAAGTTTAGTTAATAATATGTAATAATAGTGAAACATGTAGCATTCGCTCTATAACATGAACACATAATTTTATCCTTTAATAAAATTTTGATTTCACCTTTACATTAAATATAAAGTTATTATTTAATTAATTAGGTGTTCCATTATATTAAAAATTAACTATTAGTTACTTTACAACATAATGTATACTTTGTTATGGTAATATTATAATTAAAATAAAATTCATTAACTACGGGTAGAACTCATGCTACATAGAATAGAATTCCTGCAAGCTTAGGTACATACAATTTTAATGAAGATTCTGTCTATAATTTATAAAGGTTGTTCTTTGCGCAGGAGCACTGAGCGTGTTTCTGCATAATAATTAATTTTTTTGTTTAAATCGCCATTTTTGACAGTGTTTTTCTCAGGAACTCTTAAAAATTATTGTATGTTTCTTTAACATTTTCTACTCCTTCTCATATACACAATCAACTGTATGAATAAAAAAAACCTTTTTCTTACAACCTGCATACATATTTGCGCAACGTGTAACAAGAACGGGTCTTACAGTGTGTAACAAAACATTCATAAACATAGATACACATTGGTTACACATATATTCAACAAATAAATTTTAAAAGCTACTTTTACCATCTTCGTGACTTTCTCATATTACTTATACCATGTATGTTAAACGGCATTAAACACCATTATTTTCAATATTTAATTTTTCCTTACAAATAGTTTCACAGGTAAAGTAATAGACATGTACAGAAATTTTCTTAGAGCTAATGGCAAAATTAAAATTAAAAATTAAGTTACACGCCTTAATTTTAATTTTTCAATACTTTATACACAAACAGGTCACTAGCTCAACTTGTGCAGTTACGCTATAAGCATCACCGATACGGCCGGTTTACAACTATCACCTGTTGATATACATGCACAAATAAATACTCATACGTACATATATACAGATATAAAATCATATATATATACATATATATATATATATATATATATATATATATATATATATATATATATATATATATACATGTTCACACACATACACAATACATCATAATATTAGTAATTATTTTTAATACAGGTGTTATATACAGACAGAACTACATACACATTACTACCCATAGAGGAACATAGCACAAAGAAAAGAAGATACTAATAATACATTTAATTAAATCAAATGATTTCGATGAGCCGATATTTTCCGTTTATTCCGTTTCCATTTACTGTGTCAAAAGCCACTTACGAATTGACCTGTTAAAAGTAGTCGTGGATCCAGCGGCGTATAAGGTCAATACAAATTTCAGTTGCAACAAACTTGAAACTACCCCGATAACCGGTTGTGCGATGTTCCGGAACTAAGAAAAGTCGGTCTTTGACGCACGTGGCGTTGAGCACTGCCGGATCAGTTTAATATATTGTAGAAATATTTCGGCTCCTTTGTTGTCAAAAGTCTACGCAAAAAACAAAGTGTGTGATAATTACGACAATTGTGCATTCGGAAAATTCCATGCTCATTTAAATACGGTGATACTCTGGATAGCCGCGGGATGCTGAAACAAAAACAGGTGCATGCATTTTAAATTCTTTGGATTGAATTGGCTGTTTTTGAAAGTAAATATTTTGAAAGTGATTTCACCATAATCGAGTACTTGAAGAATGACTTGTTCTCAACTAGAATTTTCCTAACGGAAACATAGAGATAAGGACGGTATCTGTATTTTTTATCTAGCATTTTGAGACACATAAAGAACGTTTAATTTTTGCATCTGTGAGTCCATTATAATGCCTAGATTCTTGGCGTGTTTCACCATAGCAATGGACTGCCCGTTTATGGTGAGCTTCGGTCTTCTTGATCTTGCTACCTGATCCCTACTTCCCGTAATTAGAAAACTGGATTTGGAAGGGTTTAACAATAAGGCATGTTTACACGACCAATTCTAGATTTTCATTAATCTTTGTTGTATTTGTTCTGAGGAAATAACGAGAGTTCTTTACACTGTTGCATATGGACTAATTTATACAATATATTAATAAGCAAAAATTGTCACAGCTCAAAAAATAGATCATAGTTAGCAAGCGTTCACAAAATGGTTAACAATTCTTGGAACTGTCTTCTATGAAGATTCTTGTACCAAAAATTGATAGAGGTCGCAGCTACGCACTTAATATTCTAGTTACTCTTTCAAAAAAGCAAGCCCCCCAGATATACTCTCTCGTGTTGTAAAAAACGAGTTTAATTAAGTAGCTACTTTTAGCGGCTATTTATTTACCACAAAAATTTATATTTTTTATCAAAATCGTTAAACAAGAAAGATATTCCGAGTCATGAAATTCCACATAGCTGTAAATTTTACAACCTACGGGTTAAACCAAAAGTTTTTCAGATGTATTTGCAAAAACAATTACTTGGAAATATCGTAAGAGTAACAATGTAATTATTGTAAACGTACTGCTATGAAAGTTTCATTTTCTTCCAGTACTCAATTGTATTAATTTTTATGGTAGCGCACCATGTGTGGTACATATAATAAATGTCGTTTAATAAGGAAGTGATTATTTAATAATATCAAATAGATACGAGTAAATGTACATTTTACCCTTTCTTCTTTTCATAAATGTTTATTTTTGTATGATTTGATTTTCATGTCTACAGAATATGTTGAATTTGTGAAATATCATAAGTTATCCTAAATCAGTACTTTATAAAATATCAAAGTGACGCATACCTGCTATTTATTATTAATATATATAACGTAGAACCGTTAATAAATGATAAAAATGAAATGTTATTGATTTAAAAACGCTGTCCGATAAAACTCTTACATATTTCTAATGATAACTCATAAATAGCACTAAGAAAAGCCACAAGCCTACCTAAAGTAAAAACTTTTATTGCCTTGTAAATTATTACTGCGATAACCTATAAGTGAAGTTCTTCCATCAAGTGAGATAGAGGAGAGGGTAACGTACATTTTTCTTTGACGAGAGGTGATATCTGGCATTAGTCGATCCGAATCCGTCTACGACAAGTATGTATCTTAAATTTTGTTCATAATAAACACTTTTTGAATAATATTAAAGCTTAATCACAATGTTTTCATTAGATTCAATAACGCTTTTTCATGTAGCATTACACGGATTTGTTTATAAAGAAGCTCGATAAAACTTCGTAAACCAACTATAACATTTAAAATTTGTTATAATTGAGGGAAAATTGCATTTTCTTTTAAGGTTTTTTATGTCTTTAATAAATAGTATTTCATTTTTTCATTTACTTGCTTTATGATTCTTGTAGTAAAGTTTTTCAAAAGTCAAAAGCAAAATTTGCAAAAGTTTCTTAATTCTCATATACATCAAAGACACGGATCGATTGATTTCCCACTTAATGGAGGCGTATATCATGAAATAGAAAGTTAGTGAAATAGTTATGTTGGTATGAATTAAGTATTAGAGATACCCATTCGCAACGTAAGTAATGCGAATAAGAAAACTTTGGGCGCCCAAGCGGGCGGAAAGTGAACGTCGGAGGGGCGGCGTTTGCTTCGTCTTCTGTATATAATTGATTATGGTTATTAATAACTTGACATCATGCAACGTTAGCTGGTGATGTACTTCGATGCGGAAAAGATTCACATTTACTTGCTCCGCTTAATTTGAGAATTCAAGAAGACTACGAGCTTATATTTTATTAATTATGTGTGCCTACGCCGCTTATAACGTAGTAGTGAACGTAGGCTTGCCCCTAACTGAAAAACCCTTCAGATTTCTTTTATTTAAAAAAACTTATAGTTATTTTAACGACTATCTAAACGCAGATTAATTTTAGACATTATTTCCAATGTAGAGGAAATGTACAAACGCATAGTCAAGTACATGCTTATAAATACGGTCGGATATTTTAAACAGATTCAAATAATCAAGTAGGACTTAAATATTTAGTGATAAATTGTTATAAATACATGTCAATAATATTGCTTGACATAAAAATTGCCTTATGCACCCTTTTTTTCTAAATAAGCTTCAAATTCACAATTAAATGAAACTACGTGATGTAGCATTATTTCTACTTTCTTTAAGTTCTTTACCACGACCTAGGTTTTGTTGTATTACATCTTCAGGTGGGATATTTGCAACGATATGTGAATAATGAATTTCTATAAAATTAACGCATTGGCGTTAATTTTGTATAATAAAACTGAAAATTTGCGAGTATTCTTCCTGATATTATAAAGGCCAAAACTTGGATACATCAAGTTTAGTAAATGACTCCGCAATTTCTGAATGGATTTACACGATATTGAGAAATTTAAATATATTATGGTTTTGATGATAGTTTTAATTTTTCGAAAAAAAGTTTAAATTTTATGTAAGAAAATTTTAAACAATAATATTGTCTAAAATTTTCTTTTGATTTTTCTTTTATGATAGTTTAGTCAATCTTACATGTTAAACTCGTTAAGCGTTTATTAAATATATTATAAAGTCCATAGCGACATAAATTCCCAAAATACTTTATATATAGATACATATATACATGTATAATAAATATATATGTACATATATATATATATATATATATATATATATATATATATAATTATTATAATACATACTAGATTATCATTTACAACATATTTAATGCGCTTAATTGATTACCAATATTTATCACAATTAACTCACGTTATGTTAAAAAAGAGAATAATTTTTTGTTCTATATTTCATTCACACTACAGAAACAGGTATGATAAATATTTCGTCAAGAATGTCTATAGATTAGCACACGTTTAATCCTAGGGTGGGATATTTTATTTTCATGCGAATACAAATGCGAGAAACGGTCGGGTATTTGAAGAGTAGGTATAAATTATAGATTGAATAATTATATATACAACTGATAAAAATGTCAAATATTTTGTAGTTATAATATTTTTACACATATATTAAATGCATATTACTTAATCGTATTTCATAATAATAATTGTATGGTATTACATTTTAATTTCGAAACCGACGAATATTAGCAATTATAATCATATTTCAGTAATTGTCAAACAAAAACGTAGGTATTTTGTACGTTTTTCCATTTTCTTTTATTTCAATTATTTATTTATTTTCATATTATTATTAGTTTTATATCGGTGGACTACTCCGACTGGATAATGATTTGAGCAAAAATAGATATAAAGTGATAACATGCAGATAACATAATTGCGCAGCGTAATATTAAGTATAATTTGAAAGAACAGCATTTATTCCAAATCTACACTGAATATCGTTACGTCAGGTTAACGATTACATACAATACATTATAAAATCACACATTGAAATTAACAATCATAATTACTAATGATTTTCTTAATAATTTTTTTTAACAGTTTAATAATTCCACATTATTGTGTAGTTCACTAAAATATTTAAATATTGAATATATTTTTCGTTAATTTTGTAGAAATTCATTATTCACAATTAAATGAAACTACGTGATCTAGTATTATTTCTACTTTATTCAAGTTCTTTACCACGACCTTGGTTTCGTTGTATTACAACATCTTCATGTGGGCTATTAGCAAAGATGTTGTAATACAACAAAACCTAGGTCGTGGTAAAGAACTTAAAGAAAGTAGAAATAATACTACATCACGTAGTTTCATTTAATTGTATTTGAATATTAATTGATAATTCAAATTTTTTTTGCTATTAGGGTCTTTGGAAATTATTAATATCTGGAATTAGGGAATTCAAAACTTATTCATAAAACGACGCATAGATATTCTGCGATATATAAAAATTAAATTAATGGGTTACTACTAGTCTTTGATTGGTGCTGATTCAGATATAAATACAATTACTTTTATGAGAATAGCTTAAGCGATTCTCATAATTGCAATTTAAAAGTAAGGATACAGCCAATGCAAGGTTATTCAACTTTATTTACGTAATTAAAAGGTCATTAAACTGTGAAAGGTCATTAAACTTGAAATAATATTTGAAGGCACTCACCAAAACAATTGACACAGAGCACCTGTACATGCACATATTTCAATATTTTAGTTAAAATACTCACACGAGATAAAATACTCACACGAGGTCAAACCTTATTTCCACATCATTCACTTGTGGTACCCGTAGACGAAATTTAAAAGCTTCGTCGGAAATACTTTTATAATTTCGTTCTATGTGAACAAAAATATTTCTTTTAAGCAAACTTTCAATTCAATTAAAATTTTGTACTTACTTTTACCTATGCATTTTCAATATTTTTGCGTTGTTTTATGAATAAGTTTTGAATTCCTTAATTCCAGATATTAATAATTTCCAATGACCCTAATATTTGATATATTTGTTCATTGGAAACATTTTTTCGGTCTATATTCATATGTAAAGCGAAATAGCTCGTTTACTTGTACACAGTAATTTCATAAACTTCTCTTTACATTTAAAAAATTAGTTTATATTTTCAAGAGAACATGTTTTGAAAATGATAATATTCATATAATATTCATTCATAGGTTAAATAGAATGGTGTTGGGTCTATGGGGGGTATTAGTCATAAAGCGAAACCCATTTTGCGCGTGTTGGGTATTTGCTTGCGTTAATCTCAATGACGTTTCATTATATTTTAATTTTATTTCTGTATTACGAAAATCTTATTCCAGAAAAATATAGGCTATACGTAGTTATAATACAATTAATAGAGGCGTGGCAGTGATATAATAGGAATAACAGTCGAGGAATATTGCTTAAATGGAGCAAAGTAAGTAGAGGCCGGCTTATTTATTAACTGGTCATTCCGAATATTTTCGCCCATATACTGCGATTACGATGACTGATCTTATCTATCGAACAGAAAAGTGAACTTTAGTCATGCGAAGGAGGGCGACACAATAAAGAAAATTGTATATGGGTGACACTGCGGCGTTAAAAACATATAGCGATAAAATGTTGTTATATACACCGTAGTATTTAATCTAAAAACCCAAAGTAAGGTTTCATTTCAAAATATGTAAAAGGGTGAAACAATATAAACAGTCCCTCATGAAAAGTAATCGGTTTTTTCATACGTGCCTTTTTCGGCAAAATTAATTCTAAAAGTGATACGCTTAATTACAGTTGGAATAAAACGAACTGCAACTAATGAAATTGATATGTTATTTACTTCGTGCGAAAAATATAATGTATATAGAGATTACCTACAAATAGAAGATAACAACGAAGGAATATGAAGTGAGTGTAAAATCAAGAAAAATGAATGTCGCAGGATTAGAAAAAAAGAAAAACAATACATTTTTCTTTATAAATTAATATCACCCTTGACGATCCATGATCATATGAATTTGGAAATGAGGTTATTGATTATTTGCATATTATTCATTTTCAGTACAATATTCCCATGAAATATTCATATTGACATTGTGAGTTTTTTTTCAATAAATTGTTTTCAATATATACCTATAAGTTGGTAACGATTTTTCTTCGAGTTCAACATCAACTGCAAGTTGTAATATTTATGCTAAAATATTATTTCTTGTCAATAATTTTAATACAAAAGTTTCAAATTTTTTATTATAAATCAACCAATGGAACACGTAATAAAAGACGATAACAAGTAAGTAAAGAGACTTGACAAAAATATTATTAATACGAATATTTTTTTGTTACGACAACCTTCAAAACAAATATATTTTCGGTAGTGTAAAGAGGCTGTCTGAAAAGTTTGTGGAAGTTTAATAATTTCATTTTGACAAAATGAAATTCGATTTCTGACTTTAAGAACCGATTGTGTTAACCAATTTTTCCTTTTTCCTCACTTGAGTCTCTACTTTTTACTCTTGTTTTTGGCCACTTCAAGGAAGTTGCCGTTGTCAACGCTATCTTTGATCTCCTCGTCGTGAACTTTTCCTTTCATATTATTTGTTGAGTAGTTTCAAGAATTGTCGAGTGATTGATTAAACCTGTCCCAGTTGTACTATTTTATTTTTCTGTACTTATTATTCATATATAATAATAGTCAAACCCTCTATAATATGAATATATAATTTTATCATTAAAAAAAATTTATCTTACCTTTATATTAAATGTATGTTATTTAATTAACTAGTGTGAAGTAAAAAAGTATATATTGTTTCAAATTAAATATTGGTTACTTTGCAAAAGAATGTACACTTTGTTATAATAACATTTTAATTGAAATAAATCTCATTAGGGTAAAACTCATGTTACATATTTTAGAGTTCAATCCCTACACATTTAAGTATATACAGTTGTAATAATGACGTAATAATGCTGTCTGTAATTTATACAAGTTATTCTTTGCGTAAAAATTAGTACTGACCATATTTCTGCATCACAAATAATTTTTTGTCGTTTAAATTTCAAATTTGTCAGTAATTTCTTCCAGGAACATTTAAAAATTATCATATAGTTCTTTAATATTGAATATACTTAGCGTTAATTTTGTGGAAATTCATTATTCACAATTAGATGAAACTACATGATGTAGTATTATTTCTACTTCCTTTAAGTTCTTTACCATGACCTAAGTTTCGTTGTATTACATCTTCAGGTGGGTTATTAGCAAAGATTCTTAGATTCTTAGTTTCACGTAGTTTCATTTAATAGTCAATATAGTTCTTTGACATTTTCTACTCCTTTTGACACAGATAATCTACTGTATATATAATCTACTACCATGATAATCTACAAAAAATACTTTCCACAAGCAGAGCAATAGATTTATATACCTAATTGCTGCGTATGTTGAAACATAAATTTCTTATTTCTGTATCCAACAGATATGGGGAAAAACGGCATTTTCGAAATTATTTTTAATGTTATAGAAGGGAAAATTTTTTTTGCGATCCATATAACTATGTCTTTGAATTATTATCGTTGTCGATACGTGAAATTAAAAAAAATAATGTACAGGATTTCTAAGTTTTACGTCAAAAGGTTCATGAAAAACCGGCTGTAGCAGACAAACCGACGCGTGTTTTAATGGTAACTTTTTTGTAATATAAAAAATGATCCAATGTGTGTTGGCCAAATAATAGAAACATAAGATACCTTGAGTTTATTTTAAATAGATGGTATTACTTTTTATCATCCTAATTTATTATTTTTATTACTAATATTGAATTAATTCCCGACGAACCAGATAAAATATTAATTGCAGTGTTTAAAATTTTATAGAGTAACTTAAAATATTCTTTTAATTTAAATTACAATTACTTCTAGTATTTTGTGAGTTTTTGACACGAAACCTTTGATATCTTCATAAAATCGATTTATATGTATATTAAATCTTTTTTTAAAGCCGGAAATTTATCCATCCCTTTCCAAAATTCCAAAGTGATACATGTTTTTAAATCTGGTTCCATGTCAGATATAAAAGAAATTTAGCCATCTAGCACTGTCACCTATATTTTTTTAAGTATGGAAAATGAAATGGTTTTATATCGTTGCATTTATGTCTTAAGTTCAGTGCCAGCTGACAGACGAAGGGCAAAATTGCGTGGTAAGCCCCTAATGTTAGGTAATGCCCCTAATTTTGGGGATTAATTATAATCTAATTAGATATTGCACGTTAGGTATATGTGGCTTATTTTGATTATAAGAAGGTTTTGCATCAGTTGACAGTGATATTTTCCAAGTAAAGTTATGGAAGGTTCATGTGTTTTCGTGCCTAAATTTTGAAATGAATTATGTGAGTAAAAATTTGCTCAACATAACAAATAAAATTATTTCTGTAAAAAAAAAAGTAAAGTCAAGGATCAATTCAAATCAAAGATCAATTCTACAAAAACTTTTTTTGTAGAATTGATCCTTGATTTGAATTACAAACGTAAGTAGAAATTTAATTAATATATTTAATGAAAACGAAAATATTATTATTTATCCGTATGTTGTTATAAATATTTCATTTTCAGTCTTAATGATTTCATTTTTATATTACATATTTCTTATAGAAAATGAATTTTCTTATTATCAAGTAAAAACCTAATGAATACCATAAACTTTGGATTTCATGTTTTAAGACAGTAATTTGCTTATATATTAATTCAGGCTGTAATATATTTCCATGAGGGATTTTATGTCAGTTAATTCAGAAATTACTGAGTCATAGAGTAATATATATCTGTCTATTTAACCACTTTTTTATTTATGATGTTAGTTAAGATTTAACGTCAATGGAAGTGAATAGGCAGTCTTTGTAACTACAGGCTTGAAAGAGAAACTTGGTATTTGGTTTACAACTACCTATGAACACAATTTATACTTTTGCTCCATGGTGTGCAAAATGATATTCCTGATGAAAGTGTTCTATTATTTTGTATAGGAATAAACGCTTCTTAAATTTAGGAGTAGTTACTTTATAAACATTATTTTCTCAATCGCTATGAAAACAAATAAAATACTAACATTTTACTTTAAGTTACAATGTGCAAATCTAAAATGTAAATGAATTGAAGAGAATCATTAACATGTTTCTATCTAAAATAGTAATTTAAGATATTGAATATTCTATGAACATATATAAATATTTGCCACTGACTTGAATCCTATCGTTCCCAAATAGGAATGAAATAAATCTACAATCATGCAAACAATTATCCTACTTCTTGACTGGATAAAAATAGCGTATATGATGTGGACATATGTAAATCAAATTAACTTTTGCATATTAATGACATAGTCAACCTAGTCAGTAATAAATTCTTGCTCAGTATCAAATTTTAAGTGAGTTGTGTAGTGGAACTAAAAGAGTAATCCAAAACTGCTTGGCGATTTAATAATACATATATAAATAAATAATATTTTCGATGCTTTCAATTTAACTACAAATTAATTTATTAACATGGAATTTGGAGTGATTAACTTCTGCTACCTCTTTATAATAATATTGAATTAAGTGCATTGAATTATTCATTATTCAAGTTCATTACTTTCCCAAAAATTTGCGTTTAAATTAGATCTAAAGTCGTTCGACTTTTGGCGACTTTTTAACCACTTAGTGGTTATATACAAGGTTATAAATCCAGTTCAAATATTATGCATTTTCTGCGTCGCATTTTTGAAAAGCGTGTAATTTCCACTTACCACAAAATTTATATTTCTTCCGAACTTTGTAAACTTTTTGTTACGTATTTTTTACTCCAAGATTCATTGACAATTTTATTTAATTTCCTGTAAATTCGAATTGAATATAGCGAAACGTGGAACCAATATATATTTCTTCTTGTTGCGATTAAGATGATTTTGAATTGAAGGGGAATCAAAAATAATTTGAAGCTATTTCGTTTAAGGTTTTTAATATGATTCTCATTAAATATTGATATTTATAAAATGTTATGAATAAGATCTGAACAATTCAAAAAGAAACAAAACGAAAATCAACTTCTAAATTTTTTACACACGATTATGTTAAATTAAAGAATGTGTAATTCATAATAATTTTTTTTTTATATAGTTAACAAGTTTTTGCTCTGACTTTATTTTTTGAACTTAATATAACTGTTTTGACTATCCTGAGTGCAGAAAAAAGAAAAAAAATTTAGTATAAGAAAACAAATTATAACATTTTTTAAGAGAGTTTCCCAATTTTCTCACGATTTATTGACAAGAGAATGGTACATGGAAAGTTGGCACAGTAAATAAAATACATATTTTCAATTCATTCGTTTCATCTCAACAAATTCAATACAAAAATATTGTAATTTGATAATTAAACAATTCGCCTTTTTTTAGATTATATTTTGTACAACACGTCGATCAAATTTCTTACTTAAGTATAAAATTAGGCTGCAAAAGTTACTGCGTTACTTTGCCCTTGATATCTCGTTTGCATAACTCAATATCCTGGTGATGATGTTCACTACGAGATCACTAACGAATCAATTATTACTTCGAAAGCAGCTAAGTATATTTTATCCGAAATATACTTTATGGACATTTTGTTGCCTAATTTTTCACAAACAAACATATCGTTTCTTTCTAAGTTTTTGTCGGTTTTCTGTTTTGATTCCTTTAATTTATCTAGTTATTTTTTAATCCTACATCATTTAGCTGAATTAAAAATATGAAGTAAATTTTTTCGAACTAATTTCCCAAACGTAGTCTGAAATCTCGTACATGAATGCGTTGTTGCCTTAGAACACTACACACTCTTCATCGACATCAAAATTAATAAGTAAATATCCTGGTAGGTTTAGAAACAGTAAATTCATACTACGCAAAACAATTAGAATTCAAGATGTAATAGTTTGATTTACCGTTGATTCTTTTTTTTTGTTTAATATTTTTTTATTGGGAAGGGGAAGCAAAAGTAACTATGGGCTTGTTTTTTTTTGTAATTTTTGAAATAGTTGAATGTTTTCCACTCAAACTATTTAACTATTTCAAAAATTTCATGTAAAAATTGCATGAAATATGTAAAGCTTGGTTATTCTTTTGGCTATTATTTTCTGACCAAAGTAAACCTTACAAATTTATTTCGTTGCATTCGTAACAAGATGCACTTGTGCTGTGGAGGTTTGTTTAAGATATATACATCTAATGGTAATTATTTGGATTATTATTACCTTTCCGCGAATAGCCAAAGCTTGCTATTTTTTATGAAACTACATTCGTTCAATCAATACACATAGTAAACGACGAACAATGACTGGTGAAAATAGGAAAACATGTCATACTATAATATAAGTGTCTTGAAAAGTCAGTCATATGAAAAAATCGGAGCGATTTTGGCCGACTCTCACCGATCCAAAAAACCATAAACTACACGAGTTAACCACGCAAACTGCAAACTGCAAAACAAGCAAACTGCAAAACAAGCGCGCGCTTCTTGACGTGTAAAGTCGGTAGAACTCGGTCATCGATTAAATTGTTATTTAGGTTAGGTTAGGTTAGGTAAGTTAACTAATTATAAAATTTGCGACATGCCTAATCTCCATTATCTACAAACTACAAAGAATAGAAATAAGCAGTCCCAAAAAGTGTTGTATAAACTATGTGTCGATTCAATAAAATAGGGGAATTTAAAAAAGTAACGTATTGATATTATAAATGCTAACTCAGAAATTTCTGAAAGTACATTAAAGCATGGATTTTTTTTTCACTTTTTGGAATATTTTTTTTTATTTAATGGAAATCTAAATAAGTTTAAAGGGATAGCATATGTACTGTAAAGACAAGTGTATTTACGCCAAAAAAGTGCTGCAGAGAAATTAGTTTTCATATATATTGAATTAACTGTGCCCCGGCTATTCACCGTAGCATGATAATAATATTCTATGTTATACAGATTATTTACTATAAGGAGAATTCTTAAAATACTACCTCTGGTCCTAGAGATTAGTGCGAATAAACAAACTAATCAACTTTCTTCTTCATATATTCATATAGATTATGAAATCAATCAAATGACGTGTTTTACTACTCTATGATTATTAGTTTCGGAGATATAAACATTAAAATTGAGACATATTTTTATGTATTGTACTCTAGAACTCACCAACATTTAGGGCGGCAAAAACGTACTTCAATGTGAAAAGTAATCAGAAATATTTATGTACCACACATGCAGAGTAAGTAGATTGTTTTTGTTCGACTTTATCTTACCAAGCAAAATGTAATTTCTTTTTGGGCGAGCGCAAAAATCAATCCTATTATTCACATAAAATGAAGACATACAATCCTAATAAAATGAATTTGTTACTTTGTGTATTCTTCGTTGGATGAATGTGTAAATACGCCGTGAATGGAATTTTTCGTGTTGGTTTTAGATTCCTTTGTTATATTTTCAGAACGAAAGACCTAGATATTGCTAAATAAACTATGTGTGGCATATATAAAGGTTCGGTTATACTAAATACATTATCTTTTATAATGAGTGTCTATTTATCTATGTACGTATTTTCGTTAAGTACTATCCATTTACAAAAACTTCAAATATAGCCTAGAAATAAAGAATGGTAGCCGCGTTTGTATATCTAAATTATGGATGGGTGAATTTTGATACAAAGTGTTGATTTCAGGGGTAAATTGAGTACTAAAACAAAAACTTCTTTTAACTTTATCGAGTAGAATGTCAAATAAAAGCATATTGAAGCACGAATTAAATTTTATAAGTGATCTATTTTTACTAGAAGAATCGCTTTGAAAAATAAAAAGAAAATTATCAGAACAGATAGAATGAAAATTTAAAAATTCCAGCGCAAATATTTTTTATAAACAACTCAATTATTTGTTTCCTTATAATTTCTATTTATTCTAATTTTTTTATAACCATTGGTTTTAGAGAAAAACGTTTTTGACAAAACATATTTCCCACTATGTAAAAAACAGTTTTAGTTCTCAAGCCTTTTTCTAAATTTTTAAATTGGCTCAGTCAAAACGCTCCCCAACTCAACTCCGCGCATATGCGATGTATTACGGAATTGGTGTGGGCGATGGTAGGTGGGAGAACGGCACAAAATTGGAGTGCGTTACTATTAATAATTTAAAATTGTGATAGAGGATCTGAGGACACAAAATACTAATTGTAAAAGTGTAGGTGGCATTTGATTTTTTATCAATAAATCTCTTAACATTTGATATTTTTTTTCGATGCAATTGTTCTTCCTTGAATTTTTACGATTTGCCAGGCTTTTCGTCTTTACGGTTTCTTGTAGTAGAATCAAACGCTTTTATGTTGTTTTATTTATTTATGTGTTTTATCTCTCAATAGTAGTCATAATTTTGATCCAGGAAGTTTCAGTATCCTTTAGTATTTGTCTAAAATTTTATATTCGTATGGAAAACTTACACAGGACAATATTTTTCCTTGTAATCTTTATAGACTACGAAATCTCAATTGGCAGATGTAGAGATTTGAAAAAGATGAGAGTATTTATCTTTTGAAATTAATTACGACTAATAAACTAACCATCTCACCATAGTGTTAACCCATATGGTGGTCAAATGGAATGTATTCACGGATTACCCAATATGTAAAGTCGTTTTTCTATTGCGGTCAAAAAGCACGTGAGTAACTCTGCTAAATAACGCCAGTCTAACGTTGATTTTCTTTAACCAGGCTTTAAAAATTTTCCTAAATTTAATTCAGTAAGTCGTCCTGGACAAAAATCAGAGAAGAAATCTAACATTTGTACTTCGAAAACACATCTGCATCCATCGTTTTGCATACACTATGTGTTGTTTTGTTGTCTTTTCGCCTTTAAAAGAATTTAATGAAGGAAAAAATATTTTAGGTTCATATTTAATTTGTCATTACGGTATGAAATTTTGTTGCTAACTAAACCTAAATCAAACGCCGCATACAAAAAATAGTACTCTTTGAGTTGTTGTCATTAACAACTTTAAAAAGTTCAAGGGCTATTCAAATTTTAGGGTTTAGGGGCACATTTTCTTTTTAATTATATAATTCGACCTAACTTCTACTAATTAAAGCAAAAAAGTAGAAAATTTAGCTTTCTTTAACTCAATTAGTGTCCTATCCAAGGGGCACACAAGTTTGGTGATTTATATTTTAAATTCAATTATATAGTTTTTATAACTAATTTATACCTTATGAAGAAATTAATTTGCTGTTTTACTCATAATTCCTCATGAAACGTATGTCCCTTTATCACTTTGTGGAATACAAAACGACAAACGCCTAAACCTACATTCGTTTTTTTTAATGAACAAAAAATATATGTTAAGCTCGAAAAGGTAAGCTTTGGATCTTGCCACATAAATATTTTGTTACATAAGTGGCACAATAGTCCAAGACGCGAACCGCGGCCTCGCTGGAATCGTTCCAGTTTGGGCTCTCGCCAGCAGCACGCGCTCTTCGCGAAAGTCACGCAGTGGCATCCGGGCTCCGACGCCGAGTAAAAATATTCGTGTATTACAATAATTTTATTGTTCATGTCGTAATATCTGTTATTTATGGTTGCCGAAAGAATAGGACCGGGGTGGCAGAATTTTTCAGATGGGCATTCGGTCAAGGATCTTTATTATTATAAAGCTTTTTTGGGATGTTGACCGTATTTAAATAAGATATTAAAAAACCTATTGAGATAAACAAAATTATGTTAGGTTGAATTCTACGTAAAGAACAAGTAAAAAGTAGCGAATTGAGAAATTAGGATGCCTGTTCTTAGCTAGCTTTGCTGTTTAGGATTTGAGTAGGTTCAATCAGGGCTATAGATATCTTTTGAGATTTTGCTCATTTGGAACAAGCAAATTTCGGAATGGATTGTTGTCTTTTATATTATTTCTGTTTTTGCATACTTGTTTTTCAATATAGTTGAGATTCCCTATTATATTAAATACAAAAAAAACCCTATGATTCATTTCATGTGAACACGGGCCATTAGACGTTGACTAATAAATAGGGACAAGAGATATGACAAAAATGAGATATTTCAATGTACTTCAGTGTCATACATCGATGGGAAAATTTTGGTTTTCCTTTTTTTGCTTTAACTTTTTTGATATTGATCTGAGATACATTTACGAATACATTTTATTTAATATATATATATATATATATATATATATATTGACGTGATGCAGATTAATGAACAAAGTATCGCATTTATAATTTTTTTTTTTAAATTTCAAGAAAACCAACTAACTGTTAAACAAGTGGGATTGAATTTGGATAAAGGCTATCTTTAAATTTAACGTAATTACATTGACTAAAACATTTTTTTTAATACTTGTGAAAATTAATTTTTTGTTGATGAAATGTAAGAAGTAATGTTCTCCGTGTTCGTTTATGTGATTTTAAAAAGCATTTAAAATTATAGTAACGGTATTAAAATCTAACAATGAAACATAAAAATCCAGTCAAATATATGTCGTATTGCCTACACAAGTTACATTTTTCGAACAAGTTGACATAACAATTTGATTTGAAAATAAGACGAGCGAAAGTCCATTCTGTTGCATTGATCAATATTACGAGAATAAAAATGGCATTTATATATAGAAAATGAAAAATAGAAACCCCTTAAGAGTCTTATTTAAATTGTCGATTGGATAAACGAGAAATTTTGTAATTTTCATAAAAATTTAGGTTATTTTTCAATAATTTGCAAATTCTATATATACGCATGTTACATACTAATCTTTGAAACTCGCAGGCCGGTCGACAGTGTCATCGAAAAAATCTACCTAAAATTCATAGAACGAGAAACGCATTAATATCACACTATTACACACACACAATAATTTGACACGATTCTCGATTCGTCTGTATTTTTTTATTTATGTTATTTCGATCTCAAGCAATTAAGATTAGTTTTCTTTCTACATTGATATTGGATTAGAATCTGTATCTGGAAATTAAAGGTATACAATATAATTCCTCAACATCGAACAGTACAGGTACCTTGATCTAATTTGGAGAATTTACTCGTAGCTAATAAGGCAAGACGGTGGTCTACATAAATTTGCTTTTTAGCAAAATCAGGGTGCAATGATGAAGCCGGAAGATAGTGGCAAGAATATTTAGTTATGAGGATCAAACTCATTTGACTAAAAGTATAAGTTTTTACATTTTAAATATAACCTGCGTTTTTTGTTTATAATTTATATTTGTAACGCTAAGCCACTTTTGACCGATTTCATTAAGCAAATTGTAGCACCTAGGATATTTTGTTTAGATTATTTATGATTTTTACTTAGACATATTATATTATCTATATCACTTGTTAAAACATAGAAAAAGCGAAGTTCAGTAGATTACGAGTCACTTTGAATCTTAGTATTTCGCAAACAGGGCTTGAAAATAAAAATAGATTGTAACTAAAACCATAGTATTATTTTCAAGACCAAATTTTAACAAAACCTATCCTTTCTGTGTCAATTATATTTTAATTTTTAAAATTGTGATAAAAATTAATTAATTTATCCATACGAAAAGACCATTTACAAAATATCCTGTGCATTAGTCTTAAATTGTAGGAACTGTGTGATTATGACGGACAAACGACGGGCAGGCGCATAGACTGTGACGAAATTATAAGCGTTGTTTTTTTCACTAAAAAGCTATAAAAGAAAAAAAAGATATTTACTTCCACATTCTTATTTTACTTTATTTATCCATTTCTTATTTTATTTTATAATTATTCTAATTATATTTTATTGTTTAAGTTTATACGAGAAATAAACCTTTCTAAGTTTGATTTTTGTTGAAACACGCCATATTATAAGTTTAAAGGCAAACTGTTATATCTTTATTCTGACACACACATTTTTATTATAAGAAACTTTTGTTATAAATTTGACAAACACAATTTTCGGACAATACCAATTCTGATGATATGAGACACTGATATGTTTACTACTTTGAATTTAACACCTATATATTTTATATCGACTCCAAATGGCGGTAGTAATTGTGAACTGCCAATAAAATATATAATTTTTTTTTGTAATTTGGTAATCGAAAAAAAATTCATTTTTATCCCTACCCGGGTTATTAAAATATTATTATAAAAAAGCTCTTCAAATATTTAAAATAAACTAATTGATCCCGGATACCCACGGACATGCCATTGAAATCATCCCTTCTTCCCTGATCGTCGTGAGCAGTAAGTTCCGTGAATAGAATTGTTAATAGTAAATTAATTTTTATGCACATTATTGTAATGTGTCTTATGGTTTAGTCACAACTACATTATATAGACATACATATATGTATGTATATATATATATATATATATACGCCCAACAGGTCGAGGATCACCTACGAGAGTTCTTATTTTTTCATTACAGAACAGAACAAAACTAAAAATTAATTCTAGTTTTGAAAGTAATATTGCAGTGATCGTATTCAGGATAGATTGATTTAGATGAGCTGCCCTTAAACTTGCTGCAATGTACATTCAACAATAATATACTACGTTATTTAAACGCAGAAATTAGAAATTAAAATCTGCCCACAACTAGATCGTAGTTCCTATCAATAAAGGAGTTTTGCCTAAAGCCTTATATTTTCAATTCGTATGTAGCCACAATTGTAAATTACTGTTCACATTGGCATTGTGAATAAGAGTGTAAAATATATGGCGACCGAGAACTAGAACGATTTCTTCTCAAATGGCTCACTCGAATAAAATGGAATTTGTTTATGTTCGAATATATATTTTTGTCACTTTTTACCATATATTTGTGGACAATATAATAGGTATATGATTAAACTATATTCAACGGTATGCAAAAATGCATCATCTAATTATGTGCATGAAATAATACAAAATAAAACCAATCACATTTAAGGTCAATATTTAATGAGCTTTATACACCACATACCTTAAAACACCAGTAAAGATAGATGCCCCTATATAATAAACCGTTTCTCGTTTTTTTCCTACAGTGGTGTCACTATCTGCAGGTCGTGCTATACGGATGGTTTGTACATATTTTATTGTTCAAATAAGCCATGTTATATCAACATTAGTTACGGTCGCGACTTCATTTGCATGTGTAACTTTTGAAAATATTGTTGACTCAATACACGTAAAAGCAATCATACACGTAAAGCGATCTGTTGTAATGAACGCAAAAGTAAACTTTTTTGAGTCAGTAGACTATGTAGGGAAAGGTTTCATTCCTCATTCAATTAGAATTTCCTCATCTTTTTTACAGTTAGTTGCTGTCAATAGCCTGTCTATATTTATATTATTCCAAACCCTATTTATTATATCAGACCAAATAGAATTTACTTTACCTTTCATTTGTTCTTATATGATGCGAACAAACCATACCCAAGCGTACAAAGACTTCCAAAATAAGGTGATTATATTTTGTTGCTTTTTTTTGTTTCTTTAAATATTTTGCTCGTAAATGTATATGCTATACACTGTGCAGTATATAACCAAAAAATGTATAACGTCTAATATTACCTACATTTCAGAAACATCAAAAATAATTTAATAATGAATATTGATATTGTATTCAAATTTAGGAAACAAAATATTCTTGTAACGCATTTAAAAAATTTAAGTGGAAAACTGACCAACAACGACGTCTGCTTGCATGCGTCGGCTCCTACCTTCCTTTCTCGCGCCACTTCCTACGGCATTTTGGCCAAGCCCATTTCTTCAATGTGTATCCGGGTGGAAAACATGATGGTGCAATTTAAAATACATATATCGCCATCATTTGATATAGATAGGTGCACTATACAACTGTATAAATACTACAAATCGAGTAACTATGTGCTTCTCTGCTGTTGTTGTTGTTGTAGTAAAATTTAAATAATTTTTTAATATATTACATTCATATATCTTTCGACCCAGGGAACTGATATGTATAAAATCACGCTATGCTTTGCGTGCTTATAATAATCTTGCTGAATCAAAACCTAGGTTTTTGAAAAGAAACCCACATCAGTTAATTTAGTTGTTTTTACCTGATGTGCTTTCTATCACTCGACAGAAAAACAAACAACGAAACATGCGGCCAATAGACAACAACTTCAAAAACAAAATATTTGTGTTCCATAATTTATATTAATTGCATATATTTTATAAAACTGTAGAATTAGCGCAATTCTACATTTCTAGCATATTTTTGTCAGTTGTTTAATAGGTAAAACATACAAAAATATTGGAAATGGTTTATATAATTTTATATAAGGAATGGTGTATTCCGGTATTTCAAGAATAAGGTAATTAATAAATTTAATATCTTTGATAAAATAACACGAAAATAAAATGTTATTATTATAAATAAATGGTGAGAACATAAGTGAATTACGAGCCAATTAATGATAGGGAAAGAGGAGGGAAAAATCCTTCTTTCATTCTCTTTTATAATATATAATAAGCATTACTAAGAATGACGTCATGATTCCTTAATTTTTCTAAACCTAATTCTAAATCTTCATAATGTAGTAATTTCTTTTAAGATTTTTAAAAAAATCAAATCTAATCGGCCTCCGACTTAAATTTTGATTCTTTAAATTAAAAAATTGTAAACCAGAGATATTAAAGAACATGTGCAAAAATGTGTGACCGATTACCTCCCCCCTCTTTTGAATCTATTAATCTTAAAATCATAGACAAACAAAAATAGTAGAATCTTATTAGAAAATTAACTGATAACTAAGGCGATTACCCCAAGTCACAGAATTTTTGAGAAATTCACCATAGTTTTATTCTTGTAAATGATATAGCAATAGGACATATCGTAGCCTGCAAAATAAAATCAACGTTTAGAAGATATTTTAATAGAAAGTTTTTGAACCATTAAATATTTTAACTTTCATACATATGTAAGCATTTACGGGACCCTTGTAGTAAATGTTTCACAAGTATGTTGAAACTGTGATATTTTCATAAAAGTTCATTATTTCATTCTAAAACATTGTAAAATTATATTGTCTGGTTAACATTGAAATTAACATTATTCATTGTACTTTTGAAATGAAATGTAATAATTACTACGGAATGTCTTAAAATAAGTTGAAATTAAAAGTTTTTATCAAAGGTTAAAAATTTAACAATTTTCAGATTTTTTCCTTTTTGATATTTCTATCGCAGATAAAATGCAAATTTTTTATCTGTGACTATTTTAAAATATATACTTCAAAATATTACAGGTATAAATATGTTCTCAGGTAAAATAAATTTGTCCGCTACTAAATTACAAAAGTCCCAAAATAGTACGAATTTAAAAATTGCATTTCATTGATTATTATTTAGAAAAATTAAAAAAATATGTAAATATATAACGAACGGTCCGCGAAGGCTTTTCCCATACAATAAGATAAAAGTCCTTCTTGAATAGAATTTAATGCTCTTTACTTACTTTTACCTCATATATAAATGCAAGATTATATTACGAATTATGACAACTGGCCTTCATTTGTTCTCAGATAATGATCTTAAAAACATTTTGTGATATGGCATTACCATCCAAACTTTTTTCTTTTCATATAACCAGGCGCATAAATCAAACCGATGCCTTTTACACAAATGGTAATCAGTGATAGACAAAAAAGAAATTAAACAGTCGAGACATGTGGCACAAAGAGAAGGTGAACAAAAAATGTCAAGATATAAAATCACCGAGAAAACTGAAGGTTTTATTAGAAAAAAATTAATTTTATATCATTATTTTGTAGACTTTATTTAGTTTTCTGATATTACATAAGTAAAGTTTAATGAAAATAGCTTACCATTCACGGATTAAAAGATTTATGATGTGATAAATATAAGAATATATGATATTGGTGTCTTAACCATTAATTTAAAGCTCGACATGCCTCCATTTTGCAGGCGCCGAATAGAGTTTAATGAAAAGTGTTTAAGGGTCCTAAGTGGAAAATCTTTTCACTAAAAACCGTTAAAAAACCATTTATAACCGTTAACCTTGACTAATAACAATCTACTACTTAAGAACCTACTACGTAAAAAATACGCCATTAAAACACATTAGGAAATTTCCAACTAATACGCGCGTAATTTAGTTACTAAATTCTTCCAATATAATTTTATGTACTTTCGAAATAGACAACGGACGGAGCGAAATCATAATTGCTTTTTTTTTATTTCTTACGCGGTAACTGATGGTGGAATTTTGGCAACCTCACCAGTGATGCCATTTAGACGACACTTCATCGAATATAAATAAGGATAGTTTAAGGCGCTTGTCACATCTGCAGGAAACTAAATACACACGCGGTCGATAGATTTATAGATGAGTTCATCAAATCGGAGCACAATATCACGTTTCGTATCGACGTGCCGAAGCGAGTGAATATTTGAATTCTTTACGGGAGATTGCCTTGTATATAGAGAGCGAGCATTGTTATGAACTCGAGGTAGGATATTCCGCTGAGATAACAAAATAATAATGTTAAAGAAATATTCTGTTGTCCGTATTTCTTTGTCGAAATCATAAAGAGATGTCGAAGATAATTAAAGGACTATAAGAAGGAATGATTTGGTATAAACGCAAGTGAATACCGATGTTAAAAGTAACGAGTGTTACGTCATTTATTTTGAGATTTACTTAAACCAAAACACGACAACTAATTCGAACTTTACTTCCTATTTTCAAAAATTATTTATTTATATATATGGAATCTTACGTCCATATCTTACGTCCATCTCGTATATTTCTATTCGTTTGCTTGCAACTTGTATTTTACTCCATTGATTTTGATGCGGTTTTCACCATCACATTTGTTTTTAACCTAAGAAGATTTATTTGTGTAACGTCAATAACGTAGGGATCGAGGTGATTGAGCCATGTTATTATATGAAAGGCATGGCTCAGATTTCAAGAGAGCAGTAAGTGTTGTGAATAGTGGAAACAACAGTGACTCTGATTCTTGGGAGGAAAGTCATTCCATAATTAAATTTCAAAATCACAATATTTTTACATAGCAACTTTTGCTAGCGGGTAATGGCTATTTACACTTAAGAAAATAGTTTCATGCCTTGACACATAGACCCATGACACACACACACATACAGCATACACACGCACACGCATACGCGCACACACGCACGCGCACATGCACATGCGCACACGCACACGTATGCACGCGCGCATCCACGGACGCACGCCCACACACGCGAACGCACCACCCATGCACATATCACCCATATACATGTACGTCTATCAGTTACATTTTTCAACAGAGAGACGCGTATTCTTATACGGAAGGATTTTAATGTAACCCATTGTCGTTTGTGTACTTTGTTTTTCAAAAATAGCTTACGATCCCTGTTATTCTTTATCTTACTCATTACGCTTTTTTGCTGTTACCAATCAAACTACAAAAGACATCTCAAAATCTACACCTGCATTATCATGTAAAGGATAGAAGAGTGTTTCTTCATTTTTTTTCAGGGTAATCTTTAGAATTACAGATCTGATTTCAAAAATTCATTTTTGCGTTGGAAAAATTCCATATATCAATAAATATCACGGGTTATATATAATTACGTTACAATTTATAGCCGTGCAGCAGAAAATGGTAAAATGGAATAAAAGTCAAGGACACTGCTTAAACGGTGCAAAAAAGAATGAAAAACCAGTTTATTTGTTGACCGATCTGCCCAGGTATTCCGCAATTTCCCCTTAACTCCGACGATCGATGTCGAGCGGAGACATTAAGTCCACGGCCACTAAACGCGGACAGAAAACGGCATAATACGAGACGGAAAACATCTAATAATGTATAAAATATCAATATAACTATCAAAACGCCAATGTCTAGAAGTGAATTTGCTAATTGAGGAGCTGATGTAGAGGAGATCCCAAAATGAATTTAAAGGATGGAAGTGGGAAACAAATTTGTTTTCTAATAAATACCAAACTCACATCGACTAATTTATTTTTACTTAATATTTGCTAAAAAATATTAACACTGCGCTATCAAGCGCTGAGGACTGAATAAACAATTTTATGAAAGTATATGGCAGCTCCCAACGATTTCTGAAAAGAAAGAAAGAAGACGAAGTTGCGATTTCGACCAAAAGAAAACACGTTCTTTAAGTAAAAACTCTTAAAATTTACTTAGACTTATACACAACATACTCATAAACAATGGGCACATCCTTCTAGAGATAAATTCTACCCTCAAAATTAGCTTCAAAAATAATCTTTTTAAATTCACCTCTCGCTATTAAACAGCTTTAAGTACATGGCACCAAACTTTAAATAACTAAGGCAAATCATAGGATAATAGATCTTACCATAACGACTCCATTTTTAATGTTTTTTCTTCTTTCAGTTTCAAGCCAAGATGTAAGAAAATCATAAGTGCCAATGAAATAAGTACAGTACGTTGCGACACGGTTTCAGCGTAGCTCGCCCTTGTTTGGTTACATCTTTAGCAGGGAAAGCTAATCAAGGATAAACTTTCCCCGTCTGCTGTCAGTCGGTTAGTTCGTCAGTGAATAAGTAAACCGCAAGTTAAGATAGCTTAACCTTTTTTAAGTTTACATTATGCTCTCGCAGTATAGTGTAAATATACACTGTCTATGTTTACACTTCTTTTTTTATGTACCAATAATATTGAAGCAATGAACAGAAAATTTTTCGTCATTATCAATGCGATACTTGAACTCTTTAATATAATATTTTTATTACACAATTACCTTAATAGTACCATTTTTCCTTCGGAAGAATATTTGAAAGAAGTTTAAATTTTAACTCGTATGGAAGCAACACCCCACAATGTAGCACTTAGCTATTTGAGATGAGAAAAATTTGATTTTTCCAAAATTCGGTTTAAGATCGAACAAACAAATAGTTATCAAAAATTTTATGTTATACAGAATATACCTTCATTGTTATCACTAATTTTTCTTCTGATTATTCCATTACTTCATTACAAGACTTCATCAATTTAATGTTAAAATCACACTTTATTAATTTTAATATTAAAATCACACTAGGTAGAAACGCATCCTTTCGTATACATTAACTTATTACTCATTGCAGTTAAAGGGTGGTGATTATAAAATGCATTCTTTTAAACATTATTCATAATTCGTTGTAACATTAATTAGATATAAGGCAATTTCCTGGAATTTTCTGGACTTGATTTTTTCTTGTCTAAATCACACAGTGTATTGTGCGCTTCCTTTATTACCTAAATTACTTCTTTGTATATCTATAAAAGCCTATTTGAGAAATACATACGAGTTATGGAGTTTTTTGGTTCTTTTGCTCAATTTTGTAACTAATTTGTATAAAATCGGTCAATTTAGATTTCAATAATTGTTAAAATAAGTCCTTTTATAGTTCCAATAAAATGTGTAAAAATTGTCATCACACAACGTCGTTTTTTAAATAAGAATGGGCTTTAAATTTTCTTTCTTTCTAGCTATCTAGCTGAGAAAATAAAGAACAAAGAGCTTGTCCCATATAAATAAAATGTTATATGCTTAAGGTGACATAACAATTTATTAACTATCTACGTTACTTTACGTGCTGATGTTTGTATATAATGAAGAACATTCCTATTAAACATTTTCGTGACCAGTTTTTTAAATAAAATATTACTAAATTCAAAGTTAGAGTCAAATAGATACATTTGTATAATGTCAAACTCCAGTGTACCCCAATAATTAATTGTACCCCCTTTCCTCCATTTCTGTCCTTCTGGAGAGCTTTCCTTGTTCGTTGTCCACGGCAGCGTGAGACTCATTAATATATTTTCTATGGCAATAGATAATTTGTATGCTTTCGTATTTGTCCTTTATTTTATCATAGAAATTAAAAAAATTCAATAACATAATTTTCATAAACATATGGATAAAAACATAAACTCCGGTTAAGCTTAAATAATTTAAAATACTTAAAAATAAGTAATGCATTTTATTATAAAGTACCTTACTTTATTGAGCGAGTTACTCGGTTACCATTTTTACAATTAAATGCGCCCTCAAGTAAATGATGTTAATCGTCGTGTTTTCAACAAGATACACTCTTTGAAACGTTTTTCTTTATTTTCTACCGACTAAAACAAAAATCTAACTTTGTTAAACACTGTTAATACCATTAATTGATTATGGAGATGTGTGCTATCCTAATCTCAATATTTGTTTAAGTTGGAACGTCATCAAAATTTATGCATCCGGTATATCTTCAGCCTCAGAAAATATGATCATATTTATAAATATAGCTCACTTCTCAAATGGCTGAAGATCCATGATCGACGCCAACTTCATATACTTACACTTCTTTTTAATATATTAAAAAAATCCTTATATCTACGATCGGAAAGTTCGCTCACCCTACTTATTTCTAAACATACATCTACCACTTACGAAAAATCCTTCACTGTCCAAGCAGCAAAAATTTGTAATCACCTGCATCCTGACATCAGGAAAATCACGTCTCTATATTTATTCAAAGATCAAGTAAAAAAGTCCAGCCTATACTGAAACCTTTTCCTTTGTGTCGTTGTCCTTTCCTGCCTTTTCCATCCCAAATGATGTCAAAAGTTTTTTTTTACTTATACTTTCGTATTTTTTAAATTTTTTTTCGTCGATGTGCTATAAAGAATTTTCATCGTAAATCTCTTACAGTGCACTTTCGCACTTCACACAACTTCAATACCAATTATTATGGTTGACCGCAAGAGATTGCTCTTATAGCAATAAGTCCACCATATGTACTATACATAAAAGATTATAAATAAATAAATAAATATGCACATCCTTTTAGTTAATTATATAAGGTCTGCTCAAAAATTTATTGCACTTGAAAGTCCATATTAATTATGAATTATAATAAGTAAACGAAATTCGTTTCAAACAAATTACAGAATAATACGTAGGCCAGATTTTCATTTGCGATACTTGCAGAATATTTATTCAGGATTAGTTCATCAGTTCAGAATAGAAAAGCCGCAGACAACTCTTTTATCGTTCACTAGTTTATCCGCTGGTGCCGCTCAGACTAGCTGCATTTGGCTGGCGGCCAGCGGATGCCAGATATTGTGCAACGCGTTCGTGAAAAATCCTCCCACAAATAAACTTTCTTTCGAAAATAATCCGTAAGAGGTAACCTGGCAATCGGCGCCTCCTTATTGCTTTGTCGACGTAAATATTTTCTGATGTTATATGGGATACGTTCACTGGACTAATAGCACATATTTTCATAGTCGCAGATTAATTTCTATGAGATGTTTATAGCCAAACTTGCAGCCACTTTTTGACGTTGCAGCAAATAAAAATAATAAATTGTTGGTGTAAGGTTGGTGGTCCTGAACCCGCGGCGCAAGCAAACTTGAATCTTTTGGGAGAGTTTTTAATAGAAATAAGGCATAAAGGTAAAAGGCAATATATTTACGTGACTAAAACTTATAGTAATATTTGTATTTCGTTTACAAAAATACTATGTACTCTTAAATTTTTGAACGTGTAGACGTATATAGGAAAGCGTATAAGAAGCGTTGACAGTGCATATTCTACTAGGACCTAATATACTTTTTCAATAAAATGTTTTATCCGTGTAGTACCATCATACGTTTTTTACCGTTTAATCACCGGATGTGAGAAAAAGCAGTTTCTTTTCCCATTCTTTGAATATTTGTACTAACTACTCCGTTCTCTTTACCACAATTTTGGGGCAACTGCCCTGAAGTTTAAGCATTAATGAAAGTTCTATCCAATTCGATCAAATAGTTTAAGAAATTAACATCTCTTTACTTTTATTTGACTTCACCTGTTAGTATGCGAGTTTTTGAGTTTAATACAAATCTCTAGTCATTTTTTAGTCACTTTTCTTCATCTTATTTAATCTCCTTTGTAATATAATATGAGCTTTGGCTCACTTCATTCATATTCACCACAACATAAAAAGGCGCATCCAATTTGGATTCTTTTGATTTTTTCTCGATGTGTATTCTTATAACGATGTTTCATTAGTAATAGATCGGTTAACGAATCATGGAGTTAAATCACCAAATAAAAAAAAATTAATTTAAGCAAAAAATATTTTTAAAAAAGATATTTTAAGGAAGAAAGCTTAAAAATTATTATAACAAAATATAAAGCTTATTGCAAGGGAGGTCAACGATTATTCTGTTCCTATGAATTCCACATGACCAATTTTTTATCTCTCTTGATAAACATTTATCGAATGATATGACTTAAATTTGATCTTATATTAGTAAACACACTGCAATCCTCTATAAATCCGGAAAAATCGCGGTTTAATCTGGTAAAATTTAATTTTTCTTTTAAATTAAGTGCAATTTAAGAACATGTTATTTTTTAATTTATATAAATATATATATATATACATATATATATATATATATATTTTTTTTTTCTTTTTTCCAATTTGAGCCTGTAATTTTGTTAGTATCATATGTTTTTTTGTTTTTAAAAAGTATATAATTGTTACGGAATTTCTTCGCAAAGCGTGATTTTAACCAATATTCTGGATAAAAAAAGA
Organism: Druceiella hillmani; assembly: GCA_039881145.1. Classification (NCBI taxonomy): domain Eukaryota; kingdom Metazoa; phylum Arthropoda; class Insecta; order Lepidoptera; family Hepialidae; genus Druceiella; species Druceiella hillmani. The sequence continues at coordinate 3,709,739 of JAYKKI010000117.1, forward strand.
AAGTAAAATTAAATTTGTTTTCCAAATTTATCGTTATTTTCATTTTTCCTATTCATTATAATATGAGATATTACATCTACAACGAAAAGTATATGAACAAGCTCATGTGAAGAAGGTAGAAAACTACTCTAAATCGATTTTCCATGGGAAATCGAGTTAAATTGTTCCTGCGATATGTTTGTTGTATTAATAAGGAAAGGTGAACATTTATTTCAATAAAATAAATTCTTATTTATCGATATAGATATTTTGAAATAATTATTTTAATTTTTATTTCAATATACGCCTTTAAATATTATCTAGTTAGAATATTCGGAACTTAACTTGGATACTTTGTTTGTCCCAAATAGTTTTCCGAATACACTTGTCAGAATAAGCTTATGGGGTTCGTTCATACAATATTTTAAGAATTTATGAAGTATACCTGAAATGACCAAAACACAACTATGTATAACAGTTGAAAAATGATCAGAGGGAAGATTGTAATGATATATATTTTTTATTCTCTTTTATTATATATATATATATATATATATATATATATATATACATATGTATATATATATATATATATATATATATATATATTTATATATATATATATATATGCACATATATAAACATTTTCTAAATAATACGACTTGAATCAATAACTTGGTTTATTTAAGTTTAACGTGTCAGCTCCAAATTTAAAAAAAAACAGTACATATTTCCTCAATCAGCACACCTAACCTCTACTACAGTGTCAACTACTCTTCCCTTTCCTACTCATCGTGCTAATCATCCGATTATAGCGATTAAAATAATTTTGAATACTGACGGGACGAATTACAGCTTGAAGATGGAAGTAGATAACCGCAATGAAATAAATACGGTCACAGGCATCAAATTCACTCTATTTCGAGTTCTTTGCGAAATAAAGTGCCTAAAGGCACCTCGATTTTAAATCCCTTTCTTTTCAATTATCTTGTTCTATGTATTTTACTTTTAAGATACTTTCATTTTTAAGCTGTTTTTATCTTTCAAGATAATCTGTTCAATTGCGTGTATGAATAGAAATTTCGTTATATTTATTCTTTATTTAAATTGAATTAAAATAAAACTACAAAAAGAGAAAAATAGCAGCTAAAATATAGCCATTAATATTTATATGATTTTTATTTTCTGCTAAATGGCTACCATTTAAATTATCATAGCAAAGGCAAAATTGTTACCTAATTGTTTTAAGCAAAAGTAGGCATAGCCCAAATGCTTCCTACTCATTGATATACTTTTTTGTTTATCGCGGACATTTACAAAAACCTTAGTTACTCTTTTTCGTCCTTCATATTAATTATTTAATCGTAATATTTGCTCAATTCTGAATTAAATGATTAATCATAAACATTTATATTTTGTAAATCATGGGCGAATAAACTTTGAACAAATGTGCTCTACGGTCATTTCTAATTTTACGTTTAAATTATTTTATTTTCCGTATGCAGTACGTACATATCTAACAAAAATTGTAGAATGGCATTTTTTTACAAAAGTTATAACACATTTCCCTTCATATGTATTAAGAGTTAACTGTGAAGAGAAAGGAATGAAAAATATTATCTAAGTATTTAAAATTATCAATCTGTTAATTTTTTTCGTTTAACTTGAATATTTTTTCTATATTTAAATGTATAAAACGTGTTCTTGAGATTAAAAATGACGGAAGTTTTAAACCTAAAGGGCGTAAAATAAGCATCATCGCTATAATTTATTCTCAATACGAAGTTTGAAAAAATAGACTCCATAGTATTAATGTTCAACGTAACCTTTGTTAATAGGAATGGAATTGATCCCGAAGAGAAAACCAATAAAAAGCTTAAATTGGTTTCCAAGAAAAAGGCAAACCATAACCCTTAACTTAGACCCTGGCTAATTGCAGGCGATAATCACGCGGTCGAAGCTGAATGGGATAAGCGCAGCGGACGCCTACTAACGAGCGGCTGTATTCGATGCGATCAATCATCACTTTTATATCTCACCAGATTAAAGCAATTACCGTAATTGTGTTAGTTTTCTCACTAATTCTAATATATATAATTCCTGTTATACTCCAGATAATTTTGATTCAGAATTGTTTAGTACCGCCTATTCAATATTTATAGGGCATGCGCTTACAATTATATTTTACCTCCCGCAATTGGTAATTGATCAAACAGTAAACCAAGACGTAAAATATATTTCATGTATTATTTTAATGAGAAACTCATTCATATTGATTAAGAAGGATTTTTCGTGCTACTCAAGTGAAAGGCAAATAGGAAAACAGATGGGCACAAAGTTACGGAATATATTATTGAGATATAAGGAAACCTTAGTTTGATTCTGTAATGAAATCCTCATTCCAGCCAAATTTCTATTCACACAAGTCTGGTTATGCGTGCTGTACTAACATGTAAGCAGATAGACAAAAAATAGATAATAATAATATTCTGCTTTCCTTTCGACCCAAGACAAAACTGATGATTCGGCAAAAATATTGAATGTGGAAACTCGCCCCTTCCCAAACTTAAATAAATAAAAAACCATTTATTTGAAAAAAGGATAGATGGCAAAACCAGTGCTTAAAAAGTCACTTGCTTCATGTCATTCAGGCGTATGTGGAATATTGTTTATTCATTTAATATATAAATAACGTATTTACATGTGAGGCTTTTGACAAATAAAGACGATTTAAAAGAATAAAACCAAAATTCACCTAGCAAGTCCAACATAACTTGTACGAACTTGCATAAGTATTTAATTTATTAAATATTTACAGCTGTCCGTGGCATACGCAGTAAAAATTCTCCTCTTCAGCCGCTCCATTGTCTCAAATTACTTTCTAAACGTCTTCTTACTCTTCTTTCTGTTTGTATGTTTGTATCATTTAAGTCTTCGAAAACCACATACGGCATTGTAATCGTATGTGGTTTTCGAAGACTTAAATGATACAAACAAACACCAAGAAAAACGGTTGAATGTTTCAAATTCATGCCTCAACAATGATGTCCATACTAAAATTTTAGTCATGCAATTATTTTGTCGCAGATATTGTATACTTTTTATTCTATGTATAAATAAATACTTAGCACATACGAATTAATATAATTTTCTGTCACTGTGACTTTATTGTAAATTTATATGTTAATATATACGTACATACGCATTTCACATAATTTACGTAATGTGAAATGAAACATTTCACGGATTTTTAGCAACAAAATTTGCTAGTGATTTCTAAATTTGTACGTTTTCTTTTATTTTCTTCTCCATAATTTTTAACCCAAATGTTTAAATATAGCAAAATATATTGTTATCATTTAAATTAAACATTATAATTAAACGTTTGGAACAAACCAAATTTAACATTGACAGTTGATTTGGTCTAACTTGGTTTTAGACTTTTGGAATTTAAAATGAAGAAATATTCTATTCTCATTTCGAAATTCAGAGACTGCTTCTGACTAATAGTCAATACAAAAGCTGTTTCAAGATAACTCCAGTTCTGATTGTTTTAACCCTTAACCACCTATCACCGGTCTCAGAGACCGCAACGGATTTTTAAATTCAAATTTGTTTATGTGTGCGTGTCGTACGACCTCGCGCGTCCATGTATCTTTTCTACACGCCAATCAGTATCGCGCTTGCGCTCGGCGAATTAATACGTGCGCGAGTATAGCCTAAGTAAGTAAAAATATTTCGCCAGCAGACTCCATGACCGCACGTAGGTTGTTGTATTATTATTTGTACTTATTTTTTTTTTGTTGTTTTAATGTCAAAATGAATAATAATAACAAAATTATTGAAAGATGGCTACAGCAAGAAATTTCTGATGAGGAGGAATCACCGGATGAGGATTGCAGTGACGTGGAACCTGATATAAGCGAGGAATTAGTGCAGGTTGAAGACTGTGAATCGGCGTCTGAAGTTGAGGGTGAGAATGAAGATGTTGTGAGTCCGTTACAGTCCATATCCCCAATCTCTTCAAGGTCACAATCTCCATAGAAGTAATCATTTTCGATGGGCATCTACACCGAATATAGCTCGTTCAAGGACACCGCAGCATAATATTGTGCAACAAACACAAGGTGTAAAGCCAGCTTTTCGTGCGATTCTCAGTAATACTACTACGCCCCTGGATATTTAGAGTCTATTATTTACTGATGAGATGTTAGATAAAATAGTACTACACACTAATCAGAAAATAAACAAAATCAGACCGAAGTACAAAAAGCAGACTTGTGTGCATGATTTGGACCGTACAGAGCTAAAAGCTTTCATTGGGCTTTTGCTTTATACAGCTATATTCAAAGAAAATCACGAGCACTACACTTCATGGTACAGTACTGATGGAACCGGAAGAGAAATATATCGTTGCATAATGAGTAAGAATATGCAATTACAGCACATATGAAAAATGTCTGTAACTGCCGCGAAAAAATATAAATGTTGAGGCGTTGCAGCTTTATTTATTTTTTGAAATAAAGTTTATTTTTGTTGTTTTTTTTTAAAGTTTGTATATTTAATTTATAAGAATGAATACTAAGAAGTTAAAAATTTAAGTTTCTAATGCTGCAGATCCCATTTTCTTAGCGTAGTAATTTTTTGTGCCATAATTGTTACTTTATAGAAATTTTATCAATATCTCGAGATTTTTATGTGATTGTTAGTAATTGTACCTATGTCTAATATAAAGCTTTTAAATATAAATAAGTATTTTATTCAATCAGATGTTTCATTATTATCACCAAACTAAAATTATATTGAATATCATATTAGAGTCTCTGAGACCGCACGTAGGTAGTTAAGGGACAAACATGTGTGGTAGGTGGCTAAGGGTTAATCAAGTTTACAGCAATGTCGCTTTCATAAAGGTTTTTGCTAAAACCATTTAATAAAAACATATATTATCATTGAAATGCACAAAGATCGTTGTTTAAACTTTTGAATTTAAAGCGTTGAAATATTGTATTATCATTTCAAATTTCAGAAGCCGTATTCGACTAGTAGTCCGTACAAAAGCTGTTTCTGGATAATTCCGGTTCAGGTTGTTTAAGTTAAATTTAGAGTAATGTCGCTTTTAAAGGTTTATTCTAAAATCATTTAACAAAAAATATATACTATCAATGAAAGTGTATAAAGATCTTTGTTTCAACTTTCATTTTATCCGAAATTCAAGCAAAAATACAGCATTAAAAATTAAAATAAATATACAAATTTTTCAGCATGGACCGCAATATGTTAAGGGAGATTTAGAATGACAAGTATTTTCGGTCGCAAATATTGTTATGTCATCGTTATTAACTTAAAGTCAAATGTTGTTTTATGAATTTGCACATAGTGAACTATAGTCTAAAATATCTTATGAGTATACCTCATTTCACTAACAATACATCACACCCAATTAGTTTAACGGGACGACAGGAACAAGCACTCCTGTGACGGCCGCATGTAACGTAGCCCATTTGGTTTACTGTTTTACTTGTAGTCAAATTTGTTTTGATGATACATTGAATAGCGTATGGGTTTATTTCCGGATACTGATGTTAACACTGAATATCGTGTAATCTGGGACTTTCTTCGCTTTTTGTAAAACAAAACTAATCATTTAGGTAAAAATTATCCCCTCGAGTCTTTAATCTTTTATTGAAGGATATTAATATTGAATATATTTTTAAGATTATATATTGAATATATTTGGTGTCAATTTTGTAGAAATTAATTTTTAACAATTAAATGAACATGATGTAGTATTATTTCTTCTTTCTTTAATTTCTTTACCACGACCTAGGTTTCGTTGTATTACAACATCTTCAGGTAGCCTGTGAGCAAAGATCTTTGCAAGTAGAAATAATACTACATCACGTAGCTTCATTTAATTGTGAATATTATATATGTAATCATTAGATGAAAATTTTACCTTTTATGTAAGCTTACACTGTTTCTATTAAAATATATCTTATTACTTTTTTCGTAGTTAGTGTGAATTCATTATGGATTATCTAATACGGGTCGTGTGTAATGAAGATATTATCTTAATCATTTATAAACTGTTAACTCCCATTTGCCAATATAAAGATACAAAATCGATTTTGGATATAGCATGGCCTCTGATATCAACGTTCTTTGAAGTGACGTATGCTACGGCTACATCTAAATGCTGGCAGCTTAATCAACGTGCTATTATGAAAATATTAAAAAACGTTTTTAGGACATGAGTATAAATTTCAATCATATCATTATTTATTTATGATTTAAATATTATTTTGAACATAATTTATCAGACCTCATTTTGTTGTGATGTAATGAGGCGTGCCACGCTATTTATGCGATGGTTTTCTGGAGTACAACCACAAATTATTAATTAACATCTCAATCCATCGGATATATCCCAGGAAATATTTAGTTTCTCGCAAATGCATACGTACCCGCCCAGTCCCAGCGGTACAATATGACTTTTATTGGTGTGCGTTATATATACAAGCTCGGCACATTGGGATCAATTGACACTCTCCTTAGTCATATGTCCAAAATGAGCTCATCGCATTCTCTTTAATACTTTGTTTTTGGTAACGAATCTTAAATACACCCAAAACAATCTTGAAAGCAAACAATAGTCTGCGTGGTTACATCAAAATGAATCACGGCTGTAAAAATTAAACTATAATAGCTTCTTTTTACTCTTAGGCGACTATGAGTGAAAATTGTATGAAATCGTCCAAAAATATGATACAAATGTGTCAAAGGAATCCATTTTCTTTTATTAAAAATATTTATATAAATATTGAAGTGAATGTGTGTGTACGTTCGAACGAATGGTTGTGTAAATACGCGCGTATGTACATATTTGTCGCACGGTCTTGCGTTAATACCAATCGATCAAACTTAAACTAAATTTGATAATTTGAAGTAATTTATGAATGACCCTAACAGTTTTGTTTTTTTTTAGTTTGACTTTAAAATTTGGATAAAAATTTGTTAATCCCAAATTTTAGTAAAACGTTTTTAAGACCAGAGATTTATAACATTTTTTTTATTATCAGCATCCCTGTAACTAATTCTTCCTGGGGAAGCGAATCATAATATATCAATCATATCTTACAAAGAACGAATAACGAGCATTCTTCGATTGTTGACGCCATTTTAGAGGAAATTAAATTTTTTTAAATGGTTTTCTAATGAATTAATTTTTTTTAATGCATAGTAATGTACATATTATGTAACTAACTTTAATTTTTTCACAACATGCGGTTTATATGTTTTGGTTATCTACTTTATTTTATAAAAATTTATTGCTGCTTTAATGTTTCTTTTTCATTAAAAGGATTTAAGGAAATACCAATAAAAAGGAGAGCGTTTTACTTAATTACAATAAGGCTCAAAGAAATCTGAGAGCAAATATTGTATGTCCTATTAAACCAGGGTATTTAGTTATATTTGACTCTCACGATAGGTAGGCAATGCCGGTCAAATTAATCACTGCATCGATGACATGCAACAAATAGTCGTAATGAGATTAATTTATATAACACTCGTATGACCAGCCCGACAAATTATGAAGGCACCCACCTTCATTTCCTAATAGTGCGTAACAGAATGACCTACAGTTTTACATATTTACACAGACTTCGAACATTGGAATTCTAATTTAATGGTTACATTCCTCCCGAAAATCGAAAACAGACTTCTAATCTAAAGTCTTAGAAGTTTTGCTATACGTACTGATCCCTTCTAACAGACACCGAAAAACGTATCCTGGTTCCAAAAAACGCATGTTCCCTTCTAGGAGGTAGGATGTCTAAAACTCTACCATATCAGTGTGTAGTAAACAACCACTTCAGTAAAAGAGTTGTATTTTCACGTGTTGTTCGAGAAACACTATGGAAAGTAAAATTATTTCTCGTAATTTTTAATTGTTGTTCATTAATACGTTGTTTGTTTTTTAAAATGAATCAGTGAAATAGCAACCAATTGCCTCGCAGTTTCTAAAAACGTTTTATGAAAAACGTAAGAAAACTTTAAAGCCGGGTTCAATTAATATGAGTGGAATATCCCCGGAATATCATTTAATGCAGCCCACAACAAAGTAAGATTGTCGAGGCGTCAACAAAGTAAGATAAATATGAATATTTATCTAATAAAAAAAATTGTATTAAAATTGGGTATTTGATTCAAAAAATAAAAAAAAATATTTTGACGGAAATCATAAATTCATGTACGTTAGTTATAATTTTACTTATTCGTATGCTTAAATTGTGATTAAGATGTAAGGCTGACTAGTCCTTTAATCCGTATCATGTGTGAAAATTAGGTAAGGCTGCGAGCAAGAAATGTAACTGTTGACTAACATTTATACAATAGTAATAAAGCTTCTTCGCTTTTCTCGAGCGCCTTCTTTGTCACGGTACACCAATTAATACAGAATGCAATTAGACCAAACCCGTGACCAAGTTTTCTTCGCAGAAAGCGAGTTTTTAAAACTCCCTCATAAAATTTACGTTGTGAAATAATCAATACTTATTTTATTTGCAGTATTACACGTCTATTAAAAGTCTGCTAATAGGTAAAATGTAATATTATATAACTACAAATAAATGTTACATCATGTTGCAATAGTTTATATCCATTTCAGCTAGATATTATTTGAAATACGTTCAGCAATGTGTGGTTAAAGTCATTTAAGCATCATTGAAATATCTAGTATATACAGTTTGTCATAACTGTTTTGTCAATTGTAAATTGTCATATGCTAATTGCACATAGTTAGAGATACGAATTAACAATATATTAACTAATTAGGTGTGAAAACTCTTGAATAAAATAATGTCAAGAAAACTGGGTTCAATTTATTGTCCGAATTTTATTTGCTTCATTATTTAATTACATATATATAAACCTTAATTATAATAACACCATATATAATGGATTTATCAATTCACGTCAGAAGTAACAGTATAAAGATTTTAGTATATTTAATATTCCTTTCAAAGATATTTCCCTAATAATATATTATATAAAACACGTTTTCTTACGTTTATTCTTAATCATATTTATATTAGTGGTATTTTACGTATGTACCAAAATATATACATATGATGTCAAGTCCACAATTCTTTCCCAACATACATATGTTTTACAGATCGCAATTCTTGACCAATTTTGTTGACTCTTTTTCTATCTATTGGTATTTAGCGGAATCTATCAATCAGAATAGAAGTATGTCTTCACATTACAATGATTTGTCAAATGGATTTGAAAACTTCCTTTTTTCGTGCCCATTAACCACTCTTGGCCGCTTTTTTGGATAGATTTCCTTGCTTTTACTCTCTACACACAATTACTTTCAAATTTTATTTATTTTTTACTTTATAACAAATAGTTAATAGGAAAATTCAATTAAAACCATGGTTTGCTATTCTGGTTTTACCAAATATTTATAACTCTAAGTTATAAGGTAGCTCCTTATAACTTAATTTTTTTTATAATTTAAACGAAGTGAGCGTAAAGCAAGGATAAGCTTGTGTTGGATAAGCTTGTATACTACACAACACGATAATAATAATACGAAAATGTATTTGATTTTATAAGCTACATTAGTAGTAAATTTTTTATTATTATTTCCTTAATAATGTATCTATTTTAAGTTAAAATAAATTTGTCGTTCAGTTTTTAAGTAGTATAAACATATATATATATATATATATATATATATATATATGTTTATACCGAGAGTAATATATATATATATATATATATGTATATATTACTCTCGGTATGAATTTCATCTAAATTATGTTAAATATATATATATATATATATATATATATATATATATATATATATATATATATAGAATTTTGGGAAATAAATAAAAAGGGATTAAAATCATTTGCATTTAAATTTATCTTTTTTTCCAAATTCATAATTGCCTATACATACCGTAAAGACCACTATACGAAAGTAAATTATATAATATAAGAGTGAGTTCTAATGAAGACCATAGATGCTTGTGATGCCTAGAATTAGTAACATAATTATATAACGATTCATCTTTCGTCTATCTTGTTCCCAAAAAATACATATTTTCTATGAATTATGCAATTATCCGTGCGTTTTATAATGCTTTGTTTTAAATGTGTAATTCAGTTTTTCTCTAATCGATATCATTTTCCCATCTATTCTGACAGCTATTTGGCTGTCATTAGATATATAGGATTTTGCTCTTTTTTAATTCACGAATTCGGAATGATTGTTCGATATCTTAATGGTATGGACAATTAAATGAAACTACGTGATGTAGTATTATTTCTACTATCTTCAATTTCTTTACCACGACCTAGGTTTCGTTGTATTGCAACATCTTCAGGTGGGATATTAGCAAAGATTGCTAATATCCCACCTGAAGATGTTGTAATACAACGAAACCTAGGTCGTGGTAAATAAATTAAAGATAGTAGAAATAATACTACATCACGTAGTTTCATTTAATTGTGAATAATGAATTTCTACAAAATTAACGCCAAATATATTCAATTAATGGTATGGATTAAAAAAAGCTTGTTAGCGGTGATAAAAATATAAATATCATCGGAACTAACTTTAAAATAAACGAAATATAGAATTATTAATATTGTCATTACAACTAAGTCAACTTAATGTAAAAAACCTGACGTATTCATGTTCAGTTCATTTTTATTTTTATTTCCAATTAAATGAAACTATGTGATTTAGAATTATTTCTACTTTATTTTAAATTTTTTACCACGACCTAGGTTTTGTTGTATTAAAACATCTTCAGGTAGGCAATTAGCAAAGAATCTTTGTTAATTGGTCAATTGAAAATATTGTAATATATTTAAACCTAGGTCTTGGCGAAATTTTTGTAAATGTAAAAAAAATAATATATCACGTAATTTTATTTCATTTTTGATAATGAATTTCTAGAAAATTAAGACCAAATATATTCAACATCATTTACGTGAATATCATAGACAGATAATTAGTGAATGCATGATACTTTCTATATCCTATAATATTATTTGGTAACTAATGCATCCAAACTTAGAGATGGCAGCAATATATATGAAACGCTTTGCATTAACATCACTTGTATGCGTGTACTCACGAATGCATCGGAATCTTTTAATTAAATTTTTAGCCATTTCCACACTTACCAATTATTTAAAATTTTGCCCACGTATTCAGAACCGATGACAATTTAATCATTTCCTAACTAAATATATAGAAAATAGAATTATAGTTTAAAGAAGCTAAAAAAACTGACTTTGGTGGCAAAAGAACTAAAAACAAAAATTATGGAATATTCTTGAATTATATTTTCACAATAAGCACAATTTCTTTACATTAAAAGGTAATTTTTTGTCAATCACTTTATTTGTTTTTCACTTTCACTAAAAAAATTACGTTTTACCAAGTTGTGAGTCATCTTTTCGCTCTTGACCAAAATCTTTATGAGAAAAGAATATTTTTTTAAATTGCAAAGGGGTGTTCTTATTAGTTTTCTTCAATCACCATTTTGTTTTCTTATGAAATGATTTTATTGTCATCGGTTCTTGATACGTGTGCACAATTTCAAATAATTCTTATTTTTAGAAATGGATAAAAATTTAATGGACATTTTCCGTTCATCCATACTTATGTACAAACATATACAAAATTAAACTGATATAAATTATTTAAAAAGTCAAGACAAACACGACAAGGTGTTGAAGTATAGAAAAATTGTGTAAAATAATTAGTATTTTAAATACAAAAGTCAAATTTTGTTTTGTCAAAATTTACCTAAACTCTTCTACAAAACTACTGTTCTTAGATGTTATTGTTGAAACTTTACATTTAAAATTAATAGGAATCAAGAAGTTTTTTTTCTACACGAAAACTTAGAGTTTACACTTGCCTCGAAACAAATCCTTTACCAACTTCACTTATATGAATATATTGAAAAAAATTAGTGTAAACTGAGGGTAAGTCTGAATAATTCATTCGGAATATCATACTAAAAAGAAAAAAATGTGCAAGGAGCCAATAATGCCTTTCCCAAATTTGTATTATTATGGATCTACAATGGTGATTTTAATTTTTGAGAGCAGATGTATTGTATCTCCTTTTACTTAATATTGTGGTAATATTTTTTTCTTTATTTCAAACTCACTTTGGAAATAAAATTTAAATAATAATTAATATTTCCTCGTTTTGCCCCATTTATGTGAGGTAATTTCTCCGAACATATTTTAAATAATTTTTGAAAGTGAACTGACTTTAATTAGTCCTTGAAATAACTACGTTATTTTAATTAGAATAAATCATCCAAGTTTTTTAGTTAGTGGCAAACCGCGGCTATGTTTATTACTATACTATAAACGGTGTAGGTACACATAATCAATAAAATATAAAATATAATACTCTGTGAGCAAATACACGGAAAAAGAGTTTTCAAATTAGGTGGAATAAGTAAAGCTGAATGTTTTCCACATTGAAGTACAACACTGAGTAATGTTGCAGAGCGTCAATTTATTATTGATCTTGAAGGATGACCTTGATAAATACCAACGACGGAGGAAACGCCTCAGTCCGATATATATCTCCCACCCGCGTGGGTGCCCAATTTCTTTCATTCACATTACTTATGTTGCTCAATTGTAATACTTTATTCGTGACAACATAACTTTTCCACTAACTTGCTATTTCACCGTTTAAGCTGCCATATATTTGGAAACAAACCGATTGTGGATTTGTAATCTACTTGATAATTGAGAACTTTTTTGAATTTGAAACGCATTTCTAAATCAAAAATCATAAACATTACATATATTTATGATTTTTGTACTAAAAAAACTGAATGGTATTTATATAAATTGTAAGAAGAATTAGTGCAAATACCTTTTGTTTATCGAGCTAATTTCTAAGCAAATCAGGATAAAGCTACATGTTAATGTTTATCACAATCATGTAAAATATTTTATAAAGAGTTAAATTAATCCGAAGTTATTTATTACGTATAACAAAACGCAAGTCTTTCATAGATGTATTTGGATCGATTAATGCCAGACAACATTTCTTGAAATCGTCTAATAAATGTACTTTAAGGGTAAAGTACATTTTTCCCTCTCCTCTGTTTCACGTGAAGGACGGATTTCACTTATAGGTTATTGGTACAATAATTCACAAGGCAACAGAGGTTTCTGCTGTGAGTAGGCTTGTGGCTTTTCTGAATGTTCTTTATGAGTTATCATCAAAAATAAATGAAAGATTTTTGTCGGACAGCATATAGGAAAAAAGAATATTACGTTTCTGATATTAATTTTTTAACACATTTACTTTACATATAATAATAATATAATCGCGTAGAGAAGTATTTTTATTTTTCTATCTCCTACCCTTTATGCGAACAAATTAAATGGTACTGATATTTTTTTTAAAATTACCAAATTTTTAACATAATACTTCATAATATTTTTAACATAATACTATTGTTGGAAACAACTGATTTTATACCAAGAGAGTTTGTAAAATAACCTATTCATTTTTTCCTTTCTGTGTAAAGAATTTACGTCCAGCGCTCTGAAAAAAGTGTGGTCGGAAATGTTGTAGAAGGCACAACATTCATACTTAGGTTTGAACATGAAAAATAAACTGATAAAACCCTGAACTCCCAAAAATTTTGATAAAATATTGTATACTGTTCGCCTACTTTTTCATTTTCTTTGTAAACTGGCTTTAAATGGAATTATCTTAATTTTTATTTCAATTTATTTATTTTCTGTGGATATCTCAGGTAAGTTTAGTTTAATCGGCATGTATAAAACGTTATAATTTTTGTTTGTTCAATCAACTGTCATTGAGAAAATAATTTTACAAATATTTCTCGAAATATTGCTTCCATTTAATCATAATAACTTTTGCAAAAAATTTATTTCAATTTATTTGTTTTCTGTGGATACCTCAGGGGAGAGCTATAAATTTAGCTTAATCGGCACGTAAAAAACATTATAATTTTCATTTCTTCAAACAATTGTCATTGAAAAAAAAATTTTACAACTCTTTCTCGAAATACTTCACTCCAGTGAATCATGTTGATATTATAATTAATATAATTAGATTCTTACAAAACCATTTAATACATACGATAATTAGATATTCTCATCTGCAAAATATTCTTGCATAACTTCTTAGATTCAACAAAGGTTTATAAAGGTATATCCTAACTTAGGTAGTACATCAGCGAGAAAATCTGACCTGTAAACCCTCACTTGTCTTAACTCGTGCGATTGATAACTTATAATCAATCTTGCTCGTCACTCTATTGAACAGAATCCACCTATAAATTTTGCTTCTAACGGGATGCTGATCTGTGCAGTTTTGTCGTCTTTTGCTTGTAAAACGACATTTAAATGATAGAGAGAAGGCTAAAAATTTGCAATCGAAGGGAATTTCTTGTCTAGGAATGTTTTTTTATTTAGCAACTATTGCAAAAAAATAAATTTTTGTTCCAATTACAGCTGTTTAATTCATTTCATTTTTTTATCGAAGCGATAGAGTGCTTTTTCTGTTTGCTTCTCTAAAACAAAATAACTAGACCATCACAAGCGTAGCCCCAGTCGAGCCTCTATCAAGTTGTAGTATGGAAATTTTTACGTTTGTACCTGATGACACACAAGGGAATTTGCTCCAAATAGGTATGAATTTTCTGTGCCTGCTGTTAGAAATTACCTTTTGAGTTGTGGCGATTTTTGCTTCTTAATATGGTTTTTCCAAACAGATATTAATGCTTCTGTAATAGTACAAACTTATTGTTTCTTCAAAACAATAAAAACATAGACGGGATAAAGAAATTAAAACATTCGGGAAAATACCTGGATAAATCAGAATTTTCTAGAGTATCGGATGATTTGACAATATTGATCCGGAAAGTCTGAAAGTTACGATTATCGTCTGGATTAATGTTAGCTAACTGATAGTTAATAATATCACTTGCATAATATCTGAAGTGATTTAGAGTACCTGAAAAATGATTACATTTTAGCTTTATACTTTTGTGCCAATCTGTGTCAAAGTCATCAAAGTCTTAAAATAAGTTCATTTGGAACATGTTTAAAAATGTTCGTTAAATGCTCTTTGTTTTTGAAGTTTTCATGTGTGTCATGTAGCACTGCAGGTATTGTCGACTTTCGCTTCAATCCAAAAAGGTCTTAGGATACGTTAATTTTATTCCTGAATTAAAAACTGTATGGTTTATTAACTGCATGAATAGTGAACCTATATTGTTTATTACTATTATACTGTATCAATCAGATATTTTGTATGTTTTAAGTACCTCGCTCAACACTTGCTTGAATCTGGGTATGTCTAGGCTTTGTAACTTTATAAATTAGCAAGTATTATTTCAGGCTCAACACAATTCGGTTAATTTACAATCTCAATATCTTAGAATGATTAAGTTCGTAAAATGATCTTCGTGGACCGTGCTAAACTTATATTCACGATCTGACTGAGACAGAAAATAATTTTAACCAACTTTCCTATGAGAACAATATTTTGACGAAACATATCCCTTTTTACACCTTTTATATTTTCATAATATTTGGTATCACATGTTTCTAAAATAGAAATAAATTTCAACTATATTGCAAGAGTATAATAAAGTAACCAAATGCGAATCCACTCCAAAATTTTATGTCAAATGCAACTCTTATGAGTGGTGAGTTATAAGGGTAAGAAACCAATAGGATTCAGCATGGCGTCTTAATGCCTATTTGTGATAAGTTTTGAGTAAGTAAACTTTTCCATTAATAACTTTCTTTTGTCCTATCTAATTTATACTACGTTATGTTTAAATGAGTGTCCAAATTTTAAGGAGCAATTAACTTTTCCATTTTTAACTTTGCCCAAAATTTTCGCTTCAACGAAATGCGAGAATGTTAGAAAAATTTAAAACAATTTTTTTTCATTGTATAATTATGTCTCGGAAATTTGGTTACTCGTCAAAATGTAATCAAGTATGCTGATGGAAAAGAATCACTCCTGAAACATTTGAACTATGAAGTTAAAAAAGTATTGCAACTGAGTTATAACTTCGTAATAAATAAAGAAATGCATATCCGCAGCGGAAATTTATAAGAATAGATTTTTTCTCGTTAGGGATTAGCTTAACAGGTAAAATATCAACAAGATGCAGCCTTCCATCTTAACACGGATTTGAATTAAGCTTTGTTTGAATAAGTTCAAGGTATTGAAGTGTATTTTAAAGTGTTTTAGTATTCTTCAGGCTAGTATTTTCTGCAAATAATCGTACATTTTCATAGTTGAAAAAATTATAATAATCTTTTTTTTCGAAGAAGGTCGAGATTAACTAATGCCTGCTCCTTGCCAAAGGCAATTCGTATTTTAATATTTTTTTCAGCTAGACGACAAATTAAATTCAAATTTCAGTCGTCGACCTAGATTCATAACCGACCCTAATCCGGCAGGGAATGGAATTAATATTTTACCTATAAATTTCCTTTTAAAACGTGTAATGGAATTTTACGGATCGGCAAATTGGACTTTAGTTGAGAACATAAATGTACGTTAAGAAAGATTCTGCTTAAAAATAAACGAAGCTAAAATTATTCTAGGACAACGCTGTGATACCATTTCCATTGATTAGCCACTGGTTATTTATAACGAACAAATACCTAAACTATAAAAAAATATGTGCATGGTTACTAATGCGTTTGGAAGGAAAATTTATTACGGTGTTTTTATAAATTGTTCAACTGTACATTTAGCGTTAGTGAACTATTATAAAAAAATATTTATTTGTTGCGGACCAAAACGCGGGAATAAACTTAAATTAGAATGGTTTTTTTTGTGAATAAAATACGAAATAAATATTACTTCATACAAATATTATTTATTTCTAATTACTAAAAGGACAAGTTTTACAAAAATGGTCATACGACATAACAATTGCGTAGAGTCGTATGTCGGTGAAATGTTTTAAAATTACGTCACAGAGTATCACTTATAGACACAAAAAAAATCTCCTTTCCAAACTAAGAAAGCTATTTTAAAATGAATCTTCTATAATAATGTTATTTTCATAGGTATTTATAATTTTTAAACATATACAATTTTTATATTAAAATAACAGAATCAAAAATGATCATCAAAAATAAAGACACAAATCGGAATAAACTATCAACTTAGTGTAAATTTTACGTTCCACTACTTTAATAACTTAAAGGTCTATAAAGTTTGGTGAAGGAAAAATATTGAAAAAGGGTTTGTGTATATAAAATAAACCAAGAAAAAAAAAAAAAAAGCTAAAGTTTCCTAAAATATTTTTTCAATAATCCATCATGGGTATCGTCTCATGAACTATGGTCAAAATTATAAGACTTTCCGAAATCTTTACCTATTTAGTAGCTGATCCTTTCCTTACATATTTGTTCGAAAATATTTAAATTTGTTCCATCCTAAACAGGTGTCTGATATGTCCTCCGAATACAAAGTTGGCAACGTGAGTTAAAACGCTATTGCTAATATATAATTTGGAATAAGTAGCTGAGGAAAAAAAATTGTGTCAAACAAGAATAGAACTTGCGCAATAAAGTTTCGCAAAAATATGTAATTTTAACATTTATAAATATCATCTCATATTAAACTATTCATAAAATGTCTAAAAGAATAAATATAAAATAAATAAATAAAAAAAAAGAGGAGAGGAGAGAACTTCAGGAACAAGCTAGAGCTGAAAAGGAAAAGGGTAACCTTGCAAAAATAAAATACGACAAGCTTGTCATAATTGAAAAAAACAAAACGGCTGTCAATAACAAAAGAATGCTCTCAACTTCGCCTGAAAACGGTACCACAAAGGGAGCCGGAACAAAAACAAATACACAGGCTAGCAAGAAAAATAAATCACAAACACAATTAAGAAGAACTTCAAGCCTATCGGAAGGTGTTTTAAAACCAGGCATGCTGAATTATTTGATTAATAAGAATACGAACAACCCATCAGATCTACAACAAAATAACAACATAAATAAATAGCAATTACCACCACCCTCTCGCAACGCCAACATACAACAATCACTAGTAAAAAACCAAATACATCCTCCAAGCCGGCTGGTCACCGTGGAGGATCATGACCATAACCCTCCAAATAACAAACTGGATGCAAACAGCGCAATCAAGGGAAAACTGGCTCCATTTGGAGGAGGCCTTAACCTGTAGAGGGGTTCTTTCAGAATAATTTCGTACCTATAATACTATTAATATAATTTTTCTAATATATTTACATTTAAACTGTAATTATAATTACTAACTACTATATAATAAACTACAGATTATCTTTTTTTCAATAAGTACTAACAAAACAAATTAACTTTGTAAACTAACAATTTTGGAATAAAAGGCTTTTTTATTTTAATTTTTTATTTTTATTTATTTATTTATTTTCCTTTATTTGTTAAATAATGCAACGTCTCATTAAACTCACTTTCAATATTATTTATTGACAGTACAAAACATCCTATAAGTACGGGCAGTGTCGGAAGCACCCTATAGGTTATGACGAACATATTATATAAATAAAATGTTCGTCATAACCTATAGGGTACTTCTAAAAGAGTTTTAAAATAAGTTTTGTTTGTTTGAACTAAGATTTAAATTCTTTACAACAATATAAGTCAGTATACGATATCAAATTCAACTTGATATCTGAAGCGATTTCTTAGAAAAGAGGATTTGACAGACAGACGAACGGAAGGACAAATAAAAAGTTAATTTAGCTAAAAAACAAATTCGTTAAATTAAGATTAATTGATATACATTTATGAAAAACAATAAATTATCCGGCACATATTAGCATGGTATAAACGATGTATTTGCTGCTTTAGAGCAAATTACTTTTTATTACATTCCTGGCACATTCTGTATTGTGTCCATTCTTATTGGTGGATAAAGGAATTAGTAGCCAGTAGTAGATTATTTGTTACTGCAACTTATATTTAAAAAAATGCATATTCGTTTTGTCCACAGCAAAAACAATTCTGCTTTTCTCAATCTAACTAGTTTCAAATCAAATTCAAATTGAAATAAACCAATGCAAACCAAACTCAACCCAGAATAAACAAATCAATTTCAAAAGAAATAACATTTTATTTCAAACTAAGCTCAAATTCAATTTATCCTAAATCGAAGGAAATCCAAATTGATTCCAATCCAAATGACAAACCTTTCTTAACTGAAATTAAATTAGACTTAACATAAAGTCGAGGTTAAATTAAAATTAATCCAAATGGAATTTAATCCTAATTTTACTAAATTCAAATTAACCTAAATATGTAACAACACAACAAATTGAAACTAATAGAAATTTAATTTCAAACATATAAACCGAATCCTGATTAATTTTATTTTTGATTACGCAAGCAAATATTTTTTTCTCTTTCAAGTACTTAGTTGGAGTTGGCATTGTACCTGTGATAATATGGTAGTGAACGAATACTTTGGATTTATTATCGTAACCAATTTTGGCAATCACAATATGATATCAGTAATTCATTACACTTTAGTAAAGAGCACATTTTAACTATTGTAAAGCCATTACAGTAGGGGGTAAAATTTATAACACATTTCACTCTGCATAAAGGGGTATATAAAATTTTCACAATGTAGTCCAAACTAGTGTAAATACTTACAGACTCGATTTTAATAGCACTTACTCTTCATCAAAAATAATAACAATGTAATGTAGGTAATACATATTGGATTAGGCAAGCTTTAGCTAATTTCACTATCAGGTACGCAAGTACGGAGAGGAAAAATGAAACATTGCATCTTTCCTTTTTAAAAATATATCGCTGCTCTATGATGCTTGATAACGAGATATAACTAATGTTCGCCATAAATTGCAGAAGATGAAGAAATCAATACGTACCATTGTGTTCATAATTGCAAAATTTGCTTGAATATTTTAAGAACATTAAGTTAGAAAAAGATTATTTCAAATATAATGTAATTTTTCCACTGAAAGCGCTATCACTGAATAAATAAATTTCTGTTACTGTGCTTTTGAGATTGGGGCAAAAAAAAATTTAAGTAGTATCCGGAACCTTTGTATTAATAAAGTTTGTTAAGAAAGAGAGACTTCTATTGAAGTCTGTTACAAGCACAGCTCCTATAATGAAAAGTACTACAGTATTTGGCAGATAAAGAGAGCATATATCCTTATCTGAATCGAATAGGTCTCCACTACGCTCGCCTCCCTCAAATGATTTTGTGGAGAAAAAATAATATCACCACTTTGACTAAGATTTCCTGTCACTCAAAACCTGGAACTTTCTCAAAGCAGATCCCAAAAAACTTGATATTTCTAAACAAATAATCTCGAGAAGATTAAGGGTTTCATATGCGTCGGTATAACAAATAATTATATCTAATCCCGTTATTAGAATGAACCGACTATCTAACACCAAATTCAGCATCGCTGCCTATAGTGATTTGGACATTTGCGCCGCATTAGCAAATCCGATTCCCTTACCAGTTTCTTTAGAAGAATCGACACGATAAATGGAAAATGCAGCGAGGTGTATCAGGGAAAACCAAGAATCGACTTGTATAAAATCGGAGTCGCCTCCTCTGACCGAAGGAAGTGGTGGAAAGAGCTCGTGAACAAATGGCACCTGCGGCAGCATAGTGATTTTCAGTTTGCTCTCAACTGGGTGCTATCTAAGGACCATTCAAAGAGAGCATGGAAGATTTCGACTTTCAAAATTATCCACTGTTTTAATTAGATTTAAAAAAATGGGGTGTGGCTGGGTCATGGACATGGCCGTGTGTTGTACGTGAATGTACAACACACGGCCATGTAACGCATAATTTCAACCGCCCCAGCTGCAGATGTATTAGCACCGTCGTTGATCCGATCGGCCGCATTTATTCTCTTACGTTCCCGGCACTATTTGACTCGGTCATATGGTGTTTTATTATTACCATTCGATTGTTCTCGAGAAGCCCTTTCCAGCCGTATACGATCTCTGTATTTGGTTTTTACTTTTCGACGCGTATAGACCGACAATATGTATTTTTGATAATATTTTTTTTATTCTAACACCTTATTGTATTCACTGTCACTATTTTAAACTAATGTTTTATATACAAACCATAGACTTTGACGACAGCTGACGATTAAAATGGAAACAAATATAGTAGCTTTTCCGAATCAAAAGTTATACTAATTGCAAATCTCGATACGCATCAAAATAATCTCAAAATGGCGGCGCATCCCCCTCCACCGCGCGATGCGTCACTGTAATCGCTACAGTGACGTAATATTGTAATGAATTACGTAATGAATTCTTTGATCCTTTAGCTATCCAGTGGCATAATTTCGTTTTTTTTTTTGTAGAGGATAGATTCGATAATGCAATGCCAAACTCTATCCCCGATTTTGTTGTCATTAGTTTTTTTGGATTGTCCCCGTATGGTAGCAAATTTAAAGACGTATTCACGTCAAAACTCTTATCAGCCTATAAACCCGTTGTTATTATATTTTTTCACCTTATTTTTTGTATTATGTTCAAGTAGAAGGTAAAGAGAAATATGTAGGTCAATCCTTTAAGTACACCATCATGTTTAATCGTAGCCGTTGTTATTAAAGGTAGCGTGAAATATTTCTATAAGAATAATTATGGTAAATATAAATTCAAATGGAATTAAGTCTTTACCATATCGTAATCGTTGAAAATAAAAATTGCATATATTAACATAAAATTAAGTTCACTTGTACAGCTCGATGAAAACGACTCTTATGCTTGTTGCATATTTTTTATCTGTTTTTGCGAAAAAACAGTTTAACGTAGGTATGATATGATCTTGAAAATGTGTCGAGTATTTAAAATCCGACCTTTCAGTTCTAGGGCATTAAGAAATTGAAAACCCTTTCTGATAAATTAACAAAAATATTAGTTAATGTCCACTTTTTATATTGTAATGTAGCAAATATTCACACGATAAATAAAGTCACAATGTTTTTAAATCACTGAAAAGGATATTCTTATACCTTGATATTAAGTAAAACATTGGAAAATTTCTTAATATATTTACATAGTATTTCAAATTTCATGTAATGAAATTCAAGACTATATAAAAAAAGGTCGTTACTAAAAAACTGAACCTGAAAGTTTCAAGTACGTGTATCCAAGCACACACACAAACATATATATATATATATATATATATATATATATCTATATATATATATACACATTTATACATGGTTTCATGTTTACATACATATTTATAAATATCTAAATATAAATGTGAAAGGGAAAATGAAACGTGGGTTAATCATCCGCATTTTAGAAATGTTGTATGTTATTTTTCAAAAATTTGAAGTCGGTTTTAGTTTTAATATTTTTTATTTATTCCAAATTTCTAATATATCTGCAAGCGATACGAAAGAATATATTCAAATTCATTCTCTTTCAACCGAATATAAAAACGCTCAATTTGTAGATGAGCTGCAATGACTCTCATTATTTTATAACTGAATAAGTTTAGATGTTTAAGGTCCTTAAAATTGACGCCGAGTGTGAAAAAGCAATCACGCCCAAATAGGTAACGGTTTCAGCAGAAATAACTTTATGCATCAATAACTCGTCTAAAAATAAGCATACTATCGCAATGCTGATGAAGAAGGATGACAGTTTTATTGCTCCAAAAATCGTGAACTGTGCACATGTGTTGTAACGTGCACGTGAGTTCCGAACTGTGCAGTTCACAACACGCAGTTAAAACATATATGGTGTACCCACTGTTTTCGACCGATAGATTTTACATTTTTAAAAGTTACTGAATTAATTTCAAAGCCTCATCGTATCCTATTTGTTAAACCACTAACTTTATTAAGTAAACCTAAGGCGCAAATAAAATAAGTGGTTTAAAATAAACATCTTATTTTGTTACATATTTTATTCATGTTTTCACGAAAATAATTGTGGCGGTATCTGAAAATGAATTTTATTTAATTATAAAAAAACAACATAAACCCACAAAAATTAGTCTAAATAAAACATGTAGCATGAAAAAGGAAAAGGAGGCAACCTACAGAAAATAGGACAGATGGGGAAGGGTAGCATAACCAAAGTTAACAAGGAAATCCTTTTATCGGACGACTATTGAATGTGTATCTGGGCGATATGTTTTGATTTGGCGACATTAACATGAAATGGTTGTTCACAAGATGAACAAACTATGCTTAGGTATGACGGACATGCGTAGGTCGAGGCTTGCAGAGCTAATTTATTTGAAAATATGATTAATACATTATGATAATAATATAAATTACATTTTCGAAAATAATAATCGATGAAAAAGCTATTAATTAAATAAAAAAATTAAGTAAGTATTCCACACGTAAAAAGTAGAAAATATGCTGTAATAAATTAAATAATTTAATTGATTTTATTAACATAGTTTTTATTTTATATTAAAAATGATCTCTAGTATTTAATTTCCTTTTGGGTTTTCGTATAATTGATTGAATGATAAGCAAATGAATTGCTCTTTTCCATATTTAAATTATGGTTATTAAATATTTATTTAACAGAATGAATGAAGAATATTTTAATAAAATTTTTCGTGAATTCTTATATATTTTATCATGTTTTGTTTCAACGTTACTTCTGACGTATCTCAACCAATTCGTTCATCAAATTAAATTGACACTACTTAATATGAGATTTTGGTTTAGAATAGTCCCTAGTTCGTTAATACAAATAGACAATTTTATTCATGCGAATAATATTATTCGAGACAAAAGCATTAGGCAAGTATTTAATGTGTTTATTTTATTAATTTAATTGAGAATGTTCATTTAATTAAAGCTCCTTCATATGAATTTAAAATTTAAGTTGATTGTAAAGTATTGCGTCCCAACCCAATTCCGTGTCTCTGTTCCAGATACAAGAAGATACAGGTAATTATGTCATCATACCAATTTATGTTTTAAATTATAAAATCTGCCCAAAACTCACCCAAGATTCAGAATACAACTCGGAATTAACCATGTTCATTATATCATTAACAAGTATCTTCCCATGAATCGAATTTCCCAGAGTTGGTCAACCTTTTAATTTAAATATAAATTTTTTACAGTACCAGTTAAATTTTGTATTTAAATTTCAAAGTGGCAAATATGTGCAGTAGAATAGATTCAGAATATAATTAAAAAAGTAAAAACTGTAAAATATTTTACATTTTGTAGTCGCTTTTAAAAAAAGAAATAAAATGCCATTTGTAAACTAATCTAATGGAATTTGGATATTTAATCAAAGAGATACATTTTTGCTACATAATTAACATAAAAGAAAGATGTGGGATTATGTAATACCGAGTATATCACGGTACTAAAAACAAATTATTGTTTTTTATGTTCCTTAAAGCAACCGGTATGATAGAGCAGGTGTTTCTGACTGAATAAACTTGATGAAGTTACAATTCAAATAATCCACAAGTGACAAAAGTTGTGATAGATGATGATGAAATAATCCATATAATTCTACGACTCTACTACGATGTTTATACAACGTTAGTCCCCAAAAACTAGTGCTGGTTTCAAGACCCTGGCTATTCCTAAGGTTTCTACCTCTCTTATAAATAATCTTTATGCCGGATCTCTATGTCCGGAAGCGTCTGCAGCCGAGAAAGACAAAGTTCTTGCCGATGCAGGAAGTTGAGAGCCCTAAGGACCATTAGAATAGCGACAACACATACTTGCCCTGATTTTTTGTTCTAGTGATGCGTAATACCTAACTTAGATTAGAATACGTACCGACGATATTTGGGTGCAATAAAAACTTCATAGTTTATTAGTGATTGTTGAACTTTGAGAGGGTAGATAAACTGTTTTCTTCATTAGATGATTTTAATATAGATTATATTTTAAACAAGGTGTATAATTATCACGTTTATTCAAATGTTATGAATTTTTAATTCTAATATCCGTATTAAAATTTTGCCATTTGTAAAATGAAAATGTAAATATTGTGGAACTTGCGATAGTCTCGTATCCTGTGAAATGCAATCAAAAATACTATGATTAGACAAAATCAAGTGAATCGTGTTATGTTCAAGTTCCTTGATAGACATTTGTTGCAATGATTTAAAATATATGAATTTCTATTTAAAACTAAATACAGTATTTTAAAATTTAAACGCCTTTATTATTTATATTAATGCAATCAGCTTGTTTTTTTATTACATCCAGTATTCCCAATAGAAGGGAACCAATCCAGTATGAGCTATGCCCTTGAAATATGAATACATTTCATTGATTAGCATAATTCAGTAAACATGTAAAATGTAAATTTCTGTTCTGATATATGTCAGGAAATGTGAAAATATGATTTCACTGTTATTAAAAGTAAATCCCGGAACAAGTATAATGATACATCCCATTCTCTCTCTCTTATTAAAAACCTTAAGGTCTTTTCAAGTTTTCAAGTCTTGTAATGTATTTTAGTATCATTTGCGTTCCAACAAACATACTAGCCATATCGCCTCATACCGGTCATTGGGTCGCATTTTTTCCTTGGCAAAATTAACGATCGTGTGGTAGGGCGCTGTTCGTGAACGGCGTTGTATTTTTATTCGGAGACTACGATTGGGTGCCACAAGTAACTCTACTGTTACTTCATATCTTTTTAGACTTATTCATTAATTTCTTATTCATTCAAGACTTATTAATTCTCGTCCCAATTACACCCATTCTAATGCTATTGATAGATTACCTTAAATTTATCGAAATAATTAATACGTGAAACCTAATTAACAAATCCGATAGATAGAGTCAATTTTAAATATAAAAAAATTATTTTCTCTTCGAAGCCCCGAAATGTAATTATTTAATATTTTTTTGTTTTTTTTTCTTGTTCTATATGTTCTCCTTGCTCTTTTTATAATTACAAGTTAACTATTGATTTAAAAAAATTAGTATTACTAAATTAAGTTACTTGTATTTCGGCTAGTTCCTTCTGCAGTCAAACATTTCTGGATTCAAGATATTGGTTCTAAAAAATAAAAGAATGCACGGATATTCTATCCTGGTACAATATTTTAATGACTATTACTTTGAAAATTGAAAATTTAAGCCGCTGAACTCTCGAAAGTCCCATGTGCAAAAATAATGTTAAATCTTATAATACGGTTCCAACCGAGACGTCTATACAATATATATATATATATATATATATATATATATATATATATATATATA
Source organism: Druceiella hillmani (assembly GCA_039881145.1). Classification (NCBI taxonomy): domain Eukaryota; kingdom Metazoa; phylum Arthropoda; class Insecta; order Lepidoptera; family Hepialidae; genus Druceiella; species Druceiella hillmani. The sequence continues at coordinate 3,736,041 of JAYKKI010000117.1, forward strand.
TATGTATATATATATATATATATATATATGTATATATATATATATATATATATATATATATATGTATATATATATATATATATATATATATATATGTATATATATATATATATATATATATATATATATTTATATACGGTTTTAAAAACATTTGCAATTTTTGTTTAATTTTTGCCCCCAGAGTTAATTACACAGTTACAGTAATAAGAACACAACCAACAAAAACAGAGACCAAATTTCAATGTCAGTCTCTATTACTAAATCTTCTACTTGTTGCGTTTTGTTAGCAAGTAAGTTTATTATTTAATTTTTTTAAATTTTTATTACAACTGAACAATTACGTTATTATCGATAAAATTAAAAAGCGCAAATTCGTTTGAATGATAATTGGTTTTCGTAAAAAAACGATATTATTCAAATTTATTGGAAACTTACGTAGAAGAAGTGTATATAATAAACTGATATATTAGGGTTATCTTCAAAAGAAGAAGAAAGTACATTCACATGGACATTAATTTGGTGAAAAGGATGTTTAACAGTAAATAAAGTGGTCCAAAGAGGAACACTTTAGTAGAGTTTGGAACACTTAGAAAAAATTGTTAGAAAATTAATACTTTTATGAACAAAAATATATACAAATAGCTAATTGCTTGGCTAATAGAATTTATTAATTTGCTATTACCATCTAAAAATAAACTATCGTTTCCATTTTCCGACTTTAGTTAATGGCGCCATTAACAAAAATTATATCCAGTCTTTCTACTAGCTATAAAGAAATGTCCTACAATTTCTACGATAATATACAAGATCATGTGTCAACTCTACCCCATGACCAGAAAATAAATTTGACCTCCATTCAGTCATGCGTGACTTCCGCGTCGAACGCTAAAGATCGGCGAGGCAATTATTTCAGCTAATAATAAAAAAATAGCCATTGGTTCGTAGGTAGACGCGATGACCAAAGCAACAGTCACTTATATGTATGTCATTCCAGTTCACATAATCTCTTATTGATTAACTGATGAAAGTTTTTGACGTCCGCTTTTCGCAGCATCCTAATCTCTGACTCATTAGCTTCGTCTCTTTGAAGTAATACTGTATTTCTAAGCATTTTACGTACATGATATTATAAGTAAATACATATATTCGACTTCCTAACATTGAATTTGATTATTTAGTATAACAATTAAATGGACGGAAATAGACTTTATTTCATTTCATGACCTTTGTTTTTTTTAATAAGTTTGGAGCTGTAATATCAAGAAATTGAACAAAGTCTCCAGTAATTTGAAATATTTTTAGGGTAAATTGTCTGAATTACATACCAATTAAAATAATGCCTTATTAACTTGGCTCCTCTCTAAGTGAGGAAAAAAATACATACTTTTAACATTTGCATACTTTCGATACTTTTTTGAATAAAGTAAAAATTATTTATTGCGAGCCATAGAATTAAAATTAGGGTCGCGTATTCTACCCTTACGTTTTAAGACCCAAAATATGTGATGTTTTGTTTCAAAATATTAAATCATCAAGATAGATAGTCTTTACCTTTAACCTTAACTATTTATAGTGTTCGTTTTTTTGCATGGTCTTTATCATGCGCTTTCATATATGAGTTATAGAACGATTTCTAGAACCACATAACATAAATCAAGTTTTTGTTTATTTTGCCCATATTTTGCTGCTTGCAAATAACTAATAACGGACTAATATATTCACAAAATTGAAATACTGTTAATTTTTATATCCAATCAAAGACTTTTAACAAATTTCATGATAATCAAACATACTACATTTATTTGATAAAACTAGTCAAAAGTAATCATGTCACACAAACTTCGGTAGCTAATACTGTTTTATCTAACTACCCTAGACATTAAACTGCAGTTATTTTGTTTCAATTAGGTTCTAATTTCTTGAAACACGGTAATATTTACAACTATTTCTACGGCAATAAAAGCAAAGAAACGTTCGCGAAGAAATAATGGTAAAACTATTTGTCCTTGATTTTATTAAATTTTGTAATACGTTAACTGTGCTAAAGTATCAAAAAAGTATAACTTCATTCCTAACTCTATCTTATTGTGTTTGTGTGGAACTGACTTTCAAAAAATCAAGACGAAATTTTACAAAACTTTTCTTGGAGTCGAGACAGAACAAACCACTATCATAAAAAATATGGCCTACGCGTGCATTATGAATTCCTGGACAAAAGAAAATGTGAAATATTTACCCCTTGTAGAGCCACCTGAAATACTTCTACCATCATTCCATATCGAATTAGGATTGATAAAAAATATTTTAAATGCATTGATTAGGGAGCTAATAAAAGATTTGGTATACGAATGACGATTGAATGATTTAGAAAAACCAGCTTGGAAATATTTTAAAGATGTTGTTGCAAATTTTGAGGGTAATCATAAAAGTCATGGAGGAAGGTTCCATCAGGATATTTCAAAGATGGAAAATCATTATCAGGTTTAATGGAGACCAAGTATGTTGGCAGATTACTACTAGATAATCAACCAAGGGCTAAATTTGCAAGAAAACCTTAGATCGTAACTTCATAATAAAAGTTTTTACATTTTGGGTTTGGTAGCTCATTGTCTTTTGAAATATTGTAAATAAGTAGAATGAAATTCTTTTCTAACAGATTATTTTTAATGTTTGTCTGTATTAACAACCCTCAGGGTTGTTAAAGTAAAAAAATATCAAAAAAGTCCGTGTGGCACGACAAAGTTAAAATTTTGTTTACCAGTTTAATTTAAAGTGAATGATCAATAACATTATTACGTAGAAGATAAGTTATATTTTAATTTATATTAGGTAAGTTTTAATAATTACTTGTAAAATAACATAGTTATGTGAATTTTGTAAACGAAATAGGTTGGTAGTGTGAATAAAAAATTATTGTATTATAAATTAATTTACCATTAATATATATTTTAATGAAATTAAAATATTTAGATATATTTTTGATTTCGCTTTCCATCATATACAAATAGTACATGAAATAAAATATATCATTGCCTTGGTTACTGTTACCATCTGATAAAATAGTTTCTTTTGATGCACAATATACGGTAGTAAATTTAACGTTTATGGCGTTTTCCGTAGAAATTCAGGCATTTCATAATTTTAAATGCCCACATAGCTTGACGTATTTTATTTTTCCTCCTAGTATATTATCAACGGAAAAAAATTAAAAAATTGGAGGTTCATTAATAAGACAAATACGGCTGTGGTTTTTTTTATAAGAAAAAACCTAATTTAGATATTTGAAAAAGAAAATTAAAACATGTTCTAAATTTCTATTTTAAAACAGGCTTTTTGCAGTTTCTAAAAATATGAACCACGAAAAGTACACTAACCCCTTGTTACTGGTTTTTAACTGACTCGGCGTAACTTTTGGCAACTCAGTAGGCAACTGACGCATATTGAGAGAAATTTCATCGTAAATAAAACAAAATATAATGAAAATTTAAATTTTTTCTTTGCAGTTTTCCACTGAACATTAGACTCTAGAAGTAAAGTATGCCTATATCATTACGTTATGATCGGATTAATAGCTTATCCAACAAAAAAAAACCGAATACATAATTGTTTTACTGTGCGTGTTTTACTGCCTAACGATTAAGTGTAATAAAAGCAAAACGTGCTATTTCATTTAAAGTTCGGATAAAAATAAGAAGGAAAATATAAAAGAAAAATAAAAAATATTACATTTAAACGGTTTTATTACACATGAAGTAAAAGCTCTAGCATAATTATAGACTACAAATCTAAGGTCTCACACAGATTGAAATAGAATCGTACGACGAGTACTCTTAACTTATATGACTCTAGTTTTTGTAATAAATAATTTTAATATAAAATTAAGGAGCCAGATATGATTTTACCTCGCTCCAACAAAAGAAGTTTTTCAACTAAATGCGCATTACAAACTTATCTGAACCTGGACAAAGCAATATATCATCGAGAGTACAATCAAACTATTTAACACAATTAAATGAAACTACGTGTTGTAGCATTATTTCTACTATCTTTGTGTTCTTTACCACGACCTAGGTTTGGTTGTATTACAACATCTTCAGGTGAGCTATTAGCAAAGATGCTAATAGCCGTGAAGAGGTCGTAATACAACGAAACCTAGGTGCAAGAACTTAACGAAAGTAGAAACAATACTACATCACGTAGTTTCATTTCATTGTGAATTATGAATTTCTACAAAATTAACGCCAATTGTATTAAATATTTCAAACCATTTAACTTAAACATTTTTTTTAATTCATTTTCCTCTTTTTATTTTGTTATATTTGTTTAGCATCTTTTTTCTGCGTTTGTCTTATTGAAGTCGATATACCTCTCGAAATGTGTAGTTTTTAGTCACACAAATATCATACAAGGACTTTGTTCACAATACAAATGAAATTTTGATGTGGATGGATTCAAAATAATTCAAGTTTACATTGAAATTCAGAGTTCAATTACTGGAATAATTGCTTGCCATCTATGTTATTAATTTATAACCACCACATCATAAAGCCATACAACTACAATATCAAAACTCACAATATAGAACCGGAGTTCATGACAAAGTCTCTGCTATATTTAAATATTTAAACAGTACTAAAATCAACCAGCAAATCCTCAAGTCTCACGGATTAGGCAGATAATCCGCTACAGTATTAGTACTGATAAAATGAGATCCAAGTTCGACCAAGTTTCTGCTTGAGACCCAAAATATTAATCTGTGAACCAAAATACAAATTTAAACCCTGAGTTTCTGGTCACGGTTTAAGCAGGCAGTTTTCCCTGCACCGTTACTGTTTAAGGATTTATGGTGGAATTTTTCATTATGCTATATTATTACGAGGACTGATACGTGTGTTCCGGAGTTTCATGCGAACCGGTTAAGTTGAAGTAGTTAAAAACCGATTGCAAGATTTGAATTAAAAAACAAAGACCACACCTGAATCTGAATAACACAGTTTAAAAAAAATTAAATAAATAAATGCGCTTTTCGTTCTTGACAATTGTTTACGACTTAGGTTGGGAAGTACCGACGGAAATAATTTGAAATAGAGATATTTTAAAATTATTTTACTAAGGTCGTCTTGGTGATCGCAAACGAATACTGTATTAAAGTGTTAATGGTTAATCTTTATTAAATAGTTTTTGAAATGACTACACCATCAAATGAAAGTCTAGACTCAATTTTTATTATTGAATTTACTAGTTCTTGAAGGTTTAATTACAGAATAAAAATTAAGTTTAATACAGATATTTTTAAAATTTTCTTCCATTACTTTAAAGAATTTATAATTTTTGACATTTGAAATGTATGAACGTAAAGAAGAGTGAACAAATATTACGGTTCATCATTTTTAATTTATTATTAATGGTTTATTTTTTAAATATTTGTTTATTATATAAATTTCTTTTATTCCTTAGTTTTCAAAGAAATTTTGGTCAAATTTTATTAGAACCTATATTTTGCTCAGTAAATTTTGGTCAAATTTTATTAGAAAGTAGATGCATTTCGTCAAAGATAAAAACGTTTGCATTTATCAACCTTTAAAGCGTAAACTTTTAAAAAGATTATGATCCGTGACATTGACTATGTCATCTATAGTATGATATGAATTCAAGAATTTATTTAACGGTCATAATTTACACCTTGAAATTCATGTGTATCAGTCGCGTTTACAAATATCAGCTAAGTGCTGTTTTTCCATAATTTTAGATTCATTAGTTTCAAACATAACAGCAGGTTCTATATTTTGCTTATTTGTGAGTATTTTTTTGAAGATATATTTTTAAAAAATTCCTGGATCTTATAACAATTAAGAGGTTCAGAACAATACAAATCAGTATCTATTATTTTTAAATACTACTAATTAAAAAAAGGTTCCCTTTTCTAAACTTTATAACCATAATAATTAGGAATAAAACATATAATTTTTTTCATTTGTTTAATTATACTAACAATCCAAGGAAGATATTAACCTTTTAAGTGAAAATTTTGCTAATTGTGGTGAAAAACATATACCGTTTTAAAACGCTTGAACAGCATTATCGTGAAAAGGAATGTAATATAAATATATACAAAGGATAATCTTGGGTTAAAATAAAAGTTTAGAGTTTTACATGCATTACTTTTAACTGGTATTTCGATTTAGGTATTACTAATTAAATTCTCATTTATATGGCGAATTTTCAGATATGCCCTTCATTATTATTTATAAATTGAGGTTATTCATCGAGCCAAATAACTAATTAATATTTCTTTATAATATTCTGAAATAATCATTAAGGACTAATAAATATTCGGTGTCAAATTTTAAAACAATTAAACAATTTAAAATATTAAAACGAATTTGAGCCATTCTCAATGGTGCGTTTCGAGTTAAAAATAGTATGTGAATTCAAAGGTACACGAGGGTGACATTTTTGTGATCAATTAATGGGATGAACTAGCTGGAAACACATCAAAAAAACGTTTATTTGCTTGAATTTTTCTTAATTTTTGAATTGCTGCAATAAGCACCATAAGTAGAACAACCTCAGGAACAAAATAGAGACTATGAATTTTTATAAAAAAGTCCAGTACATTGTCCGGTAGAGACAGTTAATTTTGTTTTTCAAAGCACAAAACTATGAAATTGAAGGTCTTTATAAAATTTGAGACACAGTAATTAATTTGATTATTCCTGTTAAACCGTTGAACATTTCTAAAAGAGGTCAAAGGGTATTTTAATGTTGGGAACAATTAACCTAAAAAAATTGGGTTAAAGTGAATTTTTGGAAATCTGTTTATGAAGCTGTGCGATCAAAAATCATATTTCGATTAACGCTTAGTAATTAGTGGTATTATCATTTTCTAATGTTTCATAACAAAAGAAAAAAAAAACAGAAAGAGAAAGAAAAAACTTATAAATGTAACAGGTCCATGGGTAACAGTTTTTTCGAGGCCTTTTAGTAAAGAGCTGATATTTCGTTCAATTACAATTATGTAACAAAGTTACAAGTGAGAAAAAAAGTAGATTTGGTATTTTATACGTTATTGCTTATTTATATACATTGATTTACATTTTTTTTTCAACGAGTGAAATAAATGAAAAAAAAATATTTATTAATTTACAGATTTATAAACTTATTATATTTTATTTCTAACTAAATTTTTCCTGCAACTAGATTTGATGGGTTGTCAATAAAGGGACTGATTTAAATTGAGCGGGTTCATTTCCACGTTACGCCCTCTATTAAAGACAATAGAAAGTATTACTCTCCATTAAAAACATCATTTACTTTTACATTTGTAATACTACTGACATTTTAACTTAGGAAAGTCTTACACAATCATGTTATTTGGATACTATTAAAAAAACCAAGAACATGAAACATGCAATTTCGATAATAACTAAGTAACGTATTTAAAAATATCCCAATTATGCTACACAAGTGTTTAACCTAATAACCATAAAAATTATAATAGGTGAAAAAGGGTGTAGCATTAAGCCTTCAGCTTTGTGAACATATGAATGAATACATGTAAGATATACCTAATTTTGTTACAATTCCAATATGTCAATAAAACAAAATTATTTAACTGAAAAAAATTATTTAATTTAAATAGTTACTGAACCTAATTCTTTTTATTTCATTATTGTCCTTTTATTTTTTCGTCACCAAGTATTATCGCTTAGAAAAATGTCAAAATAATCGAAAAATATCTGTATATTGAAGCATTAACATATTTCTGTTTTGGCTCTTATGAAATACACCCAAGGTTTTTTTACCATATTCTTTAGTAATTTAATCGAGACTTTTTTTTTGTGTTCGAGTACGATTTGAACTAAACAAACATTTAGTGAAATAATGAAATTTGTAAACCGCCCTTTTTTCACATATATTTAACATCTCATAATTAAAAACTAATGTCCTTCTGTCCACCTGTAAATGCCTCGTAGCTTTAAATGGTATGCATTTTAATGTTTCGTCTAGTTTTTTAACCGTGGTTTAAAAAAAAAGCCCAGTAAGAAATATTGGATTAAAAATTCTAATTAGAAGTTTCCAATTAACTTTCATCAAAAGAATTTAAAATATACAGACTGGTAATAGATCCTATTTTATAAGTGCCCCGGTACACATTTGGTCACTTCCTTTTTATTTCTTATATCGAAAATACGTTCGCAAAAAGTACCAGATAAACCCATGTGATTTTGTTTTTTACCAAATTTTTAAGTTGTTATCATTTTAAAGAGCTAACCATATTCTTTTTAATTTATAATTTATGTCATGATGCAGGTATTTTTTATGGGTTGATGGTTTATGTTGCATAATTATATTTGTTTCAGCCGTATCGAAAATAATGTCCTCCTAAAACACTTTTTTGTTACTCATTCTACCAAGAAACTGTATGAAATTAATTGCAAAATAAACAGACAAAAATTTATATTATATTGTAACAAAAAGTTATGTCATAAGTACAAGCAACATTAACATAACTCACAGCAAATAATCTCATCACAAGTTTATGAGTAAGAAAAAATGTTGAAAACTCTTATATATAGAAATAAAACCATATAAAAATTTTATACTAATATTAACATTGCCCGAGGTTCTTCACCTGAATTTTCTCATTTGTTTGACGAAAGTATAGACTGAAGTTACTCACAAGAATGATCTGTTATTTTGTTGATTAATTTCCTTCATTTCTATGATTTGTTTCGCAACGTTTTTATTTATATTTTTGAATTCGTCTGACGAGTGAGATTATTCTAATGCTCGCAGTATAATTTTTCTCTCTTTTTTTTATTATCAGGAATACGGCAAACATTTTTCATTGGTGATATAAATTAAATTAACATATAATTATAAAAGCAGGATTTCTAAAGAAAGTACACTTTGGCTTTAAACGTCAAATTGACGTCTTTTCTTTTTAGTTAATGAACTGCAGTAAAACATAGATTATATGTTATCTCATATCCAATAGAGACAACCAGTGGAAACTTCATCGAAATTCTCTAGTCGTTCTTGCGTGAAGGGCAAGAAATAAACAGGCTCACAAAAAATGGAAAAAACGTTTATAAAACACAATTTTTAGGTTTTGTTAATTTTGTTGTTTTAAATATTGCAACAAAATCTGCGGGTTATATATATATATATATATATATATATATATATATATATATATATATATATATATACATATATATATATATATATATATATATATATACACATGTATGTATTTAAAAACGAAACAATCAAATATGTATAACAAAGCAATAAATTTGCTTAAGTATTTAATTTGTAAATATTGTGAAAAGGTGAAAAACTCTAATTTCAATAAAATTCGGGATATATAATAAGCTTGTAACGAATATACAAAATATCGAAAAATCATACGCAAAAGACGACTGACAATAATATCCGCCCTCAAGCTTCTGTCTACATTCGGGTTGCCTTACTAACGCATCTACACCTACTGAATCACTCCACACTTACACTACCTGGCCACGTTCATTTCATTGCAATAAAGTGGAAAATTCCATGGCGCGATTTAAAGTATACGTCACGCCGTTTCTATAATTACTACGTGTCGGGTAGCTAAGCACGTCTTTGTTGTTGTTATTCTGAAACAAAGCAAATTAATTTTTTGAAAATATTAAATATAGATATTTTCCAATGGAGGGAACTAATGGCGAGAAAATATAGATTAATTATTGTTACTTTCAGTTCATACCAAATTTTATTAAAAACGGCCTCTGAATTTATTTAGTAGCTTTTCCGTGATACATGAAAAAATAAACATGTAAACTGATAGTAATCCGTAAACAATGTTTTTGTTTTGGGTTACTTTTATTACTAAAATGTTTTTCGTATAAACATTTAATATATATATTGGCAGATTATACAGTTTTATTATTTGTATAAACTATAAAGTACGTAATGATAATATTTATAAATGTACCAAAGTAATCGTTTAATACTTCTACCATCAAAAATGTTTAATACATCCACCATCAAAAATTGTGCGTTACACGACCAACAACGACGTCTATTCACATGAATGTGTCTGCCTTCAGATTACTATCTTTGATTATTGACCTAAACCATGTCAATTGACACGTCACTTCTGGTCACGCTTATTTTGCCAATGGATGTGCCTGTAGACAACTTCATTGCGCAATTTCAATTACAGGTAACTGCATATATTGATGTACATAAATCTACTATACATTTGTATAATCACTGCGTGTCGAGTATCTAGTCTTTTTTTGGTTCTTGCATAAATGCAAGGTAAGTTATTTTTTCAAAATATTGTATTTGTATATCATCTGATTAAATGTACTCATTTCGATAAAATAGAAAATATGTATCACCTCATATCAAACGTTATTATATTTATAAATTTCATCTTAATTGAGCAAAAAAAAAATTGTATGATATAAGTTCAAATACACTAACAAACACATTGGCATACACAAATACATTATACTTAAATATTCTGTAATAAACTATATTAAAATTATATAGAAGTCAAACGTGAGAAGATTTTAAGTTAACTCTTTGTTTACTTTATGTGTATATATATATATATATATATATATATATATATATATATATATATATATGTATATATATATATATATATATATATATATATATATATATATATATATACACATTCATATATATAAAAGTAAACAAAAGTTCAAATAATTTCGGTGATGAATAGAATTATATTCCTCGCAAACTTCACTGGTGTCATTCACAGTTTATTTCACGTTGGCGCGTTATAATATGTTTTTAATTCTTTTTCTTTTCCTCTCATAGAAAACAGTAGGTTTGACAGTTGTAAAGACATACACTACCGGTTTATTTCGTAAAATAAATCAATTTAACAGGCACTTTGATACTAACAGTTGGCGGTAAAGAGTAAAGTTTCTAAACTTGTCTTGTAACGATTATTTTTTTACTTATTCCTGTTTTTAGAAGGCCCCTTGCTTGTTACCAGACTAGTAGTACTTATTTACGTACTTATGCAATAAAGTACTTATTTAAATTTTAAGTACTTATTTCAATTTTACATATAATTATTCCACGTAAAGAAGATACATTACAAAAATAATTTTTGAAATCTTTCTCGTAGATATATTATTTGCGAGACATAACACTTCAAATTCTTTTGCGGTGTCCCTTACCTGATTTTTCACCAGATATATAAAACTGACAGCTCTATTTCTATTTCAGTCCATAATTACTTTTTCCAGTTCTTTGTGTTTGTGGAAGTTATTTGGCTTAAGCCTATAAAATACGTCAAACCTACGGAATGAACTTACATAGTAAAAAATAAATTAAACATTTACAAAAAGTAAAACAGAATTGAGCCTTTAGTGTTAAAACTGTTATTTTTACCTAATTCAAAATTAGAAAATTTTGTAGCATGCAAATTAATAAACCAAGAATAAAATTTAAAAAGAATTTCCCACGATAGTGCAAGTTCTATTCTTATTTAACAGATATATTTAATATATATTATTTTTATTTTATGTCATTTAGATAATAAATATTCTATGACAGAAACGTATATTAAATTTTAAAAATTGTAATAATACATTCGATTTAAAAATATTTTAATTCATAAAAAGAAATGTTACGTTAATTTTAAGAAAATGTCTATGAGCAGTCGTTATAATTATCTGTGATAAGGATTTATTTAAGATTTCTTTAAATAAACAAGGGAAAATATTGAAAAATTTAATTTATGATGTGCAATTATTTTCACCGTAAATTTATAAGGCATGTAAATGTATGAGTCTCGCATTGAAAAAATTAGGAAATGTTAGATAGTTAGGAATTGTTAGTAGGTCATATTTGACCTATGGGATTTTTTAACATATTTGACCAATATTGTTCATTTAATAAGATCACCACCGCATCAACTCTACTTTACTTTAGAAATTAACTACATGTTTTCTCTTTGGAAGATTTTTATGCATGTATTGATATTTAAAAAGTTAAAATTAGATAAATAATTTTTAAATAAAATAAAGGTATAAATTTAAAAAGTAAATGGAAAATTGCATAAATTTTTAATATTCTAAATAATATATTTTTTTGGTCTGAAATACGTGCACAGTATGGAAAAAAGTGATCATTATTACGCCGTGGCACACACGCTATTATCCGTAATTTACTTATAGGTAAATTAGAGGACAAATTTTATAGTGAGACTGATAAACGCAAATAATTTACTAGACTTCTCAAAAATTAATCATTTATATATATAGTAATGGTAATGGGCACCTAATGGGAAATCAAAAACAAGGAAATAATACTTAAAGATTTGATTATACATCTAGGATCTGTTCAATTTTCCAAAATTAACCATATATGTGCTAAATATGAGCAAAATTTAGTAGCAATTAATTTTATTTTTAAAAAATGATGTCTCGTAATGATAATTTAAATAAGTATCAAACAGGGTAACGCCTAAATGTCACGGTATGTGTGTATATCGTATATATACTTGTTGCACTTAATACTGATACCAGGTTAAAGAGAAACTAATATCTGCAATATATCGAATGGAATATTTTATGTGTTTATGTATTCGCCTCATAATTATGTAGATTGAAGAAGGAATATAAATCGTTCATATATCTATGAGTCAATATTTGCGAGTGTATTTACACTAAGAGGAATTAATAAGGAAGAATCCTTTCTGTACTATATTAGATTAGTCCATGTAATGTAGGGCGTCAGGTTATTAATGATCATCATCAATTATGTAAGAGAGCGAAGGAAGCTCTCTCTGCCGGCAAGTACTTACCACCCGCTCGCGCGCCCTAATTTTTCCTTAATTACATTATTTTTAATGGGAATAAGAAAATCTAATACTGTTAGTTCCACACTGATATAACAAATTTAATTTTGTTATGTTTATATTATCTTTTCATAAATCTTATAAAAATATATAAAATGTTTATGTGGCTAGGCGATGTTCCGTATCACCGATTTATGATAAGTAAGAGTTACTGATGAACAACATTGATTTTGAACTTATAATATTGGTATAGAATATACAAGCTTTTTTTGACCATTAAATGAAACTACGTGATATATTATAATTTCTACTTTCTTAAAGTTCTTTGTCACGACCTAGGTTTGTAATGTTTGAAGGTGTTGTAATACAACGAAACCTAGGTCGTGGTAAAGAACTTAAAAAAAGTAGAAATAATACTACATCACGTAGTTTCATTTAATTGTCAATAACGAATTTCTAGAAAATTAACGCCCAATATATTCTAACTTTTTTCATAATGTGCTGAAAAGAAAAGGCCAATAGGGTATAAAGTTAGAAATCAAGATTTAAATTATACATAATATGACTTCTTTAAAATTATTTTATTAAATATCATGTTATCTAATATGATATTTAATAAAAGAATTGTTTAAAACACGCCAAGCAATTCAAAAATTGGCTTTGGGTTACACGGTAAAATTCGAATCAGAAATCTAGTTTTCAATTTGTAATATTTTATAATTAATTCGAAGAATATTGAGTATATATATAAAATAGTGAGTGATATATATATATATATATATATATATATATATATATATATACGTATATATTAAATAAGCCCGAAAGTTTCAATGGAGTAATTCATCAGAATGCATCATAAGAAAAACCAAGTAAATAGCTTGGCGACACAAATCCAATCATAAATGGCAAAGTAAAAACCAAATAAAAAAAAATCACAATTGGTCACCCACCAATATGTTGCGAATTTGCTTGCTAAACTTCTATGTTAATGTAATCGAAATTTGTCTATTAACGTGGAAAAGATCTTAAAAAACTTAAGTCGAAATGTCTTGAATTTAAATGAAAACTCTCAATTTTATCTCAATATTATGAAACTGACAACGAGTAATACCGTATATATTACTCGTTATAGAGCGTTTGGATTTATTTGTTTATCAAACTCGATGAAACACAAATTACGGTAAAGCGGCCCGGAAACTCATCGCCCCAATTATGCTAATGAAACTTGCTCCACCACCAAAGCAATTCCGTTTGATACTAACTACCGTGAACAAATAACGACTTACCTTTCGCAGCCATGCTAATTGCAAACTGTGTGTGCGAATATTCACATCGAGTGCTTACAGGGACTGAATTTTTTTCTCATTGAGGTAAACAATTATGTGTTATCTAATTACAGTGTTAATTACAATAAAACGTAGTTAAAAGATGTTTAATTTTGTATTTGCCAAAGAGCTGAACATTAATAAAATAGAAGTATATCTAGTGCGATCTGTCGAGTGTGAATATTGTACACCGTAATTACATGAATTTTACAAAAGTCGATTTTATTTGTTATCCTGGTTATATATCTGTGTGCTGTAAAGTTTTTAATCAATATTTCATTCTATTCCCGATATGTTGGAGACATGAAATTTGGCACAAATACTAGATTTCGGTTTGATTATATAATAAATATAATGAAATCAGGATCCAACAAAGAAAGTGGATAACTATGATTTTTTTAGATTATAGATTTACTATGAATAGATTAACTAGATAATAAATTAACTATGATTTTTTGTATACTATCGGGTTTGGATTCGTTTCACTTATTTTTACCATAATTATTATTGTTTTAAATCACGAACCATGATTTATTGTACCTTATGGCAGCTGAATGATTCACGTTAATGTAATTTGTACATTATACATTTTTTTGTTAATAATATGAAAACGAACAAATATATAACAGGTATTAATAGGAAAAGAGAAGGAGACAAATTAACTTACGGAAATCAAAAAAAGAACCACTTCCACTAACGATACATGTATATGTGGGAAAAAATATATATATCTATGGTGCATATAGATAATTTTTTGCATGAAACTGGATATATTTTAAACGTGTTTCAGTAATAAAATCTATTTTTTTTTCACTGCAATCATTGTTTTTATTTTTTGACTTTTTTAGAAATTATTAAGAATTTTCGGACTGTTGCTTAATATTTTCTATTAAATTTGATGTACGGAATCACCTATTGAATAAGGGACATGTTTTTGTAATAACCTTTTATTTATATTATTTAATTATAAACAAATATTTATAATCCAAACACTTATAATTTCATTACACATATTATAATAAAGTCGATGAATATAGACTGATCTAAAATAAACATATCAATTTAAAAATAAACATACCGACCTTTAAAATACTCCATATGCATGTATAATGATAAACTATTCGAAATAAAGATGTTGTTCAGGTTAAGCTTTTTGCTTAAACATTATTTAGTCTTAAATAGGATCCTACGCAAAGAATGATAACTAACATCACAGGAGTAAAATTAATTAGACAGTTTTAAATTAAATATCAGCCAATAGTATTAATTGAAATAAAAACTAGTTAAGAGAGGTTTCACTAAATTTGTCGAAGAGTCATTGTAAAAATTAGAAATAATTATAGGTACTCTTGCCTTTTTCTACCTACACTTCACCTACACTCCGACTGGCTAGAGACTTGGAACTTGACAAACATATTTTCCAGTGATAGCACTTGATCACGATAATGAAATCAGAATCTAGTAATAGTGAAAGTTTGGGCTCAATTCCATTGTTTGGAAGAGTATTTTTTACTTGTATTTAATATATTTGAAATACAGGCTTTTTTCTTGAAAAACAAATTATTTTACACAAAATAATTTATTTGCAGATAAAAAATATTTTTCTGATATAAATGACATAGTGGTCTATTTCCCGGTATATCACGTGATAGTTAGAAAACTACTAAATAAATATTGCTCCTAATATTGTTTGTAATCCGCATTGCCAAGAACATCAACGTGATTAATAAATCAATAAATGTATTCCTCCATCGATTTTCCTCGTCATTTGTTTTAATTGCATTAACTCGCCCTAATTTACCTGAAAACAAAATAAATATAATTTAGGAATTGATAATTTGGGGTTTCGCATCAAACTATATAGTGCTGTCCCAAAATTATTTTACGGGTATCTTCAAAATGTCATAAAAAAATTGTGCTTGTCAGCTCCGACGCGCGACTAAAGTTTACTCCTTAAGTGCAATTATATTGGAATGTATAAAATAAGTAAGGCTTTGTATAAAAATAAATACCAATATGATAAAAAATGTAAGTGGAAAATTTTTTAATAAAAAAATTCTGAAAAATATTTCTTTTCAAATAAAATTAAAAAGAAACAGATCAAATTTATATAACATAATTAAAAGAAATTTGTAACGTTAGACTAAGAAGTTAACATTAAAAAAGAATTTTTAATTTTTTAGGATAGACACCAAATACTCACATATAATGATATTTAATGATTATACTTCAAACATTCCTTCACTGAAATTCAATCTGACTAGCGACACGATTCCCTTTACCTACAGCTATAATGGTAAAATATGCAATTAGATTGGATTAGATGATATAAGTCAGTGACTGCTATAATTCTTAAAGTTACCAATACATATTTCTTATTAATATCTGGTAATTTAACAAATAATTGCAAAAACATATTTTATACTGAAAAATAAATTCGAGTATAAATGATTGCAGAAAATTATTTATTTTTAGATTCAGTAAAAATTCTCTTACTGAAATGCATTATATGGTTCAATTTCCACTTAACAGAAAAAAAATTCATTAAATTAATTTAAACTAGATAATACAAACCTTTCTTTCATAGGTTTTCATATGAAAATCTTATTTCCTTGGTTAACACACCGTTTCACATATAGATCTTTATTAAGAATGTTTGACAAAATAAATGCAACTTTCACAATCAGTAAATATTTATCACCATTTTGTCTAAGATCAAAATAAAAACATTAATATTTTTACCTTTGAAATATTTTAAACAACGTGCTACACTGACTTGCTACGTATAACAAAATAATGACTACATAATTTATTAATGAAA
Organism: Druceiella hillmani; assembly: GCA_039881145.1. Lineage (NCBI taxonomy): Eukaryota > Metazoa > Arthropoda > Insecta > Lepidoptera > Hepialidae > Druceiella > Druceiella hillmani. The sequence continues at coordinate 3,753,031 of JAYKKI010000117.1, forward strand.
ATTTAACTGACTCTTGTGAAATTTAATAAATATAAAATAAATTTTAAAAATAAAAGTATTTATTACTTTTTAAGAGTAAAAAAATTATATAAATAAGGTATATAAAAAATGAAAACGAAGTAAAAAAAACATTATTAAAAACGAAAAATAGAATAAAAAGTAAAAGTAAAAAAATAAAAATCTAAAAACATATTTCGTTTATTTTTCAATTCCCTCTGCAAATTCAGCACGAGCCTTCGCTTCTCGATCTCGACTCACCAAAATTTCCTTGCGAATTTCATGGAACTCGTCTTTTCTTCGTTGTCTGTTTGATTTCATTCGTCAAGCAATATCTTTTTAACTCTTCCGTCTGAAGTAACTGACGTTGGATGAAAGTAAACGGGATATCCAAATGCTAGCTAGCGTCTCTTGCGTATTGGTACATTCATGTCCACATACAACATAGTTTCCTGTACTTCACCCCTAGGCTAACCCACAGGAACATCTTCCGTTGCCTCGGACGATGTTGGCAAAATTTCGGCCTCAGCAAACTTCACTTCTGCTCGTTGATTTTTGCTCAGACGCATCTGTAGATAATTGACTCTAATTAATTCATTGTCATTTCATGAATATCACAAATTTACAAATTTTGAATTTCAACACATTTTTTTATCACTAGAAAGAAAATAGAATTAAAGTCCAATGGAAAAGTTCTTAAATTAATTTCACAATTATTAATTATAAAGGTGGTTATATTATAAACTATTTTCATCTGTAATATTGCTTCTTCAGTATTAAATATAAATTCAAATAAAATTCACTTCAAATAAATCAATATAAAAACTTTCGATGCCCCGTTATTAAAATATATATAAAAGGTTAATTGTGCACTTATTTACCTAGATTATATTACACACATTGATTGTGTCGATTAAATAGGTGGTCAAAATCGTTTGATGGGACTTCCACAACTGGCTCTGGCGCTATTAAGGAAACTACGGCGTAAATTTGAGCCTCCGCTGGTAGCCACCCGCTGCTGCCTTTCTTTTGTCAACTCTTTTCTCTGATTGGCTTTTATATTAAGCTAAAGTCGGTACAGTTGACTTCCTTTTGCCTGAAGAAACAAATAAAATACACGTTTCGTAGTCATATTATTCTGACTTTATCTTGGACGAGAGTATAGATCTTATGAAATCCATCTGCAGAGAATTAATTTGTCATCATGGAGAAGAAAGCGCTGTTCAATTATATTTATGTAAAATCATACACTCGCATTTTGATTTTCCGTACCTCCTCTCTGCTCAACTTCTACACTCGACTCAGATCAAGTATACCATTACAGAGATTATTCTTACTACAAGTTTATAACAAAAATACCCATTTTTATAACCACATAATTTGAATGTGCCGATTGCATAACGATATTGGTTCTCAACATCCGTCCTTGGACATTTTTGAACCGAAATTTTTAACATTTAAAAAGGAAATACAAAATATATTATTTATAAATTTCAACCACCCACGATAGAATTAATGTTTTGTTCAGTATGTAGAAATTAATTTAATTCTAAGTTATTACTACTTTTAATAATTGATCAATGCAATTTGTAATATATTTAAAAACTCAAGTAACTTTTAAAATTGTTACATAAATATTTTAACCATTTTTTGCACACATAATTAGAGTTATAATACAGCTTTATATTCCGTTCTTTTTATTATACATCTACATGCGAGCCTTTCAGCAATTAATTAAATAAACTCTATTTTCATCATACATGTGAATACTTGACTGTTATCCTTTCATTATTATAACTGCTAGCGTTACATAGGTATCCCGGCATTTTTTTCCATCTTCACGTTTACTCTGTCGATGCGTTTATTTTCAATTATATTTTTGTGAAAGACGGATATCTTAACTCTATTTCTGAGTAGTTTCTTTTTTTGGTATTCATATTACCACTTTTGTTAAACGCAATACTTTCAGCAAAAATAAATTTCGTTTACAACTGTCAGTAAATAATTCGATATGTCAATTAAAGGTTTGCCTGGAATTAGCTGATTATGCTTTTTTAAGGCTCTGAACTTTGTACACTCTTAAAGTCTGATTTTGCTATTCATATATATTAATACCGGGCACTATATATGAAAACCATTTCTTAAGGAGTAAACTCTAGAAAGCGTCGGAAATCATTAAACCTAAAAGAAAGTTTAAAATTTATTATTCCTCTGCAGTTCCCAATATCATTAACCATGATATGTTGACGTATTTGACAAAGATTTAAATTGGCATTCAACTCTTTTCAATAAAATAGTTACAATTTTAGTTTAGATATTTGATTATTTTAGTATCTAATGAAAGTACGTCTAGTAATACCTATAAAATTACTGAAGTATTTTATGATTAAGTGAAAATATAAATTTAAGCAAAAACATATATGAGCACGTATATGAAACCCTAAATATCATGACATTTAAAATATGTCATTAATTATCATCACGTTTATCATATGTATTCGGCGTGTAGGGAACGATAAGTAGAGACTGTGTCTTCTTGGATTTATATATAACCTCTTGCATCAACTTAACCTACGACGTATGTGATATCGTGGAAAAGGTACCAATTCTCAAGATATTCCATATGTTAAACTGATCGTTTCATCAAATGACCAAGTGAATACAATACGATCTTATATAACGAGCATAATAAACAGGCTTTACCCATTAAGGAGATATGGAACATGAAATGGAAGAAAATAATAAATTTTCCTTAAGGCTTTAATACTTAAATTATTATTTAAATATGCATGAAATTGATACTTCTCGCTCCGTATTTATACATATTTACTCCATTTTAAGGTAAAATATGGAATAATATATTTTCTTGGTTCTTAACAAAAACGATCATATTTAAAAGGTTTATTTTTAGTAAATTGTATACTACAATTTTTATAAACGTTTTAATTATGTATTTTTAAATTCTTCAACATTCTATAAAAAAACAAATTTCAACAAACAAAAAAACAACATTAGGGAATTTCCAATAGCAATAGTTTACGATAAAGTATGGTACATTATCGGTACAAATATATACTTTTCGACATGCTAAAATGAAACTTATCCGTATTCGTGGAAATTCCCTTGGGATACAGTTAAAGACTCTATTCATTTCTTATAAAAAAATTTAATTATGATGATATTTTCACTTTTATTCCGAGCATACCTAATTAGCGAACTTGTTCATTGCTCCTCGTTTTTTTTCGCATTTGCGTCTTGAAAATGACGAAGCATCATTTATCACAGGAGAAGTTCGGATTTTTAAAAAACAATATGTAAGAAACGGATAGTTTGGTGCTATATTACTGAAACAGAAAATTTATGTTATTTGAATTGACATGCGGAACAATATTACGAAATTAGTTTTTACGAAATTAATTTTTTTACATGTCAGGTTAAAATATACAATAAAATTATGAAAACGCTATATTTCAAATTTCATAACTATAAAATGTATAGTTCCTGACAAGTTAATCCCCAAAAATTGCTTATATTCTTATTAATATTAATTATTCGTCAAAAATTTTAACCTTCCAGCCGAAGAAGTAAATACAAATTAACGTACCTGTGACTTTAAACACAGATAAAAGAAGAATTCAAAAAATTATTAAGGATGACAAAGATTCTTTGACCAAGTTAACAGTGAAGTTAAGTGGAGAACATATTGCATTAAATTTGCTTGATTAAAGACCAAGTTTGAAAGTTTTCTTTCCGCTTATAGGTATATGGTTATTTACGTTTATGCTATGTTACGTTTATTTTTAATTTATACATAACATAATTTTAAGCATTATAAATTGCCATTTCTGAGAAACGCGTATCATTTCATTCATATCTAAAATACAAGCTACTAGCTATGATCTGGGAATTGGTTTGTAATAGTCGTTGTATATCACAACTGCTATAACTCATTAGATGACGTTAAATGTATTTTACATCGCGGTAGTATGTTGTTCTTTTAAAACTATAGAAAACTTAAGCAAATTAGCATGCGTCATACGACATCTTGATTGTAAGTTTATATATAGTTGCGACGAATTTGGTTAATTATAGAATGGAGAATATCAATTTTAGTTAGTATTTTGAAAATTTTCAGAAATTTTCACATATTAGATTCTATATCTTTGGATAATAATTAGGATATATTTCGAGATTTACCATATTTCAGTAACAAGTTATGAAATACCGTTAAAGCATGAATTAATATATATTTCATTTAGATCATCGTTTTAGGTTAAAAAAGGGTTAAAATCTAAATAACCCGCAAGTAGCTTCTTCTTGTGAGAGTAAAATAAAATTTAAATTTTTGAGATAGACGATGGTTATATGGGACAAGAACTGATTGGTACAGAGGGTATTAGATTATAGGAAATTGGTTTTTTGATTAAAAACTGCGTCATCTTTCTAATCAAGTAAGCAAAAATTAGACAGCAAAATAAAAATTTTAGCCCATCAGTTCTGCCGAACCAGTCGGATTCTATTACCAAACCATCCCATGGCACTAGCGTAGTAATGAAAGAAAAAATTGTTTAGGAAAATTGTCCTTCAGATAATCCTTTTGTCAAAACGAGTGAAAAGTACGTTTTCGTTTCCACTTTGTCAATTTTACGTCCATAAGTTTCCTCTTACGAAGGCTTAATCATTTGGTACTTTGACATTTCGTAGTAATCTCGCCTTGAAACAAAATGCTTAATCACCGATGACGATTTTTTTATATCAATGTAGTTGTATCCGTAAATGGGGTTTTTTCACTTTAAAATAGCTTAGGTATACTTACGAATACTATTTACATCTTCAAAAACGTTTTGACCATTCTCTAAGAAAATATATCTTCCGGCGCTGACATTTGTTGATAAAAGAATAATAATATAAAAATTAAAGTAGTTCAACGTTATTTCTCCAGATATAATATGGTAAACAAATTTAGGTTATATTTTTTACAACAAAAATATTCACAAAAATAAAAGGAACTATTCTTGATACACTTTCCTTTTACATTTATCTTTTAGTACTCTTTTATGGCGCCTTCTTTACAAACATGATTGTCGAAAATGTTGTGCAGTATATCCTCCTTATCTAAATGTTATAAATATTTATCAGAATCTGTTCCGGCATCAAATAATCATGAAATTACATTTAAGTAGTAATTAAATGCAAAAGTTTTATGGTCGATATCCTTTAAAAAACGAAGAATGTAATACATAAAATGAAGTTATTTATCATACATATAGCGTAGTATAATTTACACTAACCAAATATTTGTAGAGCAAAAAGTATCGTTAATGTTTATAAGTTGCTTAATAGAAATAATAGGTCACTCAAAAGTTTAAACCTTTAAACTGTAAACAGAACCAATGTAGTTCAAGTTCTATTCTTGATAAGTTTAATTTGCAAACAGTAATGATTCAGGATAATATTTTTTTATTACCTGCATATAATTAAGACGGGGACACAATCTGCAGGAGACCAATTATTTTTATTTTTACTTAACAGAAGAATTACTTCAGAAATACTGAAGGGAGAAAATAATAATATTTTGTGTTATACTGCCTTCAAGAGTAATTTCAATTAACGTTTTCATTGTTTATTAAAAACATGTCAATATGACCTAATTTTAAATTATCCACCGCTGCACTTTTTGGGAGCGAAAAGTTGTTCCCAGTTTGTATACGATACTGAAATAAAATAAAAGCTTCACGGTTGTGCAGACTTAAAACTTCAGTAGTATTTGCCAAACAACTAAGAGTAATAAAAGAAAAAAGTCACGATTTAGGTTTAAAAGAGTGTTATTTTTATAAACGGTTGTTACATGTTGATTTCCTGAATGCTGTGCAAGCAATAGCCATCGGAAAAAAAATTAATATTGTAAATACAAAACACTTTAAATTATAAATACAAAAATAATTACAGGATTCAATAAAACGACCACTTTAAAAAGTGCTTTGGTTGCAAAATGGACCAAAACCAACTGGTATGCAATAATTTAAAGTAATACAATACTAAAAATCATTAGTAATAAATTTTTTAAGCTTGACTCAAATAAGAAGATTATGCAAATATAGGATTCACAATCATCCAAAGTTGATGTAAATATTGATACGTATTATTTAATAAGAATACCACAATGATCCAAGAAACAATCTCGGATAGAGCGTTTTAAAAATATTCAACATGACATCAATACTAGGGGAACTGATTCTAACACGGCGCCGATTACAAATGAACCTTTACACACTATCCGAGCAGACTTTGATACAAAAACAGTAACCTGTTGACAACGTGTGCGCTAAAATATTACTTTGTCCTTTAAAAATAAAATAAGAAGCAATACCAAATTTCACATTGACAGTTTCACATGCTGCGTAATATTACTGCCATAAGAAAATTATAACGTGATATTTTAGTGACAATTTATTAAAGAATATAAGTTTTTACAAAAAATCATAAAACTAAATAGAATTTAACAATTATTGTAACTAATAATTTAGAAAACAACATTGAAATGAGCGTTTCCTTAGCCGATTGATCAATGATTAAATAATTATAATTTGATATTTTTTTCGCATAAATATACAAACACTCTTAAAAGGAAATTTGTAAATAAAGCGAGAAATTGGGTAACACTTTCTCTGTTATTTTAGTTTCGGGGGAGTTCTTAAAAAAACGGATATTAGGAAAAAAATCATAATGACATATTGCTTTTTGGCATCTATTCAGGCTAATTTTGAACATACTCTTTCACCAATATTCCATAAAACATGCGATTATCAGAACTCTTAACTCGGTCCTGGGCAATAATTAATTCCCTTTTGTAATTAAGATCTAACCTAAATTTTATATAATTTAAAATATGCTAAACTCTATTAGTCATTACTTTAAATTATATTTCTTTGTTTTCCAATCTCAAATTAATGCTAATTACGGTAAAACGTTGTTCATAACTTGTCTTTCTTTGTTTCAAATATGCTAATATATTTTGATTTATTTCAAAGCGATTTAATGTAAAGCTATCTATTGTAAACGACTAATGATCCACTCTCGAGAAGCATGTTTAATATTTTCTTCTTAAAAAAGATGACTCATTTAAGGAATACATTAAAAATTATTGATGAATTATTTTAACTTCCATGCCTTCAATATGTACCAGCATTATTTCAAGTTAGCGCCGTATTCATTAACACTTTTACTCCTATATATCAATATCATACAGAGTGAAAGCATCCATTGTAAGAATTTATTTTTCGGTTAATACAATTTTTTTTAAAGTTTGCATTTATGTCACTCTTAAATTGCAATTTAATTTGTTTCCAAATTGAACTGCCAAGAAAATGTTACGAATATGTATGTAGTTAAGAAAATATTGTTTCAATGCCCACAAACAGGCTATTATCACAAAAAGTGTTGTAATTCTTAAGACAAAAATTAAATTTCTAAAATTAACATTGCATTAAGTAATAATAATTTTTTCCTATTTTTCTAAAGTGTTTAGTCGAACATTAAAGTTGCAAAGATATATTTGAATTTTTGCAGTGGTATAAATTTCCTTACAAAGTCATTTGTTTGACTACAAAATAAAGAAGGTCTAAGGTATAAAATAATGGTAATGGAGGTTAATTTGAATATTCTGAATAACTTTTAAACTCCATTGCAATTATGATCAATATTTACTAAGACTTGACCTAAATTTAAGTTCAGAGACTTAAATATTCCTGATTTTTTCGTACAAAATACGATTTTACAGTAAATCGGCTAATGAACTCAAAACATTTGTTCTAATTGATTAGTAGTGTGTACCTCTTGCGAATTTTATTGAATTTAGATACTCCCATTAATAAATTTATTTTATTGTTTTATCAATTTATATTTTTTCCGCTATATATGTTTTGGGATAGTATTGAAAATATGTCTAAACTAGCGTGACACGTGCGAAGTCTTCGCATTATTTATTCTATTTTAATAAAATTGATATATAGAGGCGCAAGTATCGAAAGCATTGAACTAAAGCGCCACTCTATTTGTACGTGAGCGGATTTGAAATTAAACAAAAAATTTACCGACCGTCAATCATATTGACGTTGAGCCGTTAGATGGCAGCATTGCTGTTTTGTGTATATAATTTTAATAATTAATTAATTTGCAAAAACAATAGCAATAATAAATTTTTTAGTTGTGGATGCCGGTAGAGCAAGCAATTATCTATAAAATGATATATAATTTATGTAGATTAGTTGTGAGGTTTTTTCTAAAAAGGGAGTGTAACATCTTAACCTTAGCGTATTAATATATATGATGATGATGATGATGATGATGATGATGATGATGATGATATAAATCCTCACCCCAGTAACCTAATTCCGAAATAGCTGCGGCCAAAATTGGGAAGAAAGTAGCATTAGTAGCAATTTATTTAAAAGTTATCGGAAGACAATAGCATATTTTTTAAGAAGTTTTTTAATTTTTTTTTCATGGGCTTGAAAAATATGATGTGAATTTATTACTGTTATTATGATGGGGTTAATTCATACAAATATTCTTTTTTATACCTTAACCTGTGCTATTGCTCCTAGCCACAGTATTTAAACAAAACGAGTTTATAAATTTTAACGTTTTTATAAATCCTTAATGTCAATATTTAACTAAATATGTATATAATATTAAGAGAATATATATTTCTTTTACGCGCAACGAAAACTAATGTGATTACTGGAGCATTATTTTTGCTGCAAAATCTTTTATTCATTTAATTTTTTCATATGGTTCCAAATAGATTTTAAAAGAATTACATAAATTTACAAGTTACACATCATTTTTTAATGTATTTTTAATCTCAAAGAAATTTTGAATAAATAATCATAAATATTCTCATTGGAAGACTGTAAAGATCAAGGTAAGGCACAAATAGATCAAATAAGAAATAAGAATTAGGGTAATAATAGATTCTGAAAATAAAATATAGAAAAATTTTAATTGCGGAAATATAATAGGCAGTTTAAACATAATTTTTTATGGCTTAAATTTCGTTTGTAAAGGAAACTGTATGGGGAGAGCACAACAGAAAAATTTATTTATAGATCGTCATTGCGAAGAACAAAATAAGGTGTATATGTTTTTATACATATTTTTTAATATCAATTTGCATAAAGCATTCAAATTGTAAAGTATTGTAGTAGCATGCAATTATTATCAATAAACCTTAAATTAAAAGTCGTGCAATGTTCCTGTGATTGAAGCATGAACTGTAAATGACTTTGACCCTTTTTATTTATGGGCCTTTAAGAAAAAACTTATCTCTTTTAATAAAACCATAGTCCTAAATGAGACTTCCCTGGAAAAATATGTTTAAAAATATGGTATTATTTTGCGTTTTATAAAATAATTGGTCTTCTTATCGAATAGAGAATATGGAACTTTTAAGAAAAAAAAAATTTATATGTAATACTTATATATTATATATAATAATTTTAAGAAATCTATATATATATATATATACATATATATATATATATATATATATATATATATATATATATATATATATGTATATATATATATGTATGTATATATAATATCATAGTTTTATATAATATTAATTACATTAAAATTTTAATTATCTCTTTAAAGTGCATACTAAAAAATTGTAAAAGAAATTGTTATGTAAAACTGCATACGCCACAAATTTCTTTTCACATAGAACATTTGAAATGTCGAATGGCACGTAAGCCCTCTGCTACTATATTTTTTTATGAGCAGTTTTATAACGCTCTGTTTCTATTTATTATACACCATCAAAATTTCTTTATATGAATTACGAAGTGTCCGTAACTGATTTTATTGATATGAATTATAGTAAATTATCTTTATAGGATAGCTTATTACCTGTTAAATGAAATATATTCGTAAATACCGGATCAAATATAACATGTTTAGTGATAAAAATATTTACATAAATTTTTAAACGTTTAACTTAATCTTTATTTAATTTTCATTTTGGATTTATTTTCATTTATTATCAACTGCGGTGGATGTCATTTATTAAAATAATATATATTGCAAATATATAATATTTGTACACACATGTTTTGTATATACGCGCAGGGTTTTCTGCCATATTCTTGATAAAATTGAGTTAATTTAAGTACATGTCTTAGGGTTTTCTGTAGGGTATTTTTATGTAGTTGCAAATATAGTACATATTCTAAAAAGAAAGAAGAAATGTTCTGAATATGAAATACAATATGAAAAACTTATAGAATACATCTCCATAAACACGGATAGTTTAATTTTCGTCAGATCGCTTAAAAATTTGCCTAAATTCCAAATTTTTGTGCTGGCAATAACAGTACAAAATATTTAAATATTTTTTAGATAAAATTGAGACAAAACTTTATACGAAGTGGTCGCCTATAGTGACAACAAAACTGTCCTTTGAAAGAATGATTGGTATTTTGTTATCGGACGTAATCACGATCCACTCCATCTCGTCGTGGCGGTTATATTAAGTGGAAAGAATACGAACAAGCATACTTAAATGGTCTCTGATAAAATCATTTTTAGTATTTGTTTCAAGCATAAACTATTTTAAAACAGAAGCTAGAAAAGTTTGTTAATTTTACAACAGAGTACTGTTTTTATGGAATGATATTATAATTTGGTAATTTCTTTGTGAGAATACTAATGTAAGTATTAATATTATAGATACTGAGTGACGACCCAGTAATCAAAATTCGACCGTAATTCGTTACATTTTTAAGTTTCAACGTCATTGAGATTCTTTTGTTAATGTTAATATACAATTGCATATATTTTTTAAATTTTGTTCTGTTATGTCAGTTGTGAGCGTGTACAAAGACCTGTTAGCAAGTTAGTTATCAAAATTCAACACCAAAATTCACAGCTTAAACTCATTCACTAAATCTGAAATTTTAAAATTCTTTCACGACAATTACTACTCTGTGCAACTGTTGGCCATAGAATTTTCTGTGTATGATGTTGATAGTACAAACTATTTCTTAACTGCTCACATGAAGATGTTGTAATACAATGAAACCTAGGTCGTGGTAAAGAACTCAAAGAAAGTATACTTTTAATGAAACTACATCACGTAGTTCATTTAATTGTCTATATGAGACATGAAATGAATTATTTTAACCTTATCACATTAAACTAATGGTTATATTATGTAGAGAAATAAGTTTTGTTATTCTGCGTAAATTCCATATCACACTTTACAGGTGACAGGCGCTGGTTCAACGTGAAGTAATAACTGCCGTCACTTTAGTGGAAATATGTGCATAGAAACTAACAATACTGACGTTTTCTATTTTTCTAAACAGAATTTTTTTATTAGAACTTTTAAAAGGTTGGAGTTCTTAAAAATACGGAGAAATTATAATTTAAATGCGATCTTGCCATTCGGAGTGAGGGTATAATTATAATTAAGAAAATATTCTGATAAATTATATAAGTCTTTCGTTTAAAGTAATATTTGGCCTGTCAGGTATATCTGTTAACAGTTTCTTATTTTGAAAAGCCAAATCAAATTCTAATATTACAATTTTCGGTACTTAAATGATAGCTATTATAGAAGACCAGACTTTCGAACTATTTTTGCTAAGGTGGGGTTAACTTAAATAAAATGATTTTTCGTAATATCAAAAATAATTAGAATTAAGGTATTTTCTTAAACGAACATTTCACCTCAATAAAAATTGAAATAACGTAAATCAGACTTGTTGCTTTTTTAACTAATTCAATATTTGAAGAAAATCCAAGTTCAATTACCAAGTTTAGTTAATAAATTAGTTTTTTTTATTGTAAAATATTTTTTATCGTGATATATATTCTTAGAAATTTTATTTATATTTATTATATTTCATAGGTTTTGATGGAAGGTATTTTTTTTTAAACTAAGGAAAATTAATGTTTTCTTTTAATATTATATTGCAAAATATTATAATGTTTATTTGCGAAAATTTTGTAAAAGTTAAAATAAATTTAGACCGTTTATTAGATTGAAAAGTACTTCCAATTAGTCTTCTTTTTGTTAAAATGTTCGTTTTCAGTTCTGAAATAACCTCAAAACCTACAAATCTAATGAAGGAAACAATGGATAACATTTTGCTTATTTTAAAAATAAAAGGGATTTTTTAGCCTTTTAATACTTAGTTATTAACATATGTTTAAAAAAGTCTATCCTAAACGATTGCCGAAAAACTTATTAAGTACTAACATCAAAAACATTTCTTTGTTTTCTAACCGCTTGCTCATTTTTTAAATTTATTTTTGAATATAAGCGTACATTCGTGAAAGTATTGGGATATAATAATGCAACAATTTCCCTTTAATATTCGGCGTTAGGAAGTAAAAAATTAATCCAAAATTTATTATGCAACCTCATATTTATACTATAATTCGTTCCGACTCAATTCCTCTATTCTCATTCGATACTACTAAATGTAATTAAATATAAAGAAATACTGAATACTGCAACCGCATAGATAAGACACAATACATTTTTGACAACTTGTAATAAAATAAGATATTATACCAACAAAAGACCATTTACAGCAATGTTCAACTATCAAAAAGATGGATAATTATTAGGAAAAACTAGCTATTTAACACCTATTAAATAAAAACCTATGTCCCCGGTAGTGGAAGTCGTCACGTGCAATTAAGTTTGCATATAATTACTGAGAATAAAACAGTAGTGAGTGAGAATAGCAATAGTATGCTCTCAGCATTTCTATTCCTTAAGGATATAAGATATGGGCATTAGAAATCACTAAACAAACAAAAGTTAAACCAAACAATGTTAGTTATAAAGATCACACACATCATGGTACGCGATAATAAGGGAGTAGTGCTTGTTAATTTTGGGTTGTATGGGGATTAATGCAACACATCAACCTACTGTAATACTTAAAAATGCGATGGTAACGCACACTGTACCGTGACTAAGCATGACTACACCTTGTTTGTCTGACTTAAGATTTCATTAACTGGAAACAATTGAGTCACCACAGTCCAAAAAAATAATATGCAGGAGCAAGCGTAGAAAATGTTGAACAATTGAAGAAAAAGGTTGCTCGTTTTCACTGGGTAACAACATAAGATTATGTTAACCAGACGTTGATGGAGGTCGCGGTTACTCTTCGAGTATTTTAGCGTTTTTTACGAAATTCATAAGCCTATAAACTTCCGCCTCAGTACGAAATGAGGTTTGTTAATAATTGCAGTCAAAATAACATCTTATTTTTTAGAAAAAAATTGCTAAATCAAAGAGACATCCCTGGTAAAGAAATGACGTTACGTTTATTTGCAAATTTACAACCTACGAGAACAGGCTATGAGTTTGTTAAATTTGGTTATAAAAAAATTACTCCCCAACATCACAGCACTTTTTCTTGGAAAAATAAGTAAATAATTTACAAATTAGGAGCATTTTTAGTTCAAATGTCTTAATAATTTGACTATTGCAAAATGAAAGTTGGAATTATTTGATTTTAGTATTATTTTAGTATAAGTATTAATTACTATCTTCATATAATGAATACATTTTGGGTTAATTTTGTAGAAATTCATTATTCACAATTAAATGAAATTACGTAATGTAGTATTATTTCTACTTTCTTTAAGTTCTTTACTACGACCTAGGTTTCGTTGTATTACAACATCTTAAGGTGGGCTATTAGCAAATATGCTATCTTTACATCACGTGGTTTCATTTAATTGTATTCTAACTTCATATTAGTATAGAAATTTTGATATCTTCAATAATTATCTACGTTTTAATGTGAATGATGAATAACTGTATCGTTTTATCTGATCCTTTCTTTGGTAAATGTTAATTTTTATGTGATTTTTCTTGTTATAACTTTTTTGCCAATTTTTTTAGATTTATTTGGATTAGATGCATTTTACACAAAACATCTTATTTCTAATAAATATATGACTTTATTTCGGTATAGTTTATTTAATACTTTCCTTAATCTGCTGCCTGCACTTTATGAAATCCCTATGCATTGCATATAATACCTCACGTTATATTTCCTACTTTCCTTACGTAATTATTGAATATTGAATATATTTTGCGTTAATTTTGCAGAAATTCAATATTTTCCAATGAAAAAATCGATATTTTCCCTTAGTTATGGCTAACATAAAAACTTACATGGACCTTTAGTTTTATTTTAATATAAAAAAGAAAAATGCATTCCAAGATGCAAACCCTATAATTCCGTCTTCAAACATCAATGTTTTACTGCTGTAGAAATGATTCACATGGGAAAGTGACGAAATTAAAACATTTCTACTACGTACTTTTTAATTACGTAAAAACTGTTCTAATTTTTTACAAACCTTATACTGTTTAGTGTTATGTTTCAAGTTCTTAGTTTAAATAGAAGTGAACAAATAAAATGATCACAAAAGCGCGTCATACGTCTTCATAAACATATTTTAAGTGTCATCTGTATTTTTTTAGAATCAAACCCTACTCATTTTTCAAATTTGCATTGCGTTTAGGAATAATCAAATATTAAACTCTAAATTACAGTTTATAACTCTATGCGGTCGCTATAAAACTTAATATCCCTAGGAATACCAATTTAACTTTGGAGATCAGCGCAAAATAAATATCTTGATACCGGACTTTATCGTCAACAGAAATGTTTAACAGAGACAACGTACACTTATAGGACAAATTCTGATACGTAAACGAATTTTTCATTATTGCGTAATTTTATGTCTGCAGAGCATGCAAATACCTTTTCTCTTAAGTTGGTTTTCGTTCATTTCAATTAATTTTATATTCCTTCACAGTTCTAAAGAGACTTAGAACCCTCGTCACTAAAAAGATTTCTAAGCATTTTTAGATCACCTAGTTTCCTCTTTGTCTTGAGTTTCAAATTAATAAAATTCTCTATCTTAATAACAAATATTCTTTATTGAAATTATTTTAAATATTGTTTCCAAATATTCCTGACACTGTATTTTACCTTGACTGAAGCTGCGCACTTAAATTTACCTTGTTAAATAACTGCAAAGCATTCGGTAAGATAAAGCTTACAGGGAAAAGGCGTGATAAATCATATTTCCAATTTTCTATCGTAATACAATTTTGTCAAGAATACGTTAATGGAAACTTCTATTTAAATATAAAATTCTCTTTAATTATAATTCCGATTTGAAGTCAGTACTTTCAATCAAAAACTTCATAACAAATGATCACTAAACAAAACTACTTAATACATAGCTATATAATTCTTTCTTACTTAGTTTCAGCTGACAGTCATGCAAAATAAAATCCTATAAATTGGTCTTAAAGCTTTACAAAATTATTTATGATTCAGAGAGTTTTACGGAATATTCAAAAGCAAAATCATAAATATTTTAATTACAATACATAAATAAAAGTAGTTGTTCATAATTGTTTAGTCCATCTTTTCATGACACAGCGTTTAATTCCCAAAAGAACAGAATCTGTATCACCATAGTATCGTATTACAAGTAAAAGACGACAAGATTGCTCAGGCCACCTTCCAGTTAGAAGCAAGATTTATGGGCGCATCCTGATTAATAGAGTGACGAGCAAGATTGATTAAAAGTTATGGGTCGCACAACTTGGGTTTAGACAAGTGAAGGTTTACTGGTAAAATTTTCTAGCCCAGGTACAACCTACGTTAGGATATGAAAATCGAATACGACTTTATATACTTTTGTTAAATTCAGGAAATTGTGATAGAAATTTTGGCGGTATATATAATTACCTCAAGTATGCAGTTTGGTAAAGATTAATATGAACAAATTATGAATTGGTTTAAATGGTACAGATTACTGAGTTAGCGCATAATTATCAAATATCATACAGGCGTGCAGACCTATAAAGTCTTCATAATATATAATAAAATGAATGGATGTGATGTTTATACAGAAGATATTTAAACATACATCAAGATATTGAAAGTTTTTTTAGAATAAAAACTGTGGAAAAACGACACAGTTGGTCATTAATAACGTAAATATAAATATGAAACTGCGAAACAAGATATGTGTTTTGCTAGTTTATTTACCGACTATGAAAATAAGGTACAATCTTAAAATATACGTTAGAAAATATGTTTATTAATATAATATTAAATGTTACTTTTTTTAAACAGTCCAAAGTGTGTTTTTTAGCAATTAAAACAAGCGATAAATTGTTACGAAAAGCCATAGCCTTAGCGTGGCGGAAAACATTTCGTACTAGAAAATTAAAATAATCTTTACATTTGTTATTACTCAATATACTTGGCGTTATCTTTGTAGAAATTCATTAGTTACAATTAAATTAAACTACGTGGTGTAGTATTATTTCTACTTTCTTAAAGTTCTTTACCACGACCTAGGTTTCGTTGTATTACTTCAGGTGGGCTATCAGCAAAAATTAGCAAAGATCTTTGCTAATAGCCCCCCTGAAGATGTTGTAATACAATGAAACATAGGTCGTGGTAAAGAACTTAAAGAAAGTAGAAATAATACTACATCACGTAGTTCCATTTAATTGTGGATTTATTATTACTTTAAAATTAAGTCATTTAAAGTTTTATTTAAAATAAACCATTTCATTATTTATCATTAATTTGAAGATGAGTTTAAAAACGGAAAACTATATTAATGAAGAGGCTAAAAGATTTATACTTTATCATAAACTTTTAATTTATACTTAGTTATTACATACTTGGCCGAGGGCCGTGGTAATTCTGTCAAGTTGGTTGTAGATGAGCGATATGCCCCAGGATATGTCTCTCCAGCGGTCCTTCGGGTACGCTAGTGTAGAGCAACATCCACGGGTGCTTTGATCTGTCTATCGGTCT
Organism: Druceiella hillmani; assembly: GCA_039881145.1. Lineage (NCBI taxonomy): Eukaryota > Metazoa > Arthropoda > Insecta > Lepidoptera > Hepialidae > Druceiella > Druceiella hillmani. The sequence continues at coordinate 3,769,923 of JAYKKI010000117.1, forward strand.
CATTGGTACTCTCCTTTGTCTGGTACGTTTCGTTTTGCCCTTCATTACGAGGCGTTTTATATTATCATTACTACGCAGCAATATATATCCAAAGAATTGTATAATACAAACTTCCACATTATTGAACAAATATTGAACAAACAGCACTTTCATCACAATTGTTGGTAATCCACATATATTTCAGTTAGAAATAAAATTTCTCTTTAATATTTATTTGGTCCAAATTCCTCATATACTATATGTAAAAGATTCGATAAATTCAAACACTTTCTCGGGATTATTATGTAAGAAATTAGTTGATTCCAATCATGTTTGTATAAAAGTAAAATCAAATTATAAAAATTAACCAGTGTTGATTGTTTGGCCAACACTAGCTTATTAAATGATAATAATATTAAAAACTACATCACTACACAATTGTATTATTAACATAGCGTAATAACGTAGGTTGTGAAGAAATATTAAAAATTAAATATAATCTTTTCGAAACACGATCTCATAGGATTTTTTTATTGTTTCTGATAAATTATTCCTAAATAGCATTTAGAAAAGCTACATGTCTAATCAGAGAAAAACCTATGTTGACGAATGAATTTGCATTAAAATTCTCTATAAATGAAGTTCATCCTTCACGTGAAATAGAAGAGAGGATAAGATATATTATTTTTATGTGGTATAGCGATACCCGGCAAATTTCAGTTCGGACTCGATTACGAAATTCATGTGTTTTATGATTCATAGTTTTCATTTTTAAATAATTTTAACGGGTAAAATTTTAATGGATGCATTTACGCCATTGAAACAAAACAAATCGTGTAGCTTTATTTTTTGGGTTTATAAATTAGCTTTATAAATTAAATATTACCTAATCTGTAAAAGTTATAACATCTTTAACCACAAGTAATTAAATTGATAATTATATTAGTAAGTAAATTATCAGAATCGAAAAAAAATAATTAAATTTTGAAATTTTTAGCATACATTTATTATAAACGAGGTTTAAATTTCAAGATTTAATTTAATATTTATAATTTTTGTTATAGCTCAAGAAAAGAATTGCCATTCGCACAAAAGTTTTTTAAGTTTCAAGTCGTTTAAAAATACATAGACGGTTTATTTCCCACCAACTAGAAAGGTAGACGCCCAAATTGCAAGTTAGAGGAAAACTTATGTTGTTATAAATGAAGTATTAGAAATGCTCATTCGCAATATAAGTAATGTGATTAAGGAAAAATTTGGGCGCCTAAGCGGGAGGGAAGTATCCGTCGAAGGGCGGCGTTTCCTCCGTCTTCTCTATATAATTTATGACGATCATCAATAACTTGACGCCCTGCAACGTTAGCTGGTTATGTACTTCGATGCGGAAAAGATTTAGCTTTACTTACTCCTCTTAATATCAGAACTCTTTTGCGGGTATTTGCTCGCAGAGGCGCGACGGGTTTATATTTTATTGATTCTATGGGCCTATGATATTTATAGCGTAGTAACAATCAGATCCAGGTTTTGCCCCTAACTGAAGAAGGTCGCTAATTTATTTTAGTTTAAGATATGTAGTTATTTTGTGGATGAACTAAACTTTGTTGACTTTTGAAGAATATTCCTAACATATGTCAAAGTAGAAAAGTAATTTAAGGTATTGGCTTCATGTAAAATTAAATTCTCTCAGAATATATCTCATATCAATGTTGTATTAAAGCTGGAAACTACAAATGTGATTAGACAGAATATGATTTTATGGTCCAAGAGAGGCAGTTACACCAAATCACAAACATTTAAAGATATGTAAAATTTTAATTGAACTAATTTGAAAAATTATTTTTCACAACGTAAAAATATTTTCTACTATATCTTTCATAAACGTAATTAAGTTATGCATATTTCAGAGATATATAGTCACTGACAAAACATTATAGTTTTACTGTAATCCTCCAGTCATATTTTCATGACTTTTGACTCGATGGTCTAAAAGAACCAGTTACACTTAACCACACACATTTAAAAATGTATAATATTGTAATTAAGCTACTAAGAAAAATGATTTTTCACACAGTAAAAATATTTTTTGCTTTATCTTTCAGAAGCTTATAAAATTATGAACATTTCAGAGATTTATAATCACTAATATAGTATTATAAATTTACTGCAATCTTCCAGTGAGATTTTACTAAATTTTCTATTTTTCATGATCTTTCATTCCATTGTTTCGGGGGTTGGAGGGTTATGCTCTATTTTAACATTGTTTTTATTATCTTTTTTTAAATATGCGATTTAAATTATAAAAAATGACTGTGTTTGTCATAAAAAACCTTTTCATAAAATATTTACCTATAAAATGAAAAACAAAAAAATGCTATTTTAAAATGTTTTCCCTCTCTTTAAATCTTGTGTACACATATGTGTGTATATACTGCCTCATGGTTTCTAAAAAAATCGACTGTGAATATAATAAAACGTAAACATATTGCTTATTAAGTCCTTTGTAGATGTAAAAACATGGCGTATTTTTAAAAAAATTTGACATCTGTAATAATGGTGACCATTTTGTTACAACCTTTTATTGTGTTTCTAAAATTCACATTTTTTCATAACGTTAGGTTAAATAGTTTCGGAAATGGGAGAGGAATATATTTGTTTACACATTTTTTAGTAAATTTCTGAAGATGTAATACCTAACATTATGGAAAATTTTTACAACTACCCTTTCAAACGATATTTCACACTATATATGAAAAAAATTCTTATTCCTTATTTGTGAATGTCATCTATTCTTGAATATTGTTGGTTAGTAAGTCTTATTACTATGTAAAATTTCAAATTTCTACGTCAATCGGTTTCTTCGAAAAACGGCTATGGTGGACGACTGTACAAACTTGTTAATGATATTTTGAGGCCTCCTTTTTCATTTTGAGGTACGGAACCCTGAAAAATACATATCAAATTATGAATACTTTAGCGATCTTGTTCGTTATGAGATAATAATAAAATTTTTAAAAAAATCACAGCCTGCAAGCGCCATAGAGAATAATGGATAATTTACTTTAATTGTTAATTAAATAACGGTTCCCAACATTTGTTATTTTCTGAACCGCTCACATTTTAAATAACGATTACTACAAAATACCAAGTATGTTTTATCGATTAAAAATACATTAAAGATAAATATTTTTTCTCACATGGTAATGCTCGGGTCTAAGGTATCCTTTTAATTTTAATATATATGGTTCAGGGATTGCTATAGGGTAACCTAGCTGCATATTCAGTGCGATTCCTCTACACGCTATAAAATATTTTTTATTAACTGTTTGGTAGCAAATTAAGCTTTCTTTGCTAGACATTATGTTGTCTCACTATCGTTTCGGTAATATCTGTAATTAATATTTGGAGGCAATTTCACCACCAAACAGTGTCATTAAATATATTACATAATGAAAATTATTAATATACGGTAAAATTGCGTCTTCATTTTTTCATAGCTATTTTATAGTAATTTGAGCTATTAATATATATATATATATAAGTATTTATGTGTTATGAACTAAAAAACAGTTTAAAGATATTTATATAATGATACTTTTCAGTAATATTTCGTTTATAATACAGTGACACAAACGTAATAATTTGTTCAATGAATATACGTTAAGATGTGTAATCATAATATTATTTATAAAATATTGAAAATATATTTCATTGAAATTAAGAGACTCGTTTCATAATCAATTATAAAGAAAATTTATTTTTACATTTTGCGGAGTAGGTGAAAATTAAATTATGCTGTATGAACACAGAATAAGAGATTGAAAAATATATTCCCCCAAATTTTCTTTTCTATCTACTCCGCAAAATTTGTTTCATTGCAATAATTAAATATTTAGAGTTACAAATTCTTTTGCATTCAAATTGAAAAATTTAACATCATTGCTATATAATTAGATCATACTTTGATTTTTAAAACTTCACACTTCGTACTTTTGGTTTGGAATATTTTTAACGATTGTTTAATTTATTGTTGTGAACAATATGATTGTAGTTCTTTAACATTTTAATATTCCACAATGATACTTAAATTAAATTACGATCTTAACGGAAAAGATAACCGCAGGCTAGATAATTTCTCTAAAACTTTTGGCAATATCATTCATGTGGTACATTATGTTGGCCTAACAGTTAACAAAGGGACTTCTTGTAAAGCAACGTAGCCACAACTAAAGTGGCACGACCATTGTTCGGTATTTGGCTTATCATATTTACACCCCTTAAAACAGCTGTGACGCCATTGTTTGCAAAAATTAATACACTTTTCATATTTGTTTCTATTATGAAGTGTTGCGTATGATAAACCTGACGACAATAATTAATTAGCTCCGAAAATCATGATCTTTGGGAATTTCCTTCACATATTATATATAATTAATAAAAACTTTTCCTTAATAATATTTATAGTATATAGTAGTACCATATTAGACTTACCCAATCAACATTATTAGGTAGTTTTTCATTGGGTTCAGAGTTCAGACCTTAAATATCAATTCCTACTTTCCTTTGCAGAAAATGATCGAATATCTTTTAGTACTTACTTTTTATCCTGTATTCTTTCTGCATTATTTTTTAAGCTCCGAAAATGATGATTTTGGAGATTTCGTTCAGATATTTTATATAATTTATTCATATTATTGTTTAAGTTAAATACGATTTTTAATGTATATATACTCACCCAATCAACATTATAAGGTAGTTTTTCATTATGTAGTAAATTGAGACCATTAAATAGTAACTCCTACTTTAATTTTTAGAAAATGACCAAATCTTTTTCATTTTTTATATTTTTATCCTTTATTCTTTTTGAGAGAAATATGGATTGAAAACAGCAAAAGTGCATGTTAAACAGAGCATGTTAAATAAACCTTAAAATTCTATATATGTTATTAATTATATTTTAACTACAAATTAATATTATCACAGCAGATAACATTTAAGTTTTCAAAAATATGCATCAAATAAGTTTCTATTTTTTTAAATATTCCACTCTTCGGTAAATAAACTAAAATGTCTTTTAATTAATTTTTATTAAATGGGGTCGGAACACTGAATCGGCATAATGTAATTTTTTACTTTACTACGAAGGAAGTACACTTATTGGAAACACTCGACATGAATATCCCCGGGCACAGGTAAATAAATATCCACGACGGAAATATCCCTGGAACTCCAAGTATGTCAACGAAAGGTAGGTCGTTATTTGCTTACAGTAGTTTCCGTGATATTAAATCGCTTTAGTTGTGGAGCGGATATCATATACATAATTAGATCGATGGGCATTTGCGCAACTTTACCGTAATTTGTATTCCATCGAGCTTGACAAACAAACCCAATTTCACTTTAATAAGTGGCGCCTATAATAATATGCCTTATCAGTAATATTTCATTGAGTTTAAATCTATTCCTTTTTTTAATTGAATTCAAGTCTTTAGACTTGTTTTAACAACTCATGCTAGTTTAAAAAAGTGCGACTACTAAAACAGAGAAATTTAGAAACTGAATTCGAAACAAATCGTTTGCTAGGCTTTTGAATTTTTTGTTTTTCCATATTAGATAAAATTTCGATTTTTGGCTACCACATTACATTAAAGGAGATATCACCTATATGAAGAATTTTGGAAGACTAAAGTGATTCTTCCAGTAAATTATTTGTAATAATCCGATCATTGTTTCCGATCCTAGACAGTGACATCGCTAAAAGTTATATGTACAATAACTGTTAATTATATATTCCCTAATGACCCGTACCACAATCAGGTAAAAACTTTGAAATTGTTTGTTTATGGAAATTAAATGAAAAAGCTTAATTTTGCAAAATATAATGTGAGTAGCATATTAAAACCAAAGAGTTTTTTTTTATAAACTAAGCAACGTATCTAACCACTTGTTTCTTGTTGTAATAAGCCATATTAAAAGTCTGACTTAATTTAGATTTAGGTTTTTGACACTTAAATTTGTTTTGTCACATTGGAAAAATTGCAATTCTAGGAAATACCAATGGACAGATTGATTCTTAACATGTTATTTGTGATTTTCCTGCATGTTGGAATCTTGCAGGTCGATTGGAATTTTACCCACTTGGATTGAAATTGATGTTTGGCAGTCGTACATAAAATAAATGAATATTTAGAATAAAGTGGGTAATTTTAAAAAATTGGTCAACATTTTTTATATTATGTGAAAAACTAGTATTTTCCACAAGACAAACCCCAAAAATTTAAAATATACATCATTTTTAGTCACAATTCATTGCTGCTATTCAGAAATCCGTTACATATTACATTTTAAAATGTTATATTGATTAATATCACAAAATTTAATTTCTAAAATTTCAAATTTCATCCTAAAATGTTCATATTAATACGTAAGTAAGGAAGTACGAAAATTAGATTTCCTCATTCCCATTGTAAATAACGCAATAAAGGAAAAATATGGGCGGGCGGGCGGATGGTTCCTGGCTTCCTTTGCTCTCTGTATATAATTGATGATGATCATTAGCAACCTGATGTCCTACATCATACGGTGTAATCTAATACTGCGCAAGGAAGGGTTCTTTCTTATTCACTCCGGTTAGTATCAATCACTCGTCAATATTGACTCGCGTATCCGTGAATGATTTACGTTACTTCCATAGTCCAAAAATGTTAGTTTTGAGAGAAACACGTGTACATTCATACACAATTGGATAAGTACTTTTTTCTCTAATCTGTGGTCAGCACTTGTAAAATCAAATCATATACATAAAATTTGCAAGTACCATTATTTATTACGTTTTTCTTATGGAACCCTATTGACATTATAAATTCAAAATTTTGCTTCTTATTAGAGCTTAACTAATCGTTGTCAAATTTAACTTTTATTTGACCTAAGTTATTGTTTTATCTCGGAAAATCATGCAATTCCTTGAAGAATCATAAAAATTTTATTTTTCCGAAATTACAGATGGTGCTACTAGGTGATTAAATTTTTTTTTTCATATAATCTATATGTCTAAAAATTGCAAAGGCTTCTTAAAGATAATTTTTTGGGTTACTCGAAGAACTGTAACTGCCACATGATATTTTGTCTTTGTGTATCCAGAATTATGCAAGAGTGAGTATTCATTTTCTATTACACTTTTAGGTACGCTAATAGTTTCTTTTTTCGGATTTGTGAATATAAGTATTTTCTAAAATTCATTTCTTAATATATTTACGTCTATTTATATGAAGTAGCAAAGAAAACAATTATCTAATTCTATTTCTTAGTTAAATTCTTAAAAAAAAAATTAAATTTATCGTGTCTATTAAAATCAATGAAAAAAATTTCACTTAAAAAAAGAACATACGGTTAAATTAAAGAGAAGAGGTAAACGTGTCTACGGTCTCGTTAAGTAAACAATAGGCAGCGAGATGAATATTATGGATGGAATTTCAACGAGATTAACCAAATGATGATATGCTAATGAACTAATTTTGATACTTCATAACTTTCCTAACCCTCTCAATGCAAAACTTGTATATTTATGTGCCCCATCAAACCAAAGGAGAACAAGTGCGTTTTACAAGTGTACATTACCTTATGTTTGCAAATGACATAATTTTTTTTAATTAATAAGAGTATAGTAGTTTGTATATATCATTTATAGATATCAACGCCGTTCTGAAGTAGCAGACTGCGACTGTCTGCGATTCAATTCAAGCAAATTCTCTGTAGCAAGCAGTATGCAAGTTACTGCAGCGCGATATCGACGCCGTTTTGAAATGGAACGTTGCAACGATCTGTCGCTCAATAAAGCAAATGCACTGTTGAGAGTAGTTTACAAGTTTTGGCAGCGTGATATCGACGCCGTTCTAAAGTGAAGCTTGCAATGATCTGCCGCTCAATTTAAGAAAATGCTATGTAGCGAGTAGTGTGCAAGTTATTGCAACGTGATATTGACGCCGATCTGAAATGGAGCAAGAAAATAGTCCATGGCGAGCTATGGTCGGGCTAGCACTCCCTTCTCTTTGTGGATATATAGGAATAGTCGATCTAGGGGTTAAATTCTATTCAAACCTTACTTTTTTCTGTTATATTAAGGATGTAACGAAAAAGTTATGCCGAAGCTTGGATTTGGGTTGTGTAATGCCAGGGACTTTCATGTTTCTTCAATCAATTTATTTGTTCTAACTTTTGTGGAAAATTAGTTAGATACCAGCTTTAATATTCGGAGTCCAGATAAAACTAATTAATGCCTGCTGATGGAACGTGTTCAAAAACTTTAAAAAAATATTTGCACATTAAACTATATTATTATTTCACTTTGTGTTTCCTACCGGTTTTCTTTTAAAAAAAATTTCAATGTTGAAATCTCACCATTGAATTTAAGAAAAACTTCAATGGTGAAATTTGTCCAATGGTATAGGAAGAAATTTTATGCCTAAAGTTTTTGGAAAAACTCTTAATCTTCGTACCTATTAACTGCTAAGTTACCATCATCCTCTTACTATACTGGCATTTTAAATCGGTATTATATCAAAATTTCCCACTTCTTCATGGTATATAGTTACTTAATGGCTTGACCGTTATTGCACTATAAAGTGTTTGCGATGAGTAAGTCATCGTCAAGTGTTGTAGTTTCCTTTATTTTGTTCAAAGAACAGTTATATCAAACCTTGTTTCGAATAATTATAAAGACCGCTTACGGTATTATTTATCATATAAAAATTGACGCCACAATTTCCTTTCTATTACTAGTATTATTCTAATTATTTGCTTGTTATAAATTTTTGTTCAATTAACATTTTTGTTGCGAAAAATTTAATGCAACTGCAAAAATACAAGTGGTCAAAACATAAAATATAACATACTCGTATACCTGTTAAATAGGAATAGAACATATACAATGAGAGTACGGCCGTAGGGACGTAACTTTTAAATTTACATAAAAGTTCTCCGTATACTTTGAAACTTTTCACAGAATGAAAATATGAAATTTTCTCTGTTCAAGGGTAGAGATTATTTCTATTAAACTTTTTAAAAGTATTAATCGCCTTTTTCACTATGTAAGCATGTTGTGTTGTATATATTTTACCATTTTAATGTCAATAATGTTATTGCATACACATAATAATTTTTTTAATGAAATTTGAAGAAAATAATTTTGAACTGACCTCAATTTACTAAATGCTCTTATTTTTGATATTTCGATTTTTTTAACGTACGAGACTAAAATCTAATAAAAAAAATTGTTTTCAAAGGAGATGCACGTAAAAAATATGTCTATATATATTTATTGGCATATTAGATAAGACTCGTGAGTGGTAGAAATTTTAAAATTCGATAAGGTTCAGTAATACTTCCTAATACATATATACTGCATAGTTCGATGGGATCGGAAAAAAATGTCAAATATCTTATAAGTTTTTTCTCAAGTATTTCAACCAAATTCTGGCAAATTTATTCACAATCGGTTTTAAACGTAAAAGCTATAATGCTTTCGGACGAATAGATAGACGTGACAAAGTGAATTCCTTTGTTAACATTCTACAGAAAACTAAAAAGACAAAAAATATTAAGATTAAAAACCATTTGAACAATTTAGAAACTTTACGTTACAATGTTATTTATGAATGATCCATACATTTGTTAAATACATAATTTTTAACAAAAAATTTAAAAAACATAAATTTTAACCCTACCAAGTAACCGTTGTTTGCAAATGATTTTTACTAGTGTTAAATCAATTGCATTTAATAAAGGAAAATAAAAAAAAAGTTGAAATAAATCTCATCGGCTTTTTCTTCGGCTAACTACATGGTCCTTCATGATTTAATTAAAATCTCTTGAAATGTATCCCACAGCGTATTTGCTCTGAATTAATAGTGTTGCAATAAAAATAATCATTAATTTAAAAATAACTGTTTATGCGGCTTGCTTGTGAATTATATTTATACTGAAAAGCTCTGAGCCACTAATTAGGTTAAAACTATAATGAAATTGAATGGAAAACTATCTGTTAATAAAATATTTGTTTTCATGACAATGTCTCTTATAACGTTCATATTATGAAATTTTGCTTCAATTTTGTTGTGAAATACCATGTTAATTTAATTTATATTGGTGAGGACAAACTTTAATCATATTTTTGGAAAAAAAACGTTAGAATTACCGAACAAATGTTAGAAACATTCGATCCATTTCATAAACTCAAAGATGTAAATATGAAACATTTCAAACAAGTCCTATATATAAAGCAAATGAATCAACAAGATAACATATCGTCTTTGGTCGTACCTTCATTCTTTACCTTGTGACAAATTAATGAGAAAATCCAGGCGGCATATCTGGAGCGATGTTATCATTTGAATTCAGTTTATACATGATATTACGTTTACCCAATTTTCATTTTTTTTCTCAATATTTATAAAGTTACGACGTGTCTCCTTGTAGTTGATTGCGTTATTACTTTTATTGAGTATATATGATGACTAATTAAAAAAATTTACATTTCTCCATTATAGAAAATTGAAAAGTTTATTCGGTTTTGCTTCTGCTAATGCGTAGGCCGTTTTCCTCTAGTGCTTGTTTCTAGTCATAAAGGGTGTTTTCAATTATTTCTGCGTATTTGTCGACCAACACGATGTCGTCGGCATACAGCGTACACCAGCGAAGAGTGCTGTTGCGCTCATATGTGTCTCTTACCAGATTGATGTAGTATTCTGGTATTCCTTGCATCCTCATAGCTTGCCAGACTAACCTACGCGGTATTCTATCATATGCTTTCTCAAGGTCTATGAAAACCATATGAATATCTTCTTTGCTGGCCCTGAGCTTCTCTTAGAGCTCTGTATAACTCTTAGAGCTTGTATTGCATCTATGGTGGCTCTACCTGATGTGAAACCATATTGATTTTCTGATACGGATATAAGATGACTGAGACGGTTGTTTAAGATACGCTCCCAAACTTTTAGCGTGTGAGATGTAACTTGATATCCCTATAATTTCTACAGTTGCTTACTTCCCCTTTGTTCTTATAGAAGAGCACAAAAATGCTACGTCGCCAAGATTCAGAGATTTTGCTGCTGATTAGGATAGCATTGAAAAGTTTTGTCAGCCAAACGTGTCTTGCAAGAGTAAATTCAAGTTTCAGTGGAATCCGGTGATACCATTTTAATTTACAACAAACTTCAACAGTTTTCTTCATAGCGATTAAAAATTTGTTGAAGTATAAATATAATTAGAAACATAACACATAACTCACTTGGAGAAGCATTGCAATACAGCTTTAAAACTTTATTCTATTACTATGTACTTTTCACTTATTCTAATCTTCACTGAAGTTAGTTTGACAAGTAATTTTCAGGTATTCACAACTCATATACTACCCAAATGTCAAGTATAAAATGTTTGACTTAGTTAGTAGTGTCCATATATTATGATGATATAAGTACATAAAAGTTTCTAAAAATGTTTCCAAAAATAAAAAGATTCCTTTCCTTTTAAACATATCGAATATGATTATACTAACGTGTATGAAGAAATAATAAACTTTTAAATATCGATTAAAATATTTTTCTATCATACATAATTGTAACATAAATCTAACCGAGCAAAACGTCAGCTCTAAACCAAAATGACTGAAAAAAACACTAAGAAAAGAAGAAATTAAATCCGTAAACTTTTGTTTTCAAACTTAAATTGTACATACTACGAAATAGTAATAATATAAATGTGTTCATTTTTATTTTTGTGAAAATTTCTATTGCTGAACATCAGTATAATATTGGTATTGCTGAATATCAGTTTTTCCAAAAAAACACTTTCATGCCCTATTTATTTATGCTATAAATTCTCAATACCCAAAAATATTTTGACTAACATGAAGTTTATATAATTTATTACTGCGTTTAGGTACTCAATGAACAATTTTGTGCCATAGACGATAAAAATATATTTCAGTCATATTTTTAAGTTTCTTAATTTAAAAAAAAATAAGTGTTACTACTAAACAGTGCACATGGTTTGCGTAAAAAAATCTTCTCATAATCCTTGCCTGTATATCAGTTCCAGGTTCTAATTCAGGTCGACAAAAGGTGCTTTATATGGTTTGGGTATGCATACCGAATAGGTTCAGAATAATTCCACATTCCCTCTGAAAAATTATTAATATATTGATAATTAAAAAAGCTAGCGTACATTACCAAGATACCAATGAGAAAAAAAATAAATGGAAGCATATCTAACAAATCAATAAATCTTATCTAACACTTTTATCTAGCAACACACTACTGGCTTCTCAGACAGAAGAAACTAGATATCTACTAGAGATTAAAGGAGTAAATTTCAATCAAAGAAACTAACAACATAGTCTATTTTACGCCAATGCAAAAAATTGAACCCAATAATATTATCTTTATGTCTGACTTGAACCACCGTCGAAATTTCCATTACCTTTTGTCATGTGCCACATAATCGCGATACCGCTTTTGCCATATTTTGTTCTTTCATTCTTCTTCTTTAAAATGGCAGTGGGTTAATTAGAATCTGGAGTATTTATTAAAAGTCTTGCACATGTATATTTTAAATCGTAATTCCGCCAAAATACGTAACTGGTTTATTATTTTGACAGAAGTTTCCGACAAAAAACTAACCTTCATTATATTACTGAAGTAACCTTTTAATTCCCTCTTTGGGTGTCCAAAAGTACTGTTTACAGAAATGATTTTATCAATCTGCGTATTTACCGAGAGTATAAATTGCAAAGTATTCGATAATTTTGGGAGATCCCTCCATAATTGTTCAGGCTAAAAATGTAAAAAAAATGGTTAGGAGAAATTTTTTCGAATTTAACTAGAAAACTTTTGCAATAACTTTGTATCTCAGATTTTGAGGCATAATTTTGAGATTTAGTGAAAAATTAACAGAATATTTTGAAATTGTCTAATAGGAATATCTAATATATTTATTTTCTTAACTGTAAAATGCACCTTAAAATGTAAGTAAACCTCTTAGAAACAAGTTTTATTTCAAATTAACACATTTTAATACTTGGATAGATTATTGCTTATAGTATAAAACATTTGACGTTTGCAAGTAATTGATTTGATTCCCAAATTTTATATGTTTAAATAAGTGCGGTATCAATTCTGTGTAAGGCTAAAAGCTCACTTGGTAATTATTCTAAATTATTTATTAAGAAGGGTTAAATTAATACAAAGAAAAATTATCAGAAAAGTTAATTACACGGAGTAATTATTCGTGTTTTATTTTTATTAAAGGATGAATCACGTGGAATAAATGAATATCAATTTATTAGGATGGGTAATGACCAGAATTTATAAATGGTAATTAAATACAGTTCAAGGGTCGGCGTATTGATAAGAATTAATTTGCATAAAACATACGAATTAGAAATAATTACCTAAACAAATTCTAAACATTTCCACCCAAGGTAAGGTAACCATTTTCAGGTAAATTCTACCTAAAGTTTATTTAAAGGGGTACACATCTCTATATGCTTTCCGTTATAGTAAACCAAATTTGCATTTATATAAATTATAAAGTTCTTATTGGATTTTTAGTTTAATTAAATTTTCAAAAATGGCATAAGAACCGCCATTTTAATGGTTTCGTTTTAAAATAGGGCTAATAAGTATATAATTTTTAGCGTTTCATATCTTAAAAGGAAAACTGAGTAAGTACAGTATCACTTATGTTTCCGCCTCTCCATCAGTCTCAGCCATTTTTCTAAGAAACTTATAAAAGGAAAGCCTGATTGTATGATATTGCGGGACCTATTTGTGGAGTAAAACACGGGGTTTACTAATTCAGAGAATTTGTAAAATGGTATGTGTTGTCCATCAAGATATTCAATAAAAGTTATTTTGATCCCAGGCGAATAGAATATAGAAATAAAATTAAACAGAGAATTCGAGTTTCCTTTTACATTTTGGTGCATTTTTATTTAAAATTAAGCTGCGATAAATGTTATTTCTACTAGCGACAAATGTCTCAATGATTATATATTAATCTTAATTGGACAATTTTGGAAATTATATGTTTCCTCTTTCACACCTAGAGGTAATGTCACATTTAATGGGCTATAAAAATAGTGACTTCCAAGAAATTTTTGACGAATGATTTCAATATGTATGCTCATATTAACAAGAAAGAAAAAATATCTTTTTCATGAAAAGAGGCGCTATTCCAGCAAGCTAACAAGTATTTTCTTTGCTGATACTCTAGAAATATTTACATTCATTTATTTAAAAGAAATATGAAATCGAATTAAAATGTTTCATAAATAACTATGCTTTAATAAATTATAGGAAAATAGACATTTATTTATCCACAGAAATATATTTAAAATCCACTTATTTTACATGGGGAAAAAACAGATAAAAGTCATGACATAATAAAAGTATGTATGTTTTAGAGTAGGCGGACTTATATCCTAATTTTTGATCCTAATCTACGTTTAGTGTTGGTATACATAAAAAATTATTAAAACCAAAGTAATTAAAATGGTAAAAAAATTATAGTTTTAATTTAACAAAAAAATAGAAGAAGATTAAAAATAGAAACAACAACGGTAGAGTAACATGAAATTGTAACAATAGTAAATGAATAAAAATTTACTTAACAGTTATAAATCAGTCTTCACAAGGTGTGTGTAGCAGTGTATGAATACCTGCATTAGTATAAGCTGTGGGAAGGTGAAAGGGCGCAGAGCTACGGGTCGATCGTCTAGGCACATGAAACTACAGTTGGTTTACAATGTCTGAACAATCATAACAAATATTGTACGGCATTATTGTTCCCATTTTTAGAAGCCTGCTATATAGTGTGCTTTATTTATATAGAAAAATTTCCTTAGCGCAACCCAGCAATGCATAGATCCATGTGCTGATTTGCTCCACACGAGTGTCAAAATTTAGAATAAAAAATATAATTCCAAAATCATATATATCGTGAACAGTCCTAAATGAAATAACAAAAATATTAGAGAGTAGTGAATGGCCTATCTTAATTGAAGGGAAAGAAATAAAACTGAAGAAGTTACGTAAAAGGTATTTTCGATTAATTACAATCTGACGCAACAAAAAATCTTCGCAAAAATCAATTTTATGATGTACCAAACTTAGTAGTAATTATTAGAAATAGACATTGTTTTATTTTTTCTATACACATGCCTCTCGTTGAGAGAACGTAATCAAAATAAATAATTGGACAATTATTCAAAAAAGACTCACAAATGAAATTACAGAATTCATATTAATCCGTTTCGTAAATTTATCATTAAATTTTTTTTTAAATTCAAAAATTTTGAAAGTTAGCTATGACGAAATCTTTACTGAATTAATATATATAATGAAACTGTATAATTTTCCTGTCCATTCAATATTGGAATTGACTTAAGGTAATGTTTAGTTTCCTTTCATGGGAATCGGTTCACCGAATTTTAAATTTTCAAAAATTAATTTGCATTGCAAGTAAAACAACGAAAAAAAGCACCAAGTGAGTCAACGTGTAGTAATTATACATACAGACGTGTAGTGTATATATTCAAATCAATAGATGGCGATACGTATACTTCAAATCACGAAATAAAATTTTCCACTCGGATATACGGTCGCAAAATGGGCATGGCCAAAAGTGAATTATGGGGTGAAGCGGAATTGGTGTTTAAGAAGAAATTTGAACCAATTTTATTTTTCTACTTCATTGATTGTACGTACAATGAAATTTTTAAACTGATGTATCTGCACTTTGACGGTATTTCGGAAAAAATAGAACAAAAAATGTAGTTTTACATTGTTCGTCGTTTTATCTACGAGGTTGTTTATTTGTTCGTGCGTAAGACAAGATCAGCTAAAAGAGTTTCGATGAAATTTCTACTTGTAAATGTTATTGAGTCTAATAATAAATAGGTTAAATATTTCATCATTAGAAAAAAAATATGCCAATATGACTTTCAATAAATGTGACTTACTTCAAAAAAGTTTATTTTTATATATATATATATATATATATATATATATATATATATATATAATTAATGTATTTACGTGTTTTAATAACAAGTAATCTTAATAATATTTTATAAAGATCTACAACATAGATTTATTACTCTTAGTGTATTAAGTCTTTGGTCTATACGTGTACGAAATTATAAACAGACATATTTGCCATAATTATTTTGTGTTATTAATCAATTCATGTTTTAATTTTGCGTCAAAACTTTTTGATGTCAAATAAAAACCGCCAAACTGTTTGATATCAAATAAATTTTGCATTTATCTTCATAACTGTTATTATTTATTTTGTTGCAAAATTAAATATAAATTGAAATTTAAAAATTATTGATAAAATCATTATCGTACTTCGTTTTTTTTTAACTTATGGAAGTTAATGCGTTTTTTTTGTTGGGATAAGTCAACACAAGTCAAAAAAAGGATCGCTTGCATGTCTCTTGGCCATTCTTTTATATTTATAAAATAACTTTTCCTATAATACGCAAAGTATTTTGTATCTGTATATTGTGATTAAGAATCACTGCCTAATATTAATAAATTCGTCTCATCATTTAATATTTATTCCGGAATAAATATATAAATGATGAGACGAATTTATTAATCGGAATCGGATGAAATCTTTCTGTACACAAATGTTACATTTTCATCAAAAGTGAGAAGCAATTACTACGAAGGACAAAAATACGATTTCCAGTCAACATTCACTATTTTCATAACATTTGCCAGTTGATTCCTTAAGAAAAATGTGGCACAAAAGTGAAAGAACGCCGGTAAGTTTTCATGAACCAGGGGTCATACACACGGAAAACGGATAAAATTACGTTACATTTTTGTTGTAATTTCCCAAAATATTCAAATATTCACTCAAAAATATTTAAATTTGAGAGGAAACAAACAAACAAATCTTCTTTTTTAATAATTACATCATGTGGCATACCATTTAAAAGAGAAATTTTATTGAAAATCTTAATTATTTTTTAGAGCATCTTACATAGAATTTTTCTATAGTTATTATGGATAATATACAGGCCGATTTTCTCAGAATATGTTTCACATGGAAACTTGATATTTGGATATGAAGAATATAAATCACTAAGTAATATTTATAAATATTTTTATAGTAATTTTATAGCGGGGAAATGAAATATTCTAAGCTTTGTAGGTTCAGATGGGTTCAGTGTGTCACTTTGTGGTTGGATGAAGACTAATAATGATTTCTACTTTTCATTTTTCAAAATTTAAAGTGGAGTGTTTCAAGCAATATTACTAAAGGTGTCTGCAAATAATATATTGCTAATTTCAAAGTAGTAAAATAAAATTTATGAAAAAAAAACAAAAGTATCAAAAGTGCACTAAAAAGTGCCTTTCACAGACATAAAATTATCGTAAATTCCTCATGAACTATCAAATGTAAAACAATGCTTTAATTTCTTAATAAACTTTATATAAACTTCTAGCAATGCTTTTTTCATAATTTAGAAGAAACAAATTTATTGCATATTTTTGGAACTATATTATTGTGTATAAAATTATGATAAAAAATCATTTTGAAATCCTTTTAATCATTCCTGCAATTAATAATGCCTCTAAAATTTTCATATTCGTTAGAAAAAATATTTAGCTGCTCGAGAAATGTATTAAACTTATATTTTATTGAAATAATCTAGTTAAAAACCAATAAAAATGAAATTTTTATACTCCCTATCGGTAACTTTTCTATTAATAATTCCTGCAATTATCCTTGCCTTTGAGATTTATGTAAATATTTACTAAGGCAATGTAAAGATTATATAATACTTTTATTTTTCTATGGTATTTAAACAAAATATTGGCCCTAAAATTATTTAAATAACCTTTTTCAGACAAATAACTTTTATGTTTTTGAAAAATCCATAATGTACTCGTAATAGTGGGAGCAAGAAAAAAATAAATTGTTGGATTAAAAAATTAATAATTGTTTGACGACCAACATGTTTTTGTTAAATGTATTTTGGGTAATAAATATAATTTGGCCTTAAATATAGATTAATATACAATTTTAAAACTGTTATATCAATATATGTAAAATATATTCTCATTCAAAATTTATGTATTTAAAACTACAAAAATTTTAGCGATATAAAGGCTCCCCCGAAACTAATTTTCATCAGCATTTTATTTAAAACAGAAATACAAGATTTACCATCTAGGGTATTAAAAACAAATGATTTAAATGAATAAAAAAATATTTTTACAATGTTCATAAGTCACTACAAACGACAATCAAGTGTGATTCTTTTTCAATTCATATGGAAATATTAAAGTAGTCGAAAACATATAAAAAATTAGTAAACAAAAAGTCGAAGGTGATTCCATTTTTCCGCTTCATAAAAATAGGTTTTCCAAAGGAAGTAAATTAAAAGAAGCTAATTTTTGCTCTCACGTAGAGTTTTTCTTCTTGTTTTACACGGGTTAAAACTTTGTGGGAGGATGCTCCCGCAGGTTTCAAACCAATTACCCATTGCTGCTGCTCATAATCCAGTACCCTCTCAACACTTTGTCTTTACTAGATAACATTTTCATATGATTTCGGAATTAGTGTGAAGAGCTGGATTATGTTCTCAAAATGCTTCCTTTTATTTATAAGAACTACTAATATATTATCACGCTCTGCTGAGTTCAACAGGATTTTTCGGAAATTAAATCATACTATTCCATAACACATATTGTCACTATTCGGTTTACGCGTTAACTTACTGAGATGGATTCATTCGTATTTAGCAAATATAAAGTATCGCGTCACAAATAATGAATTGACATCTGGCAAACATCTATAAAGACACGCCTGTGTATCTAAACCCGACAAAAATCTATATATTTATTAATAGCTTAAGCAACTATTTATTTCATTCTGAATACCTTATGTTGGCAGAATATTATAAAATTTTTAGTACCACAGAAAACTGTCCATATATGGCATAACTAATAAATCATAAATGAAAAAGATTCTTACAGCAGCTTAGAAACTTTACTTTTGACTGTTATTTGTCAGCTGTAAAAGTGTTAAATTGATTTATAATATTAAATTATTCGTACATTAAAAATATGTTCCGCAGGGATGATGCACTGAATCAACAATGTTACTAGTTTGAAAGGAACATAATTATTTTCATCTTCATCTCGGCCACTACTTTCTTATTTAGATTTAAAAATTGTACGTTATTAAATTAAAAATTTATAGGGATTTAATGTGAAACAATTTAATATTGCTTTTTGTTTAAATCTAAATGCAACATATATTATTCGAGTTTCTAAAACGTATCACTGAACTGTATTAATTTGAAAATTTTCAACTATATTTCTGACAAAAAATCAAGAAATGCAGATAAATTACGTCACAAAACTGCAGAAGTAACTTAATTTTCTGACAAATAACCTGATTTAAAAATGAGACGTTGCAAAATACGTTCCAATTAAGAAAGAAATGAATCAAAAAACCACAGATCGTCCCTGGTCGTAATTTTATTCTTTACTTCGTTTCAAATAAACCAAAAAAGTGAGGAAAAGCATCTCACATAATATTATTGAGTTTATACGTGATTATATTTGTAGAATTTTTATTTCTTTTTCCTCGCTTATAAACTTGCATCATAACTATATGCTGTGACTCGCAATAATTTCACTCTTGTTTGGAATAAAATTTTAATAACAAACCACTTTCAAACTCTATTTTTTTATCTTACAGTTGATTTTTCAGTTGGGTGGGTAATAATAACGAAGTTTGTCTTGCAATAGTACATGTAAGATGGAGAGTCTCGCAGATGCAGACGAAACAAACTATTTAAGACACGTGTTTATCATAATTATTTACAATAATAACTAACATGATAAAATAGGAACCTGACTTTTTACAATATATTACAGATTAAGGTCTCTGAAAATTTATTATCTTGGCAGGCATTCAATCAAAGTTGAGGCAAGCAATATAAAGTGAAGGCGCCATTAGTAAAAAATAATGTTGAATTCGTGCAGAACTAAATTTAGATATTTATCCCATTTCAAACTTGCATAACATAGATAACAGCAACTAAAACAAACCTGCAATACATTTTTTTAAGTGCGCTTGGTCTTATCCTTCTAGAGATGAAATAGTTGGATGGATCTCACAATCTCTGCCCATTCTTGAATATTGCGCAACTATTACTTCTTTCTACCATCATCCATTATTCTTCGAGAGCCCGTATCTGTTATGCCTGTATAATGCCCAGATAAACAACTGTTTGATTTAATGATATGCAAAAGCTTGCGTTTCTGTCCAACTCGAATTATCTTCATTAGTGACTTCTGATTCCAAGATGTAGTTTACTGAAACCTTCCTTAATATCTCAGGCCGCGAATCTGCATAGAAGTATTGGACCGATATAGCATTAGAAAAGACGAATTTGAAGTGGGATGTTAAAGCTACGTTTGTACAAAAATAACATTGCACAATAGTATATTTTATATCATCAAGGTTTCAATTAAATGATGATATTGGCCTAATGTAAAGAAAAACTTGAGGTTATTTATGTCACTACAGAATAGATAGGTTTTAATATTACGTTTGAAGCTAAAATGTGCAGTTTTAGCTTCAGTCGTAAATGTTTTCCATTAAAATATAAGCACCCGAATAGTTGTCAAAAACATGAGCAATTACACTTTATTATACAAAAAATGTTTCACATTATTACAAATATCATCCGAATGAATTATTACAGAATTATTATTTTTGACTATTATAGGCTAATACTAGTGAGCATGACGGTAACTTATGTTCAGCACATTCCATTGAAGCCAACTGAAAACCATATTAAACGTCACTACGTCGAGATTGTTCATATTACTTCGAACTTTTTTGAACTTTTTGAAGCTAGATAGTAACGAAGAACACGAAAGGAAATAATTAAAGAGCATTTTATTAAAAGGACACGAGAAACTTTAAGAAATTAGTTCAGTGTGTAAAATAAAATATTTCTACATATATACGTACATATATATGTATATATATACATATATATATATATATGAATACATATATATGCATATATATATATATATATGTATATATATATATATATTTATATATATACACACATAATGGTCATAGCTTTATTTAAATGTCTTCCCGTTTTTTCGAAATGACGGTTTGTGATTTGGCTCTAGAGAGTCTATACTTTTATTATATTGTATGAGAGTGGGAGGGGGCGGGGGGGTGACGAGTCTTGGAAGGACCCTGAGACAACCCAGGGGAAACGGTGGACTTAAAATGAAGATCCAAATAAATTACTGTACGTATCTTAGTACTCAAAAAGATATGTTTCTGCGGTTTTGAGGCAAATTTTTCAATCAACGGGAACATTTTTTTATCTCAGTTGTACAGTGTAATGGGCAATTGCGTAAAACATGTATATAAATCCATTATTTGTAGACGAGTAACAGGCACTGGTTCACCCATGGAATTCGGCTGAGCATTTCGACCACCTGGATGTTGAGAATATATCAATAGCTTCTTTGAGAAATGAGAACCCATAACTGAAGCTGATTCAGAAAGGGCAAGCACCTCTATTAAATGATTTATTTCTTTTACCATATTAAGCAGTTCAGCAGATACCTCTACTATATGTCAGTTAAGAATCAAGAATTTTAAATGATTCATTACTTAAGTTTAAATTAATATCTTTATATTAATTTAAACTTTATATTAATTTAAACACATTTTGGGTAAGAAATCTTTTAATAAGTGTATGCCGAATAATCACTAGCCGGTAATTACAGAATTTATTAGCATTATGTAGAATAAATTAACATAAATCCATTGCTCGAGGATAACCAGAATTTATAAATAATAATAAAGGTGCTACTGAAATATTGGTCTGTTGACGGGAATCAATAATATCTAAGACAATTAATAATATTGAAGACAATTTACAAATTAGAAATAATTTCATAGAAAAAGTATTATTCCAGGTTGCACGATAATTTTAACACTTGAATGAACTAACATTGATTTATTTGACTTTACATTAATATTTTAGAAATTTATCAACCCGTTAAAGTAACGTAGAAAAATAGTCACGTGCATTTAATGAGTTGATAAATAATGGGGTCCCAAAAATTGTTTGGAAATGGTACAATTATTTATGCTTACATTATGACAAATTAAATTCTATGATAAATTAAAAATTATTAAAAAGTATTTTTTATTTTTACCTTTGAATGAGTTTGTTTTGTTGGTGATAATTTTGAAATATTTTTAATTTGTTTAGTGAAAAGAAAAAAAAATCAGTTTAAACTGTTTCATAAATAAATATGTAGATTTTAAGCACGTACTTATGTAGACATACAGTTGGACTCATACGTATTTTTAATATGTATATAACTTCCTTTCTGTAATTTTGTGAAACTCAAGTTCGGTTTTCTGTTAAGTCAGAAAACGAGGTCACCAAATATACAATTAAAAGAAAAATAGATTAAGCGACTTAAAGATTAATACATTATTTTAATTTTTCTTTAATATGCTATATAATATTTAATTTTTCTATAAATATGTCGAGAAATAAATAAAATAAACCATATGACAATCAAGAATGCTACATAGTAGCGGGAGAATATATCAACTTGAAAAAGGTAATTGGAACTCTGAAATAAATTGGCAAAACCAGTATATTTACTATACTGAAGCTCCGTTAAAATTCAGAAAATTATATGTTTAATTTGTCTGTGAAATACTAGATTCGATTTTATTTTTCTCGAACAAAAACCTATCTTTCTCTGATGGTGTACAAATAATATGTACTTTCAAATTTTCTTTTATCAACAGAAATGGAAAAAATGGATTTTACAATAATCTATAAATTTATTTACTAAAAATAATATAGGGTCCGAATTTTATATTAAATGAAATTTAATTTTCCATTATGCAATGAAATATTTATTGTTACATTTTGGAAAATCGAAAAATTTACATACTCACAAATAATTAACAGATACAGAATATTTTCCATTTCGTAAATTTTATCAAAGTTTAAAATTTCTTACATTTTAATTTTTCTAAAATCTTCACATGGTTTTATATTATTATTTTGCGATACCCTCTAATCTCTGTCTCAAATTGTCGTATTTACATTTTTAAATTTTCAAGAGATATTTTATTGTGAAATTTATTTTAATTTTATTTTATTCTCCTGTTTTCTAACTCCATAAAATAAGTTTAGGCAAGAGTTAATATTTATTTTACTATTAAAATAAAACAATACAAAAAAATATGGACAGTACTCTGTTTGAATCTTTCGTAAGTTGCTGATGCGTTTACGTAAAATCGGGAATAAAAAATAATCCACACGAGTCCAATAAAATACCGAGACCCTACCTCTTGGCTGCAGCACGCGTTTTTCTTTATCATATATTTCCAAAAATCGTCTAGTTTATTTACCAAAGTATTCGTGGGATTGTGTTTGTCAGTAGGCAATATTAGCAAATGGGAAAAATAATTTTCTTTCCGAGGGAAACTTGGATAATTGAATTATTCCCATATAAATACATCGATAATAAGACGAATTTTTCAATTAAAAGTTATTATATTTTCTGTGAAATATTGACAAAATTTTATTCCTTATCTTTCTTAAACAGATTGTTATTTTCGACTCATAATATCACTCGTAATATTGTGGAATCGATTGTTATAAAAGCAATTCATTTGACGGCCAATATATTTGAAGAAATACATTTTGCCTAATAATAATACGTACGCACATATATAAAAAAGGACAATTTTTTTGGAGCTAAATATCGGTGAGCGATGTGAAGTCTCCTGCAATTTCCTTCTAGGCTGTGAAAGGGAATGGACATAAACACATAAGATAGTTATTTTATAATAATATTCATAATTCACTATGATCGAAAACTAAGTGAGATTCTCTTTGTTTTCATATGGAAATGTGGAAGTCGTAGAAGCTACGGAAAGTGGAAAGCGTATGAAAAAGTATTGAACATAAACGTCCGTCGGAGTCGATTTTATCCATTCATAACTAGGCTACCGCCTTGTTTTATGCGCCCTGAGCAGTTTGTGGAAATATGCTCCCCACGGGTTTAAGCCCAATTTCCTGTTGTCGCTATCCTTGTTCTAGTTTTTTCTTTATTCTGGTAATATTTCCATGGAATTTATATTTTATTGTACGAGGACCAAGATATTTTTCTTGAGACAGCTCAAGAAAAATATAATTTGGTCACGGAAAATACAAGCATATTTTCTCTTATTCATGAACTTCGTTTCTCTATGAAAGAAGTTAAATTTTGTTTTTGATGTATATTACATTTTGTTGCCAAATTTCTTCAGATTATATTTTTAGTCTTATGATCCATAGTATGACTTAACATTCATCGTTTTTCCCTA
This sequence comes from Druceiella hillmani, assembly GCA_039881145.1. Classification (NCBI taxonomy): domain Eukaryota; kingdom Metazoa; phylum Arthropoda; class Insecta; order Lepidoptera; family Hepialidae; genus Druceiella; species Druceiella hillmani. The sequence continues at coordinate 3,794,367 of JAYKKI010000117.1, forward strand.
TGGTAATAAATCTCACTATATTAAACTTTTCATATACCAAAATGCTCATAACTTTCCGTGGGTTCCCTCCATGATTTATGTATAACAATTCTTTAAAATTTCAAAATATGAAAGAGTGTGTTGGCATAAAAAAAGAGTAAAGCCAATAATACTCTAAAATTTGGATTTGAAGTGGGCGTCAAATGGTTGGCAACAGTGTCCCTCTCTGGTCTATCTGATTCATACAAACCATTGATTATAGCGATTGATAGTTTTGTATGAAGATAAACGCAAACTTGATCAAGGCAAATAATTCATAAGGCGTTAAAACAAATGACGGTAAAACGAATGATTTGACAATCAATCAATGTTTTAAGAGAAAAGGTTATAAAAAAAGTTCTCAGAAAAACTGTGTGATTTTAATAAGTTTGCCTCAAATTTCAAAGGCGAATGCACCGACTATGACTGAATTTGCAGTCATTTATGCTTATACACACCTGTTGTTGTTTATTGCTGCATTAAAGATAATTTAGTTTGTGTTAGAGTGGAATTTAAACTAAATTTGATATGTAAATTGAACAAATGACAATAAAAAAACGAGCAACTAGATGCTGCATTCAACTGCCATATCTGTATCTACGCTGATGACTTGCTTCTATTTTCAAAAGAGGGAAAACGTCATAAAATTAAGTAATTAAAGTTCACCGTAAAGAATATCAAAATTTTTTTAAACTTTTTCATAAATCTATAAAAAAAAAAATAAATATAGTTCCGTGGTAAGAGTCATATATTTAAAATCAATATTACTTTCTTTATGCTGTTACGTAAAAAAATACGTTGGTTTTTATATTACGATCATAAGAAAAACATAACCAAATAATTGACTCCTATGATGCGTTAAACTCAAAGCAGTTAGTTGGCTTAGATATTAGTTTATTTTACTTATACGAGTACCGTTGCCTTTCGTCAAAGTTCGTAATAAAAATAATTGATACGACAAGGACGCAAGATAACGGGTACGTAGAAATGGGAGAACATAACGACATAAATATTAATAAGAAATCGGAAGCAAATATTGTAACCGGGTGATGTTTTAAAAAATCGTACGGTACATTTGTTTGTGGAATGCTGGAATACTTTCCAATAGATTTTTCTTAATCGAAATCTCAATTTTCCTTTCACACACAATACTTCTTTTCACGTACAATATTTGCTGCAATTTTCATTTACGTACAGGTATATTGTTTAAAGGCTGTCGAATATAATAAAATATTCGACAGCCTTTAAACAATGCATATGTTTATTTACTATCAAATTACAAAAAAATCAGCTTATTTTCAACCTACAATGTTTTTTAACTCTTGAGTATTTTTTGAGAATAATAAAATTCACCTAATGAAATATTGATTTTCATGCATCGATTCTCATCCATTTCCTAAACAAATTGTTACTCTTTAATATAGAACAGACAATTTTCCTTTGAAATATATTTTATAATTTTCTTACTCAACGAACTACATTTAGGTAACTGCTTTTATATTTTTTTTATTACAATGAAACCATCGATAAAGTTGTTATCAGTACTTTATTATTCGTTTGGCAATATATTTTCTTTGATGGAGCACAATGTTATCTTAAAATTGTCTTTCGTTGCGTTGTTTAGGTAGATATATACCTAGTTTAACTTCTTTCATATTATGATGTTCATGATAATATTCTTAATAAAATATTACTTTGAACAGAAAGGCTTGGAAACGCAAATTGTAGAATTTGAATTTGAACTGGAACTATTTATACTAAAGGTAAAGGTGAAATGCATATACTCTCTCAACATACATAATCGATGAAGATTTTGTCTGTACCGCTATGATAGGTATTAATAAGTGTATCGCTCATGGGATTGTTTCAAACTTATAGTATTGAAGCATTCTAAAGAGAATGATTATACAATTTAACACAAAAGAAAAACATATGAGAAAATATTTTTTTAATAATATTTGTGTGAAAGAGAGAGAAGCAAAAAAAATATAAATGTCTTGCGATATCGTTGACTTTTATTTCTGAGATATATACAAGTTAACATAAATAACCCTTTTCGCAATTTTCATATCAATATCTTTTAAAAAAGTAACTGTGGAAACTGCTGTAATGACAAGAATTGCCATCCAAAATTTTAGTTTTTTTCTGTTTCAGTTTCAAGTAAAGCCCGATTTCAGTTTTCGAGTAAAGCCCGATTTCAATTTCAAGTAAACCTCGATTTATTAGATTTAAAATAAAGAGACTGCGACATAATATTAGAGTTCAAGAAGCACAAAATATTCTGAACTATGTTTAGATGACAGTCCTGAATTTTGCCTATGCAGGCGGTATCCTAATTTTTAATTATTCGAATAACTAGACTAAATTTTATACATTATTAACGCGCATACTATAAACCTACATTTACACAGCAAAATTGATTTAATTGTCCTAATTGGGAGAAATTGCGATTAAAATTGTAATTTATTTTCTCTAGTTATAAAACGAATATAAATGGTATATTCGTCAACAGTCTGTTTTCGACTAATGCTGGACAAACGCCTCTCCCATTACGCATATCGTTGCATTAATGATAAATCCCATAATCGCCACACTGGATGGGCGGTTTGACAATCATAGCGCGTAGCTTCTCTCATTAATAGCATTGCTGCCTGTCACTAATCTGCTACAGTTTGGCTACGCGATCCGCTCGACGAACGGCCGAGAAGCGAACTCGGGGAACAGTAAGCCTGTTATCAATCCAACATACTAAACCAGTTATATTAATAATTCAATAATGTTATGTCCGCTAATTTTCCACATACATTTGTCATTTATTTATCTTATCTTTTAGGTTTACAATAAAACCATTACTTCTCTCTAAATTTAAGCAATAAACTCTTACACAAGGTTTTTATATTTTGCAAAGTTCCACAAAAACACTGGTTTTGAGTTTATTCAATAATTGTCCTTTCATTGGGTATAACTTTTTATTAAAAAAAACTTCTTATTTGTAATTTGTAATATAAAAAAAGAAAAGACCGATAGTTAAGTAAGCAATAATAATTAGACGTTCAGTATTTGTTTTGAAATATATTTTGCGTAATAAACGTAATGTAACCTTCCATTCCGCAGAGTTTCATTTTCATTACCATTTTATTCAAAATGTATGCATGAGATTAACATTTAGAGTATCAAAAGCAGTCAACAATAATGTATGAAAAAGTTATATTATCACACCGTTCATAAGTTGCTACGGTCGGAAACCAAACGAAATTCGTTCTCACTTCTTATGGAAATGTCGAACTCGCTAAGAGAGTAGAAAACGTGTTGAACCTGTAGGCAACGTAAATAATTTCCAAGTTGATTGTATTTTTCCTGTTGGAATTTCTCCAGAGTATGACATTAATCTTTGTTTTTTGACCACAATATTATATTTTATTATAAATTATATACTCACATATATCAGTTATAATAATATATATACACAATTAAATGAAACTACGTGATGTAGCATTATTTCTACTTTCTTTAATTTCTTTACCACGACCTAGGTTTCATTGTATTACAACATCTTCAGGTAGGATATTAGCAAAGATGATCAATCTTTGCTAATATCCCACCTGAAGATGTTGTAATACAACGAAACCTAGGTCGTGGTAAAGAAATTAAAGATAGTAGAAATAATACTACATCACGTAGTTTCATTTAATTGTGAATAATGAATTTCTACAAAATTAACGCCAAATATATTCAATATCAAAAAAATATTTATATAAAATTTCATTCTTAATATTGTTTATTTGTTAATATCTATTTGACAATGTTTCGTATCACCAGTAGATAATTGGTGACATAAGTTAGCCGTATATTTATAAAGCTCTTCTTGATATCGATTCTTATTTTTTTATACTTCTGTTCCTCATCACCTAATAAAAAAGAAAAATCTTCAGGGATAATACCACATTATTCTTCTTGATAATTGATTGATAATTTAAATTTTTTTTCAATGGTATGACATCTTTTATATCAAAACAATGCCAAGTCGTAGACCAGATTTTCTTTCGAAAAAAATACAGAAAGTAACGCAAACCTCACTATTTTCTTTCAATCTTCTTCAATTTTCAATCAGTTATCAATTCGTTCGATAATTTTGTCAATTTTTTTAGTGATACTTGTTGCAGAGGAGGGAATACAAAGATTTTTAAACGTTTTCCGGAAAATTTTTAAATAAATTTTATAAAAACGAACGAAATCTTTTTTTTTTATAAAAACGAACGAAATCTTTTTAAATTTGTGCTCAGTAATCTTTCATTTGACACACCATATCAAAGTAATTTGTCCCCAAAAGCAACCTTCGTTTTTTGTTTAGTTTTTTGAATGATGGTTTTGGAAGACAGTGACTTTTGAGTAATTTCGAAAAAATATTAAACAAATTTATTTGTGTACTCAACAAGCTTCTGCGAATTTGGTTTATTTTGTTTTTCTTGTCTCTCAATGATAAATAAATATTTTTTTAGGTATTTGAAATCGATATAATTTTTCGTATTCACTTTCCTAAAAAAATATGTTAATTTTATTTACAACGGCGTATAAATTATATACTCAATTTTATTTTTAAAGCGCAAGTACGTAGATTGAGAGATAGAAAAAGTCAACCTAAAAAGAACAGCAGAATATTAATTTCAAGAGCAATATTAAAATAGACACGGTCTCGTTAAATCAGCAATATGTAGAAAGCGGAGAATAAAATGTAGAATATTTTGATGAGATCAACAAAATGAAGATTATCTTTAATACCTAGCTGACGAACAGTGGTATAAGGTATATCCATAGCCTGTACCGTCCTAAAGATGCCACTCGATACCCACAAAATGGAGGCAAACGCGCAAAATGTTACTTATCTATATGCAAACATGATTGGAATATTGTGAAATCATTTTAATAAATATCTAGTTAACATGCTTTAAATTTTTTTTAAACCTTTCAATACTAGAATAGTTCATTTATAATCCCATAAACCCAAAGCATCATACAAAACATTTTTTTATATCTTGCTGTATTTTAATAAAGGAAAACTCATAACAAACCTTGTTGTTATAATTACAAAGATTACTCACAACTCATCTTTCAAAAAATAGGGACAACCATATTTCCCCTTTAAATTTTATCTTTACAGTGAACTTTATTTTCTTTAAATTGAATCCACGTTATTACCCTGAACCAAATAATATACAAACGAAAATACAAACTACCAAAACTGCATATAAATAAAGCTATTAAAGGCAAATAGAACTCACACTATTTTGATACAGACTGACGTGCGAACGTAACTTGTATTTAATTTAGTATTTAAGGACAAACGCTTATATAAATATAAAGCTTTCATATTTTAGGGAAGAAGTTATATATATTATAGATTTTATAAAAAAATTATCCAATTTTCCTCATGTAAGTTTTAATAAGTAATGATAAAAGTTGAACAAATTATTTTGAATTTAGTGTATTTATCAAATACCCTTATTTTTAATGTTTTTCAGATATATAATACGCGTAATTATTAAATGACTTAAAGGCGATTTGAGATACTTGCTCTTATGGGTATATTGTAAAGGAACCCGTAACACAAGTTGTTACTAGATATTTTGACAGCATATTATATTCTCGACGGGATTCATGAGATATTACTTGACATTTTTAATTTCACTTTACATACTCGATGAGATTCTCGAAAAATAGTCGAAGGTATCAACGAGGTACTACTAGACATGTTTAATGGCACTCTAATTATTTGATGGTACCCATGTGAGATTACTCGATATTCGCTGATGATAAGCAGCTGCACAAATTCTTTTGTGTGGGAGATGAAAACAGGGAGAGTGAAAATATTAATGAAAATCTTATAAAAATCTGGAATTGGTCTTGTAAACATATATCATTTTTAAACCCTTCCAAATCCTGTTTTCTAATTACGGGAAGTAAGGTTGATGTAGTAAGATTAGAAAAACTGAATCTTGCCGTAAATGGGCAGTCCATTTCTTTGCTGAAACTCGTCAAGGATCTAGGCATCATAATAGACTCACAGCTGAAATTTCATGAACACGTATCCGCAAAAATTAAATGTTGCTTTATGTGCCTCAAAACTCTACACAGATACCGTCTTATCTCTCTGTTCCCGTTAGGAAAATTCTAGTTGAGAGTCTCATTCTTCCTGTATTCGACTATGGTGATATCGTATACGGCCCCGTCTACTTTCGAAAGCAGCCAATTCAAACCAAAAGATTCAAAATGCATGCCTGAGTTTTTGTTTCCGCATGCCGTGACGATCCCATGTATCACTCTATTTAAATGAGCACGGGATGCTCTGAATGCCCAATCCTTGCAGTTATCACACTTTCTGCTTTTTGCGTAGCCTTTTCACAACAAAGGATCAGAAATATCTTTACGACATATTATACTTGTCCGGCAGTGGTCATCGCCACGTGACGCGCGCCAAAGACCGACATCTCTTAGTCCTGGAACATCGCACAACCGGTTATCGGCGAAGTTTTAAATTTGCTGCAACTAAAATTGGAATGACCTCCCTCCGCCCCTAAAGACCACTAGATTCATGACTACTTTTAAAGGATTAATCCTTGAGTGGCTTTTGACCCAGTAAATGTAAGCGGAAGAAAGGAAAAATATCGGCAGTTCAAAATCATTTCATTTTAATTACATTTATTATTAGTACCTTCTTTTCTCTCTCTCTCTCTCTCTCTCTCTATATATATATATATATATATATATATGTGTATGTATATATATATATATATATATATACATATATATATATATATATATATATATATATATATATATATATATATATATTGTGTATGTATGTGTGTGTGTATATCAACAGGTGCTAGCTATAAACTGACCGCGCCGGTTGTGCTTATAGCATAATTGCACTAATCGAGCCGAAAAAATCGAATAATGAAAGTTGAAATTAAGGCGTGTAATTGAAATTTTATTTTGTCATTAGGTATAAGAGAATTTTTGTACATACCTTTTATTTTACCTGTCATATTTTCTATTTTCAAAAAAATGATTATTATTTTTATTATATTTTTGAATGTCTTTCAAAAAAGTTAGTACAACGAACGGATAATTCAATAGGTGTGTATTGAAAACTTTAAGAATTCTTCTTTTTTCTTTAATTTTATTGTTTACATCAAAACATCTTATGTAATATTTCTTAATAGTGTGGAAATATTATCAGTTTCTAAGTCACGCTGTTGTACTGTGTTAATTTAATTTATATTGACCATAAAATATTTCTATATTTTTATCGCATTTCCGGTATAAAATGAAGCCTCTTTTTTGTCTCATAATTTAAAAATATAAATATAAGACTAGTCAATCGAGTGCTGTATATGAAGGACATGAGTCAACAAAACGACAGACCGTCTTTGTTGTAACTTCATCGTTTACTTTGTGTGAAATAAATGAGAAAACTCAGGCGAACACCTCGGGCAATATTAAGATTAGTATTAAGTTACAAGGTTACATTTGTAGAGTTTTTGTTTTCATTTTTTATCCTTGCTTACAAACTTTTTCGTTTTCTACTTGCGTTAATTTTTCACTTACCCGGAATATAATGTAATAAATCTTCATATTCCCTATCTTCAACTATTTATCCCGGGCCTTATTTCTCTGTATTTCTCAGAAGGGTGTACAACAATATTGAACATTTCTAGCAATGTAAGACAGTAGGTGTTTGTATATGTGAGTTGGAGGGTATCTCAAAATACGGGAAACTAAATCAATTTACCATAAATTATTAATTTTTGGGTATAAATAACATAGGTGTAAATAAAATATTTTATAATGCAGAACGTAATAATTTGTTTGAAAATTTTCACTTTATCGACTTATAAATATGCGTGATAGTGTGATCAGTAAAATATGATTTTTTTTAAATTCCTGTCAACTAACAATCATGAAATATTTCTAATATGGATAATTCATATTGGTCCCATATGGGACTTATTTAAATAAGTGATTTAATAAAATAATTTCAATATGACCTAAATTACAATAGTATTTATATTAACCCGTCGAAGTCTCGTTAATGAAAAATAAGGAAAATTATTTGAATTTAAATGTTTATTAAAATATTTGTGTCTTAATTTTTTTGAAAAATTAGAGAAGATAAAGTGCACATAACTTTAAAGCCGGGATGCTGTTAAAAAAGGACGTACGGATGGACGAATATAACGATGTAATAAGGGTTTCTCATTGCAATAAGGCAGATTAAAATTTCGCTATTAATTTAAACCACATTCTCTAGTTTACTTTTTAAATTACTACAGAATTAGATAACAAACCTTGCCTCCGTTTTGACGCTTGTGAACCGATTCCAGTTTGGTTGCCAGTTTTGCTGCACAAGAAATAATCAACTGAACTTAGTAATATTACATTCATATCATTACATAAAATTATGCAATTTTTTAAATCATCCAAAGCATCAACAATTTGATAAGTTTCGTTCATTCGCTTATTGTCATATGCACCTTCATAACGATGTAATTTTTATTAGGTTTTTTCATTATTCCCTTATAAAATAGTAATTTGCTATCTGAATTTGTAAAATACGTGAGGATTTATAACAAACGTCTTATACATATTTTTTTTTTACTTCGCATTGAAATGTTATTAAGCTACACTCGACCCGTACGCTACTTAAAAATTTATGATAAAAACAAAACCTTCATAGTAATTACTAGCGAATTAATTTTTTCTACGTTTGGATTGACCAAAGTAATTTGATTGACCAGAAACCGGTTTATTTTGCATAGTAAAGAGGAGATCCGCATGTCTAGCAAATATAAGACCACAATTAAATGAAACTACGTGATGTAGTATTATTTCTACTTTGTTTAATTTCTTTAAAATAGAAAAAGTTATTGAATAAAGGAGAAAACTGAAATTTACCGTAAAAAATAATTAATTATTAAAGTATTTAGTGTATCAGATAAAAAATTAATGATCTAATTAACGATAGAAATATTATCGCTTTGTGTAAATTGCTTTGTGAATAAATAAATTTTACGATACTCAAAAACATTAACTCATTGGTGGAATAACCGTAGACTTCAAGTTCATTCAAGATCAAATTTAAACTGGATTCTTTAGTCATAATATTTTGTAAATAGGTAACCTGATACATGTCAGATGGAAGGAAAATTTGGACGAAATATTTTGCGCTGTCAAAGAAACATCATTACTTCACTTGAGAAAAATATAAATGAAACAAGCATTCTTCAAAAAATTAAATATTTCATTTTCTGGATTGTAAACAAGTTTTAAAATGGAAAATATACTCGTAATACTTACATTCTCCCGAATTCTCCTTATATTTTTCCTGTTATTATGATGTCCCGTTATTATATTTCCTTATGATTGTCATATCGTTTGTTTTCATCACGTTGGCATATCGTATATTTTTCTTATGTAACCTTGATCATCACGTTGTCATATCGTATATTTTTCTTATGGAGCCATTTTAATAAAAAAATAAAGGAGTTTATGAATCTAATAACTACCTTTATGTTTGCTACGTCAGGGAAATTATTTTTTTCCTGTAATTGCTTTATTGGCATCAGATTATGAAAAAAAGAAAATGAAACGTGTCTTTTATATATTTACACAAGAGGTAATATCGACTTTCAAAAGTATTTATATGCCTAATTTTGTTCATATGAAATATTATTTATCGTACACGTATGCGAAGGAGTGAATATAAGCTCACTGTAAAAACTTCTAAAAAACATGAACGAACTAGGCTTTCTTCAAATAAAATTTTCGAACAAGTCGTAAGAAATTATTGAAGTTGAATTCAGATTTATTTCTTATGATTTAATATTCAGAAAATAAATTTATTTTCTTAATAATATTGCGATCCAATTGAAGCATTACTTTCAACGTAAGAACTATTAAACTCGAAGTTTTGAGTAGAAGTTGAAACTAGTTACGGTACACATAAGGAAAATCATTTAATATGTCCAGTCAACATAATAATATACCGTTCGAAAAGACCTCGATAACCTAAAAAACTGGTTACACTGGATAAAATAGGGAGAATAGCATATCAAAGACCTTTTTCTAATGACCGATCTACATAAGTTTAATACATTTGAGTTAAAAGAATCCTCACGTAACCATTCCTTCATAAGTCATATATCTATTTTGTAGGATTATACTTTAAATTTAATATTCCGGTGTTTTAATAAGGTATTAACGTTTCTATATTGGTCAGATTAGTTAAGAATTAAAAAAAATATTACACGGAAAGGTATAAAGAAACCGCAAAGTATGATTGAGAATTTAATTGCTGAATTCAAGGAGCTAAACCTAATATGTAATGAGTTGACTCTCGAAATAGATTAAACATTTTCAAATAATTTAGCTTAAAAATATATTATTCGTAGACATGGTAAAATTTTCTTAATTACAGTATAATTAACTTAGAAAACTATTTTCAAAAGTAATGCACTTGTTGACAAAATGCGCAGCTCTGATCTCTAAAAGAATGTGTAGTGTGTAAACACTATGGCGTGCCAAAATAAATAATAAATATTTTACATGTAATGAATCTACTTTACCTAGTGGCAATATCACAATTAAGCCATATAATGATAATGAAATCATCCAGTAAATAAGAATATTATATGAATCGTTTTATCCTATGATGAAACATTTTTTCAGCGTCTCACAAAAACGCCCCAATCTCTCATACTTTCAGTAATATAGCAACTAACAGTTTGCGTCTTTCATTTTAATATTTACAAGTCCCTACTGCTTCTATTATAAATGATGCTCTGTCATTTTCAAGACGGTTGGATAATACAAAACCCGAAAGGCAGCGAACAACATTCGCTAACTTGATATGCGCGGCGTAAAAATGAAAGCGTAATCATAATTAAAAAACTTTATCAGCAACGTAAGCGGATTTATTTATGTTTAGGGCTTTATATTAGAAAAAAATCTGCGGAATATCGAACTGTACACCAAAGAGATCTATTCTATTTTAGAGAAGCTTTATTTTGCATCTCGTTTATCTCGAAAAGCATATAGTCATATCGATGTTGTAAGTGTGATATAGATATTACTGTTGAAAACTCCCTAGAATTTAAGGGGCGAAATTTACTACGTGAAAAATATATTTTTGGAATTTATTATATAACATTTATCGAGAATAAAAATGTTAAACTATTGTCTTTTCTATAATAATTATCTAATACTTCCTTCAATTCTGAAATTAGACAACAACAATTCTTCTTTGTTTGAGGATTCCAATCCAGAATCGGTTTGGCAACATGATAACGAGTTATTATCTGAGCTTATAATCGAACAATTCTATTTTTGTTATTATGGGGCAAATTGTACTGTTTAAACACAACTTTCTAAAATGTCAATTCGGACTAAGTTATTATGCAAATATATTTAACACAGCTATTGACGAAGACGTGGAATCACAATATAAGTTTTCTCGCTATGCTCTTTAACTCTTTCTCACATAACAGCACAATTTTAACAATAGACTGAAATATTTTGGGTTTAACTCTGCATGTCAATTTCCAAGACTATCACATAAGGCAATGTTACCGCAAATTACTCTATCCGTAATGATTCCCGGAGCGATACCTTCTTTAACTCCTATATTCCCCATATATGTATATTGATGGACGCGGTCCATTTCCTCTCCATAAGAGACCTCGTTTCTTGACTTTTAGAAAACCAGTGATTATTTAAAATTTTAAAATTTATGTAATGATCGTGGAAATACAATTGAATTTTACAGAATGGAATGTATAAGAAATTAAATTAAAACGTGAATAGTTGTCGGTCTTGAATGTGATTTATATTAAACATCGCAACATACTAAGTCTCTGTTATTACAATTTTTTTTAATCTATCGTTACACAATATCTGAAATTAATATCAAGAAATGTATTTTAAATTTAATTAAATAATTTTGCAAGAAAATGGAAAATTACTAAGTTTAAATAAATTTTCGTAACTGTTAAATTATAAGATAGTAATATCTTCCTTCAATTTGTTGAGTGCAGCTGAATATGAATGTACCCTGAATCCTTTCGGTGTTGGTCATTTAATTTGTCATGTATTTTTAATGTATACGGCAATCAAAGCGGTTAATGATAGTACTAGAGATAAAACGTCAATTTTAAAATTCATTTAGTTTGAATGATATCTTTCAATTATTTTGTTGTAATACTTTGAGTTTAATAGTGTTCATAGTATAATTTCGAAGTATCCCTAATAATTTGTCATATCCCAATCACTAAACTATAAATTATATTTTATAATAATAGTGCCAATTCCAATATCTTAAAATTGTTATGTAATCAGGCCGGCTAGCAAGTTTTTATGTTTTAAAAATTTGCATTCGAATTAAATGGCAAAAGAAATTGATTGAGGGGTACATTAATTGATTTATCGGTTATATTGCTTTTTTAAATAGTAGTTTTTTAACAGTAGCTATAATTCGTTCTAATCTTACAGTTAGATGTTTTATTTAAAATTATTTCGTTTATTCACTTCCATAATAAGAGTGATCAATTTTTACATAGGATTTATTTAAACTGACTTATGGTCTTTTATTTGTAGATTACAAAGTAATTAGGTTGTATTATTTAGGTAGTGAAAAATTTTCGATAAATATCGAATACTTTGACGGATTTATCGATTTATTTACATTGTGATATATAACACAATATAAAGTATCAAAGATATTTCTAAAATAAAATAATTTTATGTACTAATGAAACAGAGAGTATATATGTATATATATATATATATATATATATATATATATTTATATATATATCATTATACAAGTGTTCTGTGTATAAAGCTGAGTAAAAAATTATTAGAAACGATGTGAAAAATCTCAACTGTTTCTAAAAAGAAAAACACGATAAAGTTTCGATTACCACGACAAAAGAATTTACATACTTTTACAGCAAGACGCTTCAAATAGATTCTGTTTGATGCACATAATCAACTGTATGTGTAAATTATAGTAGACATGTTTCTTTAGACCTGCATATACCAATTATGAACGCAAAGTGTTCTCAAAATGTTTGTTTTTTCCCCACTTGTTTTGTTTGTGTAAGGTTGGGTTAGTCTTAGTCTTTTGATTCTTATTTTTATTTTGAAACTTTATTTGTTATATTATGTAAAAAACTGAATAAATATACTTTTACGTATTCAGCCATTTTTTTACTATTATAAGATATCAGAAAAGATGCACAGTAATGTCTTACATATTAGAGAAACCTCTTTACACAAAACTCTAAAATATTAAATGGGAAATATTTTTTTATGAAAAAAAGTTTTATTTTAACTGTACTAAAAATGAGTAAAAAATCTTATAAAAACGATTAAAAGGGGCTTTAAAATATTTATCGTCACATATATACTTTATTAGCCTTGACTTCATTATTATCATCATATCTTTTACAAGAAACAAGTATGCGTACCAAGTTTCAAGTCTCTTGCCCATTGGTAAATGAAATATCCATTAAAAATTTTGTGGCAAACAGAAAGAAAAATAAAGCAAGTTGCACAACAATTTTTAATATTCAAATAACTAGGTAATTTCTGAAATATAGGCCCAGATAAATTTCTAATTTTACCGTTATTCTGTTTTGCGGCAAAACATTGAAACATTTCTCAATTTGTTTTTATTATAATTTATATCGGAGCGATAAATAGATATTATATTAATTTTAACCTTATTGAGAACGAGGTACAATTCAGGAAAATGGGGACATTCTCATCGAGTGATATGAATATTTCCAGGCACAGTTCACACCAAAAAATTCTGCAAAAGGTGGTTGGTTATTTACTTAAAGTAATTAGAGTCACACTTCATTAGCGTAATGGGCGTAATGGACCGCTTTACCACAATTTGTATTTCTCATGATCTTAAGAAACAAACAAACCCAATTCCACTCTAATAAATTACATATACAATACTATTCATCCTTAGTCATGTTATATTGAAATGAAATTTAAGTCTTCTTTAACTTAACCTTAAGGTATTATGACTTATTTTAAGAAGTTACGCCAGTCAACAGAAACAAGCCAACAATGAAAACATAGAAGTTTGGAAGGTAAAATAATGTGGTCTTTCATGATTCTATAGTTTCTCTGCAATATATATATATATATATATATATATATATATATATATATATGTATATATAAATATATTTATATATATATATATATATATATATATATATATATGTATATATAAATATATTTATATATATATATATATATATATATATATATATGTATATATATAAAGTTTTGTATACTACTTTACCGAATAACCCAAAGGCAAGTTCGAAGCAATTGTGCTAGCCTAATTTTTATATTATTAATTTTAACAAATTATTTTCAAACATGACGTTTCATTTAATATCTGTCTCCAAATCATTGTAAAATGTTTAATTTTTCACCCCGAACGAAATGGAAATCCTCGGCCACCATATTATCTAAGTCGCGACGTCGACGTCACTCGTCTAAGGATAACTGGAAGATTAATAAAACTCTGACAATACCACATTTCTGATTCGAGACAGAATATCTGATTTCGGTAATTAGATTATGTCTCTCTAAAATTAATATCTGGGCACATTCCCTGATCACATAAATACTTACGTTTATTTATTGATAAATACGTTATCATCTTTGGCTTGTGGATATTTCACCCACTTCCCGTAATTGGTTAAAAACGTCTACGTCTTGTGTTTCTGGAGACTGAAAAGTAACATTTTATTTGGAAAAATACAGGAAAAGATTTCATAATTGAAACAATACATTTTTCCACTTGTTGCTTTTCCCCTAAGCGATAATAAAATTCTAAGTTCGTTCTGATTTAGATTTCTAATGACTTGACTATTTACCAGTATTGAATAAAGAGTAGTTATTCTACAAAAATTAACTACTAGGAAGGTTAATTTCAAATGTACTTTTTTTTGTTCTCTTGCCTGTTAGAATCTTGTAAATTAATGAAAACTTACGCACAAGTGTTGAAATGTGTTATATGTGATCTCAGCTAAAATATTTACATTTTCAGAATTAAGTTACACATAGAGATACATTAACAATCTTAACTTATGCTGAACGAATCAGTAAAAAGGAAGTACTAAGATTCGTATTGTGAATTTATTGATATAAATATTTCCATTAATCTACTGCTAATGGGCAATTATTTAATTCTCTAATATTTTGAAGAGTACGTCAAAATTATCTTTTTATATAATGGAAAATTCCTGCATTTTCCGTCAGACAAATAGCAACACTACAAGATCGAGTGACTAAATATAAGAACTTTAATTTTAGAATATTTCAAGTCGATTGCTTATAATTTTTTACCAGATTCGTTAAATGATAAATAAATGATAACCATTGTAAATCACTGTTGTAGTAAGGAAATGAGGGTTTAAATTTCCAAGTTAGCATTATAACTAATGCGATTAAGTAAAAAAGTGAGCGCACGGACGTGTTATAAGTATTTGCCGCTATAGAGCGCTTTCTTCGCTCTCCGCGTACAACGGATGTTGATCATTAATAACTGACACCTACATCATATGGCGTAATCTAGTGCAGTGCAGAAAAAACCCTTCCTTATTCACTCCTATCAGTATAAATATTCTCGTCAATATTTGCTTGTGAATACCAAAATGATTTATGTTCTTTCTTTAGTCCATGTATGTTAGTTTTTGAAACATATGTATGTACAATATTCAGTTCATAATGTTGAAAATATTTTTTTCTCTTAGACATCTCGTCAGCAACTTGAACCATCACATTATATATATATATATATATATATATATATATATATATATGTATATATATACATAATCATTGCTAATACCATAAATGCGAAGCGTAGTTTATTTTAAGGAAAATAATCATTATCAAACATTGCATATATTTGACCCACATTACTGCAAGTATGGTTTTTTATTTCAAATTCAACAAGAGCGAAGTGGGTTAACTAAAAATCGTATTTTGTGCCGATATTAAATATTATGGTTAATGCGTGCAATTACTTTTTAGAATATTCCAAATTTATGTAAATGTTTACATTCAATTATAAAAATATTTTCGTGAATTTTGGTTCAAAATATCGTTAAAATGATTTGTTAGATTTTATTTTTCAAATACAAATACATGCAATAAAATATATGAAAAAGTGAATATCAAAATACAATATAGGTTTTAATCCACGAAGATGAACGTAAAGATGATAGTTGTCGCATTAAATAACACAATGTCGCGTTAAATACAAGATGTGAAATGACATATTCCAATAAGATCAGTATCCAAAAGGATAGGGAGAAATGTAAGATTATAACAGTCGCGTTAAATAAGCCGTAGGTATAGGATTATGAAATGATATATTTCAATGAGGTCAGTATGGAAAAGATAGGAAGCAATGTTAATATTTGAACTTATTTGGAACCTCGCTTAACAAAAATATATTTATTATTTTTGAAAAATATTACGTGAACCACCACAAATTACAACACCTATAGCGTAAAAACATGTAAACTTAAAAGTAATGTAATTTGATATAATTAAGCCCACTTTTACATAATTTATATTTTTTACGTATATTACATCCGAATTTTCACCACCATTTCATAATAATGAAATGTTAATTAAAAATCATACATTCGTAATTTTGACGAAGAAAAACAGGATGTCAAATTGTTTATATTAGGTATTAATCTTCCAATAATATATTTGTCGGAAAATGCAACTTTACGAATTATTCTTGAGTAGTAAGACATTTAAACTGTTCAAAATTATACAAAATGCATCATGATTCATTCAGATTATTTAACTTCTTTAATTATAATACTTAAGTCTATTCATCGTGACGGCAATAAAAATGGATGAATGGATATTTCCCCAATGAAATCATAAACTAACATATCTACTCCTCATATTTTTCACAAGCATAGGCATTTGAGCTATTAATTTAAAAAAGTCGATAAAAATATTCCCCTAATAATACCATACATGACAAAATGAAACGAAAAGTATGGAGATATATTGAATAATTTTTTTTCTGACCAAGTACAATTATTTCCGAAAAATCATGAATATTATAACAAATCGCATAAAAACTTTACATCTAACTGCAACGTAAGCATTTCGAATTCGGAAAGAGTGCTACTGCTTTTGTTTACTAGATCTTGTAGTAAAAAAATATTAGTATTAAGTGAGTATCTATATTATTTTTTAAAATTTACTGAAAGAACTTGCATTAAAACATAAAATATATGACTTTTCAATAAGCACAAATTAGTACGTTGACATCTTTCTTACTTAACTGGATACTACATTGTTTAAATGCTGATATTACAAATGTCTTGAAAGAGTTTGTATCTCATCTCTCTCCTCCGTAAATGAAAATATTTTCAATATTATTTTGACATTTTTTAAATATGATAAAAGTATTAAAACCGTAACATTAAAGTAATATTTTTAAACCATAATTAAAATAAAATTAAATCTGGGCTGCAGTTCAAAATATTTATGTTTGTTTATTAACTTAACACGATCTATGGCATATCGATAGTTTCATTAAATGTTGGTTAATATTTTTCTTATCATATGCAGAAGCAAACTTAAACAAATAGAGAGAAAAACAATGAAACAAAATTTATTGGCGTTGTATCGAGATTATAACGTCCCATTTTTTCCCTGAGATTCTATGGTCTACAAGATCAAACATTCTGTTAAAATCTCTCTGACTGTTTTTGTACGACGTATGTACAAAACAGAAATTAACAAACGTTTTATGATAGTCTTCTACCAAATAATTTTGACCAAAAAAGAGCAATATTTGCAATTCTTTGCACCCTGTCTATAACATGGAAAACGTTACGTAATAGTTTATGCTATAAATTCCATGTGTAAGAGATACTGACATCGATAACGCATTTGTTTTTATGTTCTAATAGTTTACGAAACAAAACGATATGAAAATAGGTATCTGAGAAACTATTTGTACTTCATAATAAATTGATTTATCCAAAAATTGTGGAATAATTATGCACTCATATTTATTCAATAATTTTAAGGAAAAAAGAATTTATATTTTTAGCTACGTTTGTAGTTAGAATTTAGACACGAGGATTTTTTAGGAAAAAAAAATTCCTTCCTAAATTCCAATCCGGCACTTCCTCGAACATACTTTACCGCTAATATCTTATTTGAAGAAGAATTAAAATAAAAATAATCATATTATGTATTTTTATAAATTCCAATTTATTTATAAAAATAATGATAAAGACTGGTAATTTTTAGATATGTAGCTACATCTCATGTATTATCTAAACGCTAATTTTAAATTTGTTAGCCCAAGCAGACGTATATAAACAAAATTAGCTGATAATCACCTTAAACGTCCCCATAAACATTTGCCATGTTAAATGATTAATGTTTTAATTAGCTTCTTATTGTTTCTACTATTCTCTATAAAGAGCGATAACTGCAAGTAAACCTCAGCAGTTTACATCCCTTCTTATAATAACAGCCTGTGCTAATATAGTCGGACGGAATATTTAACTGCAAAAATAATGTTTATGTATCTGTAAATTTAAAATAGAAAAACCTTTTCTTTTATATTAATAATATTTGAACAAAAGTATATCAGTACGCACTAATAAATAATAACCTTTTAAATACCGGATGAACTCTACTTTCTTACGTCTAAATTGGTTAGGTAACTGTAAAAGAATGAAATATTAGCTCTTTACCCAAGAGGTCCCTAAAAAACAAATACTGTGACAGACAGACGATTTAAATTTATTAGTTTTAGTCATCGCATTTCCGATGCGAAATACCAGAAAATAATAATAACACAAAAATACTTTCTAATTTTTAAGAAAATCTCTAATTTTACCACTTGTCTCCAAATCATTAAATAATGAACAATATAAATATAAGTGTTAAGTGAAAATATAATAATAGAGTACGCTTTAGATTTAATAAGGTTAATAAAATATTTTAAAGCTACATAGAAGTGCAGTGTACTAGTAATTTTTTTACCTTAAACATGTTTTTAAGTACATAGGCAACCCTCACAACACAACTTCTATTCATCATTAACGGATTTTTTTAATTTGTTTTAGTTAATATATAAATAATAAAATTATAATAATATAAATATCAAAATATTAAACTTAGTTTTTGCGGAAAACGTAAGGCAAAAACAATGAAATTTTGTATTGGAATGAGTATATAGATATGCATTTTTTGCAATGATAAGAACAGAAAAAATATTTTTTAAATAATTTTGGGGGAGGTAGATTTAATGTAAAATACACTAAACATAACCACTTGCCCCCAAATCCTTTAATAATTAAAAATATAACTAGTAGTTCAAAATAAAATACTAGTGTACGTTTTAGATTTAACAATGTTAATAAAATATTTTTAAGCAGCTACATAGAAATATCTCGAAAAAGTAAATCTTTTAACTATAATATGTACGTAAGCACATAAGCAACCTTCGTAGTACAATTGCCATCAATGATTAACAGGTGTTTAAAACTTTTGCGAACCCATGTTCAAAATACTATTCTCAATGATTAATTATTGATTTCTATATTAACATCGAACAAACGAATTTGAGTAAGAAAAACTTAAATACATTTATACCGAATTATCACTGGTGGTTTATGTTCATTAAGGAACGTATTAGGCGGAATGAATAAACATGAATTAATTAATATTCTCGAGGGATAACTAGAATTTATAAATATTTATGAAGGGCACATCTGAAACGTCGGCATATAGATTAGAATTAAATGAATTACACCTTGGACTAAATACGAGTGGGAATATGTTACATGTACAAACCCTAAACTTCCTCATCCTAGGTTACATCCTAGGTAGAAACTTTTTCATATTGGTATTTAAGGAAATTCTGTTCGAGATTTAGTAAAAGCAAGATATGTTTGTATGTTTTTCGTCATAGTTAACGTAACTTCTATTATGTAAATATTTTAAATCATTTATTAATTTAATGATAACGGTTGTATTTATGCCATAGAACTAATAAGTTAAACAACAGCTTTTAGTTATATTAAGTTATAATAAAAATAATTTATCGTAATTTTTGGAAATGTTTCCGACGAATAGGAATTATTAGATTATGAAAATTATTCCCAGTTAATGAATTGAAGAAGTATTAGCCTTCGTTAGGTCTAAATTAAATTTAAACAATAAACGAATATTAAAAAAAATAAGAAATGTCTATAGAGACATAAAGCTTGTGTATATATGTTAATATATTACACCTCAGTTCCCCCATATCAAACAATCTAATATATGTATCATATGAAGTCAAACCATTCTAATATATGTATCAGGCCTATTACAACTTTCTTAAAAACTAAGAGATTCAGGTCAATATCAAGTTTACCTAGAGTTTAATTTGTTTCCCTAATTTTGTTTTACGTTTCCTTTTTAACTTTAAATAAATTTCTGACAAATTTCTGACAACTTTAGAGACGGAATGAACATTTTTTACGTGTTTTCGGTAATATTTCTAAAATAATATTCCATAAAATTCTATTTAAAAATAGTTTTAATCTCCGTATATCTTTCAACTGATATCAGTAGAAATTAAAACTTTTTACTTCTTTGCAAATTTCCAAATAAATATTTCTGAGTATCAACTATTGATATTTGTACAGGTTTTAGTAAAATATGTTTTGTTATCTATTATTATACTAATAAATTTTGCTGAGTATTAACTACTGATATTATAATTTAAATTAAAAAAAATATAGCTGTGATAGACTGGTAGTATGGACAGGTACGTTATAGAATAAAGGTTGTTTCTCCATTTTTGAGATACGTGATTTTAAAATGGGGGAAGAAAATTTATGAACTAGATTCATCAGTAATTGGAAAAGCAGTATAATATAAAATTTATGACGCACAAAACGCTGTGAGCCATTTTTTTACAACAGACGTGAAAATTGCTCTTAGTAAAAAGAGTTTAGCCCTGATTTCTATCACACTCTCACATACGCCATGTTCAATGTTCCTAACTGAAAGTTTATTTGAAACTAATTTTAAACTTTGTTAAGCTACACAAATCAAGAACGTCATAGGGAAATATATTTAATTGCCGAAATAATTCTTTGTACTGGAACATCGTTGAGTTGCTGTTTTATATATTGCTTTTTTCCATTTTCTTCACAATTGAATTTAAACAATAAAAGTGTTATATTATTTCTGAAAATTTTTAAGGAAATAATGATTTTATTAATTCTAAATATTTATTCCATTGTCGGATATAATTTGTTTTGTTGCGAAATAGTTAAATTAAATGTTTGTACTGTAATTTCGGTGACCTTTCCACACCGAATTGTTTTATATCTTATTCTCCGCGTTTTCTTTGCAAATGAGTTAGGTGAATTAAAGGTTACAAAATTTTTGTAAAATACTAACCAAATATAGACTCCTGTAGTTTTCTTTGGGTATTTTATAAAATTTGTATTTGTTATTAAACAACCAAAGTAATTGTTAAACTGTCCTTTCTATATATAATGTTTTATATCTTGTTCTTTATATTTTCTCTAAAAATAAGCAGAGTCAATATAAACATTAAAAAATTTATTTAAAATTCTAAGAAAATACCATCTCCTTGAGCTTTCTTTGCACTTTTTGAGCCGTTATTTTCCTTTCAAATACAATTTGCTTTTGTTGTTTAAAAATAAATAATGTTTTACATTCGTTACATTTTTATCAAAAATAGATAGATTGTTAGATAAGCAATTTATTTGTAAAATATGATTTGCGTAATAAATATAATGTAGAGTTATTTAAAACACTAAATATGATTATTTTATAACAACCTGTGTAAAATACACAAAACAAAAAGAATCATTCGAAATTACTACAGCCCATATGCACTACACATGCTCAAGACTGTCAGTTAGACGTATTGACAGTTAAAAACGAATTTTTCTTTCTCAGTGACTGTCAGTCAAATCAGAACCAGAGTCTGCTTTATCCACCAAGCGCTTTTGCACGGACCAACCCTTAAAATATTCAGAAAAAATATGCTTTTAACTGTCAATAAATCTGACTGAGAGTCCTGACCGTGTGTGTTGCATTCGGGCGTTAACGAGTAGCAATTGAAAATCTTCGCAGCACTTCATTTCAATAAGGGTCCATACAATAATCTTAAATATATTATTATAATTTTAGATAGTTTTAAAAGCAACTAACATATTTATATATAAAACATTATTTTACGACAATCTTCATAAGCTGCGAAGCCGAAAACAATGTGAGATTCGCTTTCACTTTATATAGAGATGGGAACCCGTAGAAGCTAAGGAGAGGGGAAAGCATTTGAAAATATAGTGAACATAAACATCTTCTGTAGGCGATTTTATTACTCCATCTCAACAAAAAATACCATTTTATTTATTAAATAAATGAAAAGTTAATTTTTTCCTTCACCTCGAGTTTTGCGTCTTCTATTACGGAGAGTGAACGTTGTAGGGGGAGATGTTCCTGCAGGTTATAAAGCCAATTTCTTGTTACTTTTACCCTTGCTCTATTGCTCCCTTATTACATTGTATTTGTTAGATAATATTTGTGGCTTTTCTTCTTGAAAAGAGTCAACTTTTCTTTGTGGAAAAAAATATTATATCATCTTTGATTTATGCTTTAGCTTCTTTCTGACTAAATTAATAAAATTTATTGAAACGTTTTATTTTTTGGTGCTGAACATGTTCAAAGTATTATACTTTGTATTTCAATTTTGATTTCATTTTGACTACAATGGTTACGATAGGTGATATGCCTATATTATTTAATAAAGGTAGGAAGTCTGAGTCATAAAACATTCAGTCAAGTACAAGTTGTACCTGTATGATTACCATTTCTTCCGATGAAGTATATATCATATATATATATATATATATATATATATATATATATATATATATATATGTATATATATATATATATATATATATATATATATGTATATATCATGGTTTACCACAAAAAATAGTCATTAGTCAAAAAGTTTCTTTGTTATGAAAATAGAAACTTCAACTCTCGCTTTAAACACTATAGTATTATCATTTTGTCTTACCACAGATGACAAAAAGAGAGAAAGATTGCTTTGAGATAAGAATAGTAATATTTATCAAAAGCGAGTTTATTGTTGAAATTATCAGTTTGTTATCTATTCGATAAAGTATCTAAACTTCTCTATTGGGCCAAACGGACCTTTCCGGCTGTCTCAAATCCAATATATTTAATGTTAGAGATATTTCATTAAATTTCTGTCTACGAATTAAATTTCTCTCTTCTATTTTTTTTTTAAAATGGTGTCAAATACACCATTTTTAAAAAAATATGATATTGCATACCCAACTCTCTTTAAGGTAAAAAGAAATACAGTAAGTAAAGCAAATTTTAAAATTTTCGTTCAACCTACGTTTTTCTTGAAATATTTGTGAATTATTTAAATTTTTTTATTGGTACTTTCAGAGAACAAAAGGTACAAACAATTTCGCATATTTTTCCCGATAACAGAAACAAATGGCCTTACTATGCTCGACAAACCACCTCAAGTTTGGTTTTCTATTTATTTCACATTCTGCAAGAACGAGAGAGCAACCGAAAATCATCTTTTGTGCCACGTGTCTACAAAGACAATTTTTTTTAAATTTTACATTTAAACTTTAAAACGCGCAAATACTTTTTTCGAAATTATTATTTCGTGTTAATTTTTGTATTTGCTTTTAAATATATTTACATTTATTTTATGCGCAACACCTAAAAACTAAACTCAAAAACAGCACCAAACATTTCAAAACTAACGTTAAGGTGACAGGCGTGACAGGCAGGCAGTATGAAATTACCGATATTTTAACGAGATCAACAAAATAAAAATAAACCCCCAAGTACCATGACAACGATATTGCTATGTAAACTCATTTTGAAATCCACCCTACGTATATGATATATTATTTACAACATAACATACAAGAAAATACCTCAAATATCGTTCGTATTATAAAATGTCGCCTTAGTATTTTTTTATAATCGTATCGCCGTGCAGGGTTTATTCAATTATATGGCAATATATATGGCGAGAACAAGTTTCGCGTTTTTATATTTTTATCGTACTTTTTGTAATGAAGAAACCGATTTAAATTACATTACTAGGAATAGTAGTATCTTAGTATATATATATATATATATATATATATATATATATATATATATATATATATATATATATATATATATATATATGTATAACATGGTAAATCAAGTCTTAGATATGAAGGAAAGGAAACAGCAAAAAAAAGAGATCATGCTCATCCTTTATCTTATATCAAATAAATGAGGAAACTCAGGCGAAGCACCTCAGGCAATATTAAGATAAGTAGTAACTTCAAAAATGATTACGTTTACGGAGTTTTCATTTTTTTCTCTTCGCTTCTAAACTTGTGACCTGATTACTTGCAGCAAGTTGTGTTGATTTTCTCTTGCTTATAATTTAATGCAAGTAATAAAAAACTTTATATCTTTATTTATTTTTCTAAATCTGTCCTTGATTTCTGAACATTTATCGTAAGGTGTGCTTTGCAGGAGCATAATTGAGTATAGTCCCTCCTATAGGACTGAAACAAATTCAGTTAACCACATATGTCAACAAAATTTCTTGACACATGTAACTAATTTTTTTCAGTGTAAATATTATATTTTTTAGCACGGAAAATAAATATATCTTTGAAAATTGTTCGACTTGGTTGTTTTCAATGAAGCGAGTTAACTTAAATTTAAATCTATCTATGGAACCAGTTGTACGTCATATTGAAACATAAATATGAAGAACTTTTTAATATTACTTTGACAATATTCAATCTACATAGTAATAAATAAAATTACCTAATTTTTATTCACAACTACATGAAAATACGTGATGTAGTATTATATCTTCTTTATTTAAATTAATAACCGCCACCTAGCTTTCGTTCTGTGACAACATCTGCAAGTGGGCAATTTTAAGAGATCTCTTCACATTGTCCACCTGAAGATGATGCCATAAAATGAAACCTAGGTCGGGTTAATAATTTAAATAAGCTAGGTATAATACTATGTCACGTAGTTTCATTTAGATGTTAAAAAAATTAGGTAATAATGAATTTCTACGCTATGTATATTCAATAAATAAAATACTTTTAAAAAACTGACTTTAAAATAAGAGGAACTAAAAAGTGAACAATTATTAACTCAAAAAAGGGCCTAATTACTCGTGATCTAAAACTATGTTACTTATTTTTAAAATCGATTCGAGCACCGTCGATCGATTTAGAGAAAGGTAAAATTGTATAGAGTAAATAACCTCTTTATGAAACTATTTCTTATTGCGAGTACATTACAAGTTAAGGTTTTAAATTTACATTACAAATTAAGTCAAATTATAAATTTGTTTAGATTGATCGACCCTGCTCACACCGACATCAGAAACGAGTAAATTATTTTTTTGTTGTGAACAAGTAGTGTGAATGTGGGTACACATTGAGTTAATAATTTGTTTACTTTTTAGTACTATTTTTAAAGTCGATTTTTTAAAAAAAAATTATTTAGAATTATTATTGATCAATAGTATTGTCACACTATACCTAACATTCAATTATTTTCTTTCTTAGAATATTGCAAATATTATTAAAAGTCACGGGCAAATGCTAGTATATATATACACACACACGATATACTCTTTGTTTAAAATTGATTATCAATAACAAACAAACGCAAAGCGATAGTAATAGCCGTCAGTGGTTTACTGTTACTCGTTTAACCGTACTAATAGCAAATATCTTGAGTCACATTTAATTTTTTACCATCACTTTCGGAGTTCCATTACTTATTTCCAAAACGCATCATCAGACTCTGACCTTGTCGATAGAATAGTTATTTTGCAAAGCAAAAACTACCGGTAGCAAATGTTTGGAATTACGTTCTATTTACTGTCATCCTTTAAAGCATTTCATTATTTATCTTCGGAACTTAACATCGGATCCTAATCTGGTCGATGGTGAAATTATTTCGCAAAGTAACAACTGTCCGTAGCAATATCTTCAATCATAATCAATATATTGCCATTCATTAAAGATTCCCCTTGTTTAATTCCAGATCTCATGGTCATATCATCACGCTATTTATATGGACCCGTATAAACATACCGTCTTGTTAATTTAAAAAGAACCGTCGAGATCTATGTACTTGGAAAATAATTATCGCTAATTGAGAACCTCCGCCTTTTTTTGAATTCGATTAAAAAATAAAAGGGTAAAAATAATATTAAAAGAATGTATTTAGAAAATAATTTCGGTTAATTAAATTTTATCTACATATTAAAGAACACTTTCGAATTATTGATATCGCAATTATGTCAATATATTTCCATATTCATTTTCAGAATAGTGACTATACAATAATGAATTTGTTTTAAAATTACGTTATTAATTTGAGTGTCGCACGCCTTAAAATATATCAATAGCAAAATAGGGGAAGAAGGTTATGACCCCACTTTATCCTTTTGGTCTTGTGATCCTGTGCTATAAAACCCTTCCAATTGTTTTTGGGTTTTGTGGGTACAAATATAGATATTCAAATACGGATAAACCTACAAAAATTCAATCAAAATTCCATAATATATTTGTAGTACCGGTATTAAATTTTTCGAATATACTTTTAATACAAAATTATACAGTATACTTTCCTAAGAATAGTAAAATATGTGTTATTCATACGCGATTCTTGTAAAATAAAAGAAAATATATTAGTTTGGCAACGAAATTATAGTGTTTGTAATTACTACAAAAAAATATTTCTTTAGATTGTGCTTTCCTTTAAACTTTTTTGTCACTATGCTGGCTTGAAGAAGTGCCAAAATGATATGAAATGCGTACAAAATTTAGAGAATTTGCATAGATAAGGTCACACTTCTGAATAAACTTCTAAATAGTTAGCTCCAAATGACCTCATACTCCCATATTCATACCACCCCGAAAACTCTGTCTTAGAGTTTATACAATAAATTCCATGTGAAGTATTTTTTAACATCAATAATATATTGAATATATTTAGCGTTAATTTTGTAGAAATTCAGTATTCACAATTAAACGAAACTACGTGATGTAGTATTATTTCTACTTCCTTTAAGTTCTATACCACGACCTAGGTTTCGTTGTTTTACATCTTCAGACGGGCTATTAGCAAAAGCTATTATCATCTTTGCTAATAGCCCACCTGAAGATGTTGTAATACAACGAAATCTAGGTCGTGGTTAAGAACTTAAAGAAAGTAGAAATAATAATACATCACGTAGTTTCATTTCATTGTGATCAATAATTTACTAAATTTTTGTCTTCAGTTAGTTTAAAAAAGGCAATGAAAAAAAAATTGCCGGTCGTATTACAAGAAATTTTGAAATAAATTCTTTGCCAGAGTACTCATTCGTACTACAAAGTATTTCGATTTATATAGAAATTATTGAAATACTTCTATTTACTGAAAAAAATTAATCCATGTTTCGAACCACATATTTTCGAGTTGTATATATTTTCGATTGTAATAATTAAACACTGTGTCTATGACCCTACTTGGAGAAGTAATGAACGAAAAGTGTACATAGTGTATAATTTTGTACTATCCCACGCCATTTTTCATTAAGATTTGAATGTTATTTTTTATCACACAATTGCCTAAGACGTCTCCATATATTTTTTTAACATCAAAATTTAAGTAAACTTTGATATGTTATAATGATTGATGTTTTAATGTGCTTCTTACTGTTTTCAATAAAAGGCCATAAATGTATTTAAAAATTAAAAGTAATAAAATTGTGCATCTGTAAATTTAAAACAATGGATTGTTTACCTTAATTTTCAAGATGTTGGACATAAATATATATATATATATATATATATATATATATATATATATATATATATATACAAATAATACCCCGTAAAATAACGAATGCATTTTTTTCTTTCTTCTGTGTGAATTACGTAACTGTAACTCAACGAAATATTATTTATTCATCGCTAAACATATGTTAAATCTTATTTGGATTGGGCGAATCTTGGTGTTATTTCGATGTAACTAAAATATATTCAAGATTTATATTACAAATTCCTAAATTCTTCGACAAATTATCGAAGAAAAAAAATGTTTTGAAGGGAAAAAACCACACAACAAAACAAAGTAAATCCAGCGTCGTGATGACGTCGCTTATAGTGAACGTGTACAGGAATTAATGGTATTTTTTGATGAAATTGCCCGAATTTTCATTGCTCCGTTTGAGTTAAAAATGGTGTTTTATTTAGGGTTTTGTCAGTGCTGAGCGCTGACTTTTTTAATTATTGGCTAGGAGCTTCCAAAAGAAATTTTGAAGTATTCTGAATTCTTAAATTCGGCACACATGCCAAAATTGTCTGAGATGTCGCTTGCCGAATTGCTGAGTTGAGTGCCAATGATGAACCAGCGTTAGGATCGAATATTATTAAAATGTTTTAAGCAGATTTTTTATGTCAAAACTCAGTTTATTTTGCAATAGTTACGGTTTATTTTTTATAAATTCATATTTATATTGCAGATGATATATTTAGCTTGACATATAAAATTATTTTAGTGGCGCTTTATTTGGTACTCAATGGGAGTTTCTTTTCGTCGTTCTGGAAAGATCTCGTCGGATATTTTATTTGGCTAAAATATTCGTAAAATATATTTAGTGTAGGCGTTGACGAGGACTTATGAGGTCTTTTGGTGCATTCCATATCCGCATTTATACAGTAATACGGTTTTGACTTTAGACAGGAATATTTTGAGTTTCACTCTCTGTGTCAGTTTTCGCGACGACCATTTGGAGCGGAATCGATCGAAAGTTACCCTAGCTTTAATAATTTGTGCAATGATGTTCTCTGCAAGTTTTCTTTTTTCCAATATGATAACTGCGAAATATGTGAATTCGTGAATACATTTGACTCGCTGTATGTTCAGCAGCAACAAGGTTATACCTTAGATTGATTTTGAACTAAGGGTACTCTACCCTTTACCTCATGGTTATTTTTCAGTAAGTAGAGGTCACCAGTAGAATAAAAGTATCCTAATATCCCCAATAATACCCACATTATTCCGTGTCACCTTAAATGGTGTGAGCAGTTCATTATGCCATCAAGGAACATCAGGAAGAGAAACGGTGTTAAATGTTAGCCTATTCGAATACTTGCGTGTATCGTAATATCCCCGTAATAAAATATGAGTGCGACGTGATAATATTACTTGTCGTAGATGTCTTTTAGGTTATTTACAATTTTCCATGGAATAACGATCTCATTGTGTTGGGACCAAACCTCTCTTTGCCGTTTTAATATTTGTTCCAGGATAATGTAAAAGATACTTATTGGCTCAGTAAATTAGCGGTTTAAGAGGAAACCAGCTTTTCAATTTACAAATTAAAATCCAGTTTTGGGTAGCGTCAATGATACTGCTAAAAAAACAAATAACATTTATAAATAAAAACAAGATAATACTCCTTCAGTTACTTAAAGGTCCTCTTTTCATCTCGGCAAACAGAATCCCTTTATTTCAGTCGTCTTATAGTTTTTTTTGCTTCCTATATTTTTATTATTGAGGGAGGACTTCAGCGGAGTGGATAAATTAGTATTAAGTTTATTTTTATTTATTACTGACCTTTACGGTTTTAAACTGTAGGAGTATGTCAATACCCAGGCAACTAATTACCTTTTTGCATTATCTTAATATCATATGTTATGTATTACCAAAAGATAATCTTCCTTATTATTTGTGTTAATTCACGTCGATTCACATAGGTCATGATATTTACAAATGCAAAAAATAAATAAATTTAAGAGCTAAATTCGAATACCTATCTGATTAAAACCCTAGGATCCACATATAAGAATTTAATATGCCAATAAATACCTATCTAGGGATATAAAATAATATGCTATATACAAATAAATGTATGCATTTAACTTCTGAGGACTTTGATTATAATTTATATATAAAATATCGTCATTTGGAATTTATTCTTAAAAACACGCATCATATTTTGTTACTGCTCTTGAGCGTTCATAACAAATGGTTTAATACAATTTTAATACAATTTTTACATCTACTTCCGTTTTTTTGTAGTTGATAATGAAGATAGCATGATCCTACACAACTTTTAGTCCAGTGGAATCTGTCTGTTCAGTAAGCACACTAAAGTTTTTTGCTTTGGATTCGGTATTCATTGTTCTCCATATATACTTTCGATCGCAATTTTAATGGTGATCACTCTCATGATTCTAATATTCTGAGATTGATCTTAAATCGTTAGCATACCAAAATCGTCACATAAGTGTCGAAAAATAATCGGCCGTCGTTTGTCTTTGTTGACAATTTATTATTTTCTTAACAAAGTCTTGGAAGTTACATAATAGTTACATAACTTGCAAGGTGACATCCAAAATAGTATAAAAAGACGAGGGGCTATCGGTTAGTTCGCCCGTGGGCTGTGAAACGTCCTAACATCTGATATATTGTGTCGACTTCAATCTCGGTTTTATTATAATACTGAACAATTTCTGTTTTTTTAATTGTTGTCTTCGCAAATTGTTGTATCTGAGTGCATCGCGGATAATTTTGTAACAGTTTTTTTAAACACAAGAGCATATTGTCACATTTTCATGAAATCCAAAAAGAGTGAATAATTCTTTACGATGGTTAAATGCTTGTATCTCTATTTAAATACTACTTTAATTTTTCTATTATTAATTCCTACAATTTTCAGATTCTATGGAAATAAATGTTTTGATAATGGTAGATGAGTAAACAAATTATTCATGTTGAAAATTTTCTTCCGGACCTTTTACATTATGCGACTAAATCTTTTGTCTATATTATTATCGCTTCACCTTGATTTCTTCACTGCAGTAAACGCTTCTACCAATATGATGGCATATATCGATAACGCCATATAAAGTTTGTCTCAGCCAGTGTTTTAAGATGTCATTAGCAGTTTCAGATAGAGCGTTTTTAGTTTTTTTAGGAAGTCCCAGATATGTTGTGATGTGCAATCCTATTAAAAATTAGATTGATGCCAAATAATGATGGCTACTCTCGAAGTAGGCTACTTAAATTTCGATTCAATCCTCGCCCAAGTCGTGAGTATCTTCTTTGAGTTCATAAAAGCCACTTTGGAATTTTAACTGGAACCGCACCCTTGGGTGCGGTGCCAGGTTTATGCGGTTATACGGTTTCTTAAATTTTCAACAATATACCTTCTCTCAACCTTATTGGATCCGAGAGCTGGTCGCATTGTTAGTACCTTAAGTCGCATTTCTGGAACTAACAGATGGTGGTTACTGTCTAGGTTGCATCTTTACGATCATGGATGTATAGTAGCAAAGAAATTCATTTAGATCTGATGACAACATGCTCAATTTGGTAGCGCACTATCCCATCAGGTGAATTTCATTTTTATTAATGAAGTATATTTGCCAAGGTTACAAGATATTCGAATATTTTGAAAATATTAGATATTATTTCCATATTCTGTGTTGCAAAACAGTTGCTAACTATATTCTATGCTAATTTCAGAACTCACTGAATCACTTTACCAAATCATTCAATGCATGAAATTACATTATTACAAAACAAACAGATTTTGGGTGCGTAAAATTATAAATAACATTACTTCGCATAATTATTCGTTGTTTATGTTATTCGAAAATGTATTACGCAGGATAAATAAATATGAATGGATTAATGTATCGGATAGCTAACCAGAACTTATTAATATAAATGAAGGACATACCTGGAAGTTCGGTATATTTATGACAATTAATTTATTAACAGGAAAAACAGAATACGTTATTGTTTAATACATGAAAAAACTTTGAACTTTTCCGCCCGAGGTAACGTATTACATAAACATTTTTATAGGGTTTTTGAAGGATATAAAATATATGTTTTATATGTTTTCACATACTTTTTATCTTAGCTAAGAAAATAATATTATAATCGGTTAAAAAAATAGCGTTACAAAAAAGCATTTAAAATAAAAAAGTGAACCGTCACGGGACGCCTGGCAGATGTGAAACATCGTGTTGGTACAAGTTATAATGTATAAAAGACAAGATTATTACTGAAACTAAAAATAGCATAATGCATAATGAAAAAATAAAGTATTACCAATTTCTCACAGAAAATGGTGACTTTAATTAATAAACATTTATTTACAATTAATACAAAAATTCAAGTCGCCACAACTTAATTATTTTCATCTGTGACTTCAGTAATATTCGATGATTATTCTAATGGTATTACTGTAACAATTGGTCGATGATAACTGAAGTACGTTGCAAAAGTATTGGATATAACATTATCAAGATAACTCACAAATATATCAAGTAAAGCACAGGTTATGTGTACCGTAGTAAACAACAGCGTCGAACTGAGTGAGGAGGGGGTCGCATAGTCGTTTGCGCATGGCGACACGTCGCCATACCGTACACTCCACTACATATAGACTATTTATACCTTAGTACAGCCTGGCGACCCGTCGCCACGGCAAGCGTCGCCACGCCAACGATCCGGTTTATACCTGCGCCTATAGATATTTCACATCAAAAATTATTTCACTTGATCATATTAAAAGTTTTCGAATTAACAAAACATGACGTAATGTAAAATTATATCAAAGAGTCCATGAATTTCATTTGAAAAGTACTAGTCTCTGATGTTTACGCTAAAAATTAACATAAGCTACCCGTTTTTTGTCTCCTCTGACCAGATAATTTAGCCTCTCGTTGGTACGGTGGAAACTCAGTAGCTCCATTTACACATTAGCTATCCTCTGAAGTTGATAGAGTATTAGCTCATGTGGTAGCCAAATGGAATATTTCCACTTCTTTCTCAAAGCATGAAGATATTTTTTTATTGAAGTATAAGAACATAAAAATAGCTCTGTCAAACAACGCAAACTTAGTCTAGGATTTGTTTCAATAAGGCTTTTCAATTTTTCTAAATTAATCATAGAGGGTCACTTTGCATAAGGTTTATCGTACAGATAAAATTCTTCTTTAAATCTTTAGAACCAGCGCTTGACTATGTAGTAAGAGGGCGTACCTTCTCTCATCGTTATGTATATATTTTGTAATGCTTCGCCGGTTTTATGCGCTAAATGCCATTTATGAATAGTCTTCTAAGCTCACTTCAAAATACTCCGATTTTTTATTTATTCTTTACTCACCGATTATTCAATTCTAAACTGAGCAAAAGTTCGAATGCCGCACCTTTATATACTCTACAAGAAATGTTCTAGAAGCTTCCATAACATTCCAGAATCGATTGAAAAAAATGACGGGTTTAAAAATTCTTAGTTGTTACGCTTTTCAGTGAAGAAAAGGTGATAGACATGATTTTTGAATTCAATTTTGCCATTACATTGAAGAAGATTTGTGTGATGGTGTTTATTTTACGTACTTAATTTAATATACAAAAAGAAGAATAATAAATTAAGAGTTATTAAATAATATTTTGATTTATAATAAACGATACGTGCTAGTCATAATTTTTTTCATTTACTTAGTTAAAATACTTGTCAAAGAATTTCTCTTAAAAGATTTACTGAAAATTATGAATCGATTTTACGATGACGCAAAGTCAATACGAGGAAATTAGTAAACTTATTAATAGGTCCGAATATCGGGTATAATAATTCTGTTCAGTGGAGAATATTCGATATAATGATGAGTCTATCAACATATTCTACAAAGCTTATTAAAGTCACTGGTGAATCGAATAGAGGAGAAGAATTAAATAGGGGATTGGTGAAGGAATCAACGGAAATGACACTTCTATATACTGATACATTTGTATCCAAAACTATACAGTGATAAGATGTGGACTTTTGTTCACATTATAATTGTTTAGCCTTCATTGTTTGGTTAGTATAATTACCCTCAGGATTATAAATTAACCCTAACCCTTTGAATACTTTGGGAACTTAAAGGTTTTTTTCTTTTTCACCTACAAATAAAGTTATGGTTTAATGTATATGAAGTAAGGAAAATTATTTTCGTACTATGGTTACGGTATTAAAAAAATAAAATACTCAGATAAATTAAAATTAGTTTGAAATATTTTTTTAGGAAAAGGAAGCATCGCTTCCATAAATTAATAAGCTCTTTATGTTATATATAATCTCTAAACATTTACATTTATATCATGAAATCAATAGATTGTTTAAGAAAAACATTTCGTAAGCAAAGATACTTTGGGAGGAACGGAAATAAATTTAAAATTTATTTTTTGTCTTTTGTGGTGCAAACACTTTCAATTTTCTTTTATTCCCCTTAAATAAAATTGACAGAAAAATGTTTAGTACATACTATTATGATGCAATAAACTAAAAGCCAGAACGAGAAGCAAACTTAAATTTAAATATTGTTTTAAGTTTCCTGTAAAAATTTTTTCATTCATGTCATTAAGAATATATTAAAATATATTGAAAATATGTATGATACCATCATGAACATAAATTATGTAAAAATTATAAGAGGTACGCAGTAACGGAAGAAAATACCAAACGGAAGAAAGATAATGAGACTTCAGGAGCAAATAAGTACTAAAAATAAATTTGTTGTGTAAGTATATAAATGTAACTTCGTCATGTTCTAAAAAAAATGAGATGCTACCTACGTTTATAGAATAATATTTTGAATTATATTTTCCTGGAGCAAGATACCGATTTTGCTTTGATCGCCCAAAATATTTTTTTCTTTTTTATGTACAAAAATATCATATTTTTCGATAGCGCGCAAACAATGTGTATCAGATTACTTATTGCCTCAGTTACCTCTTCAATGCACTTCAAATGTTGGGTCGATCAAATAGTTACTGCAAAATTATTGAGCATCACGATATTCGTACACTAAAAAAATTGGAAATATCGATTATATTTCGTTTTGTAATAGATCATTAAATTTTTATACAAAGTTTTTAATTCCTATATAAATATGTTTAGAAAAGAATTACATAAATTTTTAAAAAATCTTTGCTATATTCACTTTCAGTGAAAAACGAGGAAAATATACGTTTTATCGTTAGGTTAACAACCATGCAAAAATATTTTTTTTAGGTAGTTCAGGAATAATTTTAGTAGGAAAAAAATACGATCTTATGATAAAGTTTATTATTTTTGGAGTGTTCGTCAGAATACTTTTTTTGAAAAATTTGTAACAAAATAACTCGAGTGTATAGTGAAAAATTTATATAAATTATATATTCTTCAAATTGATAACTGAGAATATTATTAATTACTAAAAATAATTGCTACTGTCCAGAATTAAAAAAATAAATATTTTGAATTCGATATCTGATGTGAAAATTAGCCTCTCTTACAAAAGAATTTCCGAATGTATTTTAGTATTTTCACCACTTCAAATAAAAATAACGTTTTTATATATACTTGGCATTATGGAATAGGAGAAAAGGAATTTCTACTTTTATAAACGGAATCAAAAAAATAAAGTAATAGGGCTATTTTCAGAGACACTTGGCGTCAAATTTGCAATTTACCAGGGTTTAATACTACACCCTTTTCTCTTTCTAATTTATTTTTATGATCATTTATCTAGCATATCAAAGAAAAAATTTAAAACGTTGGCAAATCAACATTTTTTGACGAAAAATGCACAATCACTTATCTACATCCATGCAATTCTCAGTTAGCCGTCATTTAACTGAGAATTTTATGAATGTTGAAAAGTAATTTTTAACCTATAATATTCTTTAAAATATTGGTAAAAGTAATGAAATCAACTTTCTTTATAAGAAAAAATTTGCACAAAACAATGAATATAATATTGAAAAAGATCTCATCACTATTTATTTCGAGCAGAAAGTGAAATTTCTAGGATTGAAGTTAGACATAAGACAAAATTGAATTTTCATATCGAAATCTTAACCGGTAAACTAAGTTCCGCTCTCTATGCCATTGGTGAACTGAGGATATTGTGTGGCGAATCAACAGCCCGGATGACACATTTTGCATATTTTCCAGTTCACTAGAGTGGTAACCTATTTTCTGGGAGCAGCCACGAATGCGGAGTATGTATTCAAAAAAGGACAGTGATTTATATTTGTTCTTCCTGCCATACTCTTGTAAGGGAGTTTGACCGGCGCATATATTTACGAAAATATTCTGTACATTTACAAAAATGTGCACAATACACCCTGAATTTCGCAAAGCCATCAATAAAACTTTAGAATTGGTGAGAGGTAAGTTAGTGGAAAATGTAGGTTGCCTAAAAATTGCAATGATTTTACTTGATGAGATTATTTAACAGCTTGCCCAACAATCTGAAAAAAATCTGTTTGCTCAACAGTACTTAATTAATTCAGCCCCTCTTAGTTAACAGCCAGGAAGTGCACTCGGAATTTCGCGGTCTGTCATGCTATCTAAAGCTTTGGATCACCCCAAAATACAACGGCAGCGGTATAATGATGGCTGACTTACTGGCAACTTTCTGACACCCATTTGTTTTGTAAATTTCCTGTATTTTAAAACTTCTGTGCAATCACCTTTTTGTTCAAATTTCTTGGAAAAAAATTATGCATTTTGTTTTATTTCTCTAAAATTCTAAGAAAATACTGACTTTTAATTTGTTAAAAAGTTATTCCAATATTACATAGGTAAAAAAATGTTTTTTTAGACTTTTAAACAATCCGTTAATGATATTTGTACCAAGAAAAGACCATTATAAATAAATAATTTGTTTGACTACCAATACCTTTTTGTAATATATTTTAAGCACCGAATATTTTGCGAAATATTTACTCTAATACGCTGTTATAAGACCATTGCAATAATATGGGTGAAATAAACATCTATATCAAATACGATTTATTCAACACAAACGAGTAACAAAAATAAGGCTTTGCGTAAACTAATTTTCATCACAGCTTCATCCACAACACATACGCAAGATTTCATACTAGATATCAGAGATTATTTTACAAAAATATTCATAAATCTACGGCTGGAAACCGTGTGAGAATCTTTCTCATTTAATATAGAAATGTTGAAATCACAGAAGCTAAGGAAAGTGGAAAACATGTGAAAATATAGCGAATATAAACCATTGTCGGAGGTAATTTTATTTTTCTGTTTCATACACATACACGCTTTTCTACGAGAAAAAAATAAAAAACGGCATTTTTTTCCAATTTCACCGAGGTTATCATTTTGTTTTACGCACGATGAACACTTTCTTAGAAAGAGCGTTTATCGTGCTGATCTTCTTGCGTGTTGTAAAGCCAATTTTTTGTTGACGGATACCTTTACTCTACTGTTCTCTTGTTACACTATATTTATTACTTGATATTTTCACATCTAAATATAAATATATGTAAAGGAAAATAAATAATAAATAGATAAATAAATGAATAAATAAAACGGGATACATGTATAATTAGTGGTATAACCTTGTTCTAATTTTCAGATAACCTTGCTATTGTATAAGGATATTGCTGAGAATAACTTCCATTTAATTTTATTACATACACCGGGAAATTTGCATTGTATAACCTCATAGAATAACATCAATTTAATTTATTACCCTCACTAAAATACTTGTATATTGAATAACTCTCGGAAGAATAATAAAACTCACACCGCTCCCCTAAAATAAACTCATTAACATAAAAAGTTGGAAAATCTTCACAAACTCGGCTTCCGCTATTGTTTTGAAACATATAAATGCGGATGAATGTTCCTAAGAGTTAATTTTTGCCCATTTGAAGATGTTGTAATACAACGAAACCTAGGTCGTGGAAAAGAACTACAGAACTGAATACATCACGTTTTTAATTTAATTGTGAAAACTTAAATATGTTTTATTGGTTCATGTTTTTTGCGTTACCGAATTTCTCCGAGGTATAATAATAGTATTTATTTTAATATATTATGTATATTTTACATTATAAATTTGTCTTAAAGTACTTCAAAGTGATATTTGTATACTTATATTTGGTAATATAGACGGAAAACTGCATCATTAAAACTCCAGTCAAGAACTAGTCTTTAACGCGCAATTTGTATTCTATAGGATTTATTGAAGGTAAATTTTAAGGTATATCATAACAAATGTATATCCTTAATACCCTAAATAATGATATGGCTCTCCCTTTTACCAATATAATTTATTCATATTTGTGTAACTATGGATATGTAAAACAGATAGAGATAGCATGGGGATGATAAGATTAGTGTTCAAAATTCTTAATGTGTCAATCTCTATTACCTATCGTTTCAAAAGTTAACTACTAGTTACGATAAGCTTTATTTTTATAGTGTCCTTCACAGCATCGATCTTATATATTTTATAAGCCTGACTTTTTTACCAAACGTAAAAGAAAACTTTTTACAATTGGACCAAATGTTAAAAATGTGAAAGAACCAAATGTGAAAGAAAACCTTTTACGATTGGGCCAAATAGAAAATTTCCAATTTTATACACTTTTCTTTTAATAATTAATTTGATCACAATCTTAATTTCATTTCACAGTTGTGAAACTAAATTAAGAGTATCATGTGTTGCCAGTAATTTCTAAAATTTTATTCGGTATTATCTTTATTTTTAGTAAAATAATTCGTCAATATAATGTTTCGCAAAAATTTCTTCTGTTAGTCCAATAATGCGAAGTTCTTAGAAATATTAGAAACTGAGCTTTTGGTCAAATTAAGTGAAACGAAGAGTGACTAAATAACACAAAGCGAGACAACAACAATCAACGGTAAGAAACTTCGCGATGCGACAACCATCTAAATTAGTTAAAGCCATTACCCAAGTTAAACGCAGCTGCTCGGAGGACAACGAATATAACCGGAATTTGGAACGAAGGGGCCAAATCAGGCGAGTCAGTCGGATGAGGTCAGTGGCTCTCATTGATGGGGAGAATAAGAGGGTCGTTTGTAAATGACGCTAGTGTTGAAATGTACACACTCATTTTCCAAGCAATGCGTTACTTTTGAAATAATCGCATCTCTAGTGTGTGGAAAAAAGATTTAAATCGAGTGTGTTGTTCGTTTCAGCAATATGAAAATTATAAATTACAAGATTTTTCACTGATCTCATAGAAAATGACTTCAGTACTAAAATTTTCAACAAGTTTTTTGTTTTGTTTTGGTACCTATCTAAGTTTGACATACTTAAGTTGATACCAGCTTGAAAAACATTTTTAACATACCTTCCTAAGTTAGTGTCAACTTTTTTTTATTGTTATTGTTTTTTATTGTTTCTCTCTAATTGAGAATAATGAGAATTTTGCCATAAATTGACAATCCAGATAAAATTTATATCCGGTAACTCACTCAACATCTTAACTCAATTAATTTAAATGAAATTTTTACTTTACTTCAAATGAAAGATACTGAAACCAAAGAAAAAATTTGAAACCCGATAATTAGTTTCAGAGAAGTATGTAGACAAACACAAATATTTATGAAATATTATAAATTTTTAGAAGGTCTTGTGGAATAACATATATGAATATTTCGTAGTTCTATTAATATTACATACATACGGCTCAAATTAAGAACCTCCGCCTTTTTTGAAGTCGGTGAAAATTAGGTAAGATAAAACTAATATATTGAAAAACTTTTTTCTTCATTAGCGGCGGAACTTATCGTCTAGAGTGAAATGAAAAATTATTACAATTGCGATGTTCGAAAAATATATTTTCTACAACATTTGTAAATGGAATAAAGAATTTACTGCATGTGAAATTTGCAGCGAAGGATATATTTGACTAAGATATCTTTTAAAGTGTATGAATGTTAAAATTTAAGATATTAATACTTTAAAATTTGGAACATTTACAATGAAAGAAAACGTAAGTCAATTTAAATACGTAGAATAAAATTGCGTAGATAACTTTAAATGACATCTCCATGAAAGTATATTAAAAGAAACAGGTAAACAAGAAAGTGAAAACGTCTGTGCAAATGGGGATATTTTATTTCTTATGGTTATATATCAATGCATATATTCTGGCCCTAATAAAAAAAAATGAGAGTAAGATATGAAAAGAAATAAAATTTATTATCCGACTCTTTAACAGTCTTGAGAAATTTATAATTTATAATTATTTATGAAAAACCTTTTGTTCACTAGTCTTCAGTACCTATTTAGACGCACTCAAATAGTCAACAGTGGAAAGAATTTCTTAACGAATTTCAAAAATATACTTTTACACAAAATATATTTACAATTTTGATTAAACGAAAATATTGATTTCTGCTAATATATGACCAATAGTCATAGGTACAAACAAAGAAATATTATTAGATAATTGTGGCCTTTGCTTTCATGCGGATAATTAACTTGACACAGAGCAGTGAATCAGTTAAGATCGAAAAATAAAAAAAACATCCCACTCTGTCAAGTCGCTTTGACAATTTACGGTAAGTCAAAATCTATGTTACTTGCAGACCTGTATCTTCTTTGACCAGGAAGCTTCTATTCCTCCATTCGCCATTAATTAGGAATTATATAAAATTAGTTCAAGTAGTAATTTAATTCCAAAACTGAGTCGTTTATTAAAAACCACTTCCATTTAATTATAAAAATTTTAATTAGGCAATCAAGAAAAAAATTAGAAAACAACTATAGTGTAACGCAATTGAAGGTAAAGTTAAATCATATGTTATTAATATACAGAAACATTTCTAAAAAAAGAATAGACCTTGAATGGGCTATGTCCTGTAATATTTCACATCTACAAAATAATATGGAAACGTGGAGAGAGAAAAAGTACCGTGTGAATGAAAAAAAAAACGTACGTATACGCATATTATATCAGTAAAATGCATGTAAACATACATGCATTTTACTGATATAATATGAGTGACTTTAACAAATTATCTTTATTACGTTAATAAATTAAGAGTTTAATTTTTACATTATTGAGTTTAAAACTAATGTCTAGAAATATGTAGAGCTCTAAAGCTGGATTCGAATTCAAAATTTCACAAAAACTATAAAATATAACGACGATATATTTCACAAATTTATTTTCAATTTTCATAAAAAATCACACTCTGATACGAATACGAATACGATCAAGTTGTGAAGCAGTCGAACACCGCGTGAAATTGTAGAGTTCCGATATAGTTCAGTTATATACATGGTAGTATAGAAAACAGGTGACGATTGCGTGAATGTAGGAAATTATAAAATACGACGAATGAAAGTTTACTCAATAATGCGGGGCGCAGATTTATTCCTGTTAAGAGCTGGAAGATAAATTTCATAAGAGCAAAATTTCTTCTGAGTTGCAAGAAATGAAAACCGCCAGGAAATAGAAAGGGGAATTAAGAATATATCATATACTAATGGGGTATTTCGCTGATGTCGATATGTTTCTTAAAAATATTTTAAAACTCTAGAGTAAGTTTAAAAAACTTTGGGATGAAAAAAAATTGCATATAAGAAACAAGTAATCAAAACTTCTAAATAAGAAAATAATGTATATTTTTTTCGTTATATAGAAAAAGTTACTATTAACTTTGTTTCTACACAAAACATTGAGAAAATTATAATATGCAATATTTAGATTAAACACAATATCTAACGAGATACTAAAGATATTTAACAAACTTGCGTAAAACGAATGTTAAAGTCAGTACAGGCCAGTAACGTCATAATCCTATTGTGTTTTATACGGGGCGTTTTCGGGCGAATCGTACTTCGTCACTTTTTAAGTCGTTATAAGTTTTTAATTAATAGTACGCGCAACCAATATCGTTTACCATAGAAGTGAGAGCATAGGCCCAAGATTCTTGAAACCCTGGCTCACTCTCTATCGTGTAAAGTAAGTCTCGTATATAAGTTACCCACTTTTACGTGTTGTTTTCTATCCGCAAGATACGAAAAAAAATGGTAAAACTAGAACAGAGAACCCAGGCACGTCAAAGCGATGTTATAAGATATTTTTATTTATGCAGTCAGAACCTTTCTGGTAGTCGAAATATACAACAAATACTTTAAATCTGAGGTCAACATGGTAAGCTACATATTCAAGGAAACATAGAAGGTTCGTGACCACCGAACGTCCGACTCGAAACTCATGCTGCTCCTCTCAGATTTGATCTCTGAAGCTCGAAGATAAGTTGCGATGTAATACAAAGTCAAATATTTTCGCTGGTGCAGAGAGAATAGCGACTTGTCTGAACTTATTTACGTCTGACTCCGTGCAACCCTTATTTATAGGTGCTGCCCGCGTAAATTTCCAATGGAAGAGAAAGGTTGTAAGCGAGACTTTAAGTATATGCTACAAAGTTTTTATAAAAATACCAGCGCAAGCTTTAAATATGTGCCCAGGAATACCATCGGGTTCGACTGATTCTTCAGTTTGGAGCATGCAAGTTGAAGATCACTATCAGAGACGCGTGTAACATCAACGTTGGCTCCGGCACAATAGCAAGTAGCTATCGCCGGTCAGTCTAGTTAAAGAATTTTCAACCTCTACACCGACCGGAAACGAATGAAATCAAAAGCATGAGCCGCCACTGACCCGCAAACAATCAGGCCATCGTATGAAGAAGAGCGCGAGTGCCGCGGGTAGCTTTTTGGGTATATATGACCAAAACGATGCCCGATTGTTTTGTTTAAATTTAATACTACATTACAAATGTGATCAACTATAAGATTATTTATGTCGCGTTTGATCGTCGATCATCGATCGTCAGAGGGACACTTGAGTGATCTTATAGGTGTTTTGATATTCTACTTGTCTCTAATGATTTATTTTGACACGACGACGGAAAATCGTATTTTGATTACATTACACTTTTTCCATGTTAAAAATTAAAAATGATGAACGGTATTGTATTCTCAAAATATTATTACGAATAGATTTGCTCCTGAGATGGAATCAAAAATACGAACAACAAAAAATAAGTTGAGCAGAAATTTTTTAGAGGCAATATTTGAAATATATTAAAATATCGTTTAGCCCGTGTTCATGTAATTTTATCTGTAATGTTATCCACTTCCATTACAAGCCTGCAGCTTTTCTCAAATTTTCTGAATATTTGGTATGACATTCTTTCATATCCACGTCTATCCCGTTTTAATACGTGTTTGTAAACTAAATATATTAAATTTCTCCAGAATGTTCAAATTCTAAAAATTTCTTGAGTTAAAAACGCATTTTAAATTTTCTTAAAAAATATGACCCATGTAAAAATAAGATTTCATATTTTTCCTAGTTTATCAAATATAAGACGAAAAATTCGTCACGATTCGTAATTTTTCATGGAGCTTAACATCCGTAATTTGTTATAAACTATATTTTACTTCATTAAATGTTTGGTTTGAAAATTCTAAATTGCCCGCAATTATGTATTTTGTTTCGGTTACATTATTTTATACAAAATGTATATTTACACGACGTTCTCCTCATAAATTGTACAAAACTACTTATCATTTTTATAGCTTTTCGATTATTCCATTGACTTTCTCATTCATTATCTTGTATCTTTATATTTAAAGGACAAAAAAATATTTGAAACAATCGAAACATTGTACGGAAAGAAATACGTTAACACAACTTTCGTTATAATAGTCTTGGAAAATTATTTTGCGAGTTCAAAGAACAAAATTAACTCGGAAGTAGAAAGGAGCTAAGAAAATTCTCGACACAAAATTGGATTAACTTAAAAACTTTACGCTCATAATAAAAATGTTTTTTCTTTTTCTTTTACTAGAACGATGTTCGACTTATAATGACTGGCGGCGTCCACACCCGAGGTATCTAAAAATAATTTCATCATATATTTATTCATCATTATAGCTCTGTGTAATATTTTATTTCCTTGTGATATGTAAATAAAAATTTGATATTTTAATGTTGCTTGCATTATGGTAATAAATTTATAGTCTCAGTTCAGTAATGTGAAAGGGTACACACTTTCCGCTGTGACGGATGTTGAATAGATTGTAAAGAGAAACATATGAAATGTTGTGTCAAAACCTGTAAATAGTATAGAAAATTTTTCTTCGAGGTTAATAAGTCCAGTAAAATGTACAAAATTGCAAACGAACGTATAATACGTTTCAAAGCACTCGAACAATAGCGTAATAAAATATTGATATTACTACTATATCCCGCATTCAAGAAAGGAATTCTTTTCGTTTTTATTACGACTGCAGTCCGGAAACTGGGAGTACCACAAATATTATAAGCGAATGGGAATTAAATGTTAATTAACTTATTTCTAATAATTAATATAATATTTGCCCTATTAAATTCACAGCACAATTATGGATTATGTTTAGAATAAACTGGGTTTGAAACTAAATAATTAGATTTATTACCAACCTACTACTATGTTTGGGTTGACATTTGAACAAAAGTCAACCCAAACATATAATTTTGGGAGTTCACAATAGTGAAATATATTATGAACTTAGTTGAAATATGTTAATTCCGAAAGGACATGCATTATGTTCTTTGTCTTTACAGAGAGTCTTGATTAAAAGAGTGATTGACCTATTGACAAGTAATAACTATTTTATTTTTTTATATTTGATGCAAGAAATGATGTTTCAAGCGTATATCAATTTCAATTGAAGTGCACAGCTGTATTGTACTATGATACAATTTTTGTATTGTTCGATTATCACACTCGAAATGATAATAGTATTATTTTTGGCTGAACTTTCATAAAAATATTTCAAATAAACTTTGTTTTGTCCGTTAGATAGAGTCATGTTCTAAGTTTTGTAACTGGAAGAGCTAAATTCTATGGTACTGCA
The DNA here is from genome assembly GCA_039881145.1 of Druceiella hillmani. Classification (NCBI taxonomy): domain Eukaryota; kingdom Metazoa; phylum Arthropoda; class Insecta; order Lepidoptera; family Hepialidae; genus Druceiella; species Druceiella hillmani. The sequence goes on from JAYKKI010000117.1 coordinate 3,839,363, forward strand.
GCATATCACACATATAACCCGTGTAAGGTCTACTGTTTATTTGCTTTGATACTTAATAAGACAATTGGAACTTAACATGTACAATATTTTATTCCATAGCGGTTTGTTTGTTGACTTTAGATGAAAACCAGAGTGACAGTTATTAAACTGACTTACCACGGTTGTCGGTAGTGACAGTTATTAAACTGACTAACCACCAGAGTGACAGTTATTAAACTGACCGACCACGGTTGGTAATAATGAAATGTCTGATCTGATACGTATATATACATTATACGATTATGTATATTCAAGTAAATACATATATATATATATATATATATATATATATATATATATATATATATATATATATATACCCAAATATAGTTTTCTGTTTTGCCAATATCAAACTCTAAAATGCTACCTAACGGCACGAACACTGGTTTATGACTGGATAAATGAAATTGCTATAATACTTTTTTTTATAACTTTTCTCTTACAACCTCTTTTTGTTATTTTTTTAATTTCTCGTCATTATATATACATATATATATATATATATATATATATATATATATATATATATATATATATATATATATATATATATATATATTTCATTAATAAACAATTTTATTTTTAGGTTCTCTAACAGCATAAATAATGAGTTGTAATTTGACGATCGTTTATTTAGCAAATATGGGGCCAAGAAGATCAACGGATTTACGTCTAGAAGGTGCTGACTTAAGCCACTAATTTTCATGAGATAGACTGTATTTGGCTTATTCGTCTCGTTGTACGTGTTTTTTATTCTTATTACAGTTTGTTGTATGTCATTGGTTTTTATTCTTCCTGTTATTTTATTTAATAACCCATACAAATTTATTCAACAATAACCTCAAGCCAAATAGAACAACGTATTCCTGTAATGTTTACATTACAAGAGTAGATTATCTCTATGATCGTAGTAAAAAATTATAAAATATTTATTTATAAAAAAAACTTATTAAACAAGCGTTCCCAATATAATTTATCCATCCATTGTTCTATTTATAAATATTATCTAAATATATTATTTCTAAAAGATGTTTTTTGGTCGAGCGGCTCGATCTCTTTAACTACTGCACCAATAAAAATAAAAAAAATACCCACTTAAAGCTTATGTACTTTGGGCGAAAAATATAAAAAAATTCGAAAAAAATATTTTTGTTAATAAAAAAATTAATTTTTATAACAATTGGCATGAGCGCCATCTGTGGGCGACACATCAAATATCTTAGCCAAATTGTATACTTGGAACACGCTAGATGGCGATATAGTTCGAAGACTTCCCACGGGTCTGCTAGTTTTACTTATTATAATTCTCCAAATAGTTACCTCGCCTAAATATCTTTCACTATGGTAAAAGTATGAAACGGTTTTTAATGACTTGTATTTTTTTAAATTTTCAACAATGTCTCTAATATTACCTTACGCAAAATATAAAAAAAATAACTTCGTAATTCTTATTTGATATTTTAATTGATATGACAAAGTATACAAGATATGAAAAAATTTAAGTGGGTTATTTATTTCTTTTACTTTTTTTTTAATTTTTACTATTCAGAGATGAGAACTGATATGCTTTATCGTGGTATAAAATGATAAGTTTCTAAGTCAAATAACTTGTGAAAAATTTTACGCAAACCTTTTAAATAATATCTATAAAAGTTTGTTATATAAAATTGTAATAAAAATATAATTTCGACTTGAGCCCCAACTTTAATTCTTCTACAGTTTGTACATAAATATTGCATAGCAATAGTAAATCACAAATTACATGTGCGCAAAGTGCTTAAAACTAATTATCAAAAAAAGTAAGAGTTATCTAGAATAAGAGAGGGCAAGTTGACCTAATTTTCGAGATAAACCAATTACGCAGGAGATTAAAACTTTGGCGTTCAACGCTCTCAACAGACGTTCTGAGCGGGTCGACGCCGCATCTTAATTAACACGATGCGATACACCGTTAATGCTCTGACCACACGTAGCCGTATACCATCGCAACCTTGAGTTAAATCGTTATGCTGGTAAGCGCCCCGTATATAAACTTTTGTAGTTACACTTAATGCGCGCGTGTTATTTTGATAAGATGTGGCATCTGCCAACATTTTCATTTGCTTCTTTCCCTTTTGATGACTTGTCTTCGAAGGGATAGATTTAACAACTATCTATTCAAAGTTTTAACTTAGCCCCAAAAGGATACATTTTATATAAACATAGTCCCTAAAGAATATCTGTTTGCTGACTTGATTTCTTTAAAAAAATATTTTTTTGTGCAATTGTCGTATATATTACAGTCAATCATCATGTCTCGTGTCATTTGTATTTACAATAGTACGTACAAATATTTGCTTTTATATTAACGTTATAATCGACAAAACTTTCTTCCATCGCCAACTTGTTTCGTAATCACACTGGATGTGCTATATAGATATAAAAAAACAGTGAGGTTATCTTGTATTCATGGTTAATTAATAAAGGTAACCTTGTATTCAGACAGCGGAATAATCGTGTTATATAAGTTAGAGAGTGGTACACCAATCATTTGTTATTATTATAAAAATAATTTACCTGTCAAAAGACCTAGATTTAATAAAATGTTTCATTGACATTTTGTATTTATTTGACCTGCACCAATCCTAGTTCTTTATACCAAGGTTACCTGATATTGAAGGAAAACCCTAGGCGCACAGTATACATTTATTTGTTGAAAAATGGTAAAGAATATATGATCTATATAACAATATAGGCCCCGTTACAGCTATTGCCCGATTTTCTATAATTACTATAAGTAAAAAATCACCTTTTAAATCCAATGGTTCTTCATAAAGTTTCCATAAAAGCAGTGGAAATAAACTAAGCCCAGTTTTATTTCGGGGTCAGTTTTTGTATTTGATTTCCTTCAGTAATTTTTCACAAAGACTATAACAAAAAGTACTATATCTGAAAGTGTATCTATATAGCAGATAATTGACACCAGTGTATTTATACAGCTCCTTATGTGCAACTGTCAGATTCTCCTAACCGTTTTTTATCAATTAAACATGAAGCAAACATCTTACGAAATAATATGTTAAGCACGTTTCAGAGACTGGCCCTTGTTGAATTATAACAGAGAAAAACGGATTTCACTTAATGTTTATCTTACTATTTATTAATAAGGCATATTGAAGGCTTCGATATAAGACAATATTTGAATTTTTTTAGACCTACCATTCTTATCTTATGTTAATGGTGTTTTTTTTCGTAAAACAAAATTAATACAGATGAAGTGCATTTGAAATAAAGAACTTTTTACTTAAAATTTTAAAGTGACCGCCTTTTTTAAATAATCATTTACTCAAGAACCTTATTTTTGATCTCATTTTGGTGGGACACACATTTTAGAAACTTAAAGATATTTTTCCAACCTCGTTGGAATATTATTTCCTATACGAGATACGAAAAAGAAACAAGAGAAATGAGTAAGGATATATTGTAGGATCCGGTCCATGTTTTTATTACAGACGTGAATATTTATACATTCATGTGTATGTATATATATATATATATATAAATATATACATACATATACCAAATGATTTTACAAGCCAAAAATTCCATGTATCTACAAATATATGAGAAAATCTTAGGTTGTTCAAAATTATTAATTTTAAAGACGTTAGCAGACGTTTTTAATGTTTGTATAAATTAAATAGTAAATATAAGAAAACTGTTTTTTCGACATCAATACAAAATTCTTCTTTTGAACTAAAATAAAAAAAAATAAGAGGTGATATAACAAACGACAATAAATACAATTTCTGCACAAAAATGGTTTAAACTATGACAAACCCTTAAAAACCAATAAGGTTTTACTATTTATTTTATTATTCAAAAAATTTGGCTCTGATAGTAAGCTTTTAAGCTTAGAAAAGGTAATAACCTACCAAATATGATGAAATATATTGCATCCCACAAAATTAGCATGTTAGCGTTAAATTTAAACGAGAAAGTTTATAGGCGAATGCTTTTCCCGAAGTAACGGCAAAGCCTCAATCTGTAATTATAAAAATATCATCAGAAGTTTAATGAACATAAAGGCATCATTTGAATTAAGTCAGTTGCTCAAATCCAGAAAGGGAAATCTAAATCAGAACCTGATTTATCTTCATGGTTGATTATTGTCCGTAAATAAAATTTAAGAAGGTTAGATGAATTTTATTGACTAGATAGTTATTTGATTTCGTAAAATGTTCATGGTTCATAAAATGTTTACAAATTTTTTTCAATATAATAGTTAAGGAATCATTATAAATATTTATCTAAAAATATTCTTACAAGTTTTAATTTATTTTTATAAATAAGAACAATTAAGACTAACAAATGACGCAGTTTACAATATTACATCATTTTCCAATATATTTACGACGTGTTATATATATTTTCAAAAAATATTATTGATACCTGAAATGAATAACAATTCGAACAAAATTCTCAGCTTCAAGATCTGCTGAGATTGCAGTCATCATGAAAGCGACATTAATTTTTAAGGCAAGAGCGCTTCAAAGCAGCTATACGTTTATTAAATCATAATTTTCTTAGGAAATTGGTTTTGTTGCTTGGAACATAAAATACTATTAAAGTGCGCCCCGTCAACATACTTTATTGATTAATCGCATGTAATGATTTAAATCAATTGTTACTTGGTAAGACCATTCATTTCGTGAAGACGTATTTTGCACAGATAAAGATAATATTTAAGCTTTTACTTATGGTCATACCTGAATTCTTAAACTGTATTTCAAAAGCAAGCTCATGGAACCCTCTATATCACATCAAATATTAAAAGAAAGTCGAGAGCAGATATTCTGTATACAGCAGATATTTTATATACAAAGACGAATGTAATGGAAATGTATTCAGAAATAATATACTTAATTTAACAAAAATCCGTAAAATTTATAATGTGTGCGCAGCGCAAATTAAAAATCGCATTTCTGAAAATAATATTTAAATTAATTTGGTCGCTAATTTTTTATTTTGATCAATTTTCTTTTTTTAACATTTTATACCTCAAAAAGGAAAAAACGTTGGTAATTCTTATAAGATCACTCGCATATCGGTTATGCTTGACGTAGTAACTTCAATTTCGGCATAGTGACAAATTGTATGAGCACATCAATCAATAGCTAATACAATACAAAACACCAATTTGGATTCGTGCCATCCCATCAGGTGAATACCGTGTTTGTTTATGACTGTCTTTATGAAAAAGTAATCTACGTATTACAACACATCGAAAATGGTTTGAAAATATTTGATGTTATTCCGTGTTTAAAAACAACTGCTGACTATATTCTGCGCGAATTTTAAAACTCACCATTATATTATACTACATGATTCATTGCCCAAGTTTAGTTAGTAGTAGCATTACAAAGTAAACAATTTTTTGATACATTATATTTAAATAAGTTTCCGCTGAATAATTCAACGTGGATTATGTTATTTGAAGAATATATAATGCATGATAAATAAATATGAATAAATTAATGTGCTCAAAGAATAAGCAAAATTTATTTATATTAATGAAGAAAATAAATTTCGATATATGAATGAAAATTAAATTATCAATACCCAAAACATAATTTAAGTTGAAAATGAAATTATCAATATCCAAAACTCTTTAGACTTTCCGCCTCAGGTTACGCTTTGCATACAATTTTTTACACCGGTTTATCAATTATGCATTTTGTTTTTTTTTTTACACAATTTACAAAATTTTCATCTGAATTTTCTTTGCGTATAAAAATATCATATTTTTCGACAGCACACAAGCTATGTTTATCAGGTTATTTGTTTACTCTAAAATAAAGAAAAAAGTCTTACTTAGTTTGATTTTCAATGAAATTTAAATATTGGGTAATCAAATACTTAATGCGCGATTAATGAGCATAATAAAATTCATGAATTTAAACACTAATTAGCTGAAATCGATTTAAGTCGTTTCTTCACAGGTCATTAAACTTTCATATGAAGTTTTAAATTTCAGATGGTTACAATAAAATCACATACATGTTTACAATCCCTTCGTTTTACTCATCTTCTAATTGAATTCTGTTTTGTTGGGCAGATTTTGATTTTATTTTATTCGAAAGCGACATTATCCCTATGAAATTAATTTGTTAATGGTGCACTTGCATTTATCGGCTCACTAATTACGTTTAGATACATTGTATTATTTATATTATTATTAAAATAAAAAAACTGTATTATTATTACTCAGATTATTCATTGTGGAAGCAACTTAAGCCTTTGTAACGTAGTTCACACACAAATTCAACCAAATACCGAAACTAACTGCTCGGTTGTAAATTCATTTTACTTTCCATTTTCTTATTTTCACAAAGATCTTCTGGGGTAATTGTCAAAATATTTCGTTCAATTTTATTCCCCTTTATGGGTTATTAATATATGGAAAATTATCACTGTGTTATCATAAGGAAATTTTCGATAATTTATCTATACCTGAATAAATATTAATTTTCTTGATTGATTGATAGAACATCATTTGATGTTCTATCACCAGTTTGCTAACTGTGCAAAAATGTTGAATGTTTTTTTTTATAATTCAGAAATAATTGATGTAACGAAGAAAAATACCATTCCGTAATATTTTTTATTTTTAGACCATTTGCCACAATATTTCCACTAGTAACTGCAAAAAAACTGCAGACAAAAATTGCTACTGTCAAGAAGGAAACATTTTTGTCGTGGATTTGATATCTAACGTGAAAAGTTAAGCCGAAGATACTTTAGTATTTTTACCATTACCAATGGAAATACTTTTTTCTTCCAAGAAGTTGACGTGGAATTCGTTACTAATGTATTAAAATTTCTAAACAAGGATCAATCTATGTATCGCAGGCTTAAATTGACAAAAATAGTGACTTTCTTCACTACTGCCTTTTTTCCATACCTTACTCATGTGTTAATAATTTTATTAATTTTTGTCTATTTTTTAACCTTATGAAGATTAATAGAAATTCCCATCTATAAAGGTGAGTCCAGTAAAGAGGGAGAACATTTTAGACCAATTTTAATTTTAACAGTTTACAGAAATGTTTCAGAAAAAAAATTATTGTAACTTTTAGAGTACTTATTTGTAAGTTTTAATTTTCATAAGCTTTTAAACAGTCAACACTATTTGTTCCAGAAATGTAAATACACAACCTGTGCCATTGTTGATTTACTTGAAACTTTGTGGACCGCTTTGAGTCTAAATGTTACATGACATTTTTGTGAAATATTCAAAATGCTCGATAGCGTCACACATGACATTTTTTTACATAAACTTAGACATTGTGAAATAGAATTAAAGGAACTTGAAATTTGCAATCATAGTTGATAAACAAAACCCAAGTAACTGAAGTAATGGGGCAATTTTCAGAGAAAATTAACGTCAATCCCGCAGTTCTCGATGACTCAATAATGGGTCGTTCCTTATTTAATTCACGTTTTCTGACATTCGGCTTATAAAATAAACAAAATTGTTTGTGTTTACCAATGACACACCAGTATTTTTTGGTGGAAAAGTGAAAAAAACCAATTCACCTGTAATATAACTCATAATTTTATGAATATGAATCAGTGATCCTTAGTATATCCCTTAAAATATTGGCAAAAGAAACGCAATCAACCTCGTTATTAATTAAAAAATTACATAAGGTAATGAAGATCAAATCGAAATAGGTTTTGATAATATTGATTTCGTGCAGAAAGTTAAATTTCTGTCAGTTTAGACACAAGATAAAATAGAATTTTCATATTGAAATCTTAACAGGTAAACTAAGTTTCGCTCCCTACAAAATTCGTAAAATCAGTATATGGTATAACGAATCAATTGCCCGGGCGGTATATTTTGCATATTTTTGCAGTTCACTAGGATGTCGACTTATTTTCTGAGACCAGACACGGAAGCGGAGTAAATGTTCCAACAAAAAGTATAGTGAGTTTTATATTTGGTCTTCATACCAACAGTCTTATAGTGAAGTTTTATCGGTGCCTATATTTATATAAAATGTGCATAATATTCCCTACATTTGGCAAAGGCATCAATGTACCGTTAGATATTGTGATAGGTTAGTTAGTGCGAAATGTAAGTTGGCTAAATATTAAGCAGTTCTATTTGTAACAGCCTGAGATTTTTTGGCAATTTACTCAAGATTATGAAAAAAAAACAGTACGCGTTTGCCCAACACTACGCGATTAATCCAGCACCGCTCGATAAATGGCCAGGAAAGGCCGCATTCGGGATTTTGCGGTTCGTCGCGCTATTTACGGCCTTATATCAAGTCACAATTCCGGTGACGTAACGATATTTTCGGACTGCTATATGGGTAACTTTTCTATACCCGCCTACATATGCTCAGTAATTTTCTCTTGTTATGAAATTTCTCTGTAATGACCTGTTCTCTTCAAATTGATCTGATAAAAAATTATGCATTTCTTTTATATCCCTGTGAAATTCTTAGAAAATACTGACTCAATTTTTTAAACTGTTATTCCAAAATCAGACATACGTTTTTCATAATTGTACACTATCCGGCATAATATTTTTTATAATTGTACCCTATGCAGTTATGTAACCGTAATCAAGAAAAGACGGATTTTTAAAAAGATAATTTATGTGACGGTATGTTTTTGAAATATATTTGAAGTACCTAATATTTGGCGTACAATTCACGCTAATACGCTGTTATAAGACTTTTAATGTAATACGGGTAAAATAAATAGTTATACCAAATCCACTTCAATCAACTCTAACGAGTAGCGAAAAGTAAGGCTTCGTACAATCTCATTTTCATTATGACTTTATCCAAAAGCCATACACAAGATTTCATGTAGGATATCAGAGATCATTTAACAATATTTTTCATAAATCCCGACGACTGGAAACCGAAAGAAATTCTCTTTCATTTCATATGGAAATACCGAACTCGTAGAAGCTAAGCATATGCAAATTTAGTGAACACAAACACTGTCGGAGGTGATTTTATTTTTTGTTTCATACACATACGTGCCTTTTCACAAGAAAAAAATAAAAGAAAACAATTTATCTATTCATACCGAGGTCACCATCTTGTTTTACACCCGATGAACGTTTTCTGCGAAGATATTCCCGCGTGTTGCAAAACCAATTTTCTGTTGTCGGATACACTTGCTCGACTGTTTTCTTGTTATACTATATTTAATACTTGACATTTTCATAGGATATAGAAGTTAGTGTATGAGTGGTGGAGTTGTCTCTTCAAAAAAAGGTGCGTTGCCTCCAAGTAAGATATAAATAATAATATTATATTATATTTGATTTTATATTTGACTTGTTTCTTTCTGACAAAAATTAGATATATTTTGTTGATTCATGTTATTTTGCGTTACCAAATTTCGCCAAGGTTTAATATTATACCTTGGAGAAGTTTGGTTGTCTTTAATTTGAATATATTATGCATATTTTATATTATGATAGGTGATATTTATATCGATATACTCATAGGTGATATTTACATACTTATATTTTGTAATATGGGCGGAAAACTGTGTCATAAAAACTCAAAAGCACAAGTCTTAAATGCGCAATTAGTATTTTATACGATCGTTGCTTTTTTAATCAAATTTTTATAGTATATCATGATAAATGTATTCACTAAATCAAAAGTCTTTATTCATAAAACTAAAAAATATGGCTCTCCCTTTTACCGTTATAACATATTCATGCTTGTGTAATTATGGGTGTGTAAGACAGATAGAAAAAGCACGGAGAAGGTAAGGTTAGTATTAAAAATTCTTAATTTGCCAATATCTATTAGGTATCGTTTCAAAAGTTAACTATTGGTTATAATAAGTTCTATTTTTATAATGTTCTTGTAGCATCTATTTTAAATATTTTTACAAGAATTACATTTTTATCAAATGTAAAAGAAAACTTTTTACATTTGGACCAAATCAAAAAGTCTTTTAATAATTTATTTTCTGATAATTTTCATTTTGTTTCATAGTTTGATGCCATGAATTCTACTCGTGTTTAATAAGTTTTATTTTATTAATTTTTAAAATTTTATTCAAATTTTATATTTCGTAAAATATTTCGTCAACATAATATGTCGCAAAGCTGTTCTGGTATTTGTACAATAATGTCTTATTTTGTAGCAATATTAAAAACTGAGCTTTCGGTCAAATGAAGGCGAGAAAATTGTATAGTGGAATTTCTTCGGAGGTAATATTTTAAATGGATGATAATATCAAATAGCCCAATTTTTATTTAATACTTTATACATTTTTATCTAATTCCATTACGAATCTGTAGCTTTTCCCGAATTCGCTGAATATTTTATATTACATTATTTTTATATCCACGTTCACCACTTTTTGATACGAGTTGCAAGTTAAAGATTTAAATTCCTCCAGAATTATAAGTTGTGAAAATGTCCTAAATTTGAAACGGATTTTAAATTTTTATAAAAAACATAACCCATGTAAATAAAGATTAACTATTTTTCTCTGTTTTAGCTGTCATACAATTAAACATTTGTTATTATCCTTAATTTTTTAAAAAGCTTCATATCCATAAATTGTTATAAGACTAATAATACCTGACTAAATCGTTTACTACGAAATGGTACATTGCCATCAAATATACGTTTTGTGTGTTATGTTTCAGTTACATTAATTGATTCGAAATGAATCGTCATAAAACTACTTATCGTAACTAAAGCCTTCCAATTATTTCATTGGTTTTCCTTTTCATTATCTCATCTCTTTTTATTTAAATGATAACATTTTTTTTTTAAAAAACTTCTGGTTATTTCTTAAAAAAAATATTTCGCTAGTTCGGGGAAGAAATGAACTCGGAAGTGAAAAGTAGCTAAGAAAATTCTTGTTATAAAATTGGTTTAACTTAAAAACTTTACGCTCATTATGAAAATGCTTTTCTTTTCTTTATTAGACCGATGTTTGATTAATAATGATGGAACGTTGACACTCGAGATATTTAATATTTTCATCATATATTTGATCGTATCTCTGTATAATATTTTATTTTCTTCTGATATATAAATAAAGAAACAATATTTATAATGATGAGAAATTCTTCTGGCATAATAGTAACAATTTTCTAGTTCCAACTCAATAATATTTCAGAGTACACACAAGTTTAAGAGAATTGAAAGTTAAAAAAAATTAAATTTTACTACATAAAACTAGGAATAGCACGGAAAATTTTTCTTCGAAGATAATAAGCCGAGTGAAATAGATAAAATTGAAAATGAACGTATATTTTGGCGAGTTTCGAAACACTTGAACAATTGCGTAATAAAAAGTTAGCATTTCAATTATAATTTCAGGCATTCTTTTCTTTTTTGTTTTATTACGACTGCCGTGCGGAAACATATAAACATGTCATTTTTAAAGATGTAATTTTTAAATATAATATAAACATGTAATTTTTAAAGATCACAATAGAGAGATGCATTTTAAAACTAGTTCAAACTGATTAACGCCGAAGTGATACACATTACACTTATTTGCACTAACAGGGAAACTTAAACTGTTTGATTTGAAGTATAATAACTTATTTTTGATTTTAACAAGTTTTAACCAAAATTACAAACATTGGTATATTTTTTGTCTTTACACTAAATATTTAATAAAATATATGTTGGTATAACTGCAGGTGACAAAGGATATCTATTTCATTTTTTAAAATCTATTACACAAAATGAAGCCTCACAAGAAAATTACTTCTAATGCAATATACAGTTTAAAACACTGAAATATTATATTTTTAACTAATTTTTCATAAAAAAATATTGCAAATATACTTTGTATACTTCGCTTCGTTAGAAGGAGCCATTTCAGTTTAGCTATCACTCTCGCTCTTTCCAGTAACGAAACCTAAGTTTCGTTACCGCAAAAAGCAATTGTGAATTGTTTTCCATTTTCCCGTGGTACAGTAGCATATCTCATATTAAGCCCATGTAAAATCATCTATTTCGTTTTGATACTTATAAGGCAATGAAGATTTAATATGTGCAATGGTATATTCTACAGTAACATATTTTTCTATGTTTCAGTGACCATTAGACTGGCTGTTATTAAGTGACTGACTATGGTTGCTAATAATGAAATGTCTAGTCTCGTACGTGTTAAAATATATGTATTACACGAGTATGTATAAATATTTAAACTTCTATGACCCGAGTTAGTTTTCTTCCTTCCTAAAGTAATGCCTTAAACTGCTTACCAACGATGTAAACACTGACTTATGAGCTAATGTATGAAATTACTCTAATACTTTTCCTCTATAAGTTTTGTGCTTCAACCTATTTTTTGCTATTTCTTGTCTTTAACGCATTCAACTGACTGATAATGCTTGTCACTAATGCAATATCTCATATCGTACTTTTTTTTATTTTCGTTTATATTATATTTATTTCCAATTAAACTTCTATATCCTGACTTTCTTCCTTTCCTAAATCGAACTTTTAACTACTTAGAAATGGTATATTCACTGGCTTACACCCTAATATATGAAGTTGCCCTAATAAGGATTCCTATCACTTTTCTGTTACAAACCTATTTTTACTAATACCTTGTTTTTCATGCGTTTACAATATATATGTGAATTTACCACGGTCTTTTGTTTCAAGGATTCTATAATAAGATTATATTATGAACACAAAGGGTTTACTAGGTGAATTTCGGAATTGGATGTTTACGAAAGCCTCTTACATCTTACCGTGCCTTATTTTTCATGCTTTGTTTTATTCACATATCATTTAATTATTTTAAATACAATGAATCGCTTATTTTTGTCTTTTATTTCACATCCGCCAAGCTGCGTCATGCATTATTTTTACATCCATATATACACTTGCATTAATAATTGCAATAATGCTACAAGAGCTCTTCTTAATAATTTAATCATGAAGCATATCACTAAAACTAAATATATTTTCGCCTTATTTTTTCCACATTTTTCCATGCACCCTTTGCTTACAAAATACGCTATATCATTCTGTATTAATTCACCATTAGTTCTACATTTATATTTTACAACCATCGTTCCAATAGGTAGTTTAATCAGAGTATATGTTTCGTTATTTTTCAAATTGTCATACTCATCTTTTATAGTCCTATGATAGTATCGATTCTTGGGGTTTCTACGCCACTCTATTGCTGGCATCTTTATATTATTAGGATTATGAAAAAGTATGTGAAGTAGTGTTGGGTGTATAATTTTTAACAGTGAATGTTAATTTTGATGTTCCAAAACTTCATATCTTAGTTTTATGATTTTATCTTCTTTAGTTTCCCATAATATAATGTTTTATTTACTAAACAAGTTTGAATTATGTAACGGTTATTACTTGATGTTCGATTGTTTAACAGAAGAAGGGTTAAGAAAACCAGGGAAATTTAACTTCTGAAGGTTCTGATCTAAGCTATCAATTTTTGTGAGATAGGCTTTATTTATTCGTTTGATTGTATTTATGTTTGATGTTCATTATGTATTGGTTCGTAATCTTTGGTTTATTTTATGCTGCACACAAATTTATTCAAACGTTAACGCCAAGGGAAATAAAAGCAGTTTGGATGAAAAAAAGAACTATTATGTATCGTGTCGTTAATTAGTAAAGTAGGAAGAAAGTGGCAAGAAAAATATAATTATTGAAAGATATCCTAGGCTTAAAAATACGCATTATGTAGGAAAGCAGTCCACACGTCGACAGTAAATGCTGGGTATCTTTTAAATCAGAAGCATTATTTATAAGGAATTTATATAATCTAGTCCTCTAGCGTGTAAATAATGGGCTGTAGTTGTAAATTATAAAATATATTTTCTCTTCGAAAATATTTAAATAAGGCCACAACTACCAATATAAATTACACATGCACGCCTGTATGTATATATATATATATATATATATATATATATATATATATATATATATATATATATATATATATATATGCTTCCAAAAATAATCCTACCTCTTACAAAAAACATTTAAAATACCCTCACTGTCTAAGTTTTTCTTGTCAGATATAGTGAATCATAAATCAGATAGCAGATAATTTATATACTATTTTTTTTTTTACTATCCGTATTATCTCGCTGAATAATAGTTGAGTTAACTCCTATTACGTCGTTAATTAACAAAAGATGCTGGACATGGCATTATAAAATGTTGTTTGTATTCCGTGTAAGAAAGTCGATTTCCTTAGAAAATTGGGTGATAATAAACGCATAGCTACCTTGAGGTTTCCATGCCCTAAAATATATGCCACTATAACAATAGTTGCAATATCGGCAGAATTTGAACGATATCGTATAAATTAAAGTCGATAGTTATTAAACATATTTAACGTATATTCATGTAGTACATATAACATGTCGTAAATTTGTTAGCAAAAGAAAAGATGTATTAACATGTTTTATTGGGCTTAATTATTCTCATTCATAGTTGTAATTTTCTTATCAAATTAAAGTTTTAACATTTTTGTATAAAGAATATTTTTAGTGTAAATATTTTGAAGTATTCCTCTGTCACTGGTTTGAAGAATTATTGCGAATATTTGATAAAATGTTCCAATGTGTATACAAATATTTTTTTACACAAATAAAAAAATTGCAAGATGAACTAATGGACAACCACAACTAACCATAGTTACTTAGCAAAAAAGTTTATAAATAACGATAAATAATATAAGGCAAACATTTTTAACTTTGGTTAAACATTAAAAACTGTGCTGTTTTCGATATCAATACAAACCTTTTTTTCATTTATTGCATGAAAAAGGTTTATAAACAGCAATAAGTGGTTACAAAGCCGACAATTTTTAAGAATAAAGTTGTTTATCGAAAAACTCGATCTGTAGCCAATCTATAAGTTTACAAAGTAATAAGCTACAAAACATGATGTAAGTTCTCATATCGCATCAAGTTAAAAGGCACGCGATCACTTTAACTGAAGAAGTTTATAAACGAAGCTTTTAGCAGAGTAACGAGTAAGTCTCAATCTGCGATGACGTGAGTATGGCCAGGATGTTGATGATGTATCGCATCATTTTAATTAAAATTTGGCATCGACCAGTGTAGATAGTTCGCTGATAGCATTGAGCGCGATATATTCATATCTTCGTATTAAATTAATTTCAAGTCTTTTACGTTTTGGATTTTGGGCAGTGCTACCATTCTTTAGTTTTCTCCGTCACTACTTGGCATTTTTCCAATTGGTAGATGTCTTAAAATATTTGTTGTCTGTTGTTTATTAGTTCATTTCGTATGTCTCTTAATTGTATAGAAAATTAAAAGGTATATATTGACATAAAAAAGGAAGATGTTTATATAAATTTTAAAAATTACTGCTTCGTATCTACTTATTGTTATTTAAAAGCTTCTTTTTAATAATCTTAGTTATTTTCAGCTACAAATACACCTGATCTTTTTAATCAAGTAAAAGTAAAAACAAGCTTATATGGACATCGAAAATACCAAAGTTTTTTAACATTTTCTTCATATTTTAAATAAAAATTAAAAATGTGTGCTTTGTAACTAATCATTATTATTTTTAAAAAATTGGTTTTTGTAGTAGTTATTGGTAGACATTCATTCACCTCATATTTTTTAATTGCGTAGAAAAGAAAAAGTTTATATTGACATCGAAAATAGCAAGGTTTTCTAATGTTTGCTTTTTATTTATACCCTTGTTATATAAACTGCCAAATGGAGAATTTACAACGATATTAACATATAACTGTAAGATTATCAACTTCCTAACCGAAGTTCAATTTAAACTAATTGTAATGGTCAATTTAGGCTGAGAAAAATCATAATTTATCAATTACGGACTCAAATAACAATCAACTTTGGTTAACAAAATTTTCAAACACTCAACTTTTTATCGTTTAACTAAAAGCATTATTAATATTTGCTATTTATTTAATATGCGACTGCTGTAATTCGCATTTCATTAGATGAAGGCTATTTCCAAAACCATTTCTTATGCAAAGTTTCAAACGTAATCTAGAATAATTTTAAAAGTACATATAATAATGAAAGTACAAAGATGGGGTTACAATTTTTTTAATGATTGTTATATATGTGTACTTTTACTATATAATGGTCACTAAGAATTTGATAAACTTTTCTCCAATACTATCTGTTCAGATATAAGCAATATTCGCAGGGTTTAGATTTAGCAAATGCCGCCCCTACCGCAACCGATAGCGAATTTGACTTATATTTTAACAGGTCTTCGCTCTATTCCTTGAATTTGTATCAAAGGTATTTATTCAGTTCCGTCACTTTTTATTAGTACTGAATTTTGTTATTTTCATTGTCTTGATAATAAATTATATTACATTTTGATGTCCTAAATTTTATGGAATATAAAAATGAAAAAAATTACTTAAAATTTGCTCATTTCTTCGTAATTAGGGTTGCCAACTTTTTATACAAGACAAAGTATATTGAGATCGAAGTGTTAAAACAAACAGTATTTTAGAAAAATAAACAACATTCAATTTTTTTTAAGTTTTAAAAACATATTTTTTGGACCTTTTCGCACATATTATAAAATTATTCTCATTTTTAAAATATTCGTAAGTCACAGTTTAAATAGAAATAAAAATAAATGAGTAGTTAATTTTTTCTTAAGTGAATCGAAGGTCTATTTCTATCATCCCGCCACTTCGTATTCATTACCAAAAACAATCGTTCTGTAAAAGTTGAAGCTGCAGAAACAGAAAGTAGATATGAACAAATTTTAGAAATATTTTAAAATTTTGGAGAAGTACTTATTAACACATGACTCCATTTTTGGTAGACATTCATATCAAAAAAATTTTTGTCCTCTGATATTTTTCCATAAAAAACTTGGAATTGTTTTCATTTCGTATATAAATTATCCGTATAAATATTAGACTTATGAAAATGTTTGCAATAATTATTTCAAAATGATCAAAAGTGACTAAAGATTTAATAACAAATGTCTGATCAGAGAAAGCCAATTATTTTGACTGCATATCAATAGTTTTATTAAAATCATCTTGGGAGGACTTTGCAATAGTTTTCAGGTTTTTTTTGTTTCATGGCCCAAATACTTATATTTTTTTCTTTGTATCAATTAACTTTTTAAGTGTTCATTTTATAATAAACATCTAAATTAGTATAAAATTTAATAGTGTCTTCTAATGTTTTAATTTATTTGTTGAAAATATTCAATACATTAGTTGCCTATAGCAAGTAAAAAAACTACATTATTTTCCAGTTCTCTATCCAACATTAATACATTTTGAATAACCATTGGACACACAACATTTAAACTGTCAAAATAATTATAAATTGGTTTCCAGTTAATTAAAATTGTATCTATTGCTAGTCAAAGAGATAGCCAACGTGTTCCTATGCGTCTTTTGATTTCTTCAAACTCTCCTTAAGCAAGAGCCACAAATCTCTTCAATTCTTCCCGTCTGCATGCAGAA
The DNA here is from genome assembly GCA_039881145.1 of Druceiella hillmani. Taxonomy (NCBI): domain Eukaryota; kingdom Metazoa; phylum Arthropoda; class Insecta; order Lepidoptera; family Hepialidae; genus Druceiella; species Druceiella hillmani. The sequence continues at coordinate 3,856,913 of JAYKKI010000117.1, forward strand.
ACAGATAATTGACTGTAGATCTTTAATATATTGATGTCATATTTCAAAAAACTCACGGCATGTTTTACAGAATTATTAAAAATAAGGGCGTCATAATGGGATATTAGCAAAGATCTTCTTATCTTTGCTAATATCCCACCTGAAGATGTTGTAATACAACGAAACCTAGGTCGTGGTAAAGAAATTAAAGAAAGTAGAAATAATACTACATTACGTACTTTAATATTTGCAAAGAGTTAAATAGACATTTAATATACCATCAAATTTTTAACTTTATTGCAAATCTAAGTTTACACGCAACCTTTGTTAATAAAGTCCTTTTCCTTATCAACGGCTTTACTCTCCCTGAGACAAAATGTATAAGATTTGAGAAAAATTTATAATGTCTCTAGTTTATACCTTTTAAGGTTTGTTAAAAGTTCCTTTTAAGGTTTGTCAATTGATTTCGCATTGAGCCTGCAGGCTCAATTCGAAATCACTCGATGCAGACTAATCTCTCTACTATAAGAGATACAATAAAAAATTTAGATTAAATAAAGCAACTGTTTTGGGTTGGAAATATTTAAATAAGTTTACACCAAACGATTAATCGTGGTTTATTTTTATTGAAGAATGTTTTGCGCAGAATAAATAAATACGAATTAATTAATGTGCTCGACGGATAACCAGAATTTATAAATATTAATGAAGGACTTATTTGAAACGTCGGCATATTCATGAGAATTAAGTTAATTATACCTAAAATAAAATACGAGTTAGAAATATTTACATGAACAAACTTAAAGCTTTTCTGCCCAAGTTTACTCTTTGCTTAAAACTTTATTATACCCATATTCAAGGAATTTCTGCCCGAGTTTTATTGAAAGCAATGTATATTTTAATATGTATTTCGTCATAGTTAGCAAAATTTGCAATTATAAACATTTTAAAGCGGTTATCGGATTGTTTATATAAGTAAATTTATGAAACATCATGAATATTAAAGATGTGTTGAGAATTTAGGAGTAATTAGTTGAAAAAAGACTTCAATTATTGTTGTAAAGTATTAGACACGCATTTTTGGGGTTCCATACGTCAAGAGGAAAAACGTCATCCCAAATACATAACTTACTTGTCCGTTTCTCCGTCTGTCAAAATTTGTTTTTTGTTTTTTTTTTCCGAAAAAGCTTGAAATATAAATTTAAAATTCGACAGCAGTGATGCATTTTAACTTGCATGTATGTCAATTTAAAATATTCGACAATATTCGTACAAAAATTGTTAGGGGAAGCGAGACAAATAAAGAACTCCAAAAAATTTCATTCTCAATTTGGGGAATCTTTAAAAGACTGTAGATCATAAATGCTCAAAAATGCATTTCCATAATTTCACATATATACCGAAAAATATGCAAAGAAATACTCCTCTCTTCATTTTCGAAACTATTAATTTTACTAACCTAGTAATTTTACGAAAAAAGAAACAAATTTTCTTAGAAGCCTATACAAAGGTAGCAGGAAAATTATGACTTATATTCTAAATATTGGTCATATTTAGATGTCTGCTATAAAATGTATGACCAATATCCATCAACTATAAGACAATGGAAGTTATGTCCGGCGAATAAATTCATGAAGTGTAGCCCTGGGAACAAAATATTAAAAAGACAATTATTAATTAGATAAAAATGTTAAATAGTAAATATAATGAAAGAGATAAAACATTGATCCACTTTGTTTTTTTTAAAAATAGCCGAAAGTAATAAAATTTTTAAACTTGCAGAACAAGAATGTGATGTCGTCTTTCTCATATTTAATTTTTTTTAATAAAGTTTTTAGAACTTGTAACTTACTTATCTCAGTTTCGATTTTTATTAATTACTTTAGAACTAAGATGGTATTTAACCTAAATTAAACATCAAAACTACAACATTCTTTGCAGTTAGCAGAATGATACTTGTATTACAATTTAAACAATATTTCTGTGTCATATTATTTCGATGGTTATCTCATCAAAACCGTAAGCATATTTATATGAATGATGAGTACCTTTATTTGCTTAATATTTTGTTCTCTATTTTCAATTCATTTTTTACCTGACTCACATTATAAATGAATCAAATGGAATATACTAATTTGTCTACACTAAATCATCAATCAGTCTGAAAGGCGTAATCTATGCGATAGCTATGATTTTTGAATTAAATTTTATCAGCACAAAAATAAAAATAGTTAAGTATGAAATACTTTGTTTTCAATTTTATCACATATTCAATGCTACAAATAAAAAAACTCAAAAATAAAAAGGAATTATGCAAAACACTTCTTTAGCAGAATTAATGTAAGTTCATTTCATTTAATATACGCCCATTAAAAACGAGATTATTTTATTTAATCAAAATAATTACAAAACTGATACATTTACTCATCCTTACCGGAGATTGTAAAAGACTGCGTGATTACGTAAAATAATTATTAGGAAAATTCTGGACTTATCAGCAGGTCCAAACATTGGGTATAACACATTAATTAGCACAAAATTCTGTATACTTTTCATCAACATAATCTACAAAATTTATTAAAGCCGTTGGTAGATCAAGTAGGGAAGACGAAGAATCAAACAGAGAATTGGTTAAGAATCGATGGTAGTAACAGTAATATGTTACATTTGATAGATGGATGCAGGATCCAAAATAATATTATGGAAAGATGTTGACTTTTGTTCTGCTTGTAATTATCTAGCTACAATTTTTGGCTATCGCAATTGCCAATTCAGGAAATTATATGTATTATTTTCTTTATCACCTAAAGTTGAAATTAAGTTTTATTGTGTGTTAATTTAGGGTTATGACATGAAGAAATTGATACCAAAATAAAGTTAAAGTTAAGCTAAAATTGTTCAGAAATATTTTTTTTGGCAATATTTCAACAGGTTAAACAAGTTTTTTTGTGGCAGATACAATTGAAGTATTTACATTTATTTGATTATTAGCGAGAAAAAACAATTTCCTATGACACGAAAGGTCTATGTCCAAAAGTGCACAGCGATAAGCAATTGATGATGAGTAATGATGACGAAGTAATATTAAAAATCGTCACGATTCTTAATTACCTTTATTTTATTTTTAACTAATTACTATGCTAGTAATATTTTATAGAAAACCAAAACACTTCGTACTGTTATGACGACTTTAACTTTTAATATTAAAAAAAAAAATTTATTTTTAAATATTATTATTTAAACGAATTATTATATCTTATAAAATATTTAGTTAGACTTTGATCGCGCTTGTATCTGGATTACGACTGATGCGGACTAAGGACTGGATTGAACTGTGATTATCTGAACCTCGTGAAGCTTCAGTCCAGGATTTATAAAGGATAAGAAATGCTGATGCATCTGGGAGTGGAGTTTGCTGACGGGCCTGGGAATAGAGCTTGTCATGGTGATACAATACTCTGGCAGCCGGATGCCCTTATCATGTTGATACGAGAATCGTGAGACAGGTGCTGTGTAAGCATTACTGCTAGCAAGTACAGAATATAACAGTACGTAGAAGATTATAATATGAAATGATTCATATAGAAACGTGCAGGAACCAAAACATATAGTTATATATACGTATAATTAGGCAAATTTTTATCTTTGGAGTAAATTTTGTTTCTCGGTAGTTATGTGAAAGATACGTCAATTACAATCTAAAGCCACAAAAAATAATTTTAACCAGAAAATTAGATTTAACCATTATTTGGTTTTCCCTGTACAAAAGCCTGTCGCTAAATTAAATAATTAGAATAAACGATATGAAAATAAACGACATGATAAACATTAGGATTGTAAAGTAGAGTGGGAACTAAGCAATGAGAAAGAGAAGTTAAACATAATTCGAGAGTAAGTAAACATATCAGATTTGTTTGCAACATTGTAGCTTCGTCATGTTTCTGAAATGAGATGCTACGTTGTAGATGGAATATTGGTTTCAATTATATTTATCTCAAGTGAACATCTAGATTCCTCTGACAGCGCACAATGTTTCCTTTAAAATTTTCTTTTATGCAAAGAAATATTTTATTTTTCGAACGGAATACAAACGATGTATTATGTTAGTTTACTTACTCCCTAAAAAAGAACCGAAACATTCAGTCTCCGTTTAATTTTCAATGAAACTTAAAACTAAGTTTATTGGATCAAATACTGAAAGCAAAATAATTGAGCCTTATACAATTCACATAGTCATATAGCAATAGACTTATTAGCAAATGACGTTAGTAGTAAATGACGATTCTGTTTCGTTCCGTAAATAAACCATTATATTTTGAAACAAAAATTTTAAATTCTTCAGATATTAATTTCAATATAATCTTCACATAATCTTTCGTAATCATTTTGTTTTATTAACCGATTTCTGTGTCAAATTGACAGATTTAAATTCTGCTCATGTTCTTACTTTTCTTATCCAACAAACTACGTTTAGGTTATATCTCTATTTTATTTTTTTGTAGAATATAACAGTAAATATCTACCATTATTATCAATAATCTATTCATTTGTTGTGCAAGCTACTGGTACATTTGTAATGTAGAAATAATCTACATTAGTCCAAAAAATTACCCAAATCATAATGCTCGACCATATTCGTATTTTGTGTCTTATTACTTCAAATATGGAAAAGATAGTCTCATATACTAATCAACGTACTTCGTAGACTTAAATTTCTCAGTACGAGATATTAATATACAGATATCCATCACCTTCGTTACGAAAAAAAATTATATAATTTATCTACTCGCGAATAAATGTAATAATGTCGGTATGAATTTAAGAAAATGTAATATATTTCTGTGCACAAATGCTTTTTTTGGGTTCCGACTTCAAAAAGGAAAAAAAGAAACCATATAAAATCACGCATGTGTTCATCTCTCCGACAGTCAGACATTTTTTTCATAAATAAATTAACGTAGATATTTTAAGTTGATAGAGTAATAAGGAATATTAAATCAGGCAAATCTCAATAACTAACATTCGAAAATACTCCTATAGAAGTTATTGAAGAAACACAAAAACATTTTCTTCGCCATGTATCCTGTGTAAAATCATTTGACAAAACAAGTTGTAAGGATTTCAAAACTTTTTGGTCAAAATTTTGTATAAGTTAGTTCTATAAATAAGAGTAAACAATGATTTTTTCCATTCATAACGAGTTTTCCACCATGGTTTAGGCGTATCGAACGCTTTATGGGATTGTTTTCTGTTGCGCAACCTGTGCTCTAGCGTACTTTCTGATTATATTAACTTTCTTACATAGTATTTTCAGGAGACTTAGAAGTTAGTTTGCGAGAAATAGGACTATATTATCAAAAAAAACCTATTTTTCTTTAAAGAAAATACAATTACATTTTTCTTATACTCGTATTGTAAAATATAGGCGGATATATAAAAAAACCGGCAAAATACAAGTCGTATTATTGCATTTAGTAAACCATGCGATTAGTTGTTTCAGAACAGTGATATTATTGTATGATATTAAAATTGTATCTATAAGTCTAAAATTCCCTTTACTTCAAAAACTATAAACTGTTCCTATCTCTTTTAACACTGTATTACACCATCTTTGTTTAACTACTGATTTTAAAAAGATGTAATACAATTTTTCTTATGTCTCATTTTCATCAAAATTTAATCAGAATTAATATTTATTTCTTGATATCTATTCAATAAAGTTTCCCAAATTAAATGTTGGGTCCAATGAGTTGAATTTTTATAATGCTCTCTGTGGCATAATTTTTAATAATTTTACAAATCTGATTATCGTTACTAAATATAAATGGAAACTTTTAGAATTGGACCAAATGGAATATTTTTGAGGTAAAGAGCATTTTCAGTAATCAATGAAACTATGTGATGTAGTATTTTATATATTCTATTTAAATTATTAACTATGACTTACAAACATAAATGCAACGATCGTAGTAGCATATATATAGGTCTAATAGAGAGAGAGCTTGTTACCAGGTGTAAAGAACATATTGCTAGCTGGCGAAATAACAAACCAGATACATTACACTTTCAAAATACCTTATTGAATATAATCGTCACCCTTATACCAACAATGCTCGCTATATATTACAAGTAAATGCAAAAGGCAATTAACTCAACATCCTAGAAACATTAGAAATATAAAATACACTAACAGTAATATATTGCTTGAAAAACCAAATAAAATATCATCATCCACTCTCAATATTTTCTAAACATACTATAGTTAGACAACATTGATACTGCATTTCACTTCAAATAGTTTCAGCCCAGTCATACTTCTCAGGAGACACATCACAAAAGAAAGAAAAAATGGGTGAAATATATAATTAGTTATATAACCTTGTTCTAACCCTCAGAGGCTCGTACCATTGTATAAATATGTTACTAAAAATAACATCTGTTTAATTTATTACCAACGCTATTTAAAATATAAGTATTTTACATCGTATCACTTTCATCAATATAATAAAATTAGTAATGTGAAAATCGGAAAAACCCACTCAAACCCCGCTTCCTTTATTATTTTGTATAATATTTAAATGCCGTTGGAATTTCCTACGAGTAAATCTTTTCAAATTGGCCACCTGAAGATGTTGTCAAACAACAAAACCTAGGTCGAGGTTAATAATTTAAATAAAGTAGATATAATACGACATCACGCAGTTTTATTTAGTTGGTGTGAATTTCTAAAAAATTAACACCGAATATTTTAAATATAAACTTTGTTTTATACTTTGTTACCTTTTACATATAAATGATATAAAACCGTAGATCTAACTTTCTATTTATGGAAAAAAAATCTAGAAGATAATTTCAAACTCGTAACTTCCATTCATGTATATTTCGTATCCAATTTCCGGAAATTCTTTATTTTTTTTGAATGGTACTTTCAGGAGATTGAAGAGTACAGTAATTTTTGGCATTTGTCAGAAAGTTTTTAAAAATTTACATAAAAAATATTTTTGAATATGTGGTTTATTAAGCTTTCATTGATACCCACACAAAAGTATTGAAACTTTTATTTTACCTCTCCGTAACGGATGCACCGTGTTAATAAAACCCCGAAATCATTATATTTTTACTTTATGTCTAATATTTTCTATAGCAATCTTTATTTCAACTTTCTATATCAAATATTTTCCGAATAATACGTAATTCGGAATGTAATACAAGAAATACGAGAACATGACTACTATGCAAATATACACAACTACTGTGAAAATGCAAACTTAAATAGATACTGCCTAGCTCTCAGGCTATTTCTGAGTTCCTAGACAATTCAGCATGAAAAAGCTTAGTTACGCAAAAATTAATTTAGCTGAATGTAAATATACTTTACAACGATTGGGTTCGATTGAAAAATGTTGCCAGTAATTACGCCGTATAATGAGGCTATTTCAATGTCAGCCTTATATTGAACAACGTCTAGCCAAAAAAAAATCATTAAATTAATATTTACATTTTTGACTAAAACCGTTATTTCTAATAAGTTTACTTCAAAGGATAGAAATATGCGGAGTATTATTATTTTGATATAAAAAAATAAATCAAACTTTCATTTTGCATGCATTTAGATTATTTTCATTGGTATCCTATATTTATTTTGTGACAATCGGCTTTTTGCAACTCTTTCCTTGCCAAAATCACTGAAATTGTTAAGTTCAGAATAACAATTTAAAAAAATTACAGTTTAATTTGAAATGTTAACTCATTTCCTTTTCTTTCATTTGTATACATCTTCCTACCAAATCCGATTTCAAACTAAACTAACTTTTTCTTGGTCAAATCCGTTGGTCAAAACTTACGCATATCAGGATAAAAAAATTTAACCAAAGACAAATTTGTTCGGCTTAACTAGTTTGGTCTAGGCCAAACTAATTTTGAATTATTGTTCAAGCAAATTAATGTTTAAAATCAAAAGGTAATCAATTGAATGAACAATATTTATTCAAATAAAGTCTACATAATTATAAAAAATAATATTGGTTATACGTTTGTACAAAATTACAAAAATTAACTAATCTATTAGCTATTTAACGTAATATTAACGTAATTTTTTGTCTCCTGTCTCGTCTATGTGAAAATCAAAAAATTAACTATTTTATTTACCCGTGTTAAAACATGGAGTAAATATAGGCCTTAATTTTTTTGATTTTACATATCTTATGATATCGTTTGCATACGAGGCACAAATTACAGATAGATCCAAAAATGTTTCATTTTGTACTTTGCGAAATATATTCTAAAAATATGAAAAAATTAAGCATCCCCCCTTATTTCCGAAACCTTTGATCACATTTACGTTACGAAAAAGTAATATTTGCAAATGGTTGGTAATGAAAATACTTTAAGCCCTTAAAAGTTCTAACTGCATACATGTGTACGATATTTTCATATCTATTTCGTTTATTCGACTATTTAATACATTTCGCTTATTCGTTCTAATAATCGTTTTAATAAGTATAGTCTTAAAAATTATTCGAATTATTTCGTCCATTTTTTATAAAAAATAACATCTAAAATAACACAAATTTATTGACAATTTGCATAAGGAAAAAGAAGAATCCATTTTACCTATAAATACTAACTTTTACCCGCGGCTTCGCTCACATGGTTACAGTTAAAAACTTACACGGAGGAATTATAACATGCAGGGCCGTCTAGAACGAATACAGGAAATTAATTGTTAACCTTTGTTTTCGTGATATTATAATACAAATGACAACGAAAGTACTGCTTGTAAAACTTCTCTACTTCTAGCAACATCCCTGATCTCAATAAAACTACGTGATATTATAATACAAATGACAACGAAAATACTGCTTGTAAAACTTCTCTACTTCTATCAACATCTCCGATCTCAATAAAACTACGTGATATTATAATACAAATGACAACGAAAATACTGCTTGTAAAACTTCTCTACTTCTATCAACATCTCTGATCTCAATAAAACTACGTGATATTATAATACAAATGACAACGAAAATACTGCTTGTAAAACTTCTCTACTTCTATCAACATCTCCGATCTCAATAAAACTACGTGATATTATAATACAAATGACAACGAAAATACTGCTTGTAAAACTTCTCTACTTCTATCAACATCTCCGATCTCAATAAAACTACGTGATATTATAATACAAATGATAACGAAAATATTGCTTGTAAAACTTCTCTACTTCTATCAACATCTCCGATCTCAATAAAACTACGTGATATTATAATACAACTGACAACGAAAATACTGCTTGTAAAACTTCTCTACTTCTATCAACATCTCCGATCTCAATAAACTACGTGATATTATAATACAAATGACAACGAAAATACTGCTTGAAAAACTTCTCTACTTCTATCAACATTTCTGATCTCAATACAATTACTTCATAATTGACTACCTGCAACTTTTTCAATTTTATTTACGTACGTCTAAAACTATGTAATTGTAACAGTGTTATAGATAGAACGGAAAAACAGTCAGAAGGACTTCACGAAGCTGTAAGAGCTCCGGTTTTCTCATTAAACATAAAATTAAAAGTAGATCTCTAAAATTTTGATGACAATATAAAAGCGCATATTTGTTCTTACGCTTGTGTTATTTACATAAGTAACAACGAATAAATTAAAAATATTTGAAGTATATAATTCTTTTGATTAATTTTAATATGCAGTAAATTTGGTCTGAAAGTTTTACCTTGGTCTAAATTTACGGTCACGAACATATGAACCGAAAGTGTCTGGTTAATAAAAAGAGCGTTATGTCGAATTATATTTCATATATAAATAAAAAAAGCTTTTAGTCAATCAGAAAAGTTTTGATTTTTCAAATTTAGGGTACAAAATAAAATTAAAAGTAGATACTTCTGCATAATAATATAGCTTTTACATTCATTAAAAATGGTTTATAAATTTTTTTTAAACTGGACCTGTAATTCTAGGGATTAGTGCGAAAAAACAAATGAACTAACTTTTCCGCTTTACATTTTAGTACAGATAACATTTATCCTTTTTTGCATGCACTCCATTAACCAACTTGTTGCAAGTTGTCCATATTATACATCATTTTGTTCTTAATAATTTTGATATTTAGAATTTTTCATTGAATGTTGAAAAGCTAGGGAGACGTTTAGAAAAACTATTTTTATGAGAAAAACAACTGACAACACAACAAAAAAATTGTTTACTCTATACTTGGCCCGCGGTGTCTCGTAAACTATTAACCATAGATGATGGTCTATAAAACTGTCACAGGGTCGTTTTGGCATGTGATTGGAAATTTTTATATTTAATAAAAAATATTTGTAGAGTTAAAGGTATTATAACTCGTAAACAAAAGTTTGCGTGACAATATATATTAAAATACATTATTTCATAACACGCACTAATATTTGCCAAATAATATTATAAATATTAAAAATAATAGAAAATGGGCTTTCGGTCAAATGAAGGGAAACGATACGTAGCTCGATATAGTTAAGTGACATCGCAACAACCGAAGATGAGAAACTTCGCTACGCGACTGAAATTCAAATTGGTTAAAACTATTATCCAAGTTAAACATAGCTGCTCGGAGAGTGCCACTTAAAACTCTAAGTAGGGACTTACTCGTGCAGGTCATTTGGACGAGCAAAACGGTTGACATAGAGAGCTCTCGCCTAAAGACATCAAATTGTGAATCTTCTAGAAGAACACGAGCGTGTATTGTCGATAACGCGGTTCTCGAAATGGAAACTCTCATTTTCAAATCAGTGCAATGCTTTTAGAATATTTCTATTTTTAATATACGAACAGAAGACTTGAAACTATTATAGTGTATATATGTTTGCTTCAGCAATATACGGTTAAAGTGCGAGTATTTTACCGATCAATTACTAGACATTGGTATTCAGGTCTCATTGCCACAGTCAATAAGCAAACATTTCAAAAACGGTTGCTTTATTTTTCCATCTCAGACGTAAATGGTTTTAAATTCAATTATTTGCTTTTATTTTTAGAATCATTTATTTTTTCGGAGTTTCGTCTTCGTACTTTAAAAAATAATTTTTATTTGTACCGTATCACAGAAAAATACCTAGTAAATATAAAATTTTAAAGTTAAATTTTAATTCAATTCGTAAAATTTTGACTTTCATATAATACATAAGATATGTAAATCTTTTTAAATATCATACATGGTATTTAAAAATGGGAAGTCCAATTCTGAGACTGCAAACTTAATCTACATCTCTACACAATTTTTTTACAATTTATGCTTTTTATGCTCACATTATATATATATATATATATATACAGAAAGAAAACACACACACACAAATACACACACACACACTTATATGTATACATATATGTATATATATATATATACATATATATATATATATATATATATATGTATATATATTTATATATATATATATATATATATATGTATATATATATATATATATATATTACACCAAAATCTTAAGTACGGTATGAATTTAAAGAAATTAAAAAAAACAAATATTCCATAAACCATGTGGAAAGTATGGAAGGCAAAATGGAAATACGGAATAAAATTTTTCACAGAACTCTTCTTATTTTGTGAAAACCCTTGTCGTCTAAAATGGAAATGGAAATTACAAAATGGAAATGGAATAAAAAATGGAAATTACAAATAATTAATTTTCTGCAGAAATATATCTAGACATAAGGCAGTGTGTCTATTAAGTTTCGAAAAAAATGCTTAAGCTCTTGAGCCATTCTTATACTACTATAACCGGAAATCTATGAGCCTCAAATTTTCGATATAGATTAGCTCAAAAATTACTTATAAATCTAAAATTTTACAAACTTGATAAATTAATTCTTGGGATATTAACACCTAAAAACCTCTGATTTTAACATTAACTCAATTCCTTATCGAAACACTAGACCATTTTCAATTAACTTGGAAATTATAAATTTGACTTAACATTCCATCACCAAACAAAATCGAAGAAAAAAATCGGAAAAGCTGTAGGTTTTAAGTTGTAGGTTTTATTATCAACATAAAATAAATAATAGAGCGTGAAAGGGCTATGCGCACCTTCTCTATAATAAAATATGGAAGAGGATAAAGAAAAGGAAATAGTAACTCGTGAGCGAAAATACCCGAAAATACATTTAGTTTTGCTTGGATTTTTTTTGACGTTAGCGACTCATCTTTTTAATAATAATAAATAAAATTTCAATTCTTTATAATTGTGTTTTAAATTAAGAGTTATTAATGAATAGTCCTACATAATTATAATTGATTTCACACTGTAAATAAAATTTTCTAGTTACATGCAAAAACAACTGTGAATAAACGATTATTTGTTTCATTGAAAGAATAAATTATGAACCTCCACTTAAAAAAATTACTTGAACGAAACAAGTTAAACGCAAAATAAATAATGTAACTCCTAAATAAAATAGAATACACACGTATATAAGAACCGTGATCTCGTTTTTTTTTAAATATGCATATTAAGTGGTCCTTAATTTTCTAGCTACGTTTCTAGGATAATCAGTGGCGTTAACAATTAAACTGGATGATCAGTAGCGTAAACAATTAAACTTACTCCACAATTTGAACTATTTTTTAAACAGCGATAACCTGTGATATACGTGAAATATTAAAATAATACTAGCATTTAATTTCCTGAACTCCTAAAAATAATCATTTAAATATATTTAAGTGTTAGCAATTTAGATGTGTACGAGTAACAATTTTATTACAATACCAAATTTTAGATTTTAAGAAAAACAATTTTGAGGAAAATAGACGGACACCTAAATGACATTATAAAGGATCCCTCTTTCGTTTTGAAGAACGAAAACCTAATTTTATATATCTATGTGACGAAGGAGAGACATACGTCGACCTTACTAAACTTTTCTAATGATAAATTTTCAAGTTAACGATAAATATAATTTAACAAAATAATAATAGTAATCTATATATATATATATATATATATATATATATATATATATATACATATATATATATATATATATATATATATATATATATATATGTGTGTGTGTATATATATATATATATATATATATATGTGTGTGTGTATATATATATATATATATATATATATATGTATATTAGTTTATCTTCTATGGTAAAATCAAATATATGAACAATAGAGCGACCAAGGTAATGTATGGAATAAATTATAATGCAAAATAATCCATTTTCTGTTTATAATTTTCTATAACGAGCAGAAAATGAATTATATCCTGCAGTTAATCTCAAATTCCTTAAACAATTTATCGGTTGAATTTTTGAAACGATTTTTTTCTGTTTTTATAAAGTAACAAACTTTTTCCAAAATGGTAAATTCTAATAATCTCTTAAAATAAAAACGGATGAACTTACATAAAATTAGGTTCTTTGTGATTACTGCCAGCTATTTTTTAGATTCAAGCTTAGTAATACTTGATTCAGATTTCTGATAGAAAATGATTTATAGCTGTTCTCTTACATTTTGTATGTAATGCGTTGCTTATATTAATTTATATTATATCCACATCTGAACCAAATTCTAGTCGTGTGTCTTAAAAAAAATTAAGGTAACTATGCCTTTTTTTTCTAATTCATTATCTTGTGTCTTCATGTCTAAATGACAACAAAACATTTCTAAAGAATCCGAATGTTGCACGAAAGGAAATATATGAATACAACTTCCATTTACTAACTTTGTGAAAAATTATTTCTCGAGGTCAAGAAACAAAATTAGCTCCGAAATGAAAAGGAGCTAAGAAATTTCCCGTTATAAAGATGGTTTTCCTTAAAATCTTTGCGCTCATTATGAAAATACTTTTCTTCGTTCCGTCATTAGTATTTTATTTCCAAGATTCTAATAAATTATTCGTTAAATGTTTTGTACCGGTTGTTGCTTTATATGATTACATTATGAACGTACATGTTTCATCCGGTGATTTCTGAAATTGGAGATTTACGAAAGCCTTTTATATTCGTGCCGTACTTTTAATGCTTATTAAACACAATCTTTTACCTCACACCTGCTTAGCCTTTTCATGCTATTTTACATCCATTAGATACATTCGCACGAATAGCAATGTTGCAATAGCTACTATCATTAATTTTAAGTCAAGTATCTTACTAGCTAAATATTTATTTGCATTATTAATTCCTCGTTTTCCGTACGACTTTTGCTTGCAAGATGCGCTTTTTAATTCACCATTCATTCCACGTTTCTCATTTAAAATCCATTTATACTTGAGAAACTTTCTTCCAGTACATAGTTCAATCGGACTTCAAGTTTCATTCCTTTTAAAATTTTCATACTCATCTTTTTAGTCCTAAATAGAATTTCTGTTCAGTTACAAATAAGGATTTTTACGGTTAGCAGTTCAACCTAATGTCTATTTCTTGGCGCTTCTGTACCGTCCTCTTGCTGATATCTATATATTCTTATGATAATGAAGAGAGTATGTGAAATCATATCGGATTTTTTTCAGCAAACCTTGATTTTGATCATGAAAAATTTCATGACTAATTTCTGTCAGAATTTCTTTGTCAGTTTCCCAAAACGGTATATATATATCATAAAGTAATCTTGTAATTATATTCTGTAACGACACAATGAGCGTATTGTAGATGATTATTTAGCGGAGGCACAGTTAAGAAGACCAGGAAAATTCACGTCTGAAACTTATTGATCTAAGCCGCTAATTTTTACAAATTGTAATTGGGTTATCTCATTATATTTTCTTTTTATTCTAGTTATGTTTATTTTATGTCATTGGCTTTTAATCGTGATGTTATTTTATTTTATAAAACATACAATTTTTTTGCAACCAGTAACGTTGATCTATGGATAAATAAATATAAATAAGGATTACTTTCTATCTCTTCGTTTACATACAAAAAATATTAATGGAATGTAGGAATAAGATGATAGAAAAAAAAGAAGCAGTGAAAGGTATCTTTGGTTTAAAAATACATGTGTGGGATTGCAGTTCACAAGGTAGATGATAGGTGAACTTAATCGTATAAATCAGAAACGTATTTCCTTTATGTATTCCTGTAGTTTAATTTTTCACAACTAAATGAAACTACGTTAAGTATAATTATTTCTGTTTTATTTATATTCCTTACCACGATCTACGTTTCGTTGTATGACAACACCTTTAGGTGGGCAATTCGTAAAGATCCTCATCTTTAGATTTCCAATCTTTACAAATTTTCCACCTGAAGATGTTGTCATACATCGAAACCTAGGTCTGGTAAAGAATTTAAATAAAGTGGAAATAATATTATTCCACGTATTTTGATTTTGTTTGAAAAAATTAAATTATATTGAATTTCTACAAAATTAACGCCAAGTATATTCATTATTCCTATAGTGTAAACAACAGTGAATTATAAAATATATTTTTTAAAAATCAGTTAAATGTGAGCAGAACTTCCATTATAATTGCTTACATTTAAATATAAAATATGTTAATATTTGATTGTACAGATTTTTTCAATATTAATGTTTACCAGAATTAATATTATTTCACACTACTTAAATCTGATATAGGTATATATAACTATGATAAAAATATGAAGCTATTTTTCGTGTCATTTATTTTGTGGACATTTTAAATAATATCAATAAATATTATTGAAAATGTCCACAAAATACATTTTCAATAATATTTATTGATAATGAAACAAAAAAAAATAATTTTGGAATTTTAACTTACTTTTTTAATTGATTTCAAACAAGATATACAAAATTTCAAAAAAATAAATTTTATATTTATTGAAATTAGTAAACAGAGCAGGAGAAATCCCGAAATTACGCACCATGGTTAGTTAAAAAATTAAAGTTACAAACGACAGATATTATTAGAATGACAAACAACCGCTGCATTATTAGTAGTGATAGTAATCCATTTAAAAGAAAATTATAAAATTTCTATCGTCAAACCGCAAATATGACAGTAATAGAATAACATGTTAGTGCAGTCCAACTCAACGAAATTTATCGGTAAATTGTTAACAATATCAACCTGAATGTTAAAGAAAATTGCAAATAATTATTATCATTACATGTGAAAATTATAGCATACAAATCTTGAAAAATCAACAATTTGTGTAATCCGTTACGCTTAATTCGTTGTTTTGTTAGATAATAGTAGCAGGATGTCTAAAATACTGATATTCACGCGCAATATTTTCCGTATATTTTCATATACCTCTCTATCTATGAAGATAACTAATTTATAATGACTGTATAAACAGCGGTTTTGGAATAAAACTGAATGTAAAAAAAAAACTTGAGAGATGTCAAGGGACATCCGGATGGAAAGAAGTTCCTTTCGATTATTTAGTGAAGAAATTGTAATAATATTTAATTTTTTTTAAGTTATAGTAATAATTATTGTTATTATTTTTTAATATTTATTATGTACAAAAAAGCTGTATACATTCAACAAAAATAATCGTCGCGACACCACACTGTTCAATGCGAAATAGAAAGACGAAACGAAAATAACTGGCTTGCTTTCTATGAGAGAGAGAGACAGACAGAGAAACACACGCACGCCCGCTAGCAACTATAGCAAAAAGTGTCGTTACAACTTTTGGTCTTAATTTTTTCCGTCTAGCCCCCTTTCAGAACGCGCGATAAGGAACTTCGTTCCAATGATAGACATAGCAGTCGTATGTTAAATAAAAATAAAATAATAACATACTTTAATTAAACGTTAAACAGTTTACAGTTGTTAGTACTTTTAATTAAACGTAAAACAATTTACGGTTCAAAAAGTTTGTTAATCAAAATTGACAGGTATATTCCTTGTAACCAATACATTATAATCGTTCCGCAATTTTAATGGAGAAAGAAGTACTTTCGATATTTAACTTTTGTTAGGAACGTTGTTAATGCTTTATTTGTACGATAAGACCAACGTAACTTTTACATTTATTTTTTTTGTAACAGGGATATAAAATAAAAAGAAAATTTTGGAAAACTTTGTTTTTTTCGACATCAGTACAAATTTTTCTTTCCTACACAAATAACAAAAACATTAAATGATCTAAAAGGTCATAATAATTGCGATTATCTTTCAAAGAACTTTTTAAATAACATTAAGTTAATAACAGACTCCTGTTAATTTCACATTCAAAATAGAGAGAAAGCATCGATCTGTGTTGAATAAGTGTTGCCGGGGCACTAATGATGTATCGCATCATTTTAATTAAGATTCGGCGTCGCGCCGAGTCCGCTGAGGGCGTCGGGCGCTATATTTTCATTTCTCATCCCAAAAATTTGGGTCGCATCTAACATGGAAGTTTGTTGTTCTCTTTGCCTCATTTTGCTTAATTCATTTCAAGCGCTTTATACTCTGGATTTCAGGAAGGGTTACAACTATTTATTTTCCTCCTTCAGTATCTGGTATTTTTAAAATTAAAATATTTCTTTAAATATTTGTTGCTTGTATAAAAATTTTCATGATTCAAAAAACAGTCGCAATATTACTTCAATTCGTTAATTGAATAATAATTCGAAACATTTTTAGTGAAAATATTCTTTTAATTTTTAATTTAATATTGCCAATATAAATAGTTAAGATTAAGCAGATATTTTAATGCATTTTATCATCTTTTTACACAATCATAACGTTTTACACATAATGTATGAATGAACTATTAATAAGTTTTATAAATAACGATTTTTATTTAAACGTAGTGGTAAAAGCTCTGCGGAGGTTGCAATCGTCATGTGAGCGGTACACATTTATATTTTAATTTTCATTATACATAAAGACGAGGGAACTTCTAACCAACTAAACGTTTATTACCGCCTACTTTTCTGAGGAAGTAGGCGGTAATAAACGTTTAGTTTAGAGTTCTTTAGAACATAACATACTATAAAATTACGAATTTTCATTATACGTAAATGCGAGGCATCTTCCATCCAACTATACGTTTATTACCGCCTAAATTTCTAAGCAAGTTGACATTCTTACTTCGAACATAAAAGAATGTAAAATTACGCTCCATTAGCGCGTTTTGTTAATTAACCGCTTGAAAAGAGTTAGGTCATTTCGTAATGAATTTCTGCGATATATTCAATATCCTGTAGTCTAAACAATAGCAAATTATAAAATATATTTCTTAGAAATTTGTTAAATAAGAGCAGAACTTGCACTATAATTGCTTACACTTAAACATATTTAAATACTTAATTGAATTGAATATTTCAATATTAGTCTACACAAGCATTAATATTATTTGACACTATTTAAATGTGTTGTATGGTATACATATAACTATGGTAAAAATAAGAAGTTTCAGTGAAATGTATTTTGTGGACATTTCCAACAATATCTACAATCACCTCACCCGAAATAGAAAAATTATTTTAGAATTTTAACTTACAATTTCAATCGATTTCACACAAGATATACGAAAAAATGAAGAAAAAAAAATTTCTTTTATATTTGCTCTCAGGTGAAGACGAGCTTATGCTTCATTTTTGCAAAAACAATTTGGTTTCTACAACTTTTATATATTAAGTATATAAATATGAAAATACCACGAATTTCTTCAATCCTGTAATGTTTAGTAATTTCATAGCGGCTTTTTTTATTGGTGCTACATTTTAACTAAACTTTATTTTTAACTTTCCTACTGAGATAGTCTTTTACAAATATATTGTAAAGCTCTATGCATATGAAGCCATTCGGCAGGGCAATATTTAAAAATTGTGAAGAACGGTTCTGAAAAATAGTTTGGCCTTCGATATCAAGTATATTTTTATAGTAAGGAATCAAGTGGTGTAGATTCGTCCATTTGTTTTTGATAAATAAGGCATTCCCATATTTTTGGATGATATTTTGACTGTAGGTATGAGATCCTGCTTATAAATTGATTTAAATTTTTATATTATACTCTCTATGCTCCGGGATATTGCCAGAAACTTAGAAATGCCGTGGTAATATTATGGACTCGTTACGGTATTCGAAGCCTATTATTGGTGTTGACTGTCACTGGGCCGACACAGATCTCAAAGATCATATTCAAGACTAAAGTGATTTGAAAATATGGAGCCTCTTAGTATATTTATCGCCAACGCTAATTTCGGGTTATACCCAGCTAAGCTTACTGTCCACGATCACATCAAGGTACTTAAATATTCGCCGTATATTAAAGCCAAGACGATTCGTATTTAAAATTTTTGATTCACCGCTTAATAGAGAACGTAAAAATTGTATTATTCTGATCTTTACTTTGACTCTTATCGTTATTGTCGTATATTCTGTGTGTCGTATATCAGGTTGTTAGCGGGCTTGGTTAAGGAACATTTTGCCCGGTGGGAATACCACTGTTGGTTATATATATGTTGGCATAGTTAACATAAAAAAAATAAGCCCACTCTTTAATTTCTTTATAATTGGCCCGAAAAATTAAAAATTCCACGTATACACCATATTAAAATTAATTTTCAGGAATGTTTTACCTGTCCCGAATAAGGAAGAGATATTTGACCTAACTTTCGAGATAAACAAATTACTCAGAAGAGTATTTTGCCGACCGACTTTATCGACAGTCGATCTGATCAGGTCAAAATTATGTGATACACCGTTAACGCCTCAACCACACGTAGTCGTATATCATCGCAAACTTAGATTAAATCCTTACGCTGCTAAGCGCCCGCATATAAACTTTTACAGATACACTTAATGCGGGAGTATTATTTTGATATGAAATACGATCCGTCAAAATTTTTAGACATTTATTTCCTTTTGCAGACTGATAACTTGGTAGCACAATGATAAATTTTATATGAACCTTGTCTTTGAAGATTATTCGCTTTCTCGTTTTATTCCTTAAAAAAAGAATGTTTTTTTATTCAATAGCCGTATTCAATCAATTATTAGGCTCTGTGTTATTTGATCGTAATTATATTAGTGATACTACTAAGATATAAAACAACCATGAGGTTATCTTGAAATCCATGATAACTTTCTTAACATAACCCTGCATTCAGAGAGCGGAACAAACAAATAACATAAGTTAAATAGTGGTATAGAAATAACTTGTTGGCACAAAAAAAATTACCTTATTTAGATTTAATAATAAAAAAATAAGAGGTGTCATGGTATATTCGATAGTAACGAATTCCTTTTGCAATATATTATGTAGTAAATAACAGGCAGATTGAAATAAGTTTAAAGTGTTTGGGAGCAATTACATCAAAAATTATAAAAAATACATGAAAGAATCACGATATTCTTTGCGTCTTTGACATTGGTGTTTGATTTTATGAATTGTGTCTCAGTCATCGATGCTTTAGTTAATTCGCTCTTGGCATAAAAGATTTATACATAGGCATATATATATATATATATATATATATATATATATATGTGTGTATGTATATTTATATATTAAAAAAGGGTGCGTGTACTTATGTACGCGCGTGAGAAGTTATACTTCTTCGGCATCATTAAATAATATATACGGATAGATAACCTCAATTATATTGGAGCACTTGAAAAAGTCTATAAACACAATTTTTTCACTTATATTTACAAATAGTAAATATATTAATCAAAATATTGAATTTAAATCACTACTGTCAAGAGTTCCGAGCAACATCTTTTAATCAAACTTGCATGACACGGGATTTAATGTTAGTATCAGTTAAAATATATGTAAACTTTAGTTGATGTTATAAAAATAAGATACTTAAATTTAAATTTAAAATAAATAATTCACTTATTATCACTTTAACACCGATACTTATCTAACTTTATCATTACAATCCTCAAATTCTACTGAATCATTTTCAGAATTCATTTTTTATTGATAAAAATAACACGAGATTGAAAATAGTGAAGAACGGTCATGAGTGTTATGATGTGCACACACGCTTAAACAAAAACAAACTAATGCGCACGCTGCACATCTATCCTGTATTAATATACCTGTAGATTGACACATGCTTGTAAACACGCAAACTCTTATAATATAGCAAAAGTGTCAGTCAAAATCGTACACTTTTTTATTTTGACAAAAGTGTCGGTTAAAATATTTATTTTTTTAGGCTAGCTCTCATTCGCCAAGTGTTTAACGTGAAATAAGGAACTTTGTTACAAAATTTCACATTGATATTTAGTATTCATTTGTCCTCTGCGATCCTAATTCTTCACATCATTGTCAACCAATAATAATTAATAATTCTACGCATACAGAATAGCTACGTTTTTTAAAAAATGGTAAAGAATATTTGTGATGCATATAAATATGTGGACCCCGCTACCGGTGACACTCTACCTTCTGTAATCAAGTTATGTGAAACGAATGGTATTATATTCAGGTTAGTTTAACCATCTTTTCGATATCGTATATAAGGATATTGTAATTAATCCTAGCCTCGTTTTCGAGGCAATTTTGCCATTTAAACTCATTCAGTCATTTGTCACCAAGATCATATCCGAAAATATTATAACCGAAAGTGTATTCGTATAGCAAATAATCAACGAAGGTGTATGCGTAGAGTAACTTTTGTGGAACTATCAGATTCTTTTATATTGTTTTATCAATTAAACGTGAAGCAAAAATCTTGCGAAATAATAAGTTACGCGGGTTTCAACGCTAGTCGAACCTAGGTGTTGTTGAAACTTAACAGAGAAAAAAGAAGTTCACTTAATATAGATATCTTCATTATCTTATATCTTCATTTTCGGCAGCAGTCATCAATGTGGCTTTTTCAGGTCTAGTGTTCAAACTTCATACTACCGGTATTTTTTTTTCAATTAAAGACAATGGAATATATTTAACATAATTATGAATTTTTTATTTGCAGTCTCAATTCCTCTTTTGGAAAATAATTTAGTTCAAAACGTTACCTTTAATTTCAATTATTGAAAATAAAAACGTTAGGATCTTGAAATTAGAATCTTGTTATTATACATCACCAACCTCGCTCGTATACTATTACGGACAAATACGAAACAAAAATAGGAGAGACAGAGCAAAAATAAAATTTTGTGAACGGTCTGTATTTACATAAGAATACTAAACAATATTTTAATGTGAAGGTATGTACACCAAATGATTCCACGGGCTTAAAAATTCCATGGGTAGTGAATATATATATATATATTTAAACATCTTATATTCGTTAAAATTATCAATATAAAAGGCTTAATAACGGAAATACTTAACTACTGATAAGAAAATTTGATTGATCTTTTATGAATATCCCACAAGTCATGAAGGATGTGACGTCTTTTAAACAAGTTCTTTATAGACGTATTGCTCATAGTAAATTATTTAGGATCGTATAATATTCCTGAATTTCATTGATACAAGGAATCGGTTTTTATATAAAATAATTCAACCTTTACATAATTTCACTAACTAATGTAATAATAATTTTTGCAACATAGAAGTTAAAGAAATATTATATTTAAACCGTTCGAGTAGATGCCGACATTTATATATTACATTCTATTATGTAAATACAATCATATATATTAGAATGACAGACAACCGCTTAATAATTAGTTATGATAGTAAACCATTTAAAAGAAAATTATAAATTTTCTATCGTCAAACCGCAAATATGACGGTAATAGAATAACATATTAGTGCAGTCCAACTCAACGAAATTTATAGTTATATTGTTGCCAATATCAACCTGAATGTTAAAGAAAATTGAGAATATCTATTAGCATTACTATGTGACCTCTTTACATAGGAAAATTATAGCATGTAAATCTTGAAAATTCAACAATTTGTATACTTCATTAAGCGTAATTGTTGTTTTGTTAGATAATGGTAGCAGGGTGTCATTTAATAACATATCGAAAATGTTAAAATTTACGTAAAGTATTTTCCTTATATTTTCATATACCTCTCTATCTATGAAGATAACTAATTTTAATGACTTTGTTTCAACAGCGGGTTTGGTATAAACCTGGAGGTAAAGAAACGATGGACATAACAGTCGTATGTTAAATAAAAATAAAATAATAACATTACTTTTAATTAAACGTTAAACAGTTTACGGTTCAAAAAGTTTGTTAATAAACATTGACAAGTATATTATTTTGTAACCGATACATTATAATTGTTCCGCAATTTAAATGGAGAATGAAGTTTTTTCAATATTTAACTTTTGTTAGGAGTGTTGTTAATGCTAGATTTGTACGATAACACCAACGTAACTTTTACATTTGTTTTTTTATATAACAGGGGTATAACATAAAAAGAAAATATTGGAAAAGTTTGTTATTTTCGATATCAGTACATTTTTTTTTCTTTACTACACGAATAACAAAAACACGAGATGATTTAACAGATCATAATGATTGCCATTACCTTGCAAAGAACTTTTAAGTAACATTAACTAAGTACATAGCAGACATTTTTAACTTTGATGCAAATTAAATAAAAAATATTGCTCCATGCTAGAAAGCTAACTTCCTCCCTCTGAAAAATAATACCAGGTAATCTAATAGATGAAAATAATTACGATTACTGCACAAAAAGGTGTTTAAAAGACAAGTTTTACAAAACATGTGATTCATAGGAATAAAGTTACTTATCAAAACACTGGTCCCCTATCGTTTATTTAAAAGTTTACACAAGATAATAAGTTAGCAAAGTGGTGAAAGGCCTTGCGTCTCATTAGAGTAACAGACTCGTGTTAATTTCAGATGTAAAATAGAAAGAAAGCCTCAATCTGTGTTGAATAAGTGTTGTCGGGGCACTAATGGTGTATCGCATCATTTTAATTAAGATTCGGCGTCACGCCGTGCGAATAGTCCGCTGAGGGTGTCGGGCGCTATATTTTCATTTCTTACCCCAAAAATTTGGGTCGCATCTAATATGGAAGTTTGTTGTTCTCTTTGCCTCATTATTTTTACTGAATTCATTTCAAGCGTTTTATCCTCTGGATTTTAGAAATGGTTACCACTGTTTATTTTCCTCCTTCAGTATCTGGCATGGCATTTTTAGAATGAAACTATTTCTAAAAATATTTGTTGCTTGTATTAAAATTTTCATGGTTCGAAAAAGAGTCGCAATATTTCTTCAATCCGTTAATTGAGGAATCATTCGAAATGTTTTTAGTGACTTTTACTCTTAATTTGAGTTTTTGTTTTAATTTCTAATTTATTATTACCAATAAAAATAGTTAAGACTAAGCAGATATTTTAATGCATTTTATCATCTTTTTACACAATCATGACGTATTACACATAATGTATGAATAAACTATTAATACGTTTTATAAATAACGATTTTTATTTAAACAAAGTGGTAAAAGCTCTGCCGAGGTAGCAATCGTCGTGTGAACGGTACACATTTATATTTTAATTTTCATTATACATAAAGGTGAGGGAACTTCTAACCAACTATACGTTTATTACAGCCTAATTTTCTGAGGAAGTTGCCTTTCTTCCTTAGAACATAAAATAATATAAAATACGAATTTTCATTATACGCAAAGACGAAGGATCTTCCAACCTATACGTTTATTACAGCCTAATTTTCTGATTAAGTTGCCTTTCTTCCTTACAACATGAAATAATATAAAATTACGAATTTTCATTGTACGCAAAGGCGAGGGATCTTCCAACTATACGTTTATTACCGCCTAATTTTCTAAGGAAGTCACTTTCTTGCTTCGAACATAAAAGAATATAAAATTACGCTCCGTCAGCGCCTTTTGTTAATTAACCGCATGAATAGAGTTAAGTTACTTCATGGTAAGATAATTTATTTCCTTAAGATTTATTTCGCATAGACAAATGTAATATTTAGGCTTTTACTTATAGTGAAAATTGAATTCTTTCGAAAATGACTTTACATATAAAGAATTATATATAAGATTAGCTGATACTTTAGAAACAAGGACAAATATACTAATAATATGTTCTGAAACATTATGTTTACATTTAACACAAAATGACTGAAGTATGTAACGCGTACGTATTGTCAGTTAAAAAATCGCATCTATTAGTGTATTTTAATTAAATTGGACATTATATTTTTGTGTGGACAAATTTCCCTCTCATTTGATCTTTCGTACCTCAAAATGGAATTGTCTAT
Organism: Druceiella hillmani; assembly: GCA_039881145.1. Classification (NCBI taxonomy): domain Eukaryota; kingdom Metazoa; phylum Arthropoda; class Insecta; order Lepidoptera; family Hepialidae; genus Druceiella; species Druceiella hillmani. Next base: position 3,882,041 of record JAYKKI010000117.1, read on the forward strand.
GGAGTATATGCAGAAGTTGGTTACTAATTTATAAACTTAACTGTATTAATAATTTAAAAATACCTGAAAAAAAATTTAAAACTCTTGTATGTTTGAAAACTATAAGACTGTTCAAATGTGCTAAAATCACAAAATTTTTATTACTTTTGATTGTTGGTTTAGGACATAGATAGATACTGCTGTTAATTGGTGTGGCTATTTTTTGTTAATTGTTTATGTATTTGAAGTTTTAAATAATGTTATAAACAATGTGTGATCTCCCTTAGGTTATTAAACATGGCTCCCTTAGGTCATTACTCATCTTACTTGTTCTTAACTACTACTAATAGCAAAATTGGGAATCGAATTGGTCTTAATAGTAGAATATCCCATATAAATATTTAAACGGATTAAAAGAAAAAGTTATTCTCCTTTCAAAATTTCCTCTTTCATCTTAATTCATATCAATATTTACATTTTAACTTTTTTATTTTTTGGTGTGACTTACTGTTATTTTCATTTATAAAGGCTTCCTTTTTAATCCACGTGTGCTATTTTGTATACCAGAATCTTTTACGGAGTACCAAACGAAATGTTTTTCAAAGACTTGCAATTATAGTTGGCTGGAAAAGATTGCTTCTCTTATAATAAGTCTTCATACATCCTGTGCAATAAAATACTGAACACATTTTTCTTGCATATTTTTTGAACACATGTGTTATTAACGAAAAATAATGAAAAAATATTTTAAGCCTTTTTAACTAGTTCTTCCAAGCAAAACGAAAGTATTTCTAAAACACAAGTTTTTGATCTATTTAAATCATGAGATTATTTATAAATATTTTTATGTTTTAACTATGTCAGTCAACACATTATATTATTATATAGAAATCGAAATTCGACCTCAATTAGGACCTTACTTATTTTTTTCTTTTCAAATACAAAATATTAAAGGAAAATTGGTCAATTTAAAAAATAAACAACAAAATTAAGTGAAATACACTTTTAACAGTAATATAATTGTTTGATTTGTTCTACATACATATTAAGGTTTAAATAATTTAATATTAACTATAAATTCAATAATCCTACACACGTTCCCATTATATTTGTTTCGGATATTATGGATCTGCTGATCTGGCATGAGATCCTTTAGAATTGACATTAGCTCATGCAAAATTAGACCTGTAGGAGTCCACGAGTGGGATATGAACTGAAACTACAAATTAGGCTTTTTGATATTTCCATAAGTGAAAGCATAAATAGTATTTTTGTCCCTGAAAACTATGTTCATATTTGCCGTCTAATGATTGCCGTGTAATTTGAAATTAATGATTGATTTAACTAATTTTTCTTGGTTAATTAACAAAAGATATTGACGTGGCGTCATATTGTTTTGTCTAACATGTAAGACAACTAATTTTCTCAGAAAATCAGGCGATAATAAAAAATATGGTGCCTTGAAAATATAAAACACTCTTATAATAGATGCAACCACAACAGAGCGTAAACGATTTCATGTAAATCAAAATCAATATTTATTAAAATTAATATTTATTTTACCTATCGATGACCTATTCATGTAATGAATATAGTATATCATAAACGTATTGGAAATTATAAAATATATTAAAAATCCTTGTATGGGTAATTGTAATTTTCTTAGCAAATAGAGTTTTAAATTTTTTTTTTGGAAAAAAATATTTTTAGGATAAATATTTTTTGATATTGAATATATTTGGCGTTAATTTTGTAGAAATTCATTATCCACAATTAAATGAAACTACGTGATGTAGTATTATTTCGACTTTCTTTAAGTTCTTTAGCACGACCTAGGTTTCGTTGTATTACAACATCTTCAAGTGGGCTATTAGCAAAGATAAATATTTTTGAATTAATTCTTAATCACCAGTTTGAAAAATTTATTGAAATTGTTTGACGAACGGCTTCAACGTCAGTATAAACATTTTTCTTACTATACGATTAAGAAAAAAACAACTTGAACTAATGAGTAAGAATAACTCTGGTTGCTTCGGGAAAATATTTCTAAATAAAAATAACTGAATGCAAAAAATACATTTTTAAGATTGGTTAACAATGTAAAGAAAATATTACAAAATTTTTGCTGTTTTCGACATCACACAAACCTTTTTCTGTTTTACATAAGATTGAAATGACAATATGTTGATGCAAAGCCGCCAGTATTGAAAAATTAAGTTATTTATCAATACATTTCTCTTTTATGGTCAAATGATAAATTTAAAAAATTATAGACTACAAAACGTGATGAATGGCCTCGCATCTCATTAAAGTAACAGGTACGCGTTAAGTTTAAATAAAGAAGTTTATAGCTGAAGCTTTTAGCAGAGTAACGAGTAAATCTCAATCTGTGATGACATAAGTATGGCCTTGACGTTGACAGTGCATTGCATTATTTTAATTAGGATTCGGCGCCAACCAGTACAGACAGTCAGCTAATGTTATTGGGCGCCGTAACTTCATTTCTTCTTGATTGGCATATCCTGAAAGTTAGGTTGCGTCTAACTCGAAAGTTGAGTGTTCTCCCCAAATTGTTTCTTCAAGTTTATGTCAAGGACGTTAGGTAGTAAATTTCGGAGAATATTTCGAGACTTCGATTTCCTCCGCCATTATTTGACATTTTTCCAAATGGACAGTTTTCTTCAAATATTTGTTGCGTAACCGTAGTTATCTTTGTATAATAGTTTATATCATGTTTCTAATTTATGTGTAGAAAATAAAAAGTTTATATTTACCCAGAAAATACCAAAATGTTTTAATATTTCCTTATTGTTTTGCATCAAACTTGAAAATACCTATTTTGTAACTATTTATTTTTTTTTGTAAAATTTTATTTCTGAAACAGTTTCGCAGTATAATCGTATCATGGTAAATTAATCGTGTTATTTTATTTAAAAACCTTTTGAATAGCTATACGTTCATATTTTTTTCATTAGATTGAGAAGAAAAACATTATATTCATATCAAAAATATGAAATCTTTGTAATATGTCATCTATATTTTATAATAAAAGTGAGTAATGTGTGCCTTGTGAATAAATATAATTATCGTAATTATTATTAAATATTAGTTAACGTGGTATTTTTTGTACAAGTAGAAAAGAAAAACTTTATCTTGACCCCTAAACCTATGTTTTCTAACATTTATTGAAAAAAAAAACTAGATATAAAAGTTCAGATGACATTATTATACGAATATAATATAAGCAACATTCTTAACTGAAATTAAATTTGAATTAATATTAATTTCAAATTCAAACTGCCGATAAATGATAATTCATCAATTGCGGATTGAAATACTAGTCAATTTTGGGAAACAAATTGTAAACCATAAATCTTTTATTCTTCAATGAAAACCAATTTTATTATTTTCTATTTATTTAACATGCGACTACTATGGTCGCGATTTTTTATGTCAAGTTTAATGACTAACCTTATTTATTGAAAATGATAAAAATAACCTAGAATGAATTCAAAGATGAAAACGGACGAAATAACGTGGAAAGACAGGATTTTTTTTCTCAAAAAACAGTGAGATATGTAGCCATAGACCATATCAGGATTATCAACAAATAAACAATCTCTTTTCTAATAATAACTGTTCAGATAAAAGTGATATTCGTTGCAGCCTGGATATTGTCGCTAATATGAAAATGTCGCTTATACTGAACAGATATTTTTCACTTCGAAGAGCGGCATTTTGTTTACAACAGTATACACGATACAAATGTGCGTGTGTGTACATGTCTGTATTTATGCATGTATGTGTGTGTTTTGTGTATCTGTTTTTGTATTGTATATTGCGTCCGAAAGCATTATGACTACGCGGTATGACTGCGAATATGGACTACCCCACAAACGGCATCGAATATCGCTTATATTATATTTTAATAGACCTACGTGATATTCCCTGAAGTCCGAACAAATTTGGTCTGCTTTTCATTAGAACTAAGTTATTATATCATTAATTTTCTTAATAACATATGATATAACATTTTGTTTTGTTTAGGATAACATAAATGTACTTTCATATGAGATTTATGTAAAATTAGGTGAAATTTGAACTAAAATTTATTTAGCCGTTTCAGATTAATTCACGTACGGTGAAACAAAAAATATATAAGTGATTCGTATAAATATATATATATATATATATATATATATATATATATATATATATATGTGTGTGTATACATATATATATCTATACATATATATATATATATATATATATATATATATACATATATATAGTCAACCGTAAACTTACACCAATTTTTGTAAAAATTTCTTAGCATAGAGAATGCAAATTTTGCTTTGTATTGACCAACATCGACTCACATGTTTTAAAAGAACTTAATAATATAGGTTTGATAATTATGGTGGGGTAATTTGGACATAAAACATTTCCCCTGCCTCCAAAATCATTAAACAGTTAAAATACCAAAGCACAGCTTTTCATATAAGCTTGATGATGGATTTAATATCATATTTGTAAACATTTTAAGATAAATATCACATACCTTACATATTTTAACTCTAATGTGAATCTAAGTGTATACGCAAACTTTGTACAGCAAGTCCTTTTTTAGGTCTTTAAATATAGTATGATTACTGCCCCCAGGAGAAAAGAAATAAGATGTCAATTAAATTAATAACATGTGTTAATGAAATATTTCTACTTTCGAAGTGTTAACATAATTGCGGACATAATTCTGTACGAGGTTCAAAAACCTATTTGACCACAATTCTAACTGATATACTTAAAATGTATATTAACGCAAAACAAATCGTTCTTAGGTTGTAAATATTTAAATAAATTTCAACCGAATGATTAATCGTGGTTTATGTTTATTGAAGAATATACTAGGCGGAATAAATAAATAGGAATTAATTAATGTGCTTGACGGATAAAAAGATTTTTAAATGTCAATGGGAAATATATATTAAATGTCGTCATATTAATGAGAATTAATTACACCGAAAATAGTAAGAGTCAGAAATAATTAAATAAACCAATTCTAAATTTCACCGCCTAAAATAGTCTTTGCGTGAGGCTTCATTTTGCCCATTTTCAAAGAAATTCAGCCTAAGCCTTTATGAAAAGCAGTATGTTTTAATGTACTTTCCTCATAGTTAGAAATATGTACTTATATACAGTTTGAAGAGTTCATCGGATTCTTTATAAATTAAATTTTTAAAAAAAGATTACGGATATTAACGGTGTGTTTAGAACATAGGAGTATTAAGTTGAATTAAAGATTTTAGTTGTAAATAATATGAATAGGTACTAATTTTTAGGGTTCGGTATGACAAAAGGAAAAAGAGAATGCATTACTAAGATATTAATTTATCCGTGTGTCAAAATGTTTTCCACAAAAAGCTTGAGGAATAAATTTTCAATGTTACCAAGTAGTAAAGCATATTAACACAAGAAAACAAAAATTAATTTCATTCGCATTCCGGATCATCATGTGAAACAGCCAGGTTCAAGAGTCTCATGACAAGTTTTAATAGTTTTAGGTACATATTTTATACATATACTGAAAAATATGCACACGATAACTCTTTATTTCCAAACTATTGAACTTAAAATTGTAAAAAAATAGTTTTAAAAATAACGAAATTAAACATTTTCAAAATTATCAAGAATCATTAAAATATAAGAACGTTATAGAAGTTTCCATGATCAAAGATGTATAAAAGGCGCGGCACGCTCTTAGTGATACAATGGTAACTAAGACGCTGCACTTTTAACACACATAAAACATGGACGACATTAAGAAGCATGTGAGACACTGCAGATAGTGTATCAATCTGGTTACTCTGCTGCCGAAGCTACGCTTAACTACTGATGTATGAAGCTACTGCAAGGTGATTGTTCCAGCAGCGATTATTCTCTGAATGATTAATTATACTCTAGCCGACCGGTAGGACTAGAGAGTGACAGATTAAAATTTTTGATTGAAGAAGATACACGATTAATGATACGATGGCTAGCAACTGACCTTGGGTGTTCCCACGGAACTATGGATAATCATTCACACCGCTCGGGAAAAATCTTCAAATATGGTAAGTTGGTACCACATGAACATAGCCAGGACCTCCAGGCCTCATATAGCCAAACAAACAAATATCTTGCAAGGATCACTAGTCGTTTTTTTTATTAAGGATGAGAGTTGCAACACTTAATAACTAAATCAATACTATATTATTTAACTTGAAATAATACTATTTCTGTTCACGTGAATGTGGAGAGACATAGCAGGTTTTTTTAAAATTTTGTTACATATTAGTTGAGATCTCCATATGAAGCATAAATTTCCTTTCATTTTTATCATCTTCAGTCCAAATACACCTACTTTAAATATGCATCTCCCCCATTGACCCCCGCAAATATCAATCCAATGTCAACTGCATCAAACGCCTTCTCGTGCCCATCAGCAAGTCGTTTATCCACCTAGCGAGGGGTCGTCCAACTCTGTATGTTCTTGCACCTGGTCACCATTCAAAAATGTTGCTACCCATCTGTTGAAAGTTCTACGCGCTTTATAACATACTCATTACCACATCAGCTTGCCACGCTGATGACATACTCCCGTAGGCATTACGTCTCACTTTCGTATGTCATCCTTGGCAACACATACTGATTGAAAATTTTCGTCTTCCATTACTTGGATATTTTAAACGAAAAGATATAATAAAGTTATTCAAATGCTATACAGGTGAATTGTCCTTTGATTGACCTATTTCTTAAAGTCTAATTCACTTAATTAGACAGTTCGTCTAACTATATTTAGAGATTTGCAACTTCGAAAGTAACATTCCCAACCTGTATATATATATATATATATATATATATATATATATATATATATATATTATATGTGTGTATATATATATATACATATATATATACATATATATATATATATATATATATATATATATATATATATAATGTGAAACACAATAAGCGTACTTTCTATTTTAAGTAGTCGAGAGTACAAAAATAAAATTAAAATAATATACCCACCATAATACTATAGTCTTTTCAGCCCTTAGAAAAGTTAATAAAACTTTTTGAAATTGTAAGTCCAGTTTCAAAAAAACTTATGAGAGACCTTATATATTGGTAGATATAATGTTTATCCTGTTTTTCATATTCTTCTTTAACCAATTTCATATATATCTTCTCCTTTATTCGTCATATTGTTCTTAATCATTTGTTTGTTTGTTTGTTGTTGGGCATTTCTTCTTTAATATGTTGTAAAGTTCAAGATAGTGGTAAATATACTGAAATTGTATAAAAGTCGTATGGTATTTTTAGAAAAATGGGGCGTTGCCTCATTATAATATATGTTTCTCGGTTTTTATATATTTTCACCTAAATTTTTTTATTTGCTTTTTTATAAAAATATTCATTTTACCTGATACAAATAAGTAGAATAATATGCCTAATTGCTTTCAAGTCTACCCAGTTCATTGTCCTATTAATAGCAATGACCAGCATGAAAATAATTTTAGGAATTATTTAGTTTGGATTGATTATAAATTTAGTCTACTTGGCCATATTTTTTTTTACTTGGCAATTATTGAGTATCGAAGAAAGTTAAATATTCGAACAGAGAGCTAAATATTCGAACTTTGACGATCCACATGCATATTATAATAAATGACATTTACGATAAGTTTTATTGATTGTTATGACATACAACCTTGATGAGACAGTGAATATATTGAAATAAATATTGAAACAATTTATTTTAGCAACACCCGCACTCACACACACACACACACACACATAAACACATACGCACACGCATGCACGCACGCACGCAGGCACGCACGCACACATTTACACTTAAATGAACGCGTAGGAGGTTTTTCCCCTCATTCCAAACAATTTCCTGTGAGCACTTTTTAGAATTCAAAATGATATTGTAAATACCCACGTCATTTTACTCAGATATTGTTTGATAAATTTTAAATTTGACACAATGCCAAAGTATATAAATCATCATATTTTTCAAAAAGATGCATAAATTTATTTTTAAAAAATATCAAAGAGGATGAAATTTAAGAGATCGTTTATTTCAAAATTGTGTATTTCGTGTGAAACATGAATTAAAAAAAAAGTTATGGAGATCATATATATATTTTATCGAAATTGTCTACAAGATATCTCTAGTGGCAAAAAAATATCATCTTTACTGCAATTTAACCTAAAATTTAACTGAAAACGCTATGGCAATTGTAATAGTAATATTTATTAACAATTTAAAAGAAATACTTTTTGCACTTAAATGCTCATATCTGCCTGAAGATACCAAATCCTCGTATTGCCATTTTTGTTGTGCGAAAGAAGTTTTATAGGCGTTTTCATTTTTCATTCAATATTTTCTTTATTTGTAATAACATAATTCGTAACTATATTTTTCCTTTGATAGTTAATAGCAATATTTGTTAAATAATTCTATATTAAAAAAAACAACAAAAAATACAATTAAGTTAACGTAGCTACATGACAGAAAGCGAGACCGCAACGCCCGAAGATAACAAACTTCGCGACGCGACCAATCTAAATTAATTTAAACTATTATGGAAATTAAATGCAGCAACACGGAGAGCAACGAATGTATCAAGGCAAGGGCGGGAGGAGAAAGTGAATCATGCAAGTCAGTCTTTGGAGGCCAGCGCGAGAGGTTTACATCGAGAGCTCTCGACGAAAGATATCATTATATGAGTGCGACACGAGGGCGGACTGGAGATAACGTAACTGTTGAAATTTATATTCTCATAGTGTTGATAGTTTGTTTCAGCAATATACAAGTCAAGGGTGACTATTTTATCGATATATTATTAGATATAATACTAAAGTATCTTTGCTATAGTTACCAGGTGAAAATTTGATAAACGATTATTTTACTTTTAAAGTCCAATAGGTACGTAGTTTTAATTATCATTTTTAAATTTTTTTTGACAACGATTTACATTTTCAGCGTTCCATCGTTATACCATCAAAGAATACTTTTATTTGTACCGAGTCAGAGAGAAAATATCTCGTAAATATTTATGTTTCAAAGAAGAAATTTTAATTTAATTTCTAAAATTATGACTTTTCCTACTGGACTTTAAGATTTTTCATAACGGATGTCAAATTCTAAGACTATTCAACACGAAAACTTAACCTATTCTCTTTACAAATCTTTTCTAGCTTTTATGCGTTTTAGACGCTTAGTTTATATACGTTTTTATACAGACAGTGTTTATAGTATGTATATAAATATATATATATATATATATATATATATATATATATATATATATATATGTAAATATATATTTATATATATATATATATATATATAAATTACAATCAAAATTTTAAATATACTTGTGTAAAAAATATGTAAGGCGTAATTATCAGCATTCCGTGAAAAATAATATCGTATAAATTGAAAATTGTGATTAATTATTTCCTAGTCTGTCAACTCTAGTAATAGAGAGAATATATCTAAAAACACGGTATCGAATCAATAAAATTTGGGAAAGAAAAAAATGAGGAAGTTATAGAGCTATTTTCGACATTTTGTACCTAAAAATCTAACTTTAAATCGATTAAGTATAAAAATTACTTATCAGTCAGCTTAAAAATTACTTATAAGTCTTTATTTTCAGCACCGACTCACTTATTCTTTAGAAAGCAAGGTCACATTCAGTTGACAAGAAAATTTTAAATTTCACGTAAAGTTAGTAAAAATTAATTAGAAAAGGACCAACGTTGTAAAGATTTAAAATAAAGTTATACTACACTATCCATAAACGAAAAACATGTGAAAATTTAAAAGGTTGTGAATGCGCTCCTACGTTTTTTCTCTACAAGGAAATATCAAAGGTTTAAAGAAAAGGAAATAACATTACGCGTATGAAAAAAAAACCCACCTGTTATTTCCGCCTCGAATTTTTATGATATTGACTACATATCTACATCAAAATTAATAAATAAAGCATTTAATCTCTTTATATTTTAATTTAAGAGTAAGTTATTAATATGTTAAATTGTGCTACGTAGTAATAGTTACATTCTAATTATAATTATGTTTTCCTATTTATGTGAAAAAAGTAAATTGGAATAATGGTCTTAGAAAATATATTATAACTTAAATATATAAGAAAATATTTTGCATACTTAATTTACAATTGAAAAAATAATATGAATTAAATACGTTAACCGGTTAAGTGCTACCTGGTCTTTTGAAACAATGACCTTTGCTATACCTAGGATATTCATAAAATATCGACAATTTCATTTTCCAACCTCGGAAAAAATATATATGTAAGTGTATATATAAGTGTGATCAATTAAGATATGTGCGGATTATGTATTTTATTACAATATTAAGTTCTTATTTATTATGTTATCTATGTTTCAATGGCAATTGAAAAAAATTTACCCGCTGCACGAAAAAAATGCATGAACACAACTTCCTTTTATTATCCTTGTAAAAATTATTCAGCGAGCTCAAGGAACAAAATTAAATCGGAAGTGAAAGAGAGCTAAAAAATTCTCGTTATAAAGGTGGATTAACTTAAAAACTTTGAGCTCATTATGAAAACGTTTTTCTTTTGTCTTTTGTCAGACCGATTTTCGAGTAATAATGGCTCGTGGCGCCTACACACGAGACAATAATAATATTTATATCATATAGTTGATACATATACCTGTGTAATATTTTATTTACTTTTCAGAGTTATATTAAAATAAAATAGCTTAGTATATCACAAAATTATGTTCGTGCGATAATAACCAATTTCTTATATCAATTCAAAAAGATTTCAAAGTTTAGATTTTCTCCAATAATAAAAATTTTTTAATTTTCAAATTTAATAATTTTCTATTAGTTTTACATTTCTTATTTAATATCCACTTTTATTTCATGTCCATCCTTCTAATACGTAGTGTCAAGATGTCAACAGAGTTCCGGTTATAATCTTTTGAAATATTAATACTAACATTTCATAGTTATAAAGAACAATTTATGTTCTGATAGAACTTTTTACAGTCAGAGTTTTACTCAAAAATCGATTGCTCGGTACACTGCCAACTTGTTGACATCTTGAGACTCTTCCAATAACGAACACAATTTTAAAATCATAGTGGGTAAATTATTTACATCGGTGAATCTTGATTTTGATATTGAAGAACTTCATAACTTCTGACGTACAATTTTACCATTGAATTCTTTAAAGATACGACGAACAAGTTGTAATTTGACAATAAATATTTAGCAGAAGGACTGTCAAAGAAACCAGGGTGATTTACTTATCTAAGTTGTTGAAGAGAATATAAACATTTATAAGTTTATAACCTGTAAACATTTATTCAACCTTTAATTAAATGAAACTACGTGATGTAGTATTATTTCTACTATCTTTAATTTCTTTACCACGACCTAGGTTTCGTTGTATTACAACATCTTCAGGTGGGCTATTAGCAAAGATCTTTGCTAATATCCCACCTGAAGATGTTGTAATACAACGAAACCTAGGTCGTGGTAAAGAAATTAAAGATAGTAAAAATAATACTACATCTCGTAGTTTCATTTAATTGTGAATAATGAATTTCTACAAAATTAACGCCAAATATATTCAATATTTATTCAACCATTAACACAGAGCTGTGGATAATTAATTTACAAAAGATAATAACAAGGAGGAATTAGTTCATAAGGAAAATATAATTACTGCAATATATCCTTGACTTAAAAAAAAACACATTGTGTGGAAGTACAGTCCACAAGGCCGATAGTAAATAAACGATATCCTTTATTTTAGAAGCGTCATTTATTAAATATTTCAATGATTCACTCCTCTAGTGTAAACCTTGGCTAATTATATTTAATTACGCAATATTTTTTTAAATCTCTTAATTGAGATGAAAACTTGCACATTAATTTTTAAAAGCAAACTTAGACACTTCACTTATATATATATATATATATATATATATATATATATATATATATATATATATATATGCTTAAATAGAATATTTCTACTATACTGCTTGTGTTAATATTATTGTTCAATAAATATATCGCCTAATATACCTTTTATTACGATAAAAATTTGGAGCTGTTTACAATACCATATACGAGGTGGACATTTTCAAAATGTAAGTTATTTTAAATTTTTAATTCAAAAATAACTATATTGCACAAAATAAAAAAGGAACTTGCAATTCTAACTCGCTGTTTCAATTTATATCACACAAGATAAACGGAATTTACAATTTTTTTTTTGTATTATTTCCCATTCAGGTAAACGCTAGCTAACACGCTTCACCGCTGCACAAAATTGTAATTTTCTGCATTAAAGAGTTCCTGAAAATATTTTTATCAGTCTTTTTGGAAATGTCTCCAGAAATTTCTAATATAAATATCAGCAACAAATAGTTTTGAAATTCTTAGAAGTTGCCGATTTAATTTATAAATAGTACAAAAATTGCCATAAATCAAATAGTGGAATGTTATATTTGCCCGAGATATATTTCTGTCATATTTCTTTATTTGGGCAATAATTTTGACAAAAATCCTAGGAAAATGATGTCTTGTACTGTGGAATTAGAAAGTAACAAAAACTTACTACAACCTCTTTATCGAACTATATTTTTTACTTTCCCCCTGTTATAGGGTTTTTTGGGAATATGTTTTAGAAGCCGACACTAGTTCCGTCACCCATAGCGTATCAATCCGTATACATATGGAACCATTCGGCAGTATAATATTTAATATATTCTGATAAAAGTTTCTCGAAAATGTTAATATTTTGTAATTCGTTGCCAAGTAAAAATGCATGTTATGGCATCAAGGTGTGTGGTATGAATTTATTAAATACAGTTTGAGTCTTTGAAAAAGAAGTTGTTTCGCTATGTTTAGATAACATTTTTTTGCAGTGTTTGTTCCCTACGCTATAGATCATTTTCAAGATTGTTTGAAGTACGCTAGTGTTCTAATGTTCATTTCAGTTATTAATGTTAATTGTCATTGGGTCGCCGTAAGTCTCGGAGATCATAACTAAGACTCCTGCGAATTGAAACTGTGAGGTCTCTTATTAAATTTATTTACCCGTTAGGCTTGCTGTTCAGTATCACGCTAAGATTATTGAATATTTGCTCTATATTAGGCCGTGATGATTTGTAATTTAAATTTATGATACATTGCTTAATGAAGAGCGCGGAAAGTCCCGCAGTTTGCTTTATTTCGAATCTTAGTGTTTTCCGTATACCATATCTCAGGATGTTAAAGGGTTTGATTAAGATCTTGTGCCGTGATGTACAAAATAATACTAACTTGAGTCCCCTTCTTTAAATCCTTTATAAGTTGCCCGACAGTAACTCTAGGAATTAAACAGTAGGAGTAAATTTCCAATTCAATATGCACAAAGGACTTGAAACTGATTGGCGAAAATGTCCAACTCATCTCTAATAAGTGAAATGAATTTGTCCAAACTTTTGATATAAACCAATTACGCGGGAGATTAGAATTTCGGCGGCCGATGCATCAGTGGACGATCTGAGCGGGTCGATGCCGCGTCTTAATTAAAATAATTCGATACACCGTTAACGCCCCGACCATATATAGCCATATGTCATTACAGCATTGGGTTTAATCGTTGTGCTGCTAATAAATAATTTTGAACTCTTTATTTTGATGCGGGCGTGGTATTTTAATGAGATGCGGAATCAATAGGTTCAGTCGCTTATTTCCTTCCGCGAACTGTAACTTGTCCTCAAAAGGATAAATTTCAGATAAACATTCTCCTTACACAATATCTGCTTCATCATTATGTTTCCTAAAATAAAATATTTATTGTTCAATAGCCGTATGTATTGCGGTCAATTATTCTGTTCAATATTATTCCTTTGCATATGAAAATTTCATAAAATTTTAAGTTGATATTTTATATTAATTTGATTCTTACGATCGTAATACCCTTACATCGAACTAATATAAGAAAGTGCAAATCATACAGAATAATGTGGCATATATGTAAATATATGTATATATATATATATATATATATATATATATATATACCTATGCATATATATATATATATATATATATATGTTCTCCTGCAGCCGTCATCCTGTAATTCTTGCAGGTAATAAATTACTCTTATTTATCTTATTACTGTGTACAATAAATCACTGTATTACTATACTTATTGTGTATGATAATTACTGTAGCTAATAGTTTTTATAAGAATTTTAATGTCAGTAATCTACTACATATAAACATTGACAATGGAGGTAAAGTAATCCCCGTCTAAATTCCATCTTAAGAATTAATAGGTTACGGATGTTTCAACGCTAGCCGAGAGACTAACTGTTATCGAATCATAATAGAGAAAGGTTAACTGCGCTTCGCATTTATGGTGCTAATTTTTAATAAAATGTCTTTATTGTTTTTATGTTTGTGTGTTTTGGAAATACTCAATTACTGATTAGAAATTTAGTCATTTTTATGAATATCTTGTAGCTTATAAAATATGTTCTACTTTTGTAAACAAGTTTATACCTGCATTTCAATGGTACCAAGGATCGTTTTTTAGATTCAGTGTGAAAAAACATACGTATACATGCCAACATACTTTTATTTTACTACAAAGGAGAAGAATCAAACATAGTGCTTAAAGGTTTCAAGTTGACATCCATAATTATTCATTTCTGTAATACGTACAATTGTAAACTTTCCAAAAATTGCTCGATTTATTAAATAAGAGTTTAAAGGTATGAACAATAGGTAATATTACAATGGCAAAAAACGGCAGAATTGTTAGTAATTATGGTAAAGGTTTTAAAAAGACTTACAAACTAGTTTTCAAACCACAATCATGAATGTTATAGGAGAACAGATTAGTGCAGTTAAATTGCCGGAATATTTCTGTAATAGTTTATCAATATCAAGATGTGGGCTGAAGACTAGAAAACTGAACCTAAAAACTATATAAATAACGATTAAATTTGATTAAATCTTAAAAACATTACAATTTTGTTTGTCTTGATTTGGCTACTCATTATTTTTGAATATAACACTATCTGGTAAATAAGATTTTATGCACACCTGTACAATATAATCAAAATGCAAAAATATTAACTTATATACGAGGGGCTTTCAGAGTATTTTTGTACATATTTATACTTTAAAGGTATTCTGTTATTTTTATCGCTTTACATGGACCACGAGTATAAGATCAGTTTTGACTTAAAGAAATGGGGATGATAGCAGTCATATGTTAAATAAATACGAAATCATTGCATTTATTTAAGGCGTGACTGCTATCATTAATATTACATTACAGTGCTTTCAATTAAACATTAAAAAAGTTAATATTTAATTTTTTTTGTTAATCAACATTGATTAATATTTCAGTCCGCATGACAAATTATGAATCTTCCGAAGACTAAAAAGAGCATTGCCATTAGTTTAAATTTTACTTCGATTAGGGATGTTGCTAATATTACATTTGCAAGATAATGCCATTGTAATATTTGAATTTGGCAATTTATGTAACAAGGGTACAAAATGAAAACTAAATATTAGAAAACAAATCTGTTTTCGATGCCAATAGAAAAATTGTTCTTTTCTACGCGAAGAAACAGGCGTTGAACTAATAGATGACAATAAGTACGAATAGCAACTTTATATCTGAGACCTAGTTTACACGATCAAACACTGGCTCCAATTACAGACCTATTTTTTTCTCGATTCTGGTAAACGATATTTGGTTCGCGGTGAAAACTGCGCGTTGTTTGTTATTCGTAGACGACATGAAACTTTTTACCGTCGTCAAGGATGTAGCAGATTGCGAACGTTTGCAGCATGACATCAGCACCGTCATTCAGTGGAGTGCTGGAAGTGGCTTACGGCTTAACGCAAGCAAATATTTAATAGTGAGTTACAGTTGAGCACACGCTCCTATAAAATACGAATGAATATACAGTAACCGGAATCCCACTGCGTCGTCTGTATGTATCTGAGGTCATTGATTTTGGAGTCAGATTTTATCCACGATTGACGTGTCATGGGCATATGACGAATGTACTAAAAAATTATTTCGGAAACCTGTATTCCCATTAAATAATTCAAAAAATTTCCGATCTCTATCATAAATTTTTCTGAAGCCGGACTCTAATCGGCTCTATTTAGTATCGCGCTCTATTATTTGCAGCCCATACGAAGCCGAATAGAGCTTGAGGATTGAACGTATGCAAAAGATGTTCCTTAGATATCTGTCGATGAGCAATATGATTACTTTCACTTTCTATTTCCTACCGATTTCTTCTTGAGTGTGTTAGTTTCCCATTCCTTGCAACTTAGAAAGAACTTTCCATTTATGAAATTTATCCATCTATAAAAGGAAAAATTTTGTGCTCCGTATTATTGAATTAACTTTCATTCTTCGTACTTGATAACTTATTGCGTTCACGCAATCATTACCTGTTTGGTATATCACCCACTAGAATCAAAAGATATGGGAAGTCTCCAATTTCCTGCGGTGCTCAAATGCTCAACCACCTAATTACGGTCACACCAGAGTATGATTAATTTACGATGAATGACAATAAATATGTTGAAATATGTCATCCTTATCGTTGTAGTTCTTGTGTATTTACTTTTTAAACGATTATACTTTTTAAGACCATTTATTTCTTATTGTTACGAATAGGTTATCTGTAATGTAACAGTAAATGTGTGTGTAAGTAAATAAATAAATAAATTTTGCTATTTTTATGTTAACTCAAACCTACAAACAGTTATTTAAAAAAGGTTTCTATATAGTAATTACAATTTACAAAGAATACATGTTTAACTTTGTTACATGAATGAGAAATAAAGAGACGGACTAATAGGACAGGTAATCGTAGTAACTTTCCAACATAGCCCATAATATTTCCATATTCCAAAACTTTTTATATATTATGTAGCACAAAGCATACATTTTTATTTTTATTATTATATGGAAAGGAAATTTTAGAAAGTTTGCTATTTTCAACGCCAATAGAATTTTTTTTCTTTTATACGCGAATAAAAAAAATTGGAATTAAACTAATCGATGACAATAACTACGATTACTATACAAAAAAGGTTTTCAAATAACAATAAGTTACTACAAAACCGACCATTTTTCGGGATGGAGTTGTTAATAAAACATTAGTCTCTAATGATGCTTACAAGTTAACAGAAAGTAATGAGCTCCAAAACATGATGACATTCGCATGTTATCCATTTAAATGCAGAAGTTTATACACAAAGCTTTTATCAAAGCAACGAGTGAGTCTCATCATCTGTGATAATGTAAGTGCGGTCGGGTTGTTAATGGTGTTTCGCAACATTGTAATTAAGATTCGGCGTCGAGCCATGCAGATAGCCTGTGGAAGGAGTTGGGCAACATATTTTCATTTCTTCGTGATTAGCTTATCCCGAAAGTTGGGTGGCATCGAACCCGAAAGTTGGTTGCGATCCCTGGCTAGGTTTTTTCCGCAAATTAATTTCACACGCTTTGTGGTTAGCATTTAGGGATGGCTACCATATTTCAGTTTCATTCGTCTTTTTGGCAACAATGGGCTAGACAATATTTTTCATATAAAAATAATTTAAACTGGACTTGCTAAGAAAATTACAATTAAATAAAAATAAAATAAAACAATTAGGACTTAGAAGACATTTTTGATACAATTCACAATTTTCTAACAAGTTTGTGGCACGATACACTCACTATATGAATAGAATATCAATACCTTTAATAAATAATTATTTTAAATTAAAATAATTCGTCATAATCTGATGGGCTGGAGCCATTATGACAATAGCTTACATTTTTAGGACAAGGAAAGTTTTAAGCAAATCTATTTTTATTACGATTTAAATTTTGCGAGGAAATTAGCTGTCTGATTCGGAAAACAGAATAAGATAAATTACGCTCTGCGACACACATACAAGCACATTACATGCAAAGACAAACATAATGATAATATGTTAAAAAACTCTTTATATCAATTTAGCACAAGTTGACTGAAAGTTGTAACAATTATGTTGACCGTTTATTGGTTTGTATATTAACCTAATGTGCTTTCTTAACTTTTCGTATCTCAAAAGGAAGAACGTAACTTTTATAAAATCCCTGACATATTCATCGTACTTGACGTGGAAACTTCAGCTTTGGTACAAAAATAAAACATATTAACCTACATGTATACCAACAGCGAACACATAATTATGTTTGTATGGAAATGTTAGAATTAGGAAATTAAATAGACCAATAAATTCAATTTCATATTTAGTATCTTTTCGGTTGCACGACCTATTTATAACAGGTCCAAAAAATATTTTTCATAATTTTAGGTTAGCATCAAACTGAATTATTTGTTTCATTTATTTATCAATTTAATGCACCAACTTTACGTACCAACGTTTTATTTACTTATCAATCGTAATGAACCATAATTACAAGTTTTGTAAATTTATTTATTGGTATTATTTCAGAAATATTACAATATAAATAAAGGTTCTGCCGATAAAACCAATTCTACGGAATGTATTAAAGCCCTTAAGCTTATCTTATATATTGTAACCTCTGTTATTGTTGACATATTTAACACGTCTCTGACAACTGCCACTTTCCCTTCCAAATGGAAGAAAGCGTATATAATAACCCCCCAAAAACATTGTCACCTATACATCCTAAAGACTTTCAACCCATTTCCATACTACCACTTCTATTGAAAGTCTTTGAGCTCGCAGTAAATGCCCAATATGTTTGATATCTTAACGTTTGCAAATATCTAAATCCACTTCAATCTAGTTTCAAAACTGGTCATACCTCAACAGCGTTAGTGAAAGTTACAGATGATATACGTTTAGCCATGAATAACACAACTCACAATATTTGTACTTCTTGACTTCAGCATGCATTCAACTACGTTGACATTGATATTTCGCTTACTTGTCTGAAATCTTTGAATATATCTCAACACTTATTAGAATGGCTTAGCTCATATCTATATGGACGTCGGCAATCTATGAAATCTTCAAATGCGTTCTCTGAATGGACATGCTTATCAGCTGGTGTGCCTCAAGGTGGGGTTCTTTCTCTGCTTCTTTTTTTCAATATTCATTGATGCCCCATCAAGGTGTTAGGGATATACATAGTAATTATCATCTTTACGCTGATAATTTACAAAAATATGCCTATACTGATGTAAACGCCGTAGTGACCGACCGTTATCAATACCCTTAATGAAGACCTCATTTCAATCGGTCAGTGAACCCATAAAATGCATATGTTAGTTAATCCAATTAAGCTTCAAGCTATCATAATTGTTACCCAAAGACTACTTTCTAAAATTAGGCTAGCAGATCTGCCATATCTAACATTAAATGACACACCAATTCCATTAACGTCAACTGTTAAAGACTTGGGTCTGCTGATTGATCAAAATCTTAGCTGGTAATCTCAAGAAAATGAGTCTTAGTCGTCGTATCTTCAACGGAATGCACTCCCTGAAGCATCATCAAAATGTTCTAGACGTTCAAACCGAAGCTCACTGCTGTCAAACACTCTTACTGCCACTGCTGCTTGAATATGTAGATGTACGCTATCCAAACCTTGCTGAGTATCGCCTTATTATTTGTTTTATTTATTACAATATAAATACAAGCACAAAGACCAAATCCTAACAAATGAAAACTACAATATGTCACACTTAAAATAAACAAATAATTACATGATTAAGGATGAAATAAGGAATCTATAAAAGCATGAAAATACTAGTTAAAATACATCAATTTATCGATTTCAATTACACGATCATTTTTGTCTTTTTTTTGTTACATATTTATTAAATTAATAGTACATCAAAATTTATAAATTAGTAACCCAAAAATTCTTTATTGACTTGCTTATAATACAAGGTGAGCCTTTACTCCTGCTTATGCTTCAGAACCTGAAAAATTTAAAGTAGGGTATTGCTAGTATCAGGTGTTTTAGATCATATAATATTATAATCTTCTACGTACGTAGTGTTGCAGTTGTCTATAAAAGGTTACTAGCACAGTAATTAGTTAAAAATAAAATAAGACTAATTGTGAAAAATGACGATTTTTAATCCTACTTCGTCATCGACAATTGTCTATCGCTGTCCACTGTTGGACATGGGCCTTTCCCAATGCGCATATCATCCAAGGTAAGGCCCATAATCGCCACGCTGGACACGTGGGCCGGAGATCACATCACCAGCGGCACTGGTATTTTCGCAAAACAAGCGACTAGAAACGGAAGGTGAGACTCCATAATGCGCTGCGTCGGCAAAGGCTTGTAATTAACGCGACATACCGCGACGTCGAATTGTATTTAAGAAAAACTGACGGTCATAAAATGTAAACATTTTTAAATTTAATTTCATATACTATACAATTATTACACAATCCTTAAATGCGTCCCTCTATTGCAGAAGCGTGTATAGATTTCGCAATTTAATGTATGTCTCTATTAGTAACTCTTTATCTTTATTAACAATTGCAAATACGTTTACAAATAAAATTTATTTTGAATTAAAGCGTAAACCTTTTTATTTCTTAATCGAATGCTGCAATACATAATTTTCCACAGTAATAGTCGAGATAATACACCAAAGATAAAACTTTTAAGTAAACTAGAAAGAATTCACTATTGGAGGAATTAAGAACTAATTACACTAGAAAGACAAGAATATTTTAACAGGCTTTTATTAGGTCGATTTGTATGAACGCGTATGTGATGGAATACGCGAAACCAAATTTCAAGCCCTACTTATTATTGCATCATCACGAAACTTGGTTGTTGTATGTAATTCTAATGACAATATAATAATTCCTTAAATTAAAAAAAAAACAAAACATTTCAGACTTAAAAAAGGCTAAAAAAACTAAATTTTAAATAAAATTTTCATCCGCTTCCAAATGAATTATTTAAAATTTTGCACAAATTTGACATGTAACGGAAGATAATATAATAATTTCATATTTTTTTTATTTTATGTCCGAATAATATAAAATTTTGCACTCATATCAAGAATTGATAAAAATATTTTAATTTTATAAAATATAAAATCCACAATTAAATGAAACTACGTGATGTAGTATTATTTCTACTTTTTTTAATTTCTTTACCATGACCTAGGTTTCGTTGCATTACATCTTCAAATGGGATATTAGCAAAGAATGACTCTTAGGAATATCCAAGAGCATTTATATGTTTCAAACACAATAGCGGAAGCCGGGTGGGTCTGTGTGGGTTTTCCCACTGCTTGGGTTAGTGAGTTTATTGTAGGGAAGCGGTGTAGGTTTTATTATATTTCCAAGAGTTATATATAAACTTTATGATATTACTCAAGCTTGTGAATAGATGCCCGTTAATGTATTTGACCTGAGATTCTCGCCGAATATTTGCCGAGAAGTTGGGCGAGTATATAAATTAGGCATTAGATATTTAAGTCAAAATAAGCGGTCAAAAAATATATCGGTTTTTAGAAATAATAGGTTGTATTTCAAGAAATATAAATTAACAGAATAACCTAATAAAATGTAATTAAAAAAACATTTGCACGTAATTTTTTGATTTATATTAACTGGTATTGTTGCTTATACCTTATTCATATCATCACATTTAAGTTCACTTTTAATTAATTAGTGACATAAAGGATTCTAGTTAATAATCGTAACTTAAACTCCGTCGCGTCAATCTAAATTATTTTTTATGCGAATTAAAGACGAAAAAGTGAAAAATTTGCTGTTTTCTTTTCTCATTTCAATTAAAACAGATTAAAGTTATCCTTTTAATTATTTGCCGATGTATATATATAAATATATATATAAATATATATATATATATATATATATATATGTATGTATACATATATATATATATATATATATGTATATATATACATATATATATATATATATATATATATACATATATATATATATTTATATATATATACATAGGCAAATAATTGAAAGGATAACTTTAATCTGTTTTAAATTAAAAAAGTTCTAGGTCACAGTCACTAATTTTTAATTATTTTAGATTTACTGCCACAATTTTTTATTTTAAGGGTTATTTACTAGTGTTATGTAAGAAAAGCCTAATTACATTCTTATATTAGGGGCGTGTTTATATTTCTGACAGTAAATCTCCGTTTTTGCCAAGTTTACTCCAAATTCTGGAATATGTAGTATAATAATTTTAAAATAGAAATGTATATCAAATCTTAAATTACAAATCAGACTGGAAACACTTTATTAATTTCAAACATTTATTTCAACACACACTCCTCCTCAAAATCGCTCTACAGACGCAAAATTAGATAATTCATTCCAAACAATTATATTTTAATTTGAAATGACAAAAGAAAACAGCAAATTTTTCACTTTTTCATCTTTAATTCGCATAAAAAATAATTTAGATTGACGCGACGGAGTTTAAGTTACGATTATTAACTAGAATCCTTTATGTCACTAATTAATTAAAAGTGAACTTAAATGTGATGATATGAATAAGGTATAAGCAACAATACCAGTTAATATAAATCAAAAAATTACGTGCAAATTTTTTTTAATTACATTTTATTAGGTTATTCTGTTAATTTATATTTCTTGAAATACAACCTATTATTTCTAAAAACCGATATATTTTTTGACCGCTTATTTTGACTTAAATATCTAATGCCTAATTTATATAATCGCCCAACTTCTCGGCAAATATTCGGCGAGAATCTCAGGTCAAATACATTAACGGGCATCTATTCACAAGCTTGGGTAATATCATAAAGTTTATATATAACTCTTGGAAATATAATAAAACCTACACCGCTTCCCTACAATAAACTCACTAACCCAAGCATTGGGAAAACCCACACAGACCCACCCGTCTTCTGCTATTGTGTTTGAAACATATAAATGCTCTTGGATATTCCTAAGAGTCATTCTTTGCTAATATCCCATTTGAAGATGTTGTAATGCAACGAAACCTAGGTCATGGTAAATAAATTAAAGAAACTAGAAATAATACTACATCACGTAGTTTCATTTAATTGTGGATTTTATATTTTATAAAATTAAAATATTTTTATCAATTCTTCATATGAGTGCAAAATTTTATATTATTCGGACATAAAATAAAAAAAATTTGAAATTATTATATTATCTTCCGTTACATGTCAAATTTGTGCACAATTTTAAATAATTCATCTGGAAGCGGATGAAAATTTTATTTAAAATTTAGTTTTTTTTTGCCTTTTTTAAGTCTGAAATGTTTTGTTTTTTTTTAATTTAAGGAATTATTATATTGTCATTAGAACTACATACAACAACCAAGTTCCATGATGATGCAATAATAAGTAGGGCTTGAAATTTGGTTTAGCGTATTCCATCACATACGCGTTCATACAAATCGACCTAATAAAAGCCTGTTAAAATATTCTTGTCTTTCTAGTGTAATTAGTTCTTAATTCCTCCAATAGTGAATTCTTTCTAGTTTACTTAAAAGTTTTATCTTTGGTGTATTATCGCGACTATTACTGTGGAAAATTATGTATTGCAGCATTCGATTAAGAAATAAAAAGGTTTACGCTTTAATTCAAAATAAATTTTATTTGTAAACGTATTTGCAATTGCGAATAAAGATAAAGAGTTACTAATAGAGACATACATTAAATTGCGAAATCTATACACGCTTCTGCAATAGAGGGACCCATTTAAGGATTGTGTAATAATTGTATAGTATATGAAATTAAATTTAAAAATGTTTACATTTTATTACCGTCAGTTTTTCTTAAATACAATTCGACGTCGCGGTATGTCGCATTAATTACAAGCCTTTGCCGACGCAGCGCATTATGGAGTCTCACCTTCCGTTTCTAGTCGCTTGTTTTGCGAAAATACCAGTGCCGCTGGTGATGTGATCTCCGGCCCACGTGTCCAGCGTGGCGATTATGGGCCTTACCTTGGATGATATGCGCATTGGGAAAGGCCCATGTCCAACAGTGGACAGCGATAGACAATTGTCGATGACGCAGTAGGATTAAAAATCGTAATTTTTCACAATTAGTTTTATTTTATTTTTAACTAATTATTGTGCTAGTAACCTTTTATAGACAACTGCAACACTACGTAGTTCACTTTTAATTAATTAGTGACATAAAGGATTCTAGTTAATAATCGTAACTTAAACTCCGTCGCGTCAACCTAAATTATTTTTTATGCGAATTAAAGATGAAAAAGTGAAAAATTTGCTGTTTTCTTTTCTCATTTCAAATTAAAATATAATTGTTTGGAATGAATTATCTAATTTCGCGTCTGTAGAGCGATTTAGAGGAGGAGTGTGTGTTGAAATAAATGTTTGAAATTAATAAAGTGATTCCAGTCTGATTTATAATTTAAGATTTGATATACATTTCTATTTTAAAATTATTATACTACATATTCCAGAATTTGGAGTAAACTTGGCAAAAACGGAGATTTACTGTCAGAAATATAAACACGCCCCTAATATAAGAATTTAATTACGCTTTTCTTACATAACACTAGTAAATAACCCTTAAAATAAAAAATTGTGCCAGTAAACCTAAAATAATTAAAAATTAGTGACTGTGACCTAGAACTTTCTTAAATTTAAAACAGATTAAAGTTATCCTTTCAATTATTTGCCGATGTATATATATATATATATATATATATATGTATATATATGTATATATATATATATATACATATATGTATATCTATGTATGTATGTATACATATATAAAATATATATATATATATATGTGTGTGTGTGTGTGTGTGTGTGTGTGCGTGTGTGTGTGTGCGGGTGTGTGTGTGCGTGTGTGTATTATTGATCTAATGTTACTAATGATTTGGAATATGTGTCGGATATTTACGATTTCTTTGCAACAAAACACTCCGAACATATTGTTATATATTCGAAGATTACCGTAAGTAAGATAACCTAACCTGTCCGTCCGAAACGAGGACGTCTCGTAGAAAAAAGTTATCTTCCCGTGGTATAACAAATTTATTTCACCTCACGTATTAAGAAAAGATGATAAATATATCAATTAGGCAGTAAGAAAGAGAATAGCCATTTCGCCGTTTTCTTGAAAATAAAATCGGTCTCTATGGGAGACCATATCATATTTTTCATACAGAGGACTGTATGAAAAATATGTGTAAAAAATAATTATCTATTACACATATTAACTGCCTATTAGCGCAAATATCATAACTGCAATGGAAATCGATTAGATGCATTTAAATACCTTGTTAAGTATTAAAATAAGCGGAAGGAATTAAGTATTTTTTAACAATAAACTTTAATCTTAATTACTAGTAATGTTATTACTATATTAGATTAAAATTATATCGCTGTGATGTGTGGTTCAAATGATATAGACTTCTTGAAAAACTTAAATCCATTAAAACTTTCCTCAATTTACGAGTCTTAAAAATATTATACAACTACGAAAAAATGTAAAATTCGCTGTAAATATTTCAACGTCACTTCGAATTCTAGAGGTACCAAAGAGCAATCGCAAAAATCGAGAAGTAACAGTCCAAGGAAACGCTTAAAATTATTTTACGAAACAAGCTCCAGCCGGGCAGGATTCAAGGAGAGGGACTCAATTCAACCTAATTACGGGATAAACCAATTATGCAGCGGAATGAAAAGATAGCTTCCCACGCTAGCAGCGGCGATTTGCGCAAGTCGACGCCGAATCTTAATTAAAATGTTGCGATACACCATTAGCGGGACGACAGCACTTAGTCGTATTTCAAGGCATACATACTAAGATTTACTCGTTACTAAAAGCTCCGTGTATGAACTTTGGCAGTTAAATTTAACGCGAGCGTATTATTTTAATCAGTTAGATGAGCTTTCAGCCTATTTTGTAGCTTATTACTCTTACAAAGCTGTCAGTTAGTCAAAAAATATATTTCTTTGATAAATATCTTCACATCATAAAATGTCTACTTTTTACTTATTTATTATTATTAATTAAAATCGTTTTAATGCAATAAATGAAATTTTCAGTAAATAATTTCAAATAGTAAACTTTTGGGCTACCTCCATGTGACTACTTAAATAACCTATCTAAATAAGAAGTTTACGATGAAATTTCATGAAAATATACCATTAACCACATTTCTAAAGTAAGTTAAATTTTAACGGTATACAGTTTTTTTATCAAATAACGAAACTTTTAGAATACATTATTTGGGAAAAGAATGGTACAGAAATAATTTTTTTTATGATGAAAACATAGATTTGACCGATTACCAACAGGTTATAATATTGTAATTTGTTTACATCAAACTTGTCTGGTCGTCATTTTTCTATATAGTATGATTTCCTTCTGCTCATTAGAAAAAATGTTTTTTTTCTATGGACTATAATAGAAAAAAATAATTTTTTCTATAACTTTGTTCATGCTTTTTTGTCAAGTTTGTAATTTCTTTAATCCTATCATCGATATATCATACTGGTTTTCTCAATCATATCAGTGTTCCAGCAATTCTTTCTTTAGTGACCCGAAAATATAATAGTCATAAAAAGAAGAATCCAGGATACAATGTGTATTTGAGCATTTCTCGAAGAATATTCAAATTTTTCTTAAATCAAAGCGATTAATCGACGAAAAACCAGTTGCACTTTTTTCAGTAGCTGCCTAGAGTAAACAGCGTGAATTGTAAGCCGCTCACTGAGGAAATTATTAAAATATAAGATTACGCAATTTAAAAAAAAAACTTACTACAACTTTTCTTATAAAAAGACAGGATATTAAAATATACGTATAAATCATCCCAAGTAAAAATATGATTTAAAAAATAATACCTCTTCACTTCATACTCATCATGAGCCTCCGCACACTTTCAGACGTTTTGCATCTGATCTTATGTCAGGAAGCGAGGAATCCATAATTATATTGACCAATTTTAGTAAATAATCCGTTTTATTAAGTCATCCAAAATTATTGAATGAATATTCCCGTATTATAACATAATATCAACAGCAATTTTACCTTACCTGAGGTACCGATTATATTAATGTTCACCTAAGTGATACTTGTTCGGGATTGCCGTGCCTAATTCTAATTATACGCTGATCCTTGGCCACCTGAAGTGTTTTTAAAGTATCTTTTCACCATGCAGTCAGTCGAGTTTTGGCAAGTTTCATATCCTCCTTGGACAGAAATTTAGAAGTGGCGTTGCTCTTTGAAAATGTACACCTCTCGTTCAGGCATAGTGCAAATAGCGGTTAATCAGCTTTTGCAAGTTGAGTTAATGAACACTCCTCATCTTGATATTTTCACATTTGATAAAGGATTGCATAGCTCGCTTTATATAGTGACCAGTAAAAAAAGTTAAATTTATATTTGTTCCGCCCTTGGTTTAAAAATCCTCCATGAAAATAATCTAAAAGATATGTTTTGTGTATTAGTGACAATATATTTTGATTTTCATTAATAATGAAGAGAATGTATGTAATTAACTATTAACGGCAACTTATCACGGTACAATAATAATAATTTTTTTTCTGGTCTATCCGTCGATAAAAATAAACTTCCGCGCCTAAGAATATTATAGTTAAAAAGAGCTCTGAATAAATGACAAGCACATATTTGTGTATGTATTCGGTTTCTATTATTACAAAAAAGGCATTTACGGTATTGAATATATTTGGCGTTAATTTTGTAGAAATTCATTATTCGCAATTAAATGAAACTACATGATGTAGTATTATTTCTACTTTCTTTAAGTTTTTGCCATGACCTAAGTTTCGTAGTATTACAACATCTTCAGGTGGGCTATTAGGAAAGATTAACTCTTAGGAACATAAAATAGCATTTATATGTTTCAAACACAATATTTCTTCCTTCAGCCAGGTGGTTACGGCTTTTGCTGCTGTTTTGTGGGCTGCTCGAGTTGTTCTACTAGTCTTGAAGTTCACGTAACTCGGTGTAAGATTACACTATATGCACATTTTGTTGAACCAAACTACTTTATTGATATTGTACCGTCGACTCCGAATTAAATTTCGGAAGACGATACAAAGCATTTGGTTCAGTAAAAAAAATCTTCATTAAAATAACACAACCGTCACCGTGATTTCAAATCGCAAATATTTCTCATGTAAAGTAAGCAAAAGTAATCTTTATTTAACAAATAAAAATTGTCTGTTTTGGTTATTAAATCCTAGAAAAATATATTTTATTTACTTAAATTCTTAAAGACTATGATGTTAAATATTCAATATAAATAGAAAACACATTTAACTAACTGATTATGGCAGAGTATGTATTCAAAAATTATCCAGAGAATATATCCATTGAAAAAAAGTCCCATTATGACAGATGAGAGAGTTGATAAAAGTAGGGAATAAACGATACACACATGATTGTGTATCAGTGGCGCGCAGTGCCTTATAAGCAATTACACGTAGTTTGTCTGAACATTTAGCATATATACATAATAAATTTACAAAAATTTAAATTAATTTTAATTGTCCTATTCAAGCGAAACCTCAAGCGAATATGGTTTGTATTTTGCATGCACAAAGCGAACGCTGCCGGTTGCTGGAATTTTAGATAAAACGTACAAACTCCAAAAACTTCTCGAATCTCGACAGTTTACATTCTCATCTCTTCCTCTGAAGCTTTTCAGATTAACGGCTATATGTTGAATATATTCAACTTTAAATAATAGCTTAAGTTTGATATTTGCATACAAACAATGAATCATTGTGTTGTTAGAACGAGCTCGCTGTCAGTTTAACATCCTCTTCAAAAACAATTTTAGAAATAATTTTGATAGTTGTACGGTTTTTAAATCTACATATTAAATTTTATCAGTAAAATATATGTTGGCAGGTAATTTTTCTTTGTGCATTCAAAATAATATCTTATTAGTTTAGTCATTGATGTGCATTTTCGTGCTGAAAGTAAACAAACAATGGCGACTATCGCATGTTGCTGTTTATTATGCGATTAAAGTAGAATTTTTAGATTTTTCTTTTAGTGAACAAATATTGCAGTTGAGAGTGGATATTCAAAGCCAATTTGGAAATTATACGTTCGTTATAAATCTAGCGTGTGATATTTTCACAGCAATTTTTATGATTACTATTGGTGAATAATTAGAAGTTGGATTTTAAATAAAATGTTTTCCCGGCCTTGGTTATTATGTGGAACTGAATATAGTAAATGAAATAAAGGTGGTTCTGATAAAAATACTAATTCTGAAAAATATTTATCGTGCACAGTAAAACTACAAAATTTTAGCTCTTCGCGTAATAGATTTGTACCGAGGGGCAACTAGCTATTGCAAATCGGGAACATAATGACGAGGAAATAAAAATAATTTAAAAAGGTTAATATTTTGAGTGCCTACGGTTCATTTATTGAGACACATTTTTAATCTAATACACAATCAACGCCGTTTTTAATGCTATCAGTAGCGGCCGCGGATGTTTGCGTGCGGGTGTAATCACACAGTCTATATAATTTTATATATGTCCGTCCCTCCGCTTGTCCTTCGCAAAAAGCACTGCACGCCACTGATGTGTATGTACTCCGTCATTATTATCTAAAATATATTAATAGGATAAAAATCATAAAAAAACCATTTTTATAAAATACTGCATTTAAAGGTAAATTATATTTATCTTAACTGTTTTTCATTCTACTCAGGTTTTTCTTACTCGGTTTTTCTTTCTACCTTGTTTTTCTTTTTACTTTAATATGGGTATTAAGTACGATATTTGAGTGTACAGGATGGGCCTATTTTTATCAAAAAAGAAAAATTTGCTTCTCAAATTAATATTACGTGAATGCAAATACCTAATATTTTAATTTAAGTGTTCAAAACAAAGCGCCCCACGCTCGACACGCGAGGACGCCCAATGACAAGTAAAAAAGGTCTGAGTGGTAATTATTGTTTGCTTTTTAGTGCTGTATTTTGAAAAAGCGTGATTTATTAACTTTTTAAACCATTTTATTAATTAATTTTTTGGTTTAAACTTGATTTTTTTTTATTTTATGAAATTATTGTATTGTTATTGGTTCTAAACATGTGTGCATTATTTCAAATAATTCATACATCTGGAAAGGGGTGAAAATTTTATCGAAAAATTCTGCTTTTTTAGTATTTTTTGCTTTGAATTAAAAAAAAGTTTATTTTAAGAATTTATTGTATCCTTATCATATGATACGCGCGCAAAATTTCAAATAATTCGAGCATCAAAAAGTGAAAGAAAATATAGTATAAAAATCCATTACATTTTTGGTTCTTTCTTTTATTTTAAACTGAACCATTTCTTTGTGTTATAAAATTATTGTATCATTATCAGAACTACTCAAACCTGTCAAGTTTAATGAAGATACAACAATTAGAAGTGCGTTAAATATAGTTTTGCAGATGCCATTACATAATTAATTACTTAAAGTCAACCTAATTAAAGCGTATTAAAAGTATGAGGTTAAAAATATTATTTGACTTTCGATACTTAAATATTATATCCTATAATTACCAGAATTAAAAAATCCATGTGGTGAAGCTAAGCGTTATTTATGAAGGTTTCTTTAGCTCTCATTTTAATGTTTGACTTTCGCACTATAAACTTTACAATTGATAGGATCTAATGTGTTATTTTGCTAAGTACATGTAGTCTTTTTCAGGGTAATTTTTTTTCCAAACAGGGGTCTGTATCGCTAAACATTCCTCAATTGACGAGTCAATTTGTGTCAATAAAAGTAGTATTGTTGTTTGTAAGTGTCCATGTGAAAATATTGTTTTCAATAATCTAGAAATCAATTGAAAAATAAAAAAAAACACTTATGTAATCGCTGTAGGGTTTGTCTACATTTTCCTTGTTATAAGAAGTATTTATCTAGGAAACCATTTTTTAATGTTACAAATTTACATTTAGCATAGTTTTAAGAAATAGGAGCCAATTTAAATACATTTATAAAAAAAATTCCTCATTTTATTTTTATTTTATTATAATGGTTTTAAGCATTGGGAGAAAGAGCAAAATAAATATTTTGGAGATTATTTCGCTGGGTGTAAAACGAAACATCATATAAAAGGCAATCGAAAATATATAACTAATTTTTTAATCTTATTTTTTAAAAAAAATTCCAATGATCTATGAAATGTTCTCAATGAATCTATGAACAATGTATTTGAGGCTTTTAATGAATAACACATGGTATCGCTTCAACGTATATAGTTTTTTTTTGTGAGAAACTCTTAAATTCAAATTGCAATCAAAATTATATTAAAAAAATTATTCAATATCTTCACGAAGACTTATGTTAAAAATGTTATTTTCCTTCTTTATGTTAATTATCAAAATATTTTATTGTCAGAACTACACGATTTACACTAACGTATAAATTCTAGGCACTGGCACTATATATGCATTTAACGTGTATTACAAATTGGCTTGCAAAAGTCCAACATAGCATATTTTTTTAATGTTTAAAATCTAAATTCACGTATGTTCACGTCATGAAAAAGTAATTGCGTTAATTTATAAAGCCAACAATGGGTATTAACGCGGTGTTTCAAGAATATTGAAGCATTTATCTAAAAAGAAATATAAATAACTTGATATCTTGCATAGCCACAAGTTCCTGATTCAATTTCGTAATTGAAATGAGAAAAATTTATTTAAAAAATGTAAACGCTGCAAAAAATAACAATGCGAATACAACTTCCGCTTTTTACCTTTGCGGAAAATTACTTCGCAAGTTCAAAGGGAAAAATTTGCTCAAAACAATGAGAAGGTGCAAGGAAATTCTTATAAAGAAAGAGGATTTACGAGTAGTTAAGGGCACTGCCCTCATTAATAATTGCTTTGTTTTGCTTTTCGTCAGCGGATGTACGATTAACAGTGTCCGGTGGCAATCTCTCACATTCGACATATTTAATAATGAATCTAAATCCACGGTCATCAGGGTCTATGTATACATATATGCACATATATTATTGATAAATATTGTACACAAACGCACGTGTTATATATACAATTGTGTGTGTGTGTGTGCGTGTGCGTATGTGTGTGCGTGTGTGTATGCCTGAGCGTGTGTGTCATGTACGTATGCATATACACTAGGGCGAGTTTGCTATTTGATTCGCCCAGTAGGAAGTGATCTACCAGAGCTATAATTATCCAGAGCGACACTTGACAAGTACTCTATGCATATAATAAGAATACAAATGTTTAAAATATCTCTTAAATACAAGTAGTACGTGGGTACTACGAGGATTCGGTGCATATGTAGATACTTAGAAATAATAAAGGTTATGTAGTGTTTCTATTACACTATTAGTAAAT
The DNA here is from genome assembly GCA_039881145.1 of Druceiella hillmani. Classification (NCBI taxonomy): domain Eukaryota; kingdom Metazoa; phylum Arthropoda; class Insecta; order Lepidoptera; family Hepialidae; genus Druceiella; species Druceiella hillmani. Next base: position 3,914,506 of record JAYKKI010000117.1, read on the forward strand.
TATAATTTTATTTCATAATTATATATATATATATATATATATATATATATATATATATATATTTAAACAAATTTCAGCTTTAAAACGCAATAGTCTGCGAGTAAAACGACAGTCATATAGAGACGGATAGTGGGCCAATAGCCAAAGGCGCTCTAGAAACATTGGAGATACTTAATGACCCATTGAGTAGAGACAGTGCTCAACCCTGTTGGGTGAAAGCGTTTGATGGTAGATACGGGACAGTATTGGGGAATCTTCGAAGATCCCTTCTTATGTTTAAAAGGGGATGTCACGGGCCAATGAGGGCCGTGAGGCAACCCGGGTGGAATGACGGGAATGGATGACAATATGAGAATGTCCCTCTGACATGATAAATTTTTTTTTGTCTTCCTAATTTGGCTATGCGACCTTAAAAAGACAAAAAAATAGGCTCTTTTTCCCCCTAAAGCGGATAAAATTTATTTGTTTAATAAAAATGCTCAATTTTGGTCACGGTATTTATTTATGTGACAAGTTTGAAGCTCAAAAATTATTTCTTGTAAAAGTTACTTTTCATAAAGTATTGGTTTTGTAAGTATTATTATAAACAATTTCTTTATGCTTCATATTTCCAATATGTCCAACGGCATTTCTTTTTAATCTAATTAAAGTTTTGAAATAATTTTATTATTTACCTAACTGAAAGTATTTTTTTAAGTTGCAAGAGTTTTTTTCTTAAACAGTCTGAACATCTGTATTTTTATTGTTATTTATTAGTATTTACAAGTAAGCCTATTTAAATGCGGTTCTTAGCCAGGCTCCTTTGCATATAAAAAAATTTTTTTTTAATTATTACTTTTGGGGAAAGTAAATTAAAACATCGAAAAATTTTAAAATAATACATTTTAAATATAGTTTTTTATTAAACGTGATCATTATGTGTCTATGGTTTAAAAGTAGTTCTTTTTGGAAACAATATCTGGACTTTCATAGTAGTTTATTTATATTAACAACTAAACCTTATTAATTATGGTTTTTAATCAAGGTCCCTTGCAAATTAAAAATATTTTGAAAATATTTATTTCAGAGGAAAATAAATTAGGAAACGGTAACTTTTTAAATTATTTCCCTTTACATCTGTTTATCTGAACATGCATCACATAAAGCTATTGAATACATTTGAAATATGTAAATTGCGTGCGTACTTTACCTAATACGTGGAACGTTTTAAATAAAAGTTTTATCGAACCTAGTCATTACGAGTTTATGATCCAAAATATTTTTTCCGTAAGAAATTTTACTAAGTTAGTTATGCTCTATAATTTTTATATTCGTCAGTTTAATTACCAAAGGCATGAAATAATAAATAATGTATAATAAATTTATCATTTAATTTTTTTTGTATCGGTGTATATTTTTTCTTTTCTACGCGTGTAAAAACTACATACAGAAATAATACTACATCACGTAGTTCCATTTACCAAATTTGAGCATACCGTGTCAGCAACTTACCAGAAAATTTATTTAATAGGACATAATTTATAACCAGTAAAATACGAATATTCGATAAAATTTTCATACTAATTAAAGAGAATTTTTTAAATTACCTAAGATAAACCTAAAGATGTTTTAGATATGGAATTTTAAAGCAAACGTGAAATCATTTTATATTAAAATCCCAAAATAATTTCATGCCAGTTTCATATATCAGCATGTTCGCTACGCACCAACGGCTCGCAGCAAAGGTAATTCGAATATCTTCACGTCAGGAATATTTGGTCTTTTTCTGGTATTTTCTGCTCCATATTTGTCTACAGTAATATATGGGTAAGGTTTGCGATATATCTTCATAATATCTTTGTGTTTTCTACCCTTCAGAACTGAGTTTAAAAATAAGGTCTTTAAATAAATAATGTTTTGAAGAATACAATCAAATTGAAAGGCAAATAATAAGTTTGCAACTATTTTGCCGATACTCTAGTTCGGAATAAATGACACCGCTCATTGAAAAGAAATGCTTTTAGCTTCTACTCGTCAAAATATTAGTTAGAATATAATTTTAATACGAAACAAAAATCTCGATTCTAAGAAAAACTAGAATATTGACCTTTATCAAAGCAATAAAGAGGTGTTATTAAAAACTAACATGATGATACTAAGTAAATTTCGTTTTTTTTTCTGAAACAGTTTGATGATGGCGGTCCTCCGAGCTTGGAGGGAAACTTGCATAACTTTATAATCCTTAAAATTTTTGCTTTATGTTTAAACGAAATAATATGTCAAATCAATCTAACTGTTGGACAAAATCAACTATGAGAATACAACCCTTACGAAAAAATTATTTCTTTAGTTAATAGAGCAAAATTGAACTCTATAAGTAATTTTTAAAAACGTGACGGGGCAAAGCAAATTCTAGTAATTATGGAGGATCTAATTAAAAACTTTTCACATTATTTTCTTTTGCCTTTTTTTAGATGAATATTCGACTAATAATGGCCGTCCGCTAACACCGGAATTGATGAATCATTACTTTAAATCCATTGGCGGTATGTAGTTATGAAAGAAATTATAAATATATTTCCGTACGTATATATGTATGTTACAGAGAGTGTGATTAAACAGCGATTATGCACAAAAGTAGATATTTTGGATATTGACTAAATCATGTAGATAATTTGATAAAGTATTTAATTTATCTAGAAATTTTTCTTAATAGCTAAGATAGTTAAAGTAACAAACACGGTCCCTTTGCTACTTCCTACTCGCTTTTCCTCTCTTTACCCATTGCGTGCCCCGGTCGCGTGACTTACGCATAAGTATTTTTGTAAATTTGTTCGGAGAGGTTGCGCTGTGTGTCGCTAACGCCAAGTACTTAATACGTTCGCATTGATTTATTTATTATTCCTAATTATGGTGGATCATATGAGAAAACGTTTTAACAGAGAAATCTTTAACTTTATTACCAATACAGGAAAACAATAACTAGTTACTTACAAGTGATCGATATATTTCTATAAAAATAAAATTAAAAGAATAGGGGAATAACACTACTAAGAAAATACCCAAAGATTACCAGCATCTAACAAGGTACGATATTGTTAAGATTGGGACATTGAAAAAACTCGGAGACCTGGTGAAAAATGCCAGTGATCCCATTTTTTGATGTGCTTATTTAAAAGAAACTTTCAAATAATCCATGATTACATATTAGCATTGGACACGGTGGTAGCATCAGAATTAGAAAAGAGCTAAAATCTATGTATAAATATGAAACACCTGAACTCATCGCGATGTACTTGAACGTATGTGAATCTTCCCGGAAAAGAAAAGTTTGTCAGAAAAGGACTTGTCATCAAACCAATTATTAGCGACGAACTTAATTTCTCAAATGGATATTGAATATTTTTGGCAGTAATTTTATAGAAATTCGTCATTCACTATTATTATCAGCAAAAATTAGGCTAATCATACATTATAATTAGCAAAGCTAATAGCCCACGTGAAGATGTTTGAATACAACGAAACCTAGGTTGCGATAAAGAACTTAAATAAAGTGGAAATAATACTACATCACATAGATTCATTTAGTTGTGCCAAATGGCTTCAATAGACATATGTATACATGCTGGTGTTAATTAAAAATTTACCCTGGTATATCAAGATCACCTGAAACAATTCGTGTAGCTGCGGTTTTTAAAAAACCAACGAGCGGAAATGGTAGCGTATCACCTACCAAACATTTTCACTATATTCGGAGCGTCTAGTATTTAACTGAGTGATATTGAGAGGAAATATGGAAACAAAGTCAAGTCGGAAGTTAATAGACAAACTAAATTAATATTTGGCTCAGTTGCCTGAAATTTGTTTAACGTTTATTATTTATAATTATGTATTCTGTTACAACATTACAACTGTCTTAGTTTATAATGCATACTAAGTAGATACTAACAGCATATTTCAGGAGAATTAAAACATTGTTTCAGGAGAGTTAATGCATTGTTTCAGGAGAATAACAACATGGTTTCAGGAGAATTAAAGCATTGTTTAAGGAGAATTAAAGCATTTATCATGAAAAAAAATTGTCATGGCTTGATTCCATTACTGATTTCATTAAATTATTTATTTTTTGTTGAAAAGATCGTCTCTATAAAGACAAAAGTATAAAAACACCTAATTATTTGATAAAAATTACAATATGAATACTTCTCATTAAAAGCTTTGTGAAAAAATACTTTGCAAGTTCAAAGGGCAAAATTATTCCAAAAATGAGACGGGCAAGCAAATTTACGTAAAGAAAGGAGGATATGCTTAACGACGCTGCGCTCATTAAAACTGCGTTCCTTTGTTTTTCGTCAGACCTATGAACGACTAATAATGTCCGGTGGCAGCCTCTTACATCCGATGTATTTAATAATGAATCTAGATCCACAGGCGGCGTCGAGTTGGGATATATGTACATATAAATATGTATATATATATATATATATATATATATATATATATATATATATATATATATATATATATATATGTTCATGAGAGCGAATTTGCTATTTGATCTGCCCTCTGGAAGGTGATTTACCCGGTATAATAATATTTAAGTGGGTACTTGACTGGGCCATTTTTTGTAAATAATTGCAAATTATAAGTGTTTCTGAAGAAGATCACTTTGGTGTCGACATTTATTTAAAGTGTTTCATTTGCTACCGGTTTATTTGAATGCACAAAGAGTAAAAATTGGTCAACATATTTTAATACGTGTTGTTATTTATTTTTACGTGTAGGAAGTTACAACGAAAAAAAAATACAAACCAGACAATGATTGACATACAATTGATGCCACATTGAACCATAAATTAATCACGATAAAAATAATGAGTGTGATTTACCAAAGTGTTTTATTCTAAAATCGACAATTAAACAAAAGAATAGATTGACAGTTCTATCGAAAAAAAACTTTAATGAAAAATTCGGAATTGTGTGATCCTTTGTGACCTGACTAATGTATAATTTTCTACTATGTGTCAATTAAATACGTTAATAAAATGTTCTATTTTGATATATATCAAGATTCTCATTAAAAAGTAGCAATAATTTATTTATGTATGCTCTGAGTAATGAAGTTACGACATACTAATGAGCAAATTAGCCAATAAGGGGATTAACCCGTAACAATACATAATAATTTCTAATGATTTTTAAGTATGATAATGGGTAATTTTCTTCTTACAAGAAACCTCTAATTTCTATAACCATTTGTAACGCTTGACAGTATTTAATAAAATTTGAAATAACGCCGTCAGCATTATTAATATATTAAGTATGCATAGCTCATCCCTTCCACTATTAATTAAGTCTGTATAAAGTATATCACACTCACGGATCTTGAAGGTTACTATGTATCAGTAAAAGTGCGTTTTAACATAGTATTCTTTATAGTCATAATCGCTCTTCCTACTTCCTCCACTGACGAAGACTTTCAAGTCTACATAAAAGTTTGGTTCTTGTATTCTCGTAGTACTCACCGTCGATAATTATCTATAAGGCGTTTTTGTAAGCGTTAAAATTGTGTGCGTCTTAATTGCAGATATTTTCTTAAAAACGAATAATGTTATAAAATTATATGAGCCTCAGCAAAAGAATGATGTTAATATTTACTCGTATATCTGTGACATAGCGAGTATTTTTGTCAATAAATAATTGGATATGTATTTGCAACAAAATGGGACATAAATAATTGTACCAATCTCTATAATAGAGCGAGACATCAACAAATTAGATATATCTCTGCAATGGGTTTAGATATTGATGGGTTAAATATGTTTCCCAGCTAAGTGAGACCTTAAAGAGCTAGGTTTCTGGAATAAAATGATATATTAAAGAAGTAGATATGTCCCTATAATGTAGTGAGATATTAAAGATTTTGACATATCTCTATAATTGATTGCGCCATATTTATATCATTTTGTACAATGGCTCAAATCATATTTGAGTAAGTTCTTCTCGTTGAAAAATGTCACTCAAGTATATTTTTTAATCCTCCTAACATACAATATAAAACGAAAATTAATACATGTGTCAACACTTTTCGTTCATTTATAATTCTTACAATTCAACACAATCTACCTACATATCCTACATAGCAATTATATTTTATTTGTGTAATAGATTTCATACATATTTTGTATATATATGTATATATATATATATATATATATATATACATATACAATAAGCGCCCTCTAGCTAAATGGACTGACAACCTAAAGAAATCGGCGGGAAGTGGTTGGATGCAGAAGTAGATAATTCAGGTGTATATATACACATACACACACATATATATATATATATATATATATATATATATATGTGTGTGTGTACATAGATATTAAAATAATGTGACTAAAAGAAGAAAACTGGGTTTAGGTGCGCTAAGACAATAGCTTTCGAAATATTGATGTCTGTTGATTTAAAAAAGAAATAGATGACACTCTTTCTAGTAATTTCTTTGATTGATTGTGCAGTTGAAGTGTTAAATAATAATCTAAATATTACGCGATCTCCCTTAAATCATTAGTCATAACTTCTTTAAATCATTATTTATTCTACTTCTTTCCAAGCACACCTCTCTTACAAAAAAAATGTCTTATTATCGAAGCAGTAAAACTCTATTTTTTTTCTTGTGAGTATAACTACCCTGGTTCCTTTTTCTATTTTATCGTTTATATTGTGTCCTCCTCAGATTACACCAGACAACCCATTTTCAAAACTCTTATTGTGGCTGACTGGCAAGCATTTTTCTTGAAGCAATAAGTTCACCACATATGAGGTATGTTAAAGTCGTTAAATAATACAATAATTTAAAAAAAATATCGTTCTTAGTTGTCTCGCAAATAATTTCACCTAGATTTGTTTATCTGTTGAAGAGAAAAAAGCAAATATTAGAAAAGGAACAAAGGCGCTGAATTTTTTTTAAATATAAAATTGAAGAAGTAAAAATTCTTTGAATAATTTTAAGGGCTGTTAAAGAAATATATAACATAATGAAAATAAGATCTTTACGTTCTATAGTTTGCATGTACAGACGAGAGGAGTGCTTATATATGGTGGTTATATATTATGTTTGAAAATAAGATGAATTGAAAGAGATTAAATGTAGTTCAATCCGCTAAGAGCTTTTTTTGTTGCCCAAAAATAAAACGAACACAAGTTTATAATAAAGTACCACATAGGATAAAACACATTAAAGGAAAATACCGAATACATTAATTCGGGGACTCATTTAATGAAATGAAAATCCCGGGAAAGAGAAATTCTTCACATTATGGGAAATAAGAAAATTTGAAAATCAATATAAAATAAGAAGTTCCAATTAAATAAAATATGCCCTTCAAGTGTTTTCAGAAAGTAGAAATTTATTTTGCACTCCACATACTTTGTGATCCAATTTAATTTTTTTTTGTTAAATTATAATAAAGTGTTTCTTTAACTTTATAGATATATTCACTTTTCAGGTAACTACTATTGATTTGGAATATAACCCCATATGATATTTTTTCCCAAAAATAGGCATGAGGGTACTGTCCGTCAAAATTGTCTCAAAATGTTGTTTAAGTTATCAAATATCAACAGGAGTGAAAGCTTTTATATTATCATTACCTATAAAAAAAACTTGGAAGCAAAATTTTGATAGAGAACCTTATCGTTAAGAATTGTCTGAAACACAATTTTTAGTTACAATCCTTGTGAGACATTACTTTAGTAGTTTAAAGGGCGAAACTAATTCCAATGTTACATATTGCGAAGTAGATTTTGATTTAATTAAAAAATGCTTTCCATTTTTAGACCAATATTCGACTAAAATTATTCGGCGGCCGCTCCCAATCAAGATATTCAATAATGACTTTGAATCAGTTTGTAAATATATGTACATATACGAGTAAACATATACAATAAGTGTGAGTTCGCTATTTTATTTTTCACTATGAGGTAACCAGCCTGTGTTAATACTAATGAAGGCGATACGTTAAAGATGTCAATAGCAGTGTCTACATAAAAACCGTTAGTGTAAAAAGCCTGTCCATAGAAGACATTCTTGAAAAAATCATTTAATTTAAGAGCTTACCAAACCTCAATATCATTGAACAAAGATTAAACTCGCTATCGTGAACCTTTACATTTGGAATTCCAGCTATGTTGCAGAGCATTGTTTCCATTCGACTCTCTCTTTATAACTACTAAGGTGCAAAGACTTTGTGAGCCGAGAATATTATGTGCGTTTTAATTAAAAGCTATTTAAATTTTTTGAAATAAAATGACGATGAAACTTTATTGCGAAAAATTAAAAAATTTAAGCTACGAGATAAAAAAGAAAGGAAGGAAGACGAAAATAAGTCTTTTTCAATTTTTGAAAATGTAACTTTACAATGCACATTGAATACCTAGACGAGTTTATTCTACAGCTTCACAAAATATTGTAAAATATAATTGAATTTATAGGAAAGAAGATATTTAATTGACAATTTACTTACTTTATTTTTTTTTAAATCCATTAAAATTTGTATATTTGTATATATATGTATATATATATATATATATATATATATATATATATATATATATATATATATATATATATTAGCATATAAAATTCGGCATAAAGGCGTCCTCACCCGCTTTTCAGATAAATAAAAGGTTGGACTACTTACTTTAAAAATAAGACTAATTGAAATAAATTATCTTGCATTAATCATGAATCTTTAAATACTAGTTCAATTACGAATGTTAATTTTACACAATGTAAATATTTTCCTATTATATCTTATAAACGCGTAAAACAAGGTGCATGTTTAAAAACTAATAGATCCAAGATGGTTTTGTATAATATCTGCTAAAATATTGTTTCGTAATTTTAAGTTTAGTGGTTTCAGAAATAAGGAGGCAATATATATTTTTTGCGTACTTTTCAATAAAATCTGTGTATGTCTTATAACCCAAAATTATAAAAAAAATATTGTGAATTTACTCCTTACGTATGATTGTCTTGAAATGTATAAAATAGGTAACATTGTATATGAATATACATACCATTAAATGTAAATGGAAAATTTTTTGAGAAAAAAATGCTGGCAAAATAATTATTTTCAAGTGAAACAGAAAGGAGCAAGATAAAATCTATACAATAAAATTAAAAACATTCAGTAACGTAAGACTAAGAAGTTAAAATTAAAAGGGATTTTTAATTTTGTAGGACAGGTGACACCACATGTTCACACATAATAATATTTAATGATTTTGATCTTGATATAAGCGAATGATAGAAAACTATGTGTAACACTCCGTCATTGTGATTATGCCATAAGAAAATACCAATATACGTGTCTTACTCCGTCATGGGGATTACGCCATAATTAAATGCCAAATAAACATATCGATGTCTCACTCTTAAGATACGCATAAATTGAATATATTTGGCGTTAATTTTGTAGAAATTCAACCTAGGTCGTGGTAAAGAAATTAAAGAAAGTAGAAATAATACTACATCACGTAGTTTCATTTAATTGTGAATACGCATAAATGTTGCGCGGAGAGGCCATCTAACGGTTATACTTTTATAACGCTCTAAATTTCTGGTTTTATACCCATAAAACTTCATACCGGGCACTATACATGAAAATCGATTGTTTAGAACTAGACCCCAAAAATAGTCTTGGGGCCTTTCTTATGGTTCCTCTCCTTTTTTAGTATCTTCCAGACTATATGAGGAATTAAAAAAATCGAATTTTTAATTTACTAAATACCCCTTTAAAATTTTGTTTAACTATTAATAAATTTTGTGCGAATTAATGTTTCAATACTACTTAAAGTTTCGAGACTTGTACATCATGTGCTTTCTGAGACAACCGAATGTGACAGAGAAACGTGAGAGATCTTACAAAGGTTCCATGTTTCCTTTTGAGAATTGTTATATTTTTTGGAAAATATAACGTACATCTGTAATTATCTTCCATTCACCTCGTTCAATTTGTTTCCTGGTAAATTTTTAGGTATGGAATACTCAATACAATAAAATAATGGCGATTATTAACTTATTAAATTGGAGAGAATTCGTACTAGAGTCTTCCGTCTTATTTGTCGCATAATTGTCTTGACTCATTTCACGTCGGTAATTACCAAAATATACTGACGTTAAGATGATAATTTTGTTATTTTGTATTCCTTTCTATTAAACATGATTTAAAATTGAATATAAAATCATGATATATAAAATTATCATTGGGGGAATTTAAACATAAACAGCCATACCCTATACAGAGGGCTTGAAACTAATTTGTGAAAATAGCTCTAGTCAATCTCGAGTCAGAGTGAGCGAGGCGGCTCAACTTTCGGGATAAGCCAATTACGCAGAGAAGTGAAAAGGTGGCGCCCAACGTTATCAACGGACCATCTGCGCGGGTCGACGCCAAAACTTAATTAAAATGATGCAATATACCGTCAAAGTCCTAACCACACAAAACCATATGTCATTAAAAGTTGAACTTACTAGTTGGTCTGCTGAACATTTCTACACTTAAACATACCGCAAGCGTTTTTTTCTTTTGGGATATTACAACTTTTTCTGTGGCTTATTATTTACTGTAAGTATGTATTATGGTTTGTAATATCATTTTAGAAGGGAGCTAAAAGAAGACTGGCAAAATTCTGCATGAAATTGAAACTTGGGGGATTGACTTAACGCTTGGGGCGTTATAAAAATATAAGTTATACTTTTGTGAAAAATAGTAAATAAACGTTTTCGTCAAACAAAATCGTCGATCATAAAAAGACCAACTTTGCATTTTTTGTGTAAAGTCTGACTATTTTAATAATATTTTAAAAATGCTGTTTTTACGAGACTCTGAGTCAGAAAGATAAAATAGTGCAGATTTTATACATAGATATACTAAAACCATAAAATAAAACCATAAATATACTAAAACCATATACTAAAACCATAATCCATAAAACTCGCGGATACAACAAAGTTGCCGGAAAAAGCATTATGAAATTTAAAGAGCGAAAGTAGTCATTTATATTCCTAACAATACAGAACGTCAATATCGGTTAACAGTTTAGTTTTCATTTCGTCAAACGATTACTACATATTTAAAAAGTTTTCAACTGTTAGATTTATATTGTTATTTTTAACAGTTATTAACAATTTTTCATAAAACAAAAATAAGGTATATATATATCTATATATGAACCTCTTTACGAATACATGTAAATCTAATGTAAATCTTTACGAATACAGATTTTTATTAATATATTTGGCGTTAAGTTTACAGAAATTCATTATAACATAATTTTGTTAACAAGTAAATGAAACTAGGTGATGTGTATTATATATATTATATTTAAATTCTTAACCACGTTTCGTTCACGTTCATTGTTTGATAACATTTCAGGTGTGTAGTATGGAAAGATCTTTTCAAATTATCCACCTTAAAATATTGTTATACAACGAAACCTAGGTCGTAGTTGAGAAGTTGAATATATTAGATTTATTAAATATATTTTGCATTACTTTTGTAGAAATTCATTATTCACAATTAAATGAAACTACGTGATGTAATATTATTTCTACTTTCTTTTATTTCTTTACCAAGTTTATATTAGATTTAATACAAAAAAACTTTTAATAAAAAATTTTAATTTTTTTTAAACAAACAATGGTTTTAAACAATTTTGTAAAAATAATACATAACAGTCAATACTTTGACAATTTTTAGAACATTTGGTTTCCCATGAAAAATTTAAAACAATCAGGAAATACTTTTATGAAATGGTCAGAAATATCAAATAGTGACACAGGCACTGAAGAGCAATTCAATAAATTCTGAGCATAAAGTGCTTGAAATTAACTTGTATAAAAACTCAGCCAGGTAGAGTGCCTAACTTCCTGGTTTGAAACGATCTAACTTTCGAGATAAGGCAATTGCGAAGAAATGAAAGCATGGAGCCCGACATTATCGGCGTACGATCTACACGGGTCGACGCCGAATCTTAATTAAAATGATGCGATACACTATTAACCTTCGACTACACTTATATCATCACAGATTGACGTTTATTTGTAACTCTCGTAAAAGTTCCGTGTATAATTCCCTGCACATAAACTTAAAGCGAGTTGTTATCTAAATATATTATTTCTAAAAGGTGTTTTTTGGTCGAGCGGCTCGATCTCTTTAACTACTGTACCAAAAAAATAAAAAAATACCTACTTAAAGCTTATGTTTTCTACTTTGGGCGAAAAATATAAAAAAATTCGAAAAAATCTTTTTGTTAATAAAAAAATTAATTTTTATAACAATTGGCATGAGCGCCATCTGTGGGCGACACGTCAAATATCTTAGCCAAATTGTATAATTGGAACACGCTAGATGGCGATATAGTGCGAAGACTTCGCACGGGTCAGCTAGTTGTAATGAAATGCGAGATAGCTCGTCATGTTTTACACTTTATTTCCTTTTGTAAACTAGTGTGTTGGCAAAAGGAAATAAAATTTTAATGACCTCAATCTTAAAAATTGTGTGTAATATTTTATAAAAATATTTTTTCTGTAGTTACCATTACTATTATTATTTATTATTACAAATAATTTTTTACAAGACATTCGGACAATTCAGATGAAAATTACTGGACGAGTAAGCTTACTAATGTAGTTAAGAGACATTTGTATTAAATGCCTTGCGATATATAATAAAAAAAATTAGAGTAAGAATCGCAATAGTAGATCTTTTTACCGATATACTGGAACCCTTATTTAACTGCCATAGATTAATAGGGCTACGAATGAGAACGTTATAAGAGTTAATCAAATGTATATAATTTTAAATATTTTGACATGACTAAGGAACCTAATACTCTTTTTCTTACCCCTAATAAATAAACTGCACCAATGTAAAAATTGCGATGTTATTGTTTTATAAATTTAACGTTAGTAATATTTTTAACCAAAGTTATATTAAACGAAATACAGTCCTCCATTCACACAACACAACCATTATGATTAATCAGTTGCGGGGTAAAACACCCATAAATTTTGTTCAAAAAAAATGCTAGGACAAAAAATGTTTACCCTTTTAAATAGAAGTGCTCTTAATATTTCGTATTTACCAAACATACGACAGGGATAAACTTATTGTTTTACGTAAATGTTAATTTCAATACCGTTGTCAATAAAATATAATAATATATAAACTAGAAAAATAAAACACCTTATATAAATATATAAGGTGTTTACACATTTATCCTAGAAATTCTCACGGTTACGTTGGTTTGTTCACACTTACATCTTCAGTAAAATGTAATAGAAATTTTAAAAAAAACGATATTTTTTAGGTAGTGTACTGTCATTGCTTATCATTGTGTCGTTTCTTTGTGCCTATGATATAACCTTTAAACTTTTATATTAATATGACACGAAACTTTAGCAATTTGACAATTATAATTGTCGCTTAAATAAATAAATATCTTGTCCTAAAATAAGGTTATATCAGTTTTATTTGCGTTATAAATGCAATTATATTGGTACGAAATTGTATATTTCATCACCTCAATCTAAAAACTGGATCCTTATCTTTGTGAGATTGGGCGAAACAATTCTCATAATAAAGGCGGTTCCAATTAAATATGCACTATGGACATATAAACACTTACATATGTTTAACAATCAGTGAGAATCCGCTATTTAATTTAATTGCTTTTTGGGAAATGACACGCCAAACTAATATTATTTAAGGTGACACGTAACTAGAGTCATTGTTTACATCAAAAATGTTTATGTTTACAAACAAAAAGAAAACTCGCAATGTTGAAGCGGCGAAAAATTTATACTTTAAATCTCAGCCACGATTCCGCGCATAAATTCTGTTCGGTTATGTCTTTATTATGACTAAAGTTTGTTAAATTAACAACCTGATAATATTACTTGTAAATTTTAGTATATATTGATTTTGTCGTTTCAATTTTCCGGAAAAAATGACTAAAAAATGACAATGACTGAAAAATGACAGAAAAAGCAATAGCTTTTTCTGTCAAGTTATTGTAATTTTGAACTCAAATTTGAATTGCTCTTACCAGACATTACTGAAATTTGAGTGGCTCTTACCGGACTTCTCAGTATACGAAGTCTACATCTTTAGTTTTGTTATAAATATGATCTTCATACCTCGAATGCAAAACTTAAGAAAACTTATCCTGATAATTATTTCCAAGGCAAAAACTTTCTTATTATATTAATCATTTATTGACTATATTTGGCGTTAATTTTGTAGAATTTCGTTACCACTCAATTTTTATTCGCAACCAAATGAAACTACAACGACCTGGGTCGTTAATAATTTAAATAAAGTAGATATAATACGTCACGTAGTTTCATTTAGTTGTTACTAAAAATTAAGGGATGTTAATCATCATTTCAATTTCCTCTCACAGTAACGTTTTTCGAGCTAGAATTAAATTTACACTGATAAACCAAATTACTGTGGAAGAGTGAAATGTATTGCTGTTAGAGAGGAATATGTATTATAATTACTTAATTATTTTGAAGATTTCGAATGACTTTTGAAAATGTTTGAAACCTTTTTGTGACTTTACCACTTGTATTTCTTCTTTCATACCACGTACAAAGTAATTAAAAAAGATATTCAATATGCTCAATAATTTGTCTTGATTAAAATTGTCGATAAACTATCATAGCAGCAACGGTATATAGCCGTATAATTTAAAAACAATTAATTTTGCTATATACCATGCAATTAAATTTTATTTTCCTTTAATTGTAGACTTATATTTAAAAAAATACAAACCTTAAATATACATACGAATGCAGGACAGAGAAAGGATAGAAAAGACAAAAATTAAAGTAATGATAGAAATAACATTCCTGTACGATTTTTGAAAATGAAGCAAATTTGACATTATATGTTATTTGGGTAAAATAAAATTAGAAATTGTTTTAGATTTTAATTAAATTTTCAATGGGAAAACTAAGGTTGTGGTCGAGAACGTTGCTTGTCTTTTTAAATATTAGGCCTAGTTGTAGAAAAAATATAAATAAGTATCTAAAACAGAAGGCAATGGAACGAATGAACAAAGTGGATAAAATTCTTCAAAATATTGAAACAAAAATAATCCTGAGGATATCAATTACCGAAATGAATATTTAATTATTTTCTATTTTTACAATGCGTTCTTGAAGGCGTTTCTGAAAAAATATTTTCTAAGTTATAATCTATAACAGGATCTAACCTAACTACTAATCTAGAATTTAACTCGTCTATATGCTTTTCTTTCCTATTAGATATAAAGACATTCTATATGATCGCGTTAAAATATAGTTTATGTTTTCAGATATCACCGTAAGGGAAAGCTTAGGCATTCTCATTATCTCTTCAAAAATACGTCCCAACGAAATAAATAATATTGCTGTTATCTAATTTATTTAACTACTTTCATGTCCATAATTAATGGGTGAAAGGAATAAATGCGGATGACTCAAAATTTTGTATTGGTACAAGTTCCATTGAATTATTCGCAATTTGAGGAAATTGTACAGAAATAGCAATTCCCGAATTTAACGCACCCAGAATACTCCAAACTTATTAGCGGTATGCACTGTAGCCAACCTCAAGCCAGAGTGAACGATGCGATCCGCGTGATTGGCGGATAAGCCAATCACGCGGAGTGAAAAGAATGCGCCCAACGCTACGAAAGGAGAAACTGTGCGGATCGACGCCAAGTATTTATGTGATAAAATCCTAAAACTTCCGGTCACACAAAACCTTATGTCATCCCAAACTCAAGTTTACTCGTTCCTCTGCTAAAAACTTTTGTACTTGACGCGAGCATGTTTTTGTGGGACATTTTAACATGTTGTTTGTTCCTCCCTGTAAATTCGTAAATTAGTCACAAAAGTGACAGACTTGAGATAAATAACTTTCTCTCTCTTTGTGATAACATCCATTTTTTTAACATTTTTGAGCAATAATTACAATTATATTAATCAATGTTTTTTTTTACCTTTATGTAGAAGAAATAAAGTCACTTAGATTTATGTTGACGCTTCAAATAAAAGCATTACTCAATTTTTATCCGAACCGTGACTAAAGAAAACTCCCTAAATATAAAATCTACCATAACGTTAAAGTATAAATATTGCATCAGAAACATATGTAAAGAGTGTCAAAAGGGAACCGGACATATACTATTATATACTGATCGATATTTTTACTTTAAAGTGATCGATATTTTTTAATTTTTGTAATCGTTTCTAAAAAGATATTTGTTAGATTATTTTGTCACTTTGTTAGTTTATACACTGACAGTTTATATGTTAAAAATAAAATATTTTTCGTTTATGACGACAGCTTTTTCGTTTTGATAATCACTCTTTGGTCATGAAAATTTATTATTACATTGACTGGAAGAGATTGTTCATGTAGCAATAAGTCCGCCTTATGTAAATGTTAATAAATAAATGATAAATTAATTAATTTAATTTAATTTATTATTCTTTCACTATTGTCAATTGCTGAATTGTTTAATTATATTAAACAATAATTCCAATTATCTTCTATTTCTCTACGATCAGGCACATTCTGTATCCTTTAAACGAAACGTAAAGTCCCTCAGTCAACAAGGAAAGTCCCTGAGTAGCAGAAAAAATACCTAGTTGTCAAAAGAGTACCGACTAATTATAATTATTTATGGGGCCGATTCTTTATCTAATAAGACGTGGGATTATTAGTATTACATAAAAAGAGACATAAAAAATGTTATGGTTTTCACACTTGTATGCTACTTTATATAATAGAGTATTTGTTTATTTTCTATTTCATAAAATATTATATCACGATGTGAGGAGTGAAAAATATTTTGTCGCGTTTTCAAAATTTTACATGTTATGAAGTTTTAAACATAACATAAAGACAAAAAAGATAATGCCGAATTGCGATATAATTTGTAGTAATGCTTATGTATTTTATAAGGGTGAATGAGACAGGGAATGTTCGCTGTTCTTCCTATACCATTAGATTTAGAGAAGTTTCTATTTCTTTTAAGAACTTTTATATATTTTTTTTAATACTGGTTTTTAATTTTGGAGTAGTAAACTATCCTATTAGGACAAAAGATGAGTATACATTCCTTGCAGGTGTCTATATTTTAACGGCAACGGAATTTTACGTAGAGTCTATCCACTCCCTGCTAGTGCGTTGGAGACATGTATTACAAAATGATGATGATTCTTATATAGACGATTATTTAATTTTTAATTAGAACTTTAATAAAAAAATATAGCATTTATAACCCCTCATTGTTTATTAGCCAACCCAATAATATAGAACACACCTAAATAATTTTTTTATAAAATTATATTTGTCTCCAAAACAATGTTGTTCAATATAAATATTGAATAGGGCACATTTTCCATGCTCTAAAAAAATTGCACACTTTACGCCGATACATAAGTCTGATCATAAATAACCTGTAGAAAACTGCCGACCAATATCAATTTTTTTGGCAATACCAAAGCTTTGCGAAAAAGCACTTCATCGTACGATATATTCGATTTTGCATCAGCATGTTTTAAAGAACAGCGTTGATTTATTCGAAATCGATCAACATTAACCAATGTCAAAAAATAAAAGATAATACCGATTATATTCATTTAGATGAAAATCTTAATAGGTTCGATGCGTAGTGCAGTACTAATAAAAGACACTTAAGTTACGGTAAGTATAAATTGATTTTTTTTCTATAAAAAAAAGGGTTGTCCTTGTTCATGTCTGTATGTAGTATTGCTGTTATTTCATTGGAGTCTGTTCGTAACGACGTGTGAAACAAATAAATATATGAAAATGGTAATCATAAGCAGAATTTACACAAAACGTCTATACACATTTAGCTATATATATATATATATATATATATATATATATATATATATATATATATATATATATATATTCCTCGGATTCGGTTACAAATTTCTTACATGGACTAAGGAATTAAAATGATTAATAATTCGATGCAATCGGAAATGTTATTTACCTTTAATGAATTTAAACCGGATTTGTTTTTTTTTGTTTTGTCTTGGCTTTCATCATACCTGGAGCACTATTACATAACCTATGCAATTATGAATATTGTACATTTTTTATTATTCCTAAAAATTTTTGCCCTGATATTGGTTTCAAAATTTTTCTTACATTGCGTTTGCATTGATATTTGTTTCAAAATTTTCTAACTTAATGTGCTATTTATATTATCGGTAAGTTGCGCCACTTTAACCACTTGTGCCAGTAATCATGTGTAATCCAGCAAAATGTTGCTTTTCTTATCAGCCTAGTCCTTAACATAATTAAAAAGTAATTGTTTTTTTGAAATCATAATTATGTTTAAATTAGCATCCTGTGTAAATAGCGCCAATTGTCAGTTTGGCAACACAACGTATTGTAAAATGTCACTTTAAGTAATAATTTATTAACATTGGATATCGGTAAAGAAAAAGCATAACTTAAGAAAATAACATTTGTCCAAAGCATTAGGATTTTTTTTTCATTCTTTTAAAATTAGAGTACTTACTTGGGTAACCTACGCCGTGTATGTATCATAATATAATTATTAACATCAGGCAGTTGTTTCTCACCTATACGGGAGCATTTAATTGTCGTGTTCTTTTCGAACATCTTCAGATACTATCAAATGTCTCTTCAATCCAAACACTTTCAAGCCACAGTTAATGCACCGGAACATTTTCTCCTTGAACAAGACAATTCATTGGATTAGAAAAACAAATTCTTGTGTAAGACTGGTATAGTAAATTTAGATCCACAAATATCACAGTTAAGTACAGTAGATTCAAAACAACATCCATAGTGTTTGAAAGAGAAATCTAGGTCTAAAAACAAGACAATGAGAAAAAATATAATAACAACACAATAACACAAAAATTACAGGATAATTATCTACTCTTCAGAAACTAATAACATTTTTAATTACAATACTCGGATTTATTTTCATATCATAATGAAAAACTCGATTATTATTATTACTCAGAATATAATAATTGATCTAAATGGTCATTAAAACAATATTAACTTAAATAAATTTATTTTAGAAATGGATGATAGTGTTTTTTTTATTATCTTAGATATTTGAGCTAATTATGGATGTTAAAGACTTTCAAATGGCAATAATTTTTGTTTACGAATTAAAAACAACCTTCACCTTGAAATGAAATTGACTTTGAAAATTAAATTTGTCTTCTTCCATCCTTTTCTTTTTTATAAACCTCTTTTGTAAAACTATGCAAATGGAATGAAGAGTAAGACTAGTTAAATTCCCCATCGATCGTTAAGAAGGGTATTTAAGTAATATTGTCACATTTCCTACTTTTATTGAAATAGAAGATATAAGTTAATGCGTTTCCATGTTATTAATTTACAAAAATTTATAAGCTTCAGAAAAAATTTTGAAATAAAAAAGGGTGCATTGCCATCTACCTAAAATGCACTATTACGGATTCAAGTGGCGCTATTTTATACAGATACATACTGGTGCCAGTATTAAGGATACTTGACAGACATCAAAACTAAGTTCATAATCGTATTAGTACTATGATAGAGTCTTTATTTCTTTATATAGAGTCTTTATTTTTTTAAATTCTTATAGTCTTTATGTCAAAAACATTTTTTAAAGTTTACTTAAAATAGTTCTCGAGATGACATTAGAAATGTACATAATAAATATAACCTCTCTAATTCCGTAAGCTGCTAAAGTCGTGTTAATAAAAAAATAGTGTACCCAGAAGTCTATTTAAATTTAATAGAAAACTATAGCACTTTAGCCATGATACATGATATTATAAATTATATTAATATTTGTAAATAGTATAAAATATTGTATTAGTATTTATATATAATGTGCTATTATTATTAATAATAGTACATAATATATAAAAAAATACTGTATCCCCTAAATATTTCTCTGTCCTCATTTGTACGCAGAACCTCAGAAGTGCTAATTTTATTTGTCCTGTAATTAGAGGGCGCTAATAATATAAGTACATAGCACAAACAAAATAGCGGAGATTTCAACATTACATCCATTGTATGCGTTCAATGTATGAATTTTGCATTCAACATTTTTAATGTATTTTATGAAAATAAACTTTTACCATGCTTTTTCCACTTTCTTGCAAACCAAACAAGAACAATGAATTTATCTTTTGTTAAATAATATTACACTAGCCTTACTATGCTAGCGACCAAACTAAATAGACCTGTCTTTAAAAAGATGAACCGTGGATTTACATAAAATTAAAAACGTTCTTTGGAAGAAAAGTATTAAGAAAATCCCAGGAGATTCAAACCTATAAAAATAAAATTTAAAACTTTTCTCCTAATGAGTAAAATATATAATATTTGTCATGAAATAACTTTGAATGGTCTTACGTTATTAAAGGTTTCATTAGCTATTTATTTACATGTAATTAGTTTATATTTCAATGGTGGCTGAAAATGTGAAAATAATCTGACTTTTGCACAGAAAACTACACAAATGTAAGTTCCGGGTATCACTTTTTAAAAATTACTTCGCGAGTTCGAAGAGAAAAATTTAAGTAAAAGTTAGAAAAAATCAAACCAACCCTCATAATAAAGACGGATGTACTTAAATAATATGCGTATATTAAAATACGTTTTTTTCCTCTTTGGTTATACGGATGTTCCATTAAAAACTCCCTAGCTACTACCCTTATCCATTTTTAGCAGAACTTCCGCCATGTTCCATACTTGAGCTATTTTTTAAATAATAACCCAAAGTTGTAGCGCCAACGCGTTGGGCGATCGTGAGGTATTTGATTTTACCCATAGTGCAATAAAATATCTAGCTAGTAAAAATCTCAAAAAAAAAACGTATCAACTGTTGACGACCATAATTTGACTAAATTTTGATTACATATATCACTGCCAATAAAAACTAGATGAAAAATGACCCTCGTGAGTGAAGATACGGGCAAAAAATAAGTTCTTTTTCATATGGAAACTCATTCTCAAACATATTTTTTCAGCTACATAATTTTATAAAGTTTTGTTAACACTATCGATTTAAAAGATAACTAGCTGGTTGACGCAAGTAATAAAGGTACACGGCGCAATAAAAATTAACAAATATTTCATTGTCGCATCCACTGAGGGTTTCCACGACGTAATTGGTATTTCTAAAGGATTCTCGCTGATTTATGTTAGCTATATATGCAATTGCGAAATCATAACAACTAATAATGTTTCCCGAAGCAATTTTTTGCTTCTGTAAAAGGCCAGTAGATTATTTTAATGCTCATACATAGGATATCTCGTTTTGATATTTAGATAAATCAATTCAATAGTTTTTTTATGAAACCACTATTTTTTAAATTATTGTAGATAGTAAAAGGGTAAATATTTAATAACAAGTTTTAATCACCAAAACTAGAAAATTATTGGTGAGCCACGATCAATTTAAAAACGCCATAAATATTTTAACATTACAAAGTGTCAAGTAGTGACAGCAAAAACTAAAGAGTCTCACTGATTCCCGAAGTTCACGAACACAGAGCGCCCTTTTGCGGAATAAATTCAGACTTTGTGAACGATTTAACCAAACTTTCGGGATAAACCAATTAATTACGCGGCAGTGTAAAAGGGCACACCATACACTATAGGAGAACAATCTGCGTGGGTGGATGTCGAATTTTAATTAAAACGATGCCGTTAACGCCCCGACCACCCGTAACCATATGTCAATCACAGACCAAGACTTAGTCGTCACACTGTTAAAAGCTTCGTGTATAAACTTTTCCACCTAGATTTGATACGAGCTTGTACTTTTTATAAAATACGGAAATGTTCAACATGTTAGCTTACTTTTATAACTCGTTAGATGACTATAAAAGACAAATTAGGCATAAGTAACCGTGTTTTGTTTTGTATGCTGTCTTGTGATTACTTGTCATTATAAAATAAATTTTCATCAGTGAGGGATCAGGGGTTCCTCATTATTTTTTGGCATTTAATTGACCAACGATTCCTTAAATCCTAAATTTCTCAACGACAAAGTTAACTATTTTGTTTCTTTCTTGATAAATGTGGTACTAGTAATCTATAATAAATTTAAACATTAAAGATATGCGTATTAAATATTCTTTTAAATTGGGTATTATTTTTTGCGGGTCTGTGTATAATTAAACTAATGCGTGATTTCATACATCAGAGCACAGAAATACATCTATTTAGTTTATTGTTACATGTAATAATTTATAATTTTAATTGTAATATTAAAAAATATTAACAATTTTTACAGAAAAAATTATTACTATGGAAAGTCCACCGACACACTAGAATAATATATTTACCAAGAGTATATTTTCCACGGTACATGGTCATGTGCCAAGCTACCTAATGCATAATATGGAATAAGTGGTACGTATAATCAAATAAGTTGTAAGGATTTTGAAACTCAAAAACTTAAAAAAAATGTGTCTTTTAACGTTAATTACTATAATATTAACAAATATTGGCATTTTTCTGAAAGGTTCAGAAAAAATACAATACCTTAAAAGATAAAGACAAAATACTCTGATATTTATCCATAAGTCTAAATTATAAATCTATTTTATAAATTTAGGCGTAAAATTAAAAGAAAAGTAATTATATTATTTTGAAGTGGAGAATTAATTTAACTTCAGTTTCTTTATACTAATCATACATATATACATTTGCGACAAATAGGGAGACTCTATGTTAGGTAAGGCCAAGTGATGTAACCGGTAAGTAACTTGGTTAGACTTCTTTAATATAGAGTCTCTCTATTTGTCACAAATGTAGACACATGGGAAATAAATTTCAATATAAATAAAAAGTCAATAGTACAACGACAACGATATAAATATAAGCGTAATAAAAAAGTTACGCTGCGAAAAATTAGTATTTAATTAGTGTGATTAATTAAATTAAAACTCAAACCCAATTTAAATTAATTCTACGGTATTTAAAAAATTTGAGCGTGTCTAGTTCCGTTATGTGAAAAAATATCAAAATAATTCGTAATCAAAATTTTTGAAAATGAAACAATTATCAATTGAAATGCAATCTCTAATATCACTTTTAGAAATAAGTGCTCTGAAAAATCCTTTGCCAAAAAGTGAGTATTTCTATTTTTAGTTTAGAATATTAATTGACAAAAAGCATTACTACTTATGAAGAGGACAAACTTATAATGAGAATGGTCTAGCTTAATTTTTGATTCGTAGCTACAGAAATTGTTTGGAACCTGATTTAATATCAAATAATTTGATAAGAATAATAACATGTTAATTGTAAAAGAAACGATTTTTCGTTTCTTTGCATTTGGCTTGTGTGATTATGTATCATTGCGACCAAAAATATAAGACGAGACATTTAATATGGGTACGTAAACATGTAAATTAGATAAGAGAGGAACGAAAATTGACGAATTAAATTTTTACTTATGATTGGTTCGAAGAGACATGATAATTGGTTTGAAGAATATTAATTCTTTCGAAGAAACAATGGTTTGTTGAGTGTTGATCATAACAGAATTAATGCATACCCTCTTATATCCAGAGTACAACGATCTCTAATCATAAAGATAGCAATCTGATGGTTATGAGCTATTTTGCTAGAACATTGTTGAAGTTATGGGTATAATGAAGAAGGAAAGATATTTGCAAATATTAGGGAATCGTGCTTTACAATTATAATTCCAAAATTTTTAAAATATTTCCAAAAAAATAAAATAAACTTAATGCTTCAACATTTTCTACAGTAGTGCATAAATAAGCTTTATTAAATCATATCATTTTAAAATTTATACACTTGTTTTGTATTAAGGTAATCTCGTGTTATTTTTATACGATAGCATTTGTATGTACGTACTTGGCATATTAGAGTAAAGTCAAGATGCGCAGCTTTACATTCTTAATGAAAATATCACATAGAATTTTTATGCAAATACGTGACGATCCCTGTGGTTTTTATTTACCTTTCTTTCGGTATTTCTGCTTTATATTTGTCTCAAATAATATGAGAGACGCAATTTATCATCATACGACGATTTATCATCATATTATATAATTAAGTTATGGGGCTTTGGGTTTTTTCACTGTGTTTATAAATAATGTTTATAAAACAGTAAGGCTCAGAATATGATAATGCAATTCGAACTGGAGGTAACATGTCAGATATTTGTAACAAATAAGTAAATGGTTGTATGTAAATATTTGTATGGAATTAAAAAGAAAATTGTTTACACTCCAATTGCAAAATTTAGCTACACAAAATATAATCTGAACTAATCTAACCGTCAAATAAAAATCTCATGTCTATTGAATCTGTTATGAAACCTATGTTGATGTGCCAAGAACATTTTATTATGAAATAACACTGTATATAATATACAATCTTCGTTATTCTGCAACAGAGTTAAACGATGGTAGCCCTAGTTAAAACTGAAATACCACACATGTTCTAGTTTCAACGGCACTAGTATATTTTGATGGTTTATATTAGTGTATCTAATTTGTACTTCAAAGGAGATTTTATTTTTTACAGTTAAAGTTCAAATTCAATTTTACGAACATTTAATTTTTTTCGTTTTCGGGTTTCTATAAAAAACATGAGATACTTATGTCATATTTGTTTGTTCATTTATCCATCTGTCTATCTGTTACAGCCTCCCAAATTCTGTAGTTACAGACATATGTGCATGAAATTCTGAAGAAAATATTTCGGATTGAATATATATATAAAACAATTTATTTTTTCTTCTTTTGCATTCTCGTAAGGCGGGAAAATTTTTTGTCGTGTTTTCTATCATGTAGGATGTCGTTGAGTCTTTCCACATAAAATTTAGTTGTACTAAATTTAAGAACGGTTTGCCAAATATTGGTCTGGAAACTATCTGCGATATATCACCATCATTCCAATTTTTTTAACTTTCTATTTAAAAGGTCTGAATTATAAATGTGAGTTTTTTTTTTCAAATTGTATCCACAATTTCAATAGATATAGACAACTTCAGAACCTAGATATTTCATGCGCATGTACACATGTTTTTTCCTTTTTTTAATTTTCTCTTCGTATAATAAGTATAATAAGTCTTAATATTTTAAAAATATATTTAGCAGAACAAAAATACATTATTTTCCTTTAATCATAAAACCCAATTTCAGTAATCGAGAAATATATTTCTTTATTAAATTGTTAACTTAAATTATGATACATTAATCTCATTTCACAAATGCGACATTAATGTTTCATTAACGACATTAAATGATTTAAAGATTCGAGACCTGGATCGATTATATCGTGGTAAATCGATACAATTAACACATTTTCAAATGAAAAGAGCATTTATATATTAAAAAGAAACAGGAAATTGAACCCCTTCACTTCACCAATGACACCGATTTTGTAAGTTGATTTTATTAAATAATTTTTAGCATATTCACTTCTACGATAATTTTTTTGCGTCAAAACGACAAAAATATCAAATGAAACTAACTGTTGAACACAAAATATAGTACGAATGCAGCTTCTGATTATTCAATGTTAAGAATTGTCTCCCAAATTCAAAGGAACAATTGACTGAGACGCGAAATGGATAATTCTCGTAATGAAAGCTGATCTATTTAAAGGTTTTACTCATTAAAAAATCGTTCTTTTCGTCTTTCACCTGACCAATTTTGAGTTAATATTACACAGTAGCATTTTCTTTATCTCGAGGTATTCAAAATTGACTTTAGGTTAATTGGCTAATAAGCCAGACGATTTACAGATAAATTAAAATTTGGCAATTGATTTTATCTCTAGATATCTTGGTATTGTTTAAGGAATAATTTCATTTCTCACCGTTCAAAAATACGAGTATATATCTAAACACAGATATTTGAATCTACTCGTCCACGCGAGAGAAATCTTACAAATAAAGATTCATCCTCGCTTATGTTTTTTCAAGGTTTTCCTTTCTCACTCAAAATTGTTATTATATAAATCATTACCAATTTTTTTAATAGGGAACACTGTGAAATAGTAAAATAATTATATGTTTCAAACAAATTTGTTTAAAATGTAGTAAATACTTATTATTTACTACATTTTAAACATTAATCGGATAATACTTATGCATAATAAGCATATGCTTAGCATATGCTGGTTAAGCATTATAGATACTCTAAACAAAACATTCAGATTTATAATAATTTTCAGAGATATTTAAATCCGTATGATGATTTTGAACCTGTATGGTATCTAATCCTTAACTCACTTTAAAAAAGGAAGATGTTCTCGATTCGGCAGGTATACATATTTTTGAATATATACACAACAGTCTCAATCCGGGGACGGTCATAATCCGGGGACGTATTGGAAGACCTTCATAATTCTTTGTTGTTTTTAACAGGAAATTATTTCAAATAGTTCCTGTGTAAATATTGTCAAGATCTAACGATGAACTATGGAGTTATTCTTAGGAAACGCTCAATGAGTGAGAGAACAAGACCCCTTTGAGAAATTTGATACTGAGTTTGAATTCATTCGACAGCTGTTTATAGAACCATAGTTACAGATGCCGACTTATGACTAGTTAAAAGTTTATGAGAGAAGTCTTCAATGATGAGAGTAGATTAATTCAGCTTGGACTCGTTTGATTTCTTCCGACGAGCCTTTGGTCACAAATGGTAACTAGGGTCCGATAATGAACCCAGAAAATGGTGATAGGAAATCCTTAATGATAAACGAGTGGATTTACCACATTGACGCTCGTTTGATTTTTTTACGAAAGTTTATATTAGCGTCCATTTATTTTTTTTTCCTGACGAGCATTTTGGTCACAACTAGTTTGCAGGATGTAATGATGGAGCTCGAAGGTGGCGACAACACCACATCAGCAATGAAAAATTTTGGACTGGTTTTTTCTTGATGGATATGTTTTATAAACATAAATGAAATATACATTATAAACAGAAATGAAATATAATTATACAAATAAATGAAATATGACACCTTAAAAGAAGAAAAAAATGCACTTAAATAATGTTATCAAATTTTTAATTTAATATTTTGGAACGCGGACTTTCCGCTAGACAAGGAGTTGAATGGATAATAGGTTTAAATACAATTAAATATCAAATAAAAACACTGAATATATATTTTTTGTTGATTTATGTTACGTATTTTTTCAAAATAATTTGCCTAGGGAGGAAATCGTCATACTTAAATCAATTAAAAATTTATTTAATATAATTAAAACAACAGAATAAGAATGCGTAACTGCTTGCTAGATTTAAATTTACATGAACAATAAATGAAATGATCACAATAAATTGGCCAAATATAAATGTTTCACATTTCGGCTACGATTAAAATCATTGTTTCATTTTGGCTCTCTCTTACAACTGAGGCTTGCAAATTGAAGCAGCAGAAAATTGTATTCATGATTTTACTTTCTCAAAATAAAAGGATATCATATGTATGAATAAAGTATAGTTACAAATCTATTAATTCATAATTATATTTAATAACTTCTAATACTTTATAATTTTCTAAATACAGAAATCCTGTATATTTTGATATATTTTGACTTAATATAATTATATTTACAAATCTATTAATTCATAATTATATTTAATAACTTCTAATACTTTATAATTTTCTAAATACAGAAATCCTGTATATTTTGATATATTTTGACTTAATATAATTATATTTTAATTTTAAATCGGAATTTTAATAGATGATGCCGATATTTTAGCACTTAAAGGCTACGTTTTGGTAGCCTCTTATACTGTCCATGCTACTACACAAATAAATATTAAATTAACAGTCATGCAGCCTGTAATATTTTAGGAAATATTCGTTTTAAAACTAATCAAAATTGTTATTACCATTGCTTATTAAGTTGTCTTCAACAGTTAGGATTTTGAGGTAACTCAAAAATATTAACTTTGGAGTATTCGTTCGACGGCCACTACCAAATTGATTACGTCTTCTAAGAATCACATTAGGGCTTATATTGATGCGTATTGCGATTACAGTAAAACAGTATACGTAATATTTATTTTATACTTGTCTTCTTTCACAAAAAAAAAAATTAATTAATGTTTATACCCAAAAATTTGCCTTACACCCGTAAGGCAAATTTTCCTTAGGTTTTCATGCTACTCAAACGAAGAGACAATGCGTTTCTAAGATTGATTTCCTAACTTAAAAAAAATTCCATTATCCGCATCATTGTGTAAACTAAACGCATCGGTAATTTCACCATGGCTCTCTCTAAGAAAATAAATTGTGCTATAACACTCTAGTTTCCCACAGTGTACATCTGATCGCGATAGCATCTATGTGATTTGTTTACGATGAGTGAAATACGTAGACATCATCTTTTATAGTTTTTATATGATTCTGTGTTCAGATCTTATTGTATCTTTTTGACTTTCTGAGAGATCCATTAAATAATAGTTTTTTATCCAAAACAAATAAATATAAATTATATTAAGCAGTTACATCTTTATTATTACTAATACAATTTATGATCCTATTTTTAATAAAATCATATATAAACAATAAAATCATAAATAAACAATAAATCATGATAAAGACATAAATAAATGAAACAAGTAATTCGATCTTCAAAATGAGCCTTTCGTTAGTTAACACTGCGAAAATTTAAAATAATTAATTTTTTTTATTATAATTCTGATTAAGATATATGGTAAAATATCATATTTATTTTCGTCAATTTATGTCTATTTTCTAATTATATGGTTCCTTTTAGTATAATTTTTATTGACAAAGATAAACATGAAGGTCCTCACAACGTAAGTCCTCTCCACGTGCAATTTAAGTGTTTAGATAACAACGTAAGCCAAATCTCAAACATTCTCTTTATTTGACCAAAAGTAAACGTTAAAGGAATAAATTATCTTTATATGGTATATTTGACTTAAGTCATTGTCATCAGCTTTTATTAACGTCGTAGGTATTGTATTTGACGTTTTTAATTAAAAAGGTACTGACGGCTAGTAATTTTATTATCCAATCAAGAAAGCTAATTTCCACAGTAAGTCGGGCAGCAATAAACGTATAACTGTCTAAGTTTCCTTGAGTTCGAGTTGCGAGTACTTCTCGCTCTTATATAAACCGCCCAATGAACATACTGTAATTAGTTTCGTTTAAATAAAAATTTTAATACATTCAACGTATTGATTCTTAACCCCCAACATAAATAAGCATCCCTTATAATTTGTGTTAACTGAAATTATTTAACAATAATAATAATTTAAGCCATTTCTAGAAAAATAAATTAAATAGTCTCAGGTTAAATAAATACATATCTTTGAAATGGTTGTCATTCTATGAATTTCCGAATTAATTAGATTCATTAAATAAATAGTAAGTTAATGGCAAGAATTTTTAAATTATGTAAAATTATTGGTATGATATAAATATTTTAAAATTTAAAAAAAAGTGATCGCGGCAAACATTTTTTTTTTCGAAAACCGCATGCACAGAGTGATTCACACTATTTATGGACAATATGTGAATAAATCTTTATCTATTAATATAAAATCAGAGAGGGCGTTTCTATTTAACTTTCAATATAAACCAATTACGCAACACATTAAAAATGCCACACGACGCGGTATACTGCTAAATACTGTGCACATACATTTTTGCGCTTAAACTAAAGGCAAACGTAACATGTTATGAAATCCGGGACTTCATAGTACGTTATGTGACTTATTCTTTTCTTTTTTGGTTACTGCTTCTTTTTTGGTTAACCAAAAAAGAATCAGTCTTGGATAAATAACTTTAATTTTATACAAGATCGGCTTCAAAATTATTTATTCAATCATACAAAACTTAACTCGTTTGTTGATAGCTGGTTTATTCTAAGCGTAGCGTACTAAGATATAATTTTTTTGTTTATTTTTGTTTCACTTTGTACAATGTAATATTACATTACACGTGGGATTATGATAGTGAAAAGAGAAGGTGGATTCGAAAAGGTTGTAAGCGTTTCTCTACTTCATCCCTTCTACTAGACATATCCATTGACCAAGAGTAGATAAGACTTGATTTCATGGTTGATATGTCCTCCATTCCTCAATAAGTGTAATAATAAAACAGTAAAATATGGCATTTACGATCTTGCTGACGTGCAGATTAGACAATTTATCAATTTCTACATCTTACCTTCAGACGTTCACCAATAAAACATTAAAATTGTGTACCTGAGAATATACTCATATCTATTATATCCGTAAATCTATTTATAATGAACATATTGTATTTTGTGATTTAAATGTAACTCGCTAATATAAATTAACATTTACCTTACCCTTCACAAAGTGTGAAAATGATGCTTAATATATTTTAACACGGGCCTATTTTTTCCTTACTACATAGCCAAAAAGTGATTATGCAAAATACTATGAGCGCCATTTGTTGACAAATTAATAAACTTTTGTTTACTCTATTGTCATATGTTGCCATGCAAAACAAAGTTTAATTTTTTTTTCCATTAAATAAAGGAAAATAATTATTAATTATGATGACTAATGTGTCTCTTTTTATATTGTTCATATTTCATTTATAATCACGTGATAACTAAGGTTGTCTATTACATATTAACAAAGCTACATCGTACATGAGGACCACTCTTGTCTGTATAACGACTTGATTATTAATTTTAATCTCAATTTGAGAATTACATTCTGTCAAATTTATAACGTGGTCTGCCTTAACAAATGTCTGCTCTCTGTCAGTCGTAATTATTTGTAATCCACCAATTTTTTTGGCTGGAAGCCATGTTTTATAATTCTATCTGTTACGTAAAAACAGAAAAATGCTGATATTGATATGTACGTAACCAAAAGTTATCGTGACATGGCGCTCTAAACGTTCCTTTGTGACAGTTTCAGGAGAAGGAATTTTGCAGAATAGAAAAAAGTTTTATTTGGAGTAAAATTGTTATATAAGGAAATGAAATGAAAAATATATTTTATATTAAATTACAATGAAATAGTGCCTCATACCAAGTTTATTAGAGTCGCAGAGCAAACGAAGCGCTATTTTTTTCAGATTTTAGTAAATATTTTGACCCCTACCCCGAACTATACCGATTGCCATCTAAATTCTGATCAAGTCTTATATGGATATTAGGTAAAATTATGTTTCATCTAACATAAAAAAATTACCTAAGTAAAGGTCTTACTGTTTTTGAAATAATTTCTTTTCACATGTTTTTCAGAAAAAATTCATATTTCCATGAATGATTGCCTATTACTTACATCAGTGAAAGTTTTTTAGAATTTTTCTTTGTTTTTCATTTGAGCAAAGAGTAATGCTATCAAAAATATATCGAATGTTTTTACTAACCTTCAACATCTATTCGTCAAGCTGTTTTACCTTGTACATATACAAATTTCATTTTCATTTTGCAAATTTTACCTTTATTACTGAAATAAAACTGTACCAAGCTAGACCTGCTAATCAGTTTTAACATTTTGCGTATATAATATATATTTTAAAATTATATAAAAGTTATTGTCTCATTTTTAAAAAAGAACCTAAAGAATACTTTTTTAAAGTCAAAATTTGTAAGCCAGTGTTATAGATCATTGACCATAAAACTCGTCGGCAGAAAATTATTTGGGCTGGGAATTCCTTGGGTGCTCAATTTGCATCGTTACAAAATTCTATTAACGGATTCTGCCAAATAACCATTTCTTGCCCAAAGAATACGAACTGACATTTCCTGGCGAAAAAATACGAACCGACGTTCTGCTTACATTGTAGCCAGTACTGGTTTTTCATCAATGCACACCACCTACATACCATCTATACTCCGTCCAACAACTCTTCTTTCTAAATACGCATTACTCACACGTATATGGTGGTCAGTATTGATAAATCTGGGTAATTCTCCCGATGAAAGGCTGCGGCTGCTCTTGCGTTCACTCATAATTAAATACATGGTACATTACTCTCGTTTTTACCTATGTAGAGCCATTCCGATAAAAAGGAAGGATTCAAAAAAAAATAAACAGTTCAGAGAAATAAGTTTAAATTGGGAAAATAAGTCAATAATCCAGAAATAGGCCAATTCTCAGCTTTAATTAATTAATATTATTCCAATCAATGAGCATACCAAAATCAAAGTTCACCGCCCAAGTTCAAAAAAATAAAATTAAAAAAAAACACCGTATCATTTTCGCAAGTGAAACTGTATTATTATATTGAAGGTAAGAAAAAAGGGAGGGCAACCAATGGTGACAACGTCACTGCTTATCTCTTTTATACGCTGCCAAATAGATTCAATTCTTTTGTCTTGCAGATAGTACATATCGAACATCTCATCACTGCAGATAGTACATATCGAACATATCATCACTGCAGATAGTACGTATCGAATTGTTGCCTATGGCGGTAGTTTCCAAAGTCGACAGATAGGTGCCGACAATTTTCTCTCTTTTGACTTTTGCCTCTTCCTTTTATAGATGCAGGTTCACAGGTGCATGCAGTACATTGGAAAATACTTTACTTAACCGACTCCTTAGAAATTAACAAAACAAAATATTTTTTAACCGACCAAGCCGATAAAACGCAAAGCATATTGTGTTCAATAAGATAAGAGTTTTATTAAAATATTAACCCATTTTCCTCCTAGTCAAAATAATATAAAACAGTGAAATTTTAATTTCCGCACACATGTCTTAGTTTATAAAATGCAACATTTAAACCGTTTTAAAATTTTGTCTTAAATAAGCAAGTTTCAAAAATAGTCCCACATCCTCGAAGTAAACATGATTTCATTATAATATCTTGAAGATTTGTATAAAACTTTGATACGTATTGAAAGCGCTACTATTTACATAAATGGAATAAAAAAATATTTATTAAGCAAAGAATATGCAAAAGTAAGACGCAATCACTAGCAGAAAATTAGGAAATTTTCTGAAAACCAAAAAAAATTGTTTAACTTCAAGTTGCAATTATTATTTTATTAATGTCTTTTTCTGAGGTCAAATTTAAGAAAGTAAAAATCACCGAGGTTATATTTTAATATCAGATAAGACACGATAAGGTGATACCAAGAAACCTGGGCCCATCATTTACGACACGAACTGTGCATAGAATTTTGTAAATAATTTTTTTGTAACCAAAAATATTTTCATGCAGATATTTTTGAGTATTAACTGTTGAGATAAATGTGAATTAGATGCTCTATTTTTATGACAAATTTAAAGATTTTTCGTTAAGTAACTTTTGAAAAAAGAAAACTGTTCAGACAGACAAATAGATGGACAAGAGAATGATTTTATAAAGGAAAATCTTTTTGCCGTATGGAACCTTCAAAATTAAATCAAAACAAACCGCTATGTAGAATATTTTTACTTTCATCTGTCTGAAAATTCTTGTTTTCAATTGAAGTCTACATAATTTCAACATTCTGTTTATTAATTTTCCAAAATTCTTTCCCATTGCCTTCTCATCTTTATAAAGATCGTCGATATTGAAACTTATTTTTGTAACTGACGATATAGTTAGTTTCATTAAAACTAAATTGTTATCTAAGTCTAGAAGCTGTGATAGCAAAACCATCATATTTTTTTTCTCTTTTGAAAATATCGTTCCACTTAATGAAAAAAAAACTTAACCATTATAAGTTCACATATTTGTCCATCCATCAGTCTCTCTGTCAATTTTTTTTTCTAATTGATATACTGTGTACTTACATTGCTGTAATTATTTAAATTTTTTAGTTAACGCAATGAAAAAATATGACCCTTTGAAGCAAATTTTTATAATATATTATATAAATATATTCGCCACAACAAGAGATCTTATAGCTTAAGTAAAGAAAAAAATTTAAAATTTATTAATTCTATGTGGAATTATATATTTTTAAGTCGGTTTGTTTCTACACTTGGGAAAGCTATGTAATATATTTAGGTTGTGAAAGGTGAATATTTGTAAAGGGTTTAATTAGAAACAATGGCCTTTAAATCCGTAAAATTGCCTAAATGTGCAGGGATGGCGAGTTCTACTTCTGCTTGACAGGTCTTTTTTTTAGTTTTGTATAACTTTTATAATACTTTTATATATTCTTAAAGATTCGTTTCGCATCTAAAGATCGCATTCTTTATTATTTTCTTGCGGTTGTTGCTACAATTTCAATTAGACTTCATATTTAATCTCGAAAATAATTCAAAGTTATTCGCCGGGTGTCGCTTAAAAAATTATTAAATAATTTGACGCACATTTGCTAATTGAGTTGCGCCTAACATTTATTTGCTTAGAAGCAACATTCGAATTTTGCACTTTTCCGTATTTAAATTTTCCACTGTTTCGTTTTTTGTTATATGTTCATTTTACTGACCCAGAGTAATTTATTCTTTTTTTTGTAGGTTATCATATTAATTTTTACCACTACTTTTCCGCGAAATTTCACTTTCAACTGTCTATTCTCATTTAGTTATTTATTTATTTCTTGAAAACCGTATTCCCAACTTAGATATGTAACCAAAACACTGGTTATGTGGAAGAATATAAGAGGAATGGTTGTAAAATAATAACAACATAAAATACATATCAATTTCAGTGAATATCGTTAAGTGAAAAATCGTAAATTACTGATAAATCCCTGAATATATAACCCGAAGTTTGAAGTGGTTATTGGAGCAGAAAAAATATTTAGACTGTGTGCATCTCGCAATATTCAGTTAAATAATGTACATATATCGAAAAACGGGTGACGTAGAAGAATATCCAAGTGCTTTCTAGGCAGGTAAAACGTCTATGACAACACTATCTAATGTGACAAACAAGCATTAAGAACTACTAAACAAAAGAATGAGGGATTATCATCCTACTGATTTATTAATTTTAAAAAATTTATAATTAAAAGTGAGTCCCGTCGGACTTGAAGGAAATAAATCCGACTGCGTCTATTACAAATTTTGAAAGGAATAAGTAGTGGTACCCATACATTTTAATTATACTTGTAATAGTTTTGACAATTTTCTGGGATTCCGTTTTGAAACAAGGAACCATCACTAGTTCGTCATGTCCCTATAACATAGTGTCACAATTTATGCAGTTTAGATCAGTATACATCAAATTTTCAAGTGAGAAATAAATTTGTTTTTTTCTTAAAATATTTAAAAAACTTATCCAAACACGGTTAAAAGTGGGTGCGAATATAACATTCTTGCATATCCTATTGCAATGTGGCGAATTTCAATAGATTTTTTGGAATAAAGTTTCAGTTTCTTGATTTCTTTACAGTTTTCTTGACATTCAAATTATTTTGATGAAAGTGCATCAAAAATTTTAAAATATTTTAGTTTAACTCAGCAAGATAATTAGATGTAAATTATCTTTTAACCCTGTTTATGTTGGTATCAATAAGATTACCTTTTGTCACTTATTTTATATTTTCGGTTAATCAAGAAATAATTTTGTGTTCCTATTCGATTGTTTTTACCTTCAATTATCTGCATTAGATTTCATACCATTATTTAATTAATATTTGCTCATCATTAAGATACTATTAATAAGTTTCTTAAGAAATACTCTTAACTTTAAGTGTCTTAAAATACTAATGCATGTACTAATGCATGTCTTAAAATACTAATGTAATGTAAATTAAAATAAAATGTAAAATCTAATAAAATAGGCGACAAATATATAAAAATTAACAAAAGAAATTTATGCCAGGAGGATGGCGAAGGAATAATAAGTGAGTGACGTAAGTTCGTAACAAAGGTTCAACTGAACAAACATTATTACGTGGCAACAAGTAATTAAGTGAATTACAGCTATGAAAACTTATACTTTTAGGAAAAAGCGAAATTTTTCCTTTCCTTTTGTGAATCTTAAAGAAAATGAAACCTTTTTGTGTTTCCATCATCACATTAGTAAATTATAATAAGTTTGGCCCTTATCGTTAGTGGTTATTTTAACGATATTACATTTTCAATAGAAATTCCCCAATATCTGGCAGGATTATAACTGTATCTGTAGCATTTATGACAAAAGATATTTTTTATATAGTAATTTATTTTGAGATAATTCTATGTAGACCTTATCTAAGAGACAGGAGTAAAGGAGGGATGCTTCACTTTCAAATTGAACATCGCAAAATTACATTTTCCCATTAGTAGCTTAATCTTATTTACTTTTAGTTTTAATACAATTCTTAGGACTACTTACAATATACTTTAGAAATATAAGTGGCGGTAAATAATCCTGATGACATAATTCCACATCCACTTCCATGCTGTTATGAATCAACTACGCAGCTTGCTTTGTAACATATCTTTCGTTTATTCTTATTAATTATTATGTTCTGTTAATTTTAAGTAAAATATAATTTAGAATTTAAAATACTCATCTTATTCATAACTTATTAATATGTAAAATTATATTTCATATGAATAAAATTACACAATAATTACTTTTTATCATTCGGATTTTTTATATGGCAAATATAAAAAAAATATTTATTTCATGGTCATATATTTTGGAAGCATTTATAAAGATGGGATAACGTATTTTAACTTCAACTTCTCAACGCAACTAAGTTTGAATACATTGACTTTAGTTTACATTTGTGATAATCAGAGAGACTTAGCATTAAAGAAAGTCTAGTCAAGTATCTTATCGGCTTTAATGAGCATAATATAAATGAGTAAATAAATAACCTGCGAAACAGTCTTATATCAGATTGTTTAATAATTCATTGTAATTAATTAGTAGTGCTATTATGCGTTCACCCAGAATCAACTGAAATATTGAGAATAAATAATTAAGATAATTATTTTCTACTGGTTTTTCTTCATACTGGAACACTTCTATCTTAGTGTTACTTGGACTCTGTATGCAATTTTGCGTATTGTGTGGAAGTGATTCTTTGACTGCACATTCTGTGTGGTCGCATATATCTCTTATCTTCGTCTTTGTTTGATGCCACAAGTGATTGGTTATTTTTTCCCTTAAATGCCGTAGAGAGACGATCGATAGTTTTTTGCACGTGTTCTTCCTTTTGAGACACTTTCTCGTACACAGGTTTTGACTGTGAAGTGCAATATTTTGAGTATATTCTTTTGTTTTATATACCTGGTTATATCGTATTAAATATTACCTTTTAATTGTGTTTGGAATTATGTAAATTTTTTTTCTTAAGAGATGATACGTAAAATAAATTTTCTGCAATATTTATTTTTGATAAGACAGAGATAGGTAACTGGAATATTATCACATTAGGGGATATTTCTACATTTGAAGATATTTTAGATTTGAGTGCTAACGAGTCTCCAGGCAAGTGTATGGTTTGTAGTATTTTAGAAATGCTCTATTCTAAATATAATTTTGATAAAATAGGGGGGTATAGTATACCATTTTGTGCAAATATCTATAGGTTGTTTATGCTTAACTTAATTTCTCATATGGGAACGTCATTTCATTTATTTTATTTTCCCTTTTATATTTTAATTTGTTGGTGTACTTCATTCAACATATCAGAGGTTATACTGCATTTATTGTCTCTGTCTATTAAGTCATTATTACCTGAGTTACGTATTAGTGCTTTTATTATTGTGCCTAGTCGAATAACTAGTCGTCTTTTGGCGCGAGTTTCGACTGTCAATCGGTTGACACAATCGAGTATTTTTTTATGTAAGTATTGTATATTATGGTACGGTTTCGTTTAGATTACTTATTACCGTTTGGATTTAATGATATTTAAGATATAGAACATTTCTTTTTATGGGGTGAATTATGTCAAACTCTCCTTTTCTTACCCATACTTCGTCAATGTTTATTATCTTTAAGTTCTCATTAAGATGTTGTATTCTGGCGGAGGCTCTGGAACAGGTATTTCGTTTATGTATATTTTTCTATTTTTTCTTTAGGATAATATAATATTTTGCTACAAGGTAATAATTATTTTATTTGAAAGGGTCTTGCAAACGTTTTTCTTTTCCTTTCTGCTGTCGCTTTTTATGTAAAGTTCATCGTCTACATTTACATTCCTTTAAATTTATCCATTTATTACAAGGATTTCTCTTTAAAGAATTTATTATTGTAATTTCTAATCTTTTTATACACATAATAAATAATCAAATATTGTGTCATTATTTATCAGTAAATTAATTTTACAAAGAAAGTGTAATTCTTTGGATGTTTTTAATGAAGTTGAATAAATTGTGGTGTTTTACGCAAACATAGCTGGAGGTATATCAATTACTTTGTTTATTTCCTGTTGGATTCTTAATCTTTCTATTAATGTGGAGTGTAACCTTTCGATGTCGTCGTGTAATGTATGATACTGCGGTGTTGGTACGTTATATTTTATATGTAGAGAAGAGAGGAATTCCTTTATTGGGCTCTCTCCTTCGACCTATTTCATTATCGACTGATATGATTTCAGGTTTTCCTACCAAAAAAAATAGTTTAATTAGTTTATGCAATGCCATTTAAAAAGTAATTTTAATATCTAAGAAAAAAGTGTCTAGTTGCCATTTTGGCATAGGTTTATCGTATGTTGGAGTTATTTCCAAAGGTGCCTTTGGAGGGTATTTGTTTTATTTAGTTTTATTACAGACATTGCATTTTCAAACAAAACTCGAAGTGTGCTGTATAACAATTTCTGTATAATTTTTTTTCATATTTTTGTTCTGAATGCAGGGTTGCCAATATATGGATTATATTTTTCGTTCATTTCTCGTATAATTTTTTTAATTTTTTCTTGGTCCAATATTTCTGCCCGTGGTGACTTAAACCATATTATTTCTAGGGTTTGAGTATTGAAATTGTTTCCATCGACTTCTAAAATTTGTTCACCTAAGGTTTGTTCTGTTATAATGGCGTAAAATTTTCTTCCACAATGGGCTATTATACATTTTTTAATTCTATTGTTTCTTCTAACTTAACGTAGTAGTCATGAGTTCCTCAGATTATTTAATTATTTGTACGTCGAACTTATCCTTTTCGAAGTAAATGTTATCCTTTTCTAAATAAATGCGATTCATTCCTTGCGGCGGGTGTTCTTGTTTTATTAAGAAACCATGATCCTGTTCGTCAGAAGTACTATGTACTATGGCCTGGTCTGAATTACAATTCAACTCTATGCATTACGGTACATCTGCTACGTAATTATTTTTTCCTTTTTTA
Organism: Druceiella hillmani; assembly: GCA_039881145.1. NCBI lineage: Eukaryota > Metazoa > Arthropoda > Insecta > Lepidoptera > Hepialidae > Druceiella > Druceiella hillmani. The sequence goes on from JAYKKI010000117.1 coordinate 3,953,772, forward strand.
TGTTTAATCTCATAGTCCTATTCCTGTAATTTTAATTCGTTAAAAAGCGTTAGTTTAGAGTTTGGTTCTTTAAGTTTCACATTCCATATCCACATTTCGGTTTCTAAGAAATGTCTGCCGTATATATGGTGTAAATTTGTCGAAGAATATAATACTCCTAACAGTTTTCTTTTCGTGACATTATATTTTTGCTCCGTTCCGTTTAATGTCGTTGATGCGAACGCTATAGGTATGTCTTCCTCTGATAACATTGCGCCTAATGCCATATCGCTAGCGTTATCGTGAATACTTTTTCAAAGTCCGGGTACGCTAAATCTGGTGGATTAGTTATCATTTGCTTAGTTCTTTCGAACGCTTCGTCGAGTCACGCGTCGTGTTTTATTTTAGCCCCTTTATTGTCAATTCTGTAATCGGTTCTACTATCTTCGAGAGATCGGGTATGAATGTACTATCGTACAACACTAATTCTAAGAAAGATCCTATCTCCTTTATAGTATTTGGTTTAGGGAAGTTTTATATTTCTTTTATTTTTTCGGGGTAATGTTTTACTGTCTTCGAGAGATGGGGTTTGAATGTATTATCGTACAACACTAATTCCAAGAAAGATTCTATCTCCTTTACAGTCTTTGGTTTAGGGAAGTTTTATATTGCTTTTATTTTTTCGGGATAGGGTTTTGATGTTTTTTCAGTTAATATATATCCTAAAAATTTCACAGTGGTTTAAAAAACAATTACATTAAGACCGGTTTATTTTTAAATTACATTGATATAAGTTTATAATACTGCTTTTAAACGTTTTTGATGTGTTTTTTTCATTTGACGCGTAGATTATAATGTCGTCTAAATATAATAAACAATGACCAGCTTCTAAGTTCGTCCTGAGAATATTATTCGTCATTCTCTGAAAGGTGGCCGGGACTGTTTTTAGGCCAAAGGGCATTCTTGCATATTCATAATGTTCGTCGGATGTAGAAAAAGTAGTCAATTCGATACTTTTCTTATCTTTAATTTGATTCCATCCCGCTGCTAAGTCCAGAGGTGTGAAGTAATCGGCTTCGTTTAGTATGGAACAAAATGTCTTCTATCCTTGGCGAACGGAATTTATCCTATCTAGTTTGTTCGTTGAGTATACGATAATTACTAATCTCTGTTTAGAAGCGTGTCCTTCCTCTACATTTTTTTAAACTAAATGCTCCGGAGTAAACCAGGACATGTCTGATGGTCTCATTATTTTATTCTTTAACTGCGCTTGTATATGTCGCGCAATCTCTCTGCTTTAAGATTCCGGTAATCGATAGGGTAGTTGACATATCGGCTCATTTCGTAGTAACGTTATGCGGTATTGTATCTTATCAAAGCTTGTTTCATGAACTATGTCAGTGAGTACTATGTTGATAAATTATTTCATTTAGTGATAAAACATTGTTTATTATATGGAATAAGGGAATGATACAGTCGTCTGTTTTAATTATATTCTGTTGTAATTAAATTGTTACCTTTAATTTTCACAGAGCATCCCAATCGAGCCCACAATTTTATTTATTATAGAAATTGAACATAAAACACTTCTTATAGAATGTATTAAGTCCAAACATGTTACCGAATGGTGATAAAGTTATCTTTTTGGGCTTTATGGGCCATTTGTACTGTAAATATTTCATCGGTGTGTTTTGCTATCCCTTGTTTAATATAGCTAATCGGGGTTGAATAAATATGTGGGTACTCGCCGTGTGTATTATTAACACGAGTCTGTCGTCTGGTAAAACAATATATGGGATTTGGTAGTGATTAATTTCATTTAATATTATTTGGACTAATCCTCTTTCTTTCTATCTGAAATATTTCGTCTTGTTTAGAGATTTTGGCGTTTAATTATATTTCGTAATAATGACTATCGTCTTTGTCATTCTGATTATAATAATGCTGATTACAGGATTCAAGAAAATGTTGTTCTTCCGGCGTGTAAGTATCTATATTATATACTCTTTGAGGTCCTGTCCTAGAAACTTCGTTTTTTTTTATTCATTTGTCTTAGTTTTTAAAAAGAATTTTTAGAACCAGTGGGAGTGTCCCATGTTTTTACACGTCTTTGATCATGGAGGTTTTAGAACGCTGGCATATTTTTTAGATAATTTTCGAAAAAATGGTTCTTATTTTTTGGCTAATCCAATAATCATAACGTTATATACGTTATGATTTTGAATAAGTTTGATTCGTTTGTGCGAAATATATCGGAATTTAAATACTTGACCAGGGAGGGGAAAAGAAAATAATTATCAAATGAAATATTGTCTATAATATTCAAGGAACGAGCGCTTTGAAAGCTCCGCCGCTAAAAGCTTCGTTTTTTCGATAAACTCTATTCTATTTTAAATTAACAAAGAAAAGTAAATTAGAAGTTTAATGAATAACAGTCTAAAACATAGGACTAGAGTCATTATTAATAAAGGGGGTAGTATTATGGCAACAATAATTAAGCATTATCAATAATTTCTAGCTATAAAAATGTTTTGGAACATATAAACAGATATATAGTATGAGAATGAATTTTAAAAAATCTTCTTGAGTTTTGACCTCTATGGATATATAGTGAAGAAAAATAGATGCGACCTATGTATAATACCAAACGTCTAGAACGGGCACTCAGGCTAGAAAATTGAACACCAGAATAACGTAAAATTATGTTATAGATTTTCTTATTAAAGTTTTAATGATTGCTTCGAAGAGACGAGAATTTTGTTCACCGCAGATCTTATAAAAGAAAGAATACATAATTTCTTGTATCTACAATGTGACTTTGGCTTAATATAAATGTTGGGATCTGATGGTTCTAAACTATTTTGCTAGAACAACTGTAGGCTGCTATTTTGCTAGAAAAACTGGTTCAAATTGATAGTATAATGAAGCAAAATTGTACCAAATTTTAAAAATATTACTGAAAAATTAATTTTAATAGACATTACTTATCAAAATTTCCGATAAGGTAACTTCGTGCTAATTTTATAGGTCCGCGCCAGTACGTATGTACTCGTCTTCTCAAAGCGAAGCTGGTACATGCAGCCTTACATTCTTATTTAAATTATCTCATAGCATCCTTACGCAAATACGCAATGGCAAAATTTGTTTTTGCTTTTGCTCCAGTATTTCTGCTTTCTATTTGTCGGAAATAATGTGAGCTCAGCTAACAGTCTTACAGCCTACGAAATTTTAAAGCTACTTTTGTTTTCAAAGTAATCTTCAGGGTTTGAGACCTAATCAGTCTTTCAGTAGTTCAACAATATAGCTTTCGAGATAACTAGAAAATTTTATCTTTGGAGCGTTTTTTCAATGGCTAATGTCCTATTGATTATCTGTGCGTAGCTTTGCCTCAGCTGTATTATTTATTTTATTGCTGGCGTCATAATAATAATTCTAGTAAAGTTATAGATATTGAGTATTTTTTACTTTCTTAATCCAGATAAAACCATGAACGTTTCTTAATGAAGATATTAAGTATTCCTTATAAATTTATTACTAGTCAATGGAACTTTGAAGAAAAGTGCCATCGTTTTTATGCTTCTTATATTATTATGCATTCAGATCTGGTTTTGTCCTTTCTAATAGAACCATATAACCATTTTTCAAGGTATAAATTTAAATTTTATGATGCAATTATTTATATATGGTTACAAATAATTTACCAGCGATATATTTGTAAATGCATTACGAATAAACAAACAAATAAAAATAATTTAAAAAATTTATGTATATTTTTTAAGACCAATTTTATATTTATTTTTTAAGACCAATTTTATCCATAATTCTACATAAAAGACATGGTATTTTAATTTATTCTTTTTATAATGAATGAGAAATGATTTTTTGTTTTACTCTTTTATCTTATTTACCTGATTTTATCTAACATAATTCCACGTTTATACAAGTTATCTATTTACAAAGTTAAACTTGAGGCCGCTTTTCATGAAAGCATACTCAAAGTGAAGTTTACTTATTTAGTTACCGCAGTAAGCAAAAGCTCAAACATTCTATTTGTCTATCCAAAAATACGACCTAAATACATGAATTGTCTTATTATGGTATATCTGATTTAAGATATTTCCATCAGCATTTTATGATATTTGACTTCGTTAATTAACGAAAGACGCTGACGGAACGTAATTTTATGTTCCAATCAAGAACGCCAATTTCCATAGGAATTCAAGCGGTAATAAATTCATAACCGGTTTGAGTTTCACTTGGATTGCAAATATTCTCTGTTCGCATATAGTGCACAAGTTGGAGAGCCCGTCAACCATAATGGTAAAATCAATTTTTTTATTTATTAAATATGTAGATTGATTATTGCCAAATCAGATTTTTCCATGATTACTAACTCAATGATCGTTTTGTATATATTATTTTCATTGTTATTTTTTTTAATTATATTTTTATTATAATCATTTTTCATGAAAATATTTTTGTATACGTTTGCAAAAAAATATTAGTGTAAATTAATTTAAGTATTTGAAATCATATTTAATCATTTAATTGGGAATGGTTAAAAATTATTGATGGATTATACAAAATTATAAATATACTTGAATTTCTTCATATTTCATCTGAATTAAAAGAAGTCCCAAATAGCGTAAACTTTCCTCAAATAATGTAAACTTTTCTCAAAAACCGCCATTTCATTCAAAGTTCGTGATAATTAAAAATGCCGCTCGATGTCTACCAGTGGACAATCTGCGCCGGCATTAATATCCAACTAAAAATTACCATGTCATCCCCGGAAGAAACCGTACTCTATACTATGTTACAATGGCATTTAATTTTTAGACAAGCGTGTTATCATTAGATAAGAGATGATTTTACCAGTTCTGTATCCTATTGCTTTCCTTAAACTTGTATTAGCCATAAAAGTATAGTATTTCATAAATAATCTTAATTTTGATCAATATTTCCTTCACAAATTATTCAAAAATCACTAAGTAAAAATTCTTATTGTCTTACATGTACTAAGTTTATTTTTGGTGACTGGTTTAAATTAAAGTTAGCACAGGATGTAGTAAGTTTATTTATTCTTATTGATATTTACTACAAAGAAAAATAGAAAATAACGATATAAGTCGATAGATATATCTATAAAATTAATGAAACGACTATGGGTATCTCAAATCCGATTAGTTCTGGATCCTCCTTATCTCTATCCGCTGGATAAGACAAAGATATGGGGGGTGCATATGAAACTTCGGCTTTCAGATTAAAGCAAGCGTATTATATTCATGACAAGTTTTAACAAATTGAGTACCTTATTTCTTCCTGTATGTTGGTTATGAATGTATGACATATGATAAAATATTAACTTTAGTTTTCATACTTGCTTGCTTTGCAACGTATTCAACCATATATAAATAATCATAATTTTGTCTTATATATAAAAGTTCTACTATACGTACCATAATTTATATTTAGGCAGTTGGTTTGAGCAAAATTTAGAATTGGATATATTAATTACATTTTGACTGAATAGGAGGATAGGATATAAATACATGAGTTAATATATTTAGCTATAACTTTTTAAAAGCGTCACTCGATAACTATAAATTTTCCTATAGATCGTACTTATCTCCTTCCGTTAGATGAGACACAGACATTAACCAAGGCGAAATCTTTTGGTAAAATTAGGTCAACCATTTTAATATTAGGTGTAAATAATCTACTACATCGGTCGATGAAAATAATCTCTTTTCTTGGTTATGATTATTCTGTCGGCAGTTAGAATGAATGAATCTTTAATAATTTTAAGTTAATCAATAAAACAATTTTGTATTATTTGAGTGTAATCATATTTGTATCATTATATATCTATACGTATATCTTCAATTATATACAATGAACCTAATACAATTACTTAACTATTATTAGTTTATAAATATTTACACGAGGAATTTACGCCAGGAATATATCGAAGGATTAGTAGACTTGTAATAAAAGTTCGTTTCAAAAGTTCAACTGGACAACTATTATCACGTATCAACAAATTATTGCGCCAATTTAAAACTTGAATTAACACCTACATCTATATTATTAAAAAAGAAACCATTTCTTTGGTCCCTGTCGGGATTCTTAAACAAAAGCATACCTTTTTGTTATCCCGTCATAACTTTAGCAAATTATATTTTTGACTAAGAGACGTTTCATTTTGCTAACTATCGTAACATTCTAATGTACCGTAAAATTTACAACAGGAATTCTATGATATACACGGGGAACATAAATAAGATTTTAGCTTTCATGACAAATTATATATTTTTAGTTATATAAATTATTTTGCTGATAATTTTACATAGTTTTAACATATAAGTACATAAGAAAGCTTCCAGTTTTAAATAAGACATTATAAAATTTTGGTTTTCTTCTTAATAGACAAAACTTATTTATTTTTATTTTAAGAAGGCAATAGGAATTTCTTTTCCATATTTGAATGGGGCAAATAATTCAAATGGATTAGCTCAACATCCACTTTGATAATGTTATGTAGTAGTTATGTAGCGTTATTACAACTATTTTGATGCTGTTATATGGTGTTAAATTATAAGAATAAATCAAACAATTACATGGCTTTTGTTTGACTGATTCTTATATTTTAACATTTCATAATAATTTTAAATCAGTTTCTATTCAGAATTCAAGTTACTTATCGTATTTACAATTTAATATTAAGTAAAATTATATTTTATATCATTAGATAGATTGAATAAAATGTTCATGTCAATTTTTTTATGTGAAAAATATAACTATTTTTATTTTATAAGTATCGCTAAATTTGATTTCCTTATTAATATATTACTGTTATTTATTTCTAATTTGAGAAGAATTAATAGGACCAAAAGCAAACCATTCTAGATTTGTGTATGGAGGATAAATAATGCAAGGAATTAGCTCAATATTTCCTGCGACGTTTTATATAAAACATGTGCCTTGCTTTATCACATGCGGTAATAGTTTCATTTAATCCTATTTTTGATCACATTATCTAAATTTAATAGAGAATATTAATCATAATTCAAATAACTTATCTTTTTCATATCTTAATAAGAAATAAAATTACATAATTGGATATATCCAAAAATCACTACAACTTTTGTGTGTTATAAATAAAATAGAGTTGATCTGAAGTTTTTGAAACAATCATGTAAGCGGTAAAAGATAATTTACTGAAACTTGTTTATACAAACATATTTGCAAATATATTATTTATATACCTATATTTTTAATAAATAGCCCTAAAATTAAAGTCCTAGCAGAGAACTTATTAGGTTTAATGAGTGACGTAACCAACTGGATAAGATCCCTTTGCAAAATGAATATATTACTTTTATAATCAATTCATTGTGAGTACACAGGTTTCTATGACTTTTTTCATGACCAGTGTGAAATACTTGTATTACATTAAACTTGAATTTGAATAAGTTTATTTAAGCATTACGCAAAATATATCAAAACTAGCTAAATCCTTTGTCAAAAATGTTGGAAAGAAAGATTACCAACTGAACTGCATTATTTAGCATTGTTTGAAGATATGAGCGTCACAAAAGATCCGTTGCTGAAAAATTTGGTAAATATTAATGAGGGCCTGGAAACTAGATATGAAAAAAATCAAAAACTGAAGGCATAGGATAAGAGTTACACCATTTAATTCATAGTAATAATAGCTAACGCAATATATTAATCATAATTGCAGATACTGTTTGAACTTGAATCAATAGTAGATAATGAAATATAGTCATGAATTATAACAAATTACCCCTCGGCTTCTGTCCTATTTGAGTATGTAATATTTATTAAACAATTTTTGCTACCGGTATATAAGGCAAGACGTTTACAATGGACAAGCAAACATCCAAACTTGATATCGAAGTAAGAGAAAAACCTACTGTAATTTGACAAATTAAAATATTAAGTTATTCGTTCAAAGAAACTAGGGTTTCTTCGCGGCAAATCTTAAATGGAATGAATACGCACTGTATTGTGCCCATGCTAAAACATAGACGTAACATAGGGGTGGTAACTTGATGATTCTGAGCTGGACCAACTTGAAATTGGCGATACAATGAAGAAACAGGAATATTTGAAAACCTTAAAGAAGCATTCATAAAAATTGCGCTTAATTTTAAACTATTACCGAAAAGTACATTAAATATACTGTTTCATACTTCCACAGAGCAGTGTGTAAATGAGTTTTGTTAATCCATGTCATTTTAAAATTAGTCCTGTCGTTTTGAATTAAGGTAAACTCATGCTAATTTTATAAGTTAGTGTTATTATCTTCGTACTCGCAACTCAGGGCAAATATCAAAACACACAACTTCAATTTCTTAATTAAAATTTGAGGTAGCATCTTATGCAAATAAGCAACAAACTCTGACGTTTATATTTGCTTATCATCCGCCATTTATATTTTGTGTATACAATCTGAAGTAATACGAGCGATGCCAGTAATTTATATTTATGATAATATTAAATTATATCTTTTTAGTTTTAACTGTAGTAGAAAATTTTGATGATTTACAAGTTTAGGTTATTTGCATTTTGAATGTGGTATTCAAATTAAAACGAGAAGATATTTAAGCATGGAATATTTTATGACGATAACAGGGAATAGTATTTCGAACTCATTTTGTATATTGTTTTTAAAGTTTTTATAACACGTATTTTATTTTCCCTCACAAAATTTATCCATAGTGATAACTCTGAAAAAGATTATATCAAAAGGAGTATTATAAGCTGTTTAATGCTATGGATCACACATTTCAGCGATGGAATACCATTTGAATGGAGTTTTCCAAAAGCACTCTTGGTCGAAATAATAAAAATTTGTCACCTAACGTTTTATATGTAATACAAAAAGTCACTTCATAACTATACACAAAAGGTATGCTTTCATGTTTTTTGCTTTCTGAATATTTTGCCTGTAGGCTGTTAAGGGTCCTGTAATGAAAAAAAAATATATCTATGTCATATTTGCTGGTTTAACCCCCTATCTGACCATCTCTCACAGCTATACCCTTATGTTCATGAAATTTATTCATAAAATATGCCTCGTGAGGAAAATATAATTAATATGCTGGAATTCTAATGTCTTCCTATTTTATAAATTCTTTTAAAGTTGCGCAAATTTCATTTGGTGCATTTTATAATGTGAGATGTCATGGTCTGCTGAATGTTACTTTCAAAATAAAGTTAAATTGTATTAAATTTAAGCACTCTTTGTGAAATTTTGAATTTAAAACTAATATGAAAAATTTCTAAGTCATTTCAATTATAGATTTGTTAGAAATTTCATTTCAGGTTATTTTACCTAACCTGTAACCGTAATTAAAGAAACATAGACAACCACAGAATTATGAGTATTTTATTCATCTATATAAATATGTCTGATGGTTCCAATACGAATTTTATACAAAAGCATAAGGTTTTTATTTTTGTCTTTTAATACAACATACTTTTGCTAATAGAAACCTGTGTTTTTCATAAAATTTTAAAGGTCTCGATAAAAAAGAGAACAATCAATGGCAGAATCCTTTTAAATTTATATTGTCATACTTATCTCCCATTCAATAAATAAAAGACTATTCTTTAACTACAACAAGTAAATTGTACGTAGATATGTAGCTAGAACTTTACACTTGTATTTTTTGTTAGTAAATAGGTAAGTTGAGGATGAGGTATTGTATGTTTTTACATATTATGCTTTATTCATAATTAATCGTATTATCAATGTAAAACAGTTTGATCATTTTTACTCTCTTGCCGTTTTAATACGAATACATGCACATATATATAAACACAAAAGTCTTTATATTTGTATATTTATACAACACACTTTCGCTAACAGAAAATTGTGTTATTTGTACGATTCTAAAAGTCTTGATAAATACAGATCATGATAAATTGTAATTATTTATAAATTGAGGATGACGTATTACATTCCTGTACATATTTTGAGGCGATTATATTAAATCATATTAATCCTATAATATGATCATAGTCTTATATAAGAAGAGCATTTACGAAAAAAAAATTTAACTGCTTCTATTTACCGAAAGTATAAAATTTTGTCGTTGTATTACAACATCTTCAGGTGGGATATTAGCAAAGATCTTTGCTAATATCCCACCTGAAGATGTAATACAACGAAACCTAGGTCGTGGTAAAGAAATTAAAGCAAGTAGAAATAATACTACATCACGTAGTTTCATTTAATCGTGAATCTTTGCTCATATCTCGCCTGAAGATATTGTAATACAACGAAACCTAGGTCGTGGTAAAGAAATTATAGAAAGTAGAAATAATACTACATCACGTAGTTTTATTTAATTGTGAATAATGAATTTCTACACAATTAACGCCACATATATTCAAGATATTAATCCCTAAGATTATTCATTTATGTCAGAACTAAAAACCAAAAAACCTTTTCTGTTGCATTAAAAGGTTTTAAATAAATATAACTTCTTGTTTTCCTTCCTTTAAAATTGTCTCGATAGTTGAAAGGGTAAAGTTAAATTGGCCTTGGGAATGAAAAAACTGTGAATTTTTTTGAATAAATAGAGATCGAATTAAATATTTGGCGCCTATTAAAAATGTTCTGTTTTATTTTTCATCGTATCAATATTTAACTAATCATGCCCTGTGGCAGCAGTATAACACGTAGGGTATTCCATAAGGCAGTGGTGCACCGGACGTTCTGTAAATAAGTCCAAATTCAGTTTGCCAATTAATTCTTTTGTTCAATAAAAAGTTACTGATAATATCGGTATTGTTTGAGGACATACAATACTGGTGCTATTATCTGTAAATTATATAAGAGATAGGAAAAGGCGTCAAAAAAGTCTACACATTAAATACGTTTTCGAAGAAAAAAAATTGGGCGTCTATCAAAAATTACAGGGGCGAAATGGTTGTTAAATGAAAAAGAAAACTAAAGCTTACTAAGCGAGATTAATTTTTTAACTTCTTAAATAACTAGTGAATAAAATAATAGAAATAGAATAATAGATATAAAATAATAGAATAGATATAAAATAATAGAATAGATATAAAATAATAGAATAGATATAAAATAATAGAAAATGTTGATACTTGCTATTGACGTCTTTTAATTTTTTTCTCCATCCGTACACGCATTGTACAAAAGCAAATAAAGGAAGTTCAAGTAGCTTATCAACATCCTATAGCAAGATGAGGTATGAAATGGAAGAGTTGAGAACTAAACAAGAGAGCTACCTGCTGGTGACATTGACAAATGTAATCGTTATCTACTTTCTTAATCGTTACTAAAACATTGATAAGTGAATCTATTATTCACCGCAAGCGGAGCAATATTAAAAAGATTAAAGAATAATATTGCTTTCATTTAGAAGATTTTTTTATGATGTGATATATTTTTACTTCATAAATCCTTATTAAACTTTTTGTTGAAGAAATAAGAAAGTTTTACTCTAAGATATTGAAATATTTTTGTTTTAACTACGAACAATTTCTTGACACTAATAGAATAACGAATATATATATATATATATATATATATATATATACATATATATATATATATATATATATATATATATATATATACATATGTATATATATATATATATATATATATATATAAATTTGTCTAATGTATTCAAAAATATATGGCATTTTAACGCCATAATTGGCTGATTTAATGTTCATGTGCTAAAAGACTATATAAATCTAAAGAATAATTGAATCAGCTTAACAAAATTAGTAATCTTAATACGACTTCAACAAACATATTTTTACGTTTTAGAAAACATTAGTTCTGTAGCTATTCATTTTAACATTTTGATTTCTGATAGCTTTTGTAATTGTCTCTAATAGCAAAGTTTTCAAGCTGACTAAATACTTTCATACTTGCAGAACTATTTCATCAGTCATTGTCAAGTTTATTATATATCCAGCAAGATTCACGCTGGTTATAATATTTGTAATATTATTACTACTGCAGTAAAATAGTATTACGTGTTCCTCGCTTTTCCTAATTTACCATCTAAAAAGAATTTTACAGACACATACACACATATATATATTTATATGCATTAGACTACATTATTACACAGGAAAACTCTCAATATATTATGTTCATAATTCGTGTAGAAGATTGCAATGAGTCTAACAAAGTTTTCATCCAACATAATTGTGAATACATTTCCAGGACCGTTTCCAAAAATGTAAAGAGTTTTCTCTATCATCTCTAACTTTTAGGATATTAGTGAGGGTTATTTTCACCATATTTTGAAAACTAAATATTTTAATAACAAAATATCTGTTTTATATAAAGTCAAATATCCTTCCAAAAATCTCCGGGAATGAGCAGCCCCTTGAATATTCTAATGAAAATTTCAAAAATAATCGGTTCTAATAAGAGTGCTTCAGCTTCTTTGATGCATCAGCATGCAGTTAATATCTTCTCTAGAAGTAGTATATATATATCTAATTGAAAATAATTCTCTGCTTTGTAATTTATCAGAAAATGTTGGACACTAAAGCAAAATCAGCGTTTCTCCTAGTAACATTTACATAATATATTGATTAAAATTGTATTCTTTTCAAGACTTATATTTTGATCATCTAAGCGAATTTCAATGAGTCATCAGAAATACGGGTATTTTTCTTAGTTACTCTCTCAGCTTCCTGAAACTCAATGTAAAGAATTTCCTTACAATATATTTTAAAAATACTGCCAATACTTTCAAAAGTTAATCAATTGCTTAATCTACCCTAATTTTTTATGGAACAAAGTCAACTGGGAATATAGGTTTCTATCTGAAATAAATTTATCTTTTTAGAGCTTAGCCTCACCATAAAGAAATAAAAAAGGTGAATTTAGAATAGATGCTTTGATAAATAAAATAAATTTGAACGTCTTTAAATCTATATACCTTAACAACTTTTTAAATTTCTTATTATTTCTTCATTTAGTTTAAATGTATACATATTGGAAAAGAACCATTATGCGTGAAAATAGTAGTCTATAAATAAACGTCAATTACTTTAACCATACATCTGTAAGCTTGGTGCAGATTTATACTCCGAATATCATTGTATGGCGCCAAGGGTGTTTAGAATGACGATTAATTATGGAGTCTGCAAATGTGTCTTTTCTAAATATACTAAATTTATGTTTATTGTTTTTGCGTTCTATTGTTATATCTAAAAAGTTTAGTTTATTATCTACTTCTACTTCTAAAATGAATTTGATATTATTGTGTAGGGAGTTGGCAAAGTTAACAAACTGGTCTACATGTCGCTATGTACCTTTCCAGCAGATGAGGATGTCATCAACGTATCTATAATAGTATAATATATTGGTTGCTAATTTACTGTTTAAGAAGCTGGTTTCTAGAATGTTCATAAATAACTCGGCTGGCATAAGGTGACTGAGGGGGAGCCCATTGCAAGGCCATTGACTTGATGAAAAAATTTTTTTCTTCTTTTTTTATTTTTATTTTTAATTTTTTTTTATTTTTATCGAATACGAAATAATTTTGGGCCAAGTTTCCATAATTTTTGCCACTAAATAGCAAAATGTTTTTCTCCTTGTAGATTAGCTAGCAATCTAGTAGCAGTTTTCAATAAATTAACATTTTTAACTAAGACCCCATACTATTTCATATGAAAAGTTTCAGAAATTTCCTTGAATTTTTAAAATGGTTGCCTTGTTAAATATCAAATTTTTTAATATTTTAGTAGCTATCTTTGGTTAAACATTCCTTGAAAATGGAGGAGTGTTTCTGATATACCGATGGAATAGTATTTTTATCTGTCATCGTAATTCAAAATAGTATTCGTTGTGAATTAAAAGTTTCAATAAATCGAGTAAAATTGATTTTTCTGGGTGATACTAGTAATATTTATACGTATAAATAACAGTTATTATCAATGAACTAATGAACTACTGTTTCGGGTATTTGCAAATACTTTTCATAAACGCAAAGTTTAAATAGTTTCTTGTTTCGTAATTTCAACGGAAATCAAAAATATGTTATAAAGCACTTTTTTGTAAATAATAATTCCGTGATAAGGTTTTCACTAAAATTAAATTCACTACAAGTGTAACATAAATACTCTAGACTTTTTATACACATTCTTTGCGATGACCTAATTTCGACAAACAGAATCTAAATACTTTGTGAAAAAAAGGAATAATTCCTTGTTCTATTTCGAACCGATTATTATGCAAGGTTTCCATTTTTTCCAACTGAGAAGAGACACTGCATTTACGAAATCTATTTTTCAAATCATAAAAGGAAAAATCCTAAGTGACCAATTATTGAGAAATTTTGTGCGCTCGCACAGGCATCAACTTTAGCTTCATCACTCTCTTGAAACTCTCCAGTTTTCTATTGTATTCAACTGCTCAAACTTTTGAATCCGATTGCAATTAAGTGTTATTTATTTATTATAAGTGAATGCAAGTTTGTTGAAATATATCGTGGTTATCTTATTTATCTCTTATGTCATGATATGTTCAGATCTGATCATATATATTTTACGTTTCTTTTAGATATTAAATTTTGTCAAACAATTGCTTCTTTATTCTTATAGATAGCTCACAGGGAATTTATCGACAAATAGATAAAAATAAATAAATGAGTAAATAAAAATTAATATATATATATATTTCCTGGAGAATTATTATACCATATATAATAAAATTACTCTATAAATACTGATGTAATAAATGCAATAACTACTACTGCATTAAATACAGTACAATTTAATTTGTTCATTTCATAATATTTCAGAATAAAATAAGTTTTAAAATATATTTTCTTATTTTTACCTAACTTACAAATGTCTTGACATGAGCTATAGCTTTTTACATATAACATCTCCATATATAGTCAAATTTGAAACGACTCTTCACGATGCAGTTTATATATTTAAATATTACCATAAGCAAAACGTGCTCTTTATCTGTCCAAACATTCACTTCAAAAGGATAAATAAACTGGCCGTGGTACATTTGTTTGAAGTCATTGCTATCAGCCTTTTGAAACCAAAGACGCCGACGGAATATAGTTTTATCTTCAATAAAGGAAGCTAATTTTTGCAAGAAATCGATATGTAATAAACCCGCAAATGCTTTGAATATTTTTGGCTTTGAAATACTATCTTATACAAACCATAGTTTGCACAGCATATGAACGATATCGTTGAAAGTTTAATTTATTCTACATATTTATTATTTGTTATCAGGGCACTTTTTGCTACTAAAACATACAAGTAAAAACTATTAATATCATTAGTAATTATATCGCAAAAATAATGATTTTAAAAATGTTTTAGAACGAAAAATTGGATATTGTCAGTTTAAATAAGTAAAGACATTTGCAATATTCCTTTATTATTACATCAAAGCATTTTTCATAGCAATATTGATAAAATATGTAAAATTATGCTTCAATATTTTTATATTGAATCTGAATCGAAGGGAATCCCAAATGACTTTTCGCAGAAATGACGTGCACAGAGAGTTTCAAAATAAAATGAGGATAAAACTTTACCTAATATCAAGCCACTTGATTAGAAATTGTCACCCTATATCTACAATTGAACAATATATGCCGGTCGATGCCGAATCTTGACTCTAAGCCATCGCCGACAAAGATTTACTAGTTAAGTTGCTCAAAGCTCTACATATAAATTTCTCCATTAAATGTTAACAACAAAAAAGTATTTTTTCATTGTATGAGGACAATTTCTACCAATCCTCTAGTTCATTTTCTTCTACAAACACAAAAGTTAGCCTTAAAAGGATAAATTTTTGATGTTTAATATTAGTTTTAAACAATATACACTTTGAAACTTATTAAACCATGTATAAATAAATATACTTATTTGAGATTAACTTAACATGAGGTTTCGAATTTGTGTTTATTTTTGTTGCACTTCACTGCATAGCGCTACAATGTAAGTAGGATTATAATTGTAGATAGAGATATCTGATTCGACAATTTTGTAAATTTAATAAAAGTAACGAGTATAGAATTAGCACAATTAATTTAATTTATCTTTCGATGAAATTATAGAAATTGCTTTAGGTTACTGTCTCGTTGGAGTCCCTTTTTATCTCTATCCATTGGACCAGACACAGTCTTTGCCAAACATGAAATATTTTGGTGAATTTTGTCAAAAATTTGAAGAGGTACAGATAATAATCACTTTATTAATATATCTCTAATAGATTTATTACCATCATTTTATTAATATTATCTTAGGATTAGGACACCATCAACAGTTTTTTAAAGACGTCTATTTACTTTCAGCTATATTTTTACCCACGACGGAAAGAAGAAGGTCACAAAATATGTCGAAATTAGCAAAATCCTTGAACAGAAAGGGGAAAAGGAAACAATTACCAATTGGCATGGTAAAAATAATCAAGTGCAATTTTCAATTTCTGGCCAAAAATATTGTTTGAAATCTAAACTAATAATAGATAATAAAGTGTAAGTTTGAATTGTAATAAATAATCTCCTCACATTTGTCGTGTACATAGTAGTAAAGAAACAACTATTACGGCCGATATAAAAGGCAAGATGTTTACAATAGGCACTCAAGCATAGTAATTGAACATCAGAATAACCAAAAAAAATATTATAGATTGACGAATTAAAATTTGAAATGATTGATTCTATCAGACGAGGGTTTGTTCGCCACTGATATAATAATATAATGAATACGCAATGTCTTGTGCCTATTGCAAAACATTTGAATTAACATAAACATAACATATGGTTTTTCTGAACTATTTTGCTTTCTCAGCTGGGGGCAATCGGGTTAAAATTAAAAGTAAAATGAAAATAAAATAAATACTTATCAATTTAAGGAACCACGAATCGCAAAATTTATGCCTTAATTTTGAAATATTACCGAAAAAGTAAAATAAAGTTGTTGTTTAAATTTCCCTACGGTATTAAAGTAACCTCGTGGTAGTTTCATATATATGGGTACCTGCTCGGTAGGTTACAGCGAAGCTAAGCTATACAGCCTCAAGTTCTTGATTAAAATATCACCTAACATTCTTATGCAAATACGCAACGGTTCTTGACGTTATTGTTTGCTTTTCCTCCAGTATTTTTGCTTCGTATTTGCCTGAAGTTATATGTATGAGGCCAGCGATTTATCTTCGAGATATTATTAGATTAAGTCCTAAGTTTTTGGTCGCTTTATAAACGCGTTTAAAAATAAAGTTTCAAATCTCTCCCTTTCTCCAATCTCAAATCAATAATGCATGGAAGGTGATAATGAATTGCATGCATTAAATGATAATTTCCTTGTTTAAATTCCTTTATTAGAGTTTAATATCTTTAACTTAATCATATTCATATAAGAGAAATTTATAATAAATGGTTTTAAAATTTTACTTTTTTCTGTCTGTTTATACGAATATTTTTCAAAAGTTATTGAAAGAATTTTTGTAAAATTTTCAATTTTATATAGCTTACAATATGTAAGAATGATAAGGTACGAAATTAAGAAATTGGTTGACCGTGACATGCTTAACCTTTGACCACATTTTCCACCGTTCCTTTATGTGGAGATTAATTCTTTATTGTGTCCGTTTAGCTGTAGCTGTATACATATATATATATATATATATTTCCATGTAAATGTGGTCAGGATCTGAGGGGTAGCTTGCGGAGATACTTTAATAAACTTTTACACAGATTATAAAAAAACACCTTTGAGCAATATGATATAAAGTTAGTAATCGTTTGAGAAGTTATTATAAGTAATTTTGTCACAAATATTGACCAAGTTTGATGAGGAAGCGGGAGTTTTTAATGGAACTCCTCGATAGCGAAGATTAGATTCATCGACTCTGGGGTCATCTACCTTATATCAGCAAATCTTTTGGTTACAGATGGTGGCCAGATTTTGTTGTTTAACGAGGAAAATAGTGCAGGAATTTCTCTATAACCAGAAAAAAATTCAGCGTATTTGTGCTCATTTGAACGTTTGTTGACGAGTTTTCGTGATAACCAGTAGCCCGGTCTGATAATGAAGGCTGAATATAGCACTTCTCCTCCTCAATGACAAAGAGTGTATTCACAGAGTTTGGACTATTTCGAATTCTCTTGAAAGTTCCTTTCATGTTTATATATTCATTATTTATAATATTAAAAAATATAGAAGAAACCTAGAAAATATGGAAATACGCTCGCATAATGTTAAAAAATTTCTCGTTAGTTTATGAAGCCTACATAGGTATTTTATTGTAATTTAGTATCATAATATGATCTATGTGATGTTTTGTACTAATCATCAAAGGAAATTCAGTATACAAAAACTATATTGGTCAAATTAAATCATAAAGGCACTTTCGTAAATGAAGTTATTTTGTATGTAAAAATTACGTAAACAGTAAAGAAGATAGATGACCTCTAACAACTTCTTTTACTGTTAATAGGAAGTACTTAAAGAAATATTCAGCAGATCAGCAGATCTTACTCCATAGAAATTTTAAAAAAGTGTTTTTTGACTCTAATTATCAAGATTCCGAATAATCGTTCAGCTTTCGAGCATCAAATAATCATCGCATTTTCAATTGTCACTAACAAAGTAGCTTTCGAGATGGTTTGGAAGTTTTACTCTTGAGCATTTTTCTGACAACCTGTATGGAGTTGATTATCTGTTGCTAGCTTTTCATCAACTGTATTATTTGTACTTTAATTTATGTCATAATTGCATAACAATTTTACATGTTAAGTATTCCTAATAAGTTTGCTTGATTTGTGATGAGTGAAAGTTACTTTGTTGAAAATTGTGATCATTGTCTGTTGTATTTCTTACATGATTATGTATTCAAACCTATTTTTTGGCTTTCTGGTTGATCCGTGAAATAAAAATAATGCTAGTTTCATTAAGTAATTGCTTCTGTATAATAACTTAAAATTTACCTGCAAACTATTGATAAATGTAAGGCTAATAAGTGAATAAAGATAAATAAATAAATTTTCTGAAAATCAATTTAAATAATTAACCTTATATAAAATGCCACACATTTTCATTTCCTCTTTTACCTAATGTTTAATATTAAAATATGCTTAAAACATATTGATTATTTTTGTCTTTACCTTATCTAATTTAATATATGATAACAACCCGTTTTCATAAGATATTTATTTACAAAGTTAAAAATGAAGCCGCTCTTCATTACAGCATGCTTTACATACAGTTTACAGATTAAGTTATTAACGTAAGCAAACGCTGAAATATTCTCTTTGTGTATTCAAAAACACACTCTAAGATATAAATTATCTTACTGTGGTGTAATTGACTAGCATCAGCCTTTATTAACATCGTTTGCGTAGTATTTGACTTGGTTAATTAACGAAAGATGCTGATGGAATATAATTTTATGATCCAATCATGAAAGCTAATTTCCACACGAAATCAAGTGATAATAAAAGCATAACCGCTTCGAGATTTGCTTGAATTGCTAATATTCTCCGTTCGCTTATATGCCGCAAGTTGGGCAACACGCGAACGATATTATTTAAATCAACATTTTAATTTATTAAACACGTAAATTGTTTATTTCCAGAGTTTCTTCTAAATAAATAGCTGTCTCGTTACCAAAATGAAGAAACAATAATTATTAGCATTAGTTATGATTATGATTAGATGGGGTACACAAAATCATAGTTATGCTTGAATATTTTTATATTTCAACTAAACTAAAAGAAGTTCCATTCAGTGGTAATGGAAACTTTTCACAAAAAGTTTGTGCGCAGAGCGCTTTACATCCGTAAGTGGAAAAAGCTTTATCCAATTTCGAGTTAGAAAGAGCAATTTCATTCAACGTTCGGGATAAACTAATTACAGAGCTGATTGAAAAATTCTGCTCGACGCGCTACTAGAAGACAAGTCGACGCCGAATATTTTTTAATAATTTTTGTCCCGTTAATATTTCAAGAGAATGCTTGCTCATTTCGAAAGAAAGCTTGCTTCTTATAATGTTGAAAACTATGCATACAAATTTCGGCATTTAATTTTAAAGCAATCATATTGTCTTCATGAAATTAGAGACGATTGAATCAATTCCGTATCTTATTTATTTCTATAAACTTGTATCTTAGCCACAAAAGTATAGTATTTCATAAGTAATCGTAATTTTAATCGATGTTTACTGCAAAACCAATTTAACTATCACTCAGTAAAAATTCTTATGGTCTTACATATGTATTTTCCCCCATATATAACTAAGTTTATTTTTGGCTGGCTGATTTAAACTAAAGTTAGCACAGGATGTAGTTAGTTTATTTATCCTTATTGATCTTCACTAAAAAGAACAATATAATATAATGATATAAGTCGATACATATGTCTATAAAATTAAGGGAACGACTATAGATATGTTGGATCCGATTGGTTGTGGATTCCTCTTATCTCTATTCATTGGGTAAGACAGGGATATTGATAAATCCTTCGTCGCATCCAATAGATAGACAAACGGATATTACGGAGTTTCTGTTGATTTATATGAACGTGGTAGATATCATATATACCTGAGTAATATTAAAATGTTGTCTTTAGGAAATTCATAATTGTACCATAATCCTAACCTAATAATAACTAATTATATTGAACATATGGCAGATAATAGGAAATATACGTATAGAAATACAATGATTAAAAATAACACTCATTTTCTAGTAGAAAACAAATGTTTTATATCCTTTTTGACCAAAAAATTAATTTTCCAAATGCCTAATTTATTTTTATAATAATTTTACATAGATCTAAACAAGAAATGTTTCAATTTTAAAATTTATTTCCTTGTTAGATCGTATTCGTTTCGTAAAATGTATTTCTTTGTTAGTTGTTTAATGATATTTACTTTTAGTTAAGAAAGGATTAAAAGAAGTTATATCAATCTCTTCTAGATATATTTATTTAAATAATGGAAAGAAAATAACTCAAAATCCATTATGTTGCTTTTATACATGAATTATATGACTTGCTTTATCACATAAGGGTAATTGTTTCATTTATCCTTATCTTTTATCGTAGTACGTAAATATTATTCAGGAATTAGTAATAAACAAAATTGCATTTCGTATAACAAATAGATCCAATTATAATTTTAAAATCACTTGAATTTTCGTATGTGAAAATTATAAAAAAATGGGCTGTAATTTTAGAAGCATCAGTGTGAATGGTATATTTTGACTTTAGCTTGTTTATACATCTGAATATATTCTACATATTTATATATGTTTATATATCTGAATATATTCTACAGTCGTATCAAATAGAGAGATGCAAAATGAAACAAGTGGGGAGAAAGAGGACTTATTAGTTCCAATTTATCTAATGTAAATATGTCGATAAAAGCCCTGGGCAAGAGTAATATTTTATTTTTGGAATCAATTCATTGTGGGTAGATGGATTATTTTGACGTCATTCGTGACTAGTTTTAAAAAGTTTTATTTTATTTGAATATAAATATGTTGATTTACACATTGAAATTAGTCAAATCTTTGGTCTTAACTGGGAAAAAAGATTTACCCACTAAAATTTTAACATTTTTTTAAGAGATGAGAGATGCGTTCCTAAAAATTTGGTGTTCTAAAATGGTTATTCACTACATATTAATTATGAATAAAAAACTAAAAATTTTAATGAACAGTAAATGAAGATATAAGCCAAGAGTTACATTAGTTAAGAGCATAAATGCATAGTAACAATATTCAAGCGTAACCTATGAATCCGAATTAGAAATTTAATTTACAGCCGATAACAGAGTAATGGTATGAATAGTAATAAATCATATTTCGATGTTTATTCCACGCGGGTATGTAATAGTTAAGAAACAAACATTGCGACTGATATATAAGACAGGACGTTTATAATGGGCATGCAAACGTGAAAATTAAACATCAGAATAATAGAAAAAAATATTATAGAATAACAAACTATAATTTGAAAGATTTCATTTAAAAAAAAACAAAGTTTCTTCGCCGCAAATCCCAAAAGAGAAAGAATACATACTATCTGGTGCCTACTGTACAAGATAAGTTTAACGTAGAGGTAGCAATTTGATTAATTTGAGCTATTTTGTTAGACCAACTGTGGGATACTTTATTGAAATTAGCGGTTTAAAGTAGAAAGAGGAATTTTTTTTATTTTTCAGGAAGCAATCTCCCTTTTTTGCTAAGTTTTACCAAAAATTTATTAAATTTTGAATTTACACAATTTGTATCATTGAAATAAACATAGTGTTTCAAACTTCTAGAGAGGAGTGTATATATAAATTTTGTAATCCATAAAATTTTAAAAAATTTAAACAAACAGTACAATTTTGAAAACTGAATTTTTTTTTGTCAAGTAAACCTAGAGCTGGTTTTATTTCTTAGTGCTATTAACTATATATTGGGCAGCTCAGAGCGAAGGTCAGGTATAAAACCTCACTTTCATAACTGAAATATCACGAAGCATTCTTAAGTAAATAAGCAACGCCACAACCGTCTCCGGTATTTGCATTAGTTTTCGCATTAAATCGGTATCTAACACTTGTCGTCAAAGTGTACGCAGAGCTAAAACTCCATCCTTGAAAAAATGTTTGGGTATTTGACAAAAAACCGGTGAAATTTGACTTTGAAATGACTTTCGTTTCTAAATTTTTACGTCACGCAAATTATTAGACAGAGAGAGAAACGATTGATAATTAGATAGCAAAAAACCTAAAGAGTACAGCGGGTGAAGTAGCCATCCAAAAGGAAAGTAGTTTTTGACGCATAACTTTTGCTACATAGGGTAGAGTATTCCCATGTAAAAATTAAACTTTGCTTCGATTTAAAGGAAGTTAAGCGCTGACTTTTCTCAATTGTTCAAAATAAATCTTAGCTCTAATTGTACTATTAGCTTAAACGAGTTCCCGATGGATACACTTAAAAGTATCTAATGTCCAATATTATGTTTTGGTATAGGTACATCTTTTTTCCAGCACCTAACTGCTGGATTTTGCGATAAAAATTAACATAAGCCACCTACTTTTCATCTCTTATAACCAGATACTTTAGACTCTCGTCGCTACTATGGGAATTCAGTAGCTCCAAGCACACATTAGCTCTCCTCTGAAGTTGAAAGGGTGGTAGCGTATGTGGTATCCAAACGGAATATTTCTTGAATATTTTTCGAAGCATGAAGACGTTTTTTCATTGCAGCATAAGAGAATGAATATTGCTTTGCCTAATAATGCATTTTAATTAGTAATTTTTTTCAACAAGGCTTTCAAATTTTTCTAAACCAAACACCTTTTTCCAAACAAATGTAGGAGATTGCTTTACCAGTTTTTAGCTGTGTCGTAAGAGGACATACTTTTGCTCATCGTTGTGTATATATTGCGTGATGCTTTTCTGGTTTTTCGCCCTAAACCATATTCAGGAAGAAAAGATCCTCTAGGTTCAATTTCAAATACTTCCGTTTTTATTTTATTCCCTGCAAGGAATATTCTAGAAACTTCTATAACATTCCAGATATCGGTTGAAAAAAGTGTCGAGTTTATAGGTTGCCAACCTAATATATTCAAGCCAAAAAGGGTTATTATATGAAAGAAATAAATGTTTGTGCATATTGAATAAAAAAAATATTATTTTTTTCTAATTGCAATATGTGGCTGAAATACAAAATGAGTTAAACATACCTAACAAGATAATAAAAATGTCGAGTCTCACGAAGTTAGAATGAAAAACTATGAAGTAGTCAAAACGTATTATAGAAAGTCACACTTCATAGAGTTTTAAGCTATCTTACGTATTAAAAGTCACAATTTTATGATATCCTTTCACTTAAGTCAATATTAATTCATGTTGATGGAGTAAATATCTATGTAATTTATACTGAAGATAATTTTATCATTCAAAGTAAAACAATAATATATTTTAACGCTTAAATAATTTATCAAATTGATAGAAAATAACATTTTGAATTAAATTGATTAAATGCGTGTTTAAATTTATGTATAACCAATATTTTTATTTTTATGCAGGAACTTTATTAAACAGTGAGAACGTTGAAAAGTTTAGGTCAAAAAAATTAAGAAAATTTTTAAAAGATTATTTCGAATTTTCAAAAAGAGAATTTTTGAAAAGATTCGGAAAGATTAGGCAATAGATAGTTAGATTATAATAGAATCAGAAATTTCAGCTATACAAAATAACTTGAATGGAACTTATCCGAAAACAGTTCTTGGCAAAAATACTGAAATTTTGTCATTTCGCTTTTTCTATAATAAAGAAACTATTCAGAAATTTATGTCAAAAGTGTGCTATAAGTGCTTTCGAATATTTCGCCCATCTCATTTTCGGAGTTCTATAAGAAAAATGTATATATACGTCATACTTATTCCTTTATCCGTCCAACTGTCCATTTTTCACAGACCCACTGCCTCAAAACTTTTATAGCTATAAAAGAATGTGTGCGAATTTACTTCGGCTAAAAATTCCTTGAGGGAAAAATGTAATTAATATGTAGGTTCATAATTAATATGTAGGTGAGACAAAATTTTTTTGGTCTATTCCGTCATATGATGTGTCATTGAGTCTTTAAAAATTAAATTCACTTTATTTATTGAATATATAATTTTGTAGAAGTTCATTATTCACAATTAAATGAAACTACGTGATGTGGTAATATTTCTACTTTCTTTAAGTTCTTTACCACGACCTAGGTTTCGTTGTATTACAAAATCTTCAGGTGGGATATTAGCAAAGAAGGATTCTTTCATCTCATTTATAAGTGATGGCGTATTTTCCGCGTTTTCAATAGCACTGAGACAGTCAGTGATATTACTCGGGGCATAATCCGAATCCGAATGAGAGAGCCATCGATAATGCAGTGCGAACAAGTGATGTAATGTTATATATTGACTATTACATATTGACCGCCCTAACCTATATATATATATATATATATATATATATATATATATATACACACACATATACATATATATATATATATATATATATATATATATATATATATATAGTAGGGCGGGGCTAAAATCCGGCGGGAAAGAAGTCCCAACAGAAATATCTCAGTATTGAACAACGCTAGAAACAAATGAATCACACGATTGAGCGCGGGGGGAGGGGCAAGCGCGTTGCCGCAAGTCGTCAGTTCGCTCGGTATGCACATACGAGTAACAGGGCTATCGAAATTTTTTCGCGCCTAAAAGTAAAAAGAACTGTGCTTTAAATTTATTTTAAAACATCGCTTCACATAAGAAAAAAAGAATACAGTAAATATGTATTACATTGTTATTGTATTCATAATAAATGCATGCTAATAAATTTTATCTATTGTTAACCGTTTTTAATTGTATAAAATTTCAAATAACTCGACGTACGGGGCAAGAAGTACATTAAAGGGACTTCTTACCCCGTAAGAGTCGTCCTTTACGTTTTGTCGCACTTACATATAGATTTGTTACTTATTTAGTATTTCATTTTTCTTTTTAAGAATGTGAAACTACGAAAGGAAGACTAGTAGAGGTACCACACCACTTCATATTATGAAATTAGCTGCAGATGAGGTGAACAGAGGAGAGAAAAAATTATGTCGAGCAGTAAAAGCCTATAATATTTGCAGAAATGCTCTAAAAAGATTTATAACTCGTTATAAGAAAGACCCTGACAATGTGCGCTTTGGATATCTTCGAACACGTCAAGTTTTTACTCAGGAACAGGACAACAGTTTATGCAAATACGTACTCATGCTTGCGCAAATGTTCCGTGGAGTAAAACCAAAAGAAGTGCGTCGCTTGGCATATGACTGTACGATTAAGTACACAATTGCTGTACCCGATTCCTGGAAAGAAACTAAAATGGCTAGGAAAGATTGCATGACGGCCTTTTTAAAAAGGAACTCCTCATTATCCAGCCGAAAACCTGAAGCCACGAGTCTCAGCAGAGCAACTTCATTCAACCGTGTCAACGTGCAAAACTATTTTGATAAATTGACTGAAGTGATGGACAGATTTAAATTCCCAGCTTCATCAATCTGGAATGTAGATGAAACTGGGGTATCAACAGTGTTGAGACCAACAAAGATAGTTGCTGCAAAAGGCAGACGAAACGTTGGCTCTGTTACGTCTGGAGAAAGAGGCACCAATGTCACTATTGTAGTAGTAGTCTCGGCTACAGGTTCTCACATCCCCCCGATGTTCATTTTTCCACGGAAAAATTATCAGGACCACATTGTTCGTGATGGCCCACCAAATTGCATTGGAAACGCTAATCCAAGCAAATGGATCACAAATGACGAATTTTATTGCTTCGTACAGTATTTCATCCAACATGTAAGACCATCAAAAGACACTCCGATTCTTCTTCTACTGGACAATCACTCATCACTTGATTTGGCAAAGAAACGTGGCGTAGTTATGTTATCTTTTCCATCCAATTGCTCACACAAATTGCAACCTCTAGACGTTTCCCTATTTGGTCCGTTCAGAACTCATTTATCTAGAGCTCAAGATTCTTGGATGAGAAACAATCCGGAAAAAACCTTGTCAATATATAACATCCCATCACTTATTCGCACTGCATTACCGATGGCTCTCTCACCTGTTAATATTTTCAAGGAATTTCAGGCCTCAGGGATAACACCGTTCAATCGTGAAATATTCACAGATTCGGATTATACCCCGAGTAATGTCACTGACGGTCCTAGTGCTATTGATAACGCGGAAAATACGCCATCACTTATAAATGAGCTAGATGAAAATCAGCCATTACAAATAGATCAACCAAGAGCATTAACTCCTCAGCCTTCTACTTCTAAAGAGATATTTTCGCCTGAAGTTGTTCCTCCTGTGCCTAAAGCCGGACGGTGTTAAATTAAAATAAGGCTCTTGTTCTAATGTTAAAATCATTGTTAAAATAATCGTAGAATATTTTACTTTGCAACTAGTAATACTGTTTATTAACATTTTTATTTTTCAATATATACCTTATATAAGTTTATTTTAAAAGTAAATAAATGATTGTAATTTCGTTTTTGTTAAACCACCTGTGCACATCCAAAAGTTAAAAAATATTTCACTCTGAAATTAAAAAAAATCTTTTCCACCAAACACTATTTTCTAAAATAAGTCCCTTTAATCTTCTTCTTTTTCAGCACTACAGCTTGGTGCAGGCCAAGGCTTTTCCAATCTGCTCCCTCCAGGCAGTATGACTTGATGCAAGTTTTCCCAACCTATTGACTCCCAAAAATATTTAAGTCCTTCTCTACACTATCCTACCACCTTCTACGTGGTCTTCGTCTTCTGCTTGTACCTTCAAACTGTACGAAGGTCAGTCAGAAGTCAGTTTTTAACTGGTTTCAGATCTTTCCGTCGAAAAACATGTCCCAACAATTTGATTCTGTAGGACTTGATTACTCTCAAAATGTTTGCTTGCCCATATTTAGTACAAATTTCATTATTATATTAGCTTCTCCAGATATTATCTTCCGCTCCAAAACACGATCAAAGGATCTTTTTTCAAAGATAACTAGCCTATTCTCTTCTACTTTTTTTTGAGAGTTTTACATATATTTATTTTTGTATTAACAGAGATGATTTTTCATTTGAGTTGTATTTTTAGAAAAAGTCCCTCGAATACTCCCATGAAAACATCAACAATCGTCGTTCCTCTAAGAACATTCCTGCTTTTGTCAAGGTATTGAAACTACGGACGTATCGTCCGTAGGTTTAGTATCTTGACGAAAACCTCGGCGCAGCATTCAAATAGCCAAGTTTTCCCGAAAAATAGATCTAGCCATTCTGGATGAAGAAAATCAATGATAATATTGCAATTAGAAATTGATCCCCATGTTTCATATGATAGGAAATTTTATATTTCGTCAGAAGCTCCTTAAAACCAAAGCTCGGTAATTTCCATTTAACATATTTTATAAACATTTTCCATAAATATTTAAAGCTTTAACAAGTCGCTTAACCTATCTTCATTTTATACGGAGCGTAATCAACATGATTAGGTAAATATAAAATAACAACGTATTGATAATATTCATCAAAGTTTCTCTCTAAAACTGGTATGTCTTTTTGTTGTTTTACTCTACTGTACGATAAATAAATAAAAAATGTTTAATTTTAAATCTATACATGTCAATAATTTTTTAACGTCGTACCTAATTTTTAACTGTCCGTTGAGTCTGTAAGTCAACTGCGGATATTAGACAGCGAGTATCATTGTGAAATACCATACTGCATTCACAGAAAATAAAAGGAAACGAATTATTTCCTCGAATGGCAGTTTTTTTCACTAAAAAACAAATTTTCTTCTTTTAAACGAGAAGCTAGCAATCCAGAAGCAGTTTTAGATGAATCAAGATCTTTAATTAAAATATTTGGTTATTTTTCATGAAATGTGTCAGAAGTTTCAAGAAATATGAACAGCAACTGAAACATTTAACAATATGACATTCAAACCGTCGCTTTGTTGAATGTCAGATTGTTAAATTTTTCATTTGCTATCTTCGCTTGAGTTTTTCCTGGAAATTGATAGCAGCGTTTTTAATACATCACAATAATTTAAAATAGGTCAAGCCGCGAATTGAAAATTTGTGGAATATCCACAGAGATTTATTTTTCTGGTTAATACCAGGTATATTAAAATAACAGTTATCATGATAATATCATAATAACAGTTATTATGATTTAATGTGCTAGATCAATTGTTTTTGGTGTTTAAGAATAATTCTCTTGTTATTTGTCCATAAATGCAAAATTTTAATAATTTATTGTTTTGTATTTCTAACAAAAATTTGAGATTAAAAACAAACCATTTTTTATAAAATCTGATGTTATGATACGGTTTTCACTATAATTAAATTCTTCGCACATATAGAAAAAAATTTCCGGATTATTTATGGACTTTCTTTGCAATGGTATTAATTAAACACACGAAAAGTAATTAAACCATTATTGAAAAAAAGAATATAGAGTATGATTCATTCCGTGTTGGTTATGGTTTTTAATATAATAAATATATATTCATTTATATAATTGTTTTTTAATCTAAAATGCTCTAAACAAGATAGCATGAATTAAGCAAACAGTTAAGATTCAAAACAATAACATACAAAATTATACAATACTGCAAGAGTAAGTAAACGAACGGCTAAGATTCTTCATAATTTTAAAAACAAGCAATTAATGATCAAGTCTTTTGCAATGCGTAGATATTTTTAAACCGCACGTAAAACAAAATACGATTAGAAAATTAAACATAGAAAAGACATTTCTTCATATGCATATATTACGCGCTTGAGCCGATAATATTATTTCCCACCGATTATTATTTTTCTTACCTATTAAAATTCTAGGTGTCTATTCGTTGCAACTTAGAAAAGACATTGAGTTTATGAAATGTATTTTCCTAATATAAGAGGAAAAATCCGACTGAATGTAGTATTGAGAAAACTTTAATTTTCGCACCCAATATCCTTGTGCGCTTACGCAGCTATAAACATTTTGCTATACTACTCTCTAGGACTGAGTTCTCTGGAAATTGTCCAGTTCTACATGGTATTTCATTCTTTAACTCCAAATTGCTATCGGACTTAAGCGTTATTTGTTTGCAATAAATGACAGTAAATTTGTAGGGACGTGTCTTTGTAATCTTATACATCTGTAATATGATTTCGTATTCAGATATGATTGTATACTTTTTCAACTATATAAAATTGAATTAGTATTTAGATGGATGGTTTGAATCAAACTTCTAATATGATATAATATTTCTATTCATATTGGCTGCTCCTCATTGTCCAAAATTACATTGTGTGTGGAATTATAATGGTGAATAAAGTTAGTGAATTCAATATTTTTGTAAAGTTTTATTAAAATGTAGGTAATGGAAGATGAATCATCTGTAATTTAATATATTTGTATATACAATTAAATAAGAGACTAGTAATGGTCTCGTCGTGTATCCGACCTATCTCTTCCCGTTGAACTGTGTCAACACATTGAAGCAGATTAGATATAATGGTGAATATAGTTAGTGGATTCAATATTTTTATAAAGTTTTATTAAAATGTGGGTAATGGAATATGAATCATCTGTAATTTAATATATTTGTATATACAATTAAATAAGAGACTGGTAATGGTCTCGTCGTGGATCCGACCTATCTCTCCCCGTTGAACTGTGTCAAAACATTGAAGCAGATTAGATATAATGGTGAATAAAATTAGTGGATTCAATATTTTTATAAAGTTTTATTAAAATGTGGGTAATGGTATATAAATCATCTGTAATTTAATATAGTTGTATATACAATTAAATAAGAGACTAGTAATGGTCTCGTCGTGGATCCGACCTATCTCTCCCCGTTGAACTGTGTCAAAACATTGAAGCAGATTAGACATGTTCGTGAAACTGTGACAACGATTTCAAAAATCGTAGACAAATATTGATTTAATGGTAAAATTTGGCGTAAATAATCTAATACATCGCTGGATGTAAATCATTTTCCATTTCCGTTATAACGATTTTATGTTGGCAGTTGAATTAAGTGCTTTGCCTTAAATGCTTTATTAATCAATAAAATAATTTTGTGCTTTTATCCAACTTTACTTACACTTTTTATACCGATATACTTTTATATTTATATCAGCTATTGTTAATACTATTGCCAGCAATGTAATACTATTGCTTAATTACAATTACCTCAGGACCAAGGTGCGCTTAAAAGGTCTAAATATATACTCTTAATTTTACTTGTATTAGTACGCGATAACTATATCAATAATTGGAGGCGGGACAATTTTTACGCTGTAAACATATAGAAGAAATACTAAACCTGTAGTGAAAGTCCCTAACAAAGATTAAAACATAAAAATATTAATGTAATATAAATTAAGCTATGGTTAAATTAAAAAAATAACTAACCCAATTACAAAACAAGATACTTGAACAAAGAGGCACGTGTTTATTGTATTAAGAGAAATTATTTCTGCGTTCTCGTCGCAGATCTTAAACAAACGCTGATTTTTTGTGTTTCCATTATTATTTTAGCAAAGTATATTGTTGGCTAATAGCATTAATGGCTACGGTAAGAGATTTTGCTTTTCCCCAATTACTGTAAATATAATAATGCCTAAATTCTAGTGAACATTAGCGAACACAAAAACTATCATAACATCTGGCAAATATTTAATTTACGTATAACATGTAATAAAAGACATTCTCTTTAAATTTGTTGTTTATTTCAAAGATAATTTTCCATAAGTTTTATATGACAGAGGTAAATAGGAAACGTTTCCATTTTAAGACAGGTTTCGTGAAATTTTACTTTTTTATCAGCAGGGTAATCTTATTAATTTTTATTTTGAGTAAGATTAATAGGTTTGACAACAGTTAAATATTATAAAATCGAATAAGACATTTAATGAAAAAACATTTAAATTCATTGGGTGCATAACCCAGCGATCTGGGAAAATTCATAGTTCAAGTTTGCCAAATTATTTTTTCTTTAGGAAGGTGGCGAATTATTAAATGTGGAAAATTATTATTTAAATCATAATATTGTAAATATATATATATATATATATATATATATATATATATATATATATATACATATATATATATATATGTATATATATATATATATACAATATATATATATATATATATATATATATATATATATATATGTGTGTGTGTGTGTGTGTGTAATATAAAGTGAAAAAGGCAGCGAGATGTTAACGTTCAAAGAAAAGATATTGTACTACTACAAAAGAAAAACAAAAAAGATTAATAATTTGACAAATGAAATAAAATCAGAAGAAAGTTTGATTATGAATTAATCAGATATAACTTCATCTTTTCCTATCGTAATTTCATTCTGGAAAATCTAAATGACCTAATCAATATTCAATTTAAATTCCAAAATGACATTCGCAGCTTGCTCAGTTTAAAATGCGAATTACAGTTGAATTACTTTACTCATAATAAAAGGCGAATGAAAAGGAAACAATGTCCGGAATCCTACCCTGAATTCGAAATGTAAATGTTTTACCTCCATTATTGCGTGTCTATTTATTGTTGGAGTACTTTGAAATTCGATAAGCTTTGTATTCAGTTCGGAATTCAGTTCATTTTGTAGTTCAGTTTAGTTCGTAGCTCTGTTCGCATTAAGTTCGTTACCAATGCTCTGTTTTCAATTGTGTTCGATACACGTCGTGTGTTTTTTTGCTTTTAATGGTAATGTTTACTTCCATGGGTCCCAAGTTATCGTCATTAACAGTTTATTTCTATGAGTTGTAAAATAAGCCTTTCAATAAATTTATTACAATTCTTTCATAATTATTTTATAAATAATAATATGAATTTTGAATTTTTATTTTCATACGGTAGTATACACAAAAACTACTGAACACATTTCAATAATATTTTCAATGTCATACAGCTCAAAATGTGGGAGTAAGGTGGAATAAGCACTCAAAAAATTGAGATATGATGAAGAGAGATCAGTGTACTGACCACTACGACATTTTTTATTTTTGACTTCGTTCATTGCCGTCATGAAAAACCATATACTTAAATTTAGCAATTCACGGGAAAGATGCCTATTATTGTTACATTAAGATTTGTTCCTGAAGAATATTTTTATTCTTATATATTTTTCAAAATATTTTTATTGAAAATATATTTTTATAAGTTGAGATAACAAAAAAGTACGCCGGAAAGCTTTAACTGATGTATTGACTGATTTCATAATTTATTTTCAAGGAGGGAGGTGGTCATAAATAAATATATTCTGTTCTGTTGATGGAGCTGGAAAATGAAAACGGAAAGTGACAACTTCTTAATCGCGAGGAGTTTACTGACCGAGTTTGTATACCATTGACTTATCTTGACTCTTCAAAAAAAATTCTCTTTATAAAAAAATTATTCAAAAAATAATATGAACTTAAGACGATATTACTTAATATAATATATTTCGATGAAGTCAATTCTCTGGGTTTTTGCATACCTTGAGTATTTATTGAGCATTTTAATAAATGATGTCCACATAAGTTTTATTACAAGGGTTTTACACCAACTGGTTTTACAACTTACAACATTTTAGAAAATATTTGATTTAAAACTAGTTATATTGCGTTTAGGTCCTAATTCCTTTAAAAAAACAAGTAAATACGTTCAGCAATTCATAATAAAATTATAAATAGTAAGAAGTTTACCTAATACATATATAATATTAGGCAAACTTATTACATCACTGTAAAATTATAGAAAACTGTAATAAATTATCACAGATTATTACCACATCGTTTTGTAGAAGATTGCTATAGATTATCGTCGAAAATTATAATTACAAATGATTCACAAAATGTATATCAATATGATTTTAGTGTTGACATATAAAAGGTAAGAGATAAAAAATGTACCGTAGTAATAAATTACCATAACAGTTTTAAAAAATAAATTGACGATGGGAATATTTTAACAGATTTTTTCTAGAATTCTAAAGCATATGCAACAAATGAGTCTTTATATGAGGTGGTACCATGCTTAAAAGCACAGGTGAGTCAAAATGTAATTTTGTTCATATGGCTCTAAAACTGTTAAAATATAATATTTTTTTATTCCCGCTGATGCTTTTTTTAAGCCCTGATTTATCATTGTTTAATCTGTGAGTCGTCCAAACATTAGCTTGGGTCTAATGGGTTAAGCATTTTAATATATAAAACTCCTTTTTTTTAGCTAATCTACTTCCATTAACTATTGAATAACGAGTGCATACAGAATAAGAGGAACATTTTAGGAAAATCGTGTACTTATGATAATACAGGTATTTGATGAAACTTTTGTGGTTATATATCGTTTCCGACTGTAAATTAATTTGCAAAAATGCTGTTAATGTTGGAGAATTTTGGAATCGGTGCCAAGTCGAAAATTCTCCTTCTCTCCCACGTACATGCACACGTACACACATAGATTATCGTTGAATTTCTTGCAGTATTCCAGAAATCTCTAGCAACAGCAGTGTCTTACATTTATTTTTATGTTCATGCTATGGAACCGAGTTAGGGGTCCCAGTAAAATAAATCGTCCAAATCGGTCGACTGCAGCCGGAGATATGAGGTTATATACGAGTATACCAAAAAATAAAATAGAATAGCAGAAAACATGAATGAAATTCAGAATAAAATTATTTGCTATACGTCACTGAAGAGATTTTCTAGATAGACGGTTTATTAATTAATATTATTTGAATTATATTACAGTTTAAATAATTTTTTTAGGATAATACAAAATAAGGTATTACAAATATAATGTTCTTTAACTTTCTATTTTTTTTAATATATATCTACTCACATAATATAGGCCTGGTAATATATGGCGTCTACATAAAAAATTAAACATTAAGCTGCTCTTCATGAAAGCACTCTCAACATGCGATTTAGATTTTACAGTCCGTTAATGCATGAATATTCCTTCTATCTGTCCAACAATATAAATATATATTATATATATAACCTTTGTTAACATCGTACGATAATGCCTTTCTGCGTAGTACTTGACGTTATTAATTAACAAAAATGCTGACCGAACATAATTTTCTGTGCAAATCAAGAAAGCTAATCATGCGGTAATAAACGCATTACTACTTCAAGGCTTCCTTGACTTACATACACTCTCCACTTCACACAAGAACATATGAAAATTTTAAAGCACATCACACGTTTTTCAACTTTTTATATCATTCAGAAAGTCCCAAGTTACTAGACCGATGGGACTAATTCCCAAATTCCACGACCACAGTTAGCCTTAATTACAATTATCTTAAAATAATAATACTTTAAACGTTTTAAGGAGAAAATTTGAATGGCATCGGTGTAAAAAATAAAATTTTTGGAACATATCTTAACGACAGAATTTGAAAATTAACAGCATAAACTGATTAAATATGTAAAATTGTTGACATGTCCTTAATATTTTTATTTAATCCAGGAAATAATAAATATGATTGCTGCGATTAAACCTTTGTGTCAAATCACGTGTACAAAGTGCTTCAAAATAAATTGCGAAAATCTTACCGATTGCAGAGTTAGAAAGCATATTGTGTTGACCCTACTGCAACAACTACAAACTTTTGCAACTTAACATGACTGTGTTATTTTGACAAAACAACTTAACGCGACCGTGTTACTTGGACAAATTGGGACATTTTCAAAATATTTTTTTAATTTAAATTTTCTGTGAACTAGTAAGTTAATCATACAGGGATAAATGATTGAATAAAGAACTAATATTGAAGAAATAACTTTTGTTTTAAATAATGTCTGCTTTCTTCAATGATATAAGATTAAACTTGTTTTCAAGTAATTGTTTTTAATAAACTTAATACAACAAGATGTGATAATTGTATTTATAAATGTGTTTCGCGCACTACTATGAATGCGGTGTTATAATAGAGGAAATAGACGGTGGATTTGAAGATAGTGTAAGCGTTTTTCAACCTCATATATCGGACCAGTTACAGCTATTTTAAATAAATAAGTGATAACTTATATTCTTGTTAAATATTTGTACGATCAATAACTGGGTCCTATCACAAAGAAGATATAAAATAAAATAATAACTTATTGCAGTGATGACCTCATTAGACACTTAATCAATTTAAACGTACTTCAGTAAGATAGCTAAAATACAGTATTTAGAACTTATCAACAAATGATAATTTTTAACCTATCGTATTTTACTATTTGAAGAGAACCCACAGATATTTATTATCGCACATTCAATCTCTAAATTTTGTCTGTTTTCCTGTTTATGTGTTTTTTGTGCTAACATCACTTAAAAACTTTGGATTCAATTTAGGTGGTATTTTCAAAAAGACATAATATGCAACTTGATATAATATGGAGTGTGTATTTATTTCAATCGGTTCACTAAATTAATAAACATGAAAATTTAATATTTTTAAAAATCCACTTGTACTACATTAAAAAAACCCCGCTTACGCGACGCGCAAAAATTGTATATATATATATATATATATATATATATATATACATATTATACCTATGTAGGTCAATATATGGTACTACAAGTATTAAACAAAGCAGAATAAATTTATCTACTTAAATATACCTCTAGACATGTACCATTGACAAAATGAACTTGGCTAAAGTTGAACTGTACAGGAACATGTGAATAGGTGCTTAAATAAGTGACCCGAGTACGGCAGACGCATAAGATCAAACGTTATTGGTCGTCTTCCGTACCTAAAATTTTTAGATGTTGTTTATATTCGATATAGATTTACCTTTGTTCTTTAAAATTGTAAAAGTCTGATTCGGTTGTGAAAGTTCTTGCAATTTACTTACCTTGATAGAGTTAGCATTATTTTGTATAAATTTAATTCATAGGAATTTTTTTTTCTAGATATATGACAAAATTGCCGAATTACTTTGCCCGTATATGGTAAGTATTTACGAACAAAAAAAAGAAATAATTTAGGGAAACAATAAAAATAACGGAAAACAAACATTGTTTGGTTTTCTTTATTTCTATAGGTCTATTTAATTGAAAAACTTTGGGACTGATGTAAAATATAGACTAATGTTGCCTAATACGCTAGTGGTGCTTAAATAGTTATGGATGGTTTGTGATAATACAAGAAAAATATTAAGAGTGAAATAATACTACGATAATGTGAAACTTGTATTTTCACATATAATACATGTAGGTGTGTCACATGTTTTAGCTACCTTGTTGAGGAGATTTTGAAGTGTATGGGAACAGAAGAAAAATATTTATTTTCCTGCCGTAAAACACGGTAAGTTTAAAGATCAAAACACCCAATCACTATTAATATATATAAAGTAACAGATAAAGATTAAAATGATCGTCTACTCCGGTTGATGGCAGTTAGAATAAGTATGATTTCCTCATTCTTTGTTTTTCAATAAATCAATTTTGTGTTCTTATCCAACTGTGCTTAGGCTTATTTTAGTCTTTAATTACATGCATTTTGCTGTAGATTTAATGCTTATAATTCGTACTCATTGGGCATTAAGATACATTGAAGAGGTTTCTTAATACGTAGTTATTATTTTACCCCTATTTATGAAATAAACATCTGGTAAAATGTACAGCAACAAAATAAATATATACAAAAGGATTTTTTCCTGCAAATATATCGAAAGAAAACTACACCTATATCTTTAATTAATCCGTAATAAAGTTACGTAAAAACTTGGAAACAAATAATTTAAAATTAAATAAAAACCTTTAAAATAAAAACCTAAAGAAACTCAAATTTCAACCAAAAGGACGTGTTTGTCACACAAAAAGAAAAAATTCCTTTTGTTCCTGTCACGCAACTTAAACAAAAGGAGACCTTTTTCTGTTTTCATAATTGCTTTAGTAAATTATATTTTCTCAGAAATACCGTTAGCGGTTATAATAAAAGATATTAATACTCGATAATTTCCATGGATAATAAAGCTTCAATTAGAAATTAGTCTTTTCTCGAAAAAATTCTTTGCTAATAGCCCACCTGACGAAGTAATACAACGAAACCTAGGTCGTGGTAAAGAACTTAAAGAAAGTAGAAATAATACTACATCACGTAGTTTCATTTAATTGTGAATAATGAATTTCTACAAAATTAACGTCAAATATATTCATATAAATTATTTTTAAATAGGTCATACCTTACCTAATAGTCTAGTTTTAGGTTTGAGTTTAACAACGTGAAAATTCACTTTTTTGCTAGCAGATCAATTTTTCAATCATTTTATATACTCATTTTTCCCCAAATTAGTTTTCTTCAAAGTAATCTTAACAGATATAAGTTTTTTACACTAAGGAATGATCTTTGTCCTCTTTTACCCCTTTTTATTAATACCCGTTTCCAAATATTTTTATAACTTCCAACAAAATTTATTTCCGTTATAATAACAAATCTGTGTAATAAATTACATCCAAATTATTCCATCAACATCCATTTTCAAACGACGGTTATAAAAATGACTTTTTGTTTCATTAATCACCTTTTTCATCCTATACCCTTCTTTCCCAATTGATGGCATAGCTCCTCTTCTCTATTGTCGTCATCTCGACTAGAAACCTTCGTATCAAACTTGCCTTCAAATAAAATTTAAAAATAAATTATAATACTTCATTACGTAAGGGCATAAAACTTTTGTTAATCACTTTTTTAATTACGCAACCTATGTAAACTTTAATTAAATTTTTCAAGACTTAGTTTTTGTTACGAATTTCGGTTGAAAATAAATTTTCTTAATAAGCATTTAAAATAAAACTGTAAGCAATTAAAAATGAAAAAAAATATAGTACTTCCGAAATGCGGATGAAAAAACCCTTTGTTGCGTCATTACTACCCTTAAATGAAAGCATGTCCCTGCTCACGAGAAATAAAATAATTGTCTTTCTACAATTTCCACAAACAAACTTTACAAAGTAACTCAAAGCCGCGCCGGTTCGCACAAAGCTTATTCCACGTTTCACCAGCTGTTCTTTTTTCTTACCACCCCATCCGCACGAGACCCAGCTGCTGTTGCATAAAACTTGCTGTACGATTTACTATTATACAAATAAAAATGCGGAAATGCACTATAACAGCCAAATTTAGTTAAGTCACAACTAAAATATTTTAGTCTGCTAATAGAGTATCGCATAGTGAAATTAGTTAAATTCATATTAATATTATCAGTTTGCTTCTTCATAAGAACTGATTTTCCTAATTATTTATATTGTAAAACATACCCCTCCAAAAATAAAAGATATATAATATATTTCGTAACATTCGTAAGTAGTTAATTTTGCATCATTTTCCAGTTTTGCAATAAAGCTTCGTTTCAGCAAATGACGCTTTTAATTATTATTTGTATACATAATACATTTTATTACAAAAACTGGTGCAAATATCTAAGCCGTGATGATGTTTCCTTAAGTATATTGGCAAATAAAGGATAATAATTTACTGAAATAATTTCTACGTTTCATATATATTTAAATATTTCGTCTGAATACTGTGCTATTTTCAATAAAATTAACCCTAATTTAATTAAATAATTTTTATATTAAACTTTTCTAATAATTACTTAAAATCTAAGAAAATCAAAAATGTAAGTCCCACGACTTTCAAATCTTTATATTCTAGAGGACATGAAACATTAGTTAAATCTTTTAAAAAAACTAAATATTCCCATGAAATATGCAACTTTCACTTTATTCCAAGTTAGATGTTATTATATTCCTGATAATTCTATTGAATGTCATTTTACGGTTTCTTAGCTCGTGATTGACATAATTTTAAGTTCAATAACACGAAAATACCTTTCATTGCAATATTATTACCGCACTTTCTCTGTTTGCTAATATCTAGTCTTTCTAGAATGTTACTTACAGGGGCAGCAGAAGAGAAAGAGTAGAAGAGTTTTGCACCTATGAAAAGAACTTAACTTTTGAGAGTGTAATATTTACGATTAAAATTTGTAATTATTTTTATTCGAAATTAAGTAAAGTGACATACATTTATAATATTATTTTTAATTAATACCGGTTTATATTCGAATTTATATTTGCTAAGTAAGATAAATTTTAATAAGTAATATTAAACGACGAAATAATTTTACTAAGTCATATTAGTGATAAAAAAATTATGATAGAGCTGGCGAATATATTATGGAAGCATGTTATACATAAATTAATGTACTATTGACGCTGCTGAAGCCTGAAGTCGCTATTGAAGACTGAAGCTACGTAAAATGTCAAGTTTTCAATTCAATGTAAAGTTAAATTTTTTCTTGTAGTAAATTACAAGTTGTTGCGTGTCATATATAATACATGAAGGTAGATTGAAAAATGTAAGGAAATAATAGAACTTATATTTCACGAACAGCGTTTAAATGATATATATATATATATATATATATATATATATATATATATATACATACATATATCTGTATATATATGTATATATATATATATATATATATATATATATATATGTTTGTGTGTGTGTATAATATATACATATAATATAAACAATATTTTGTCTATTATTCTAGTAAATTAAAAAAAGTAAATAATATTTTCATATTTTATTCCATTTTCAATTACTATATTAAGCGTCATTTATTCTATCAAAGTAATATACAGTGAAACGTTGAAATCAATATAGGTCTCGAATTTACTGAACCCTACTTGTAAACGTGGGTGGTTATTGTGAAATATAAACACAAATAGAAGGTAGTGAATGTAGGTGTCAGCCAATTGAGACCCCTTTTACTGGCAGATGGTTAATGTGGGCTACATTTAGAATCGATAGCTGGTCGTACACTCGATTTATTCTCGTTCCAGTTAGATGACTAAGTAAAATAACGTGTAGTTTTCCTTTCAGTTCGTATATATTAAGATTTATCACATTTCGTCAAATATACTTATATTTGGCGTGCTTAAAGTGGGTACTCAAGCACAGATTACATAGATTTTTTTTCTAAATTCAGTACCGTACTATTAATATACGTATTATTTCAAAGATAAAGCGACGCTTTAAAAGCGACGTGAGTTTAACTGATTGATTCTAAAATTATGCTTTACGAATCTTACAAAATTAGACATCTATAAACAAGTTCATAGCATTTTTATTAAACAAATTATAAATAGTATTAATATTTTCCACCTTGTAATTATTTTAAATTATATAATAGATGTAAATATATTTTGAATTCACAGTTAAATGAAACTACGTGTTGTAGTATTATTTCTATTTAATTTAAATTCTTTACCGCGGCCAAGGTTTTGATGTATTACCACATATTCTGGTGGGCTATTAGCAAAGGTCGTGGTAAAGAACTTAAATTTAGTACAAATAATATCACATAGTTTCATTTAATTATGAATAAGGAATTTCTACAAAATTAACGCCAAATATATTCACAACAACACGTATCTCTCACGCCTCAGCATAAACCCCAGGAGTGCAACTTCACATTGTTTGATGGATTTTAAAAGTTTGCTTTTCTGGTCAATCCGTTATAGAACATCCTCATTATTGGTATCCAGAGTTCAAGGTAATCTATACCTTCTGAGTCCAAGATAATATATATCATGCGTTTGTAGAACCACATTTCAAATATTTTTATACTTTCTTGAGATCTACCTTAATAGTCTAAACCTCTCACACGCATATAAATATGAACGTTTGGGTTAATATACTACTAATATTCCTAATTTTTTTCCACATTTTTGTGGGGTCATATTTTTGCGGTCGTTACGGAGGTAGAATTTTTATTTGTTTGGTTTTTATTGGTTTGCTTCAATCACTTACTATTTTTATGTGTTTATTGATAACATTTTGAATAATTTCAATATATCATTTTTAATTTTAAAAATTTAATAGCCATAAAGGTAAAATTGCAACTGGTTTAATAAGTGTTGATAAATTGGTATTGATTTATATAAATTTAAGTAAATACGTGAGTAAACAGTATTTTTTCGCCTAGACAAAAAAATGATTACTCTTTTGGAGGAGCGGCAAACATTTTAACATTTTTATTCAAATCTCGAGAATAAATGGATTTTGTCTGCCGTAAATAAAAGTCAGTAAAATTTATAGTTTGCTTACTCAGTTTCCTGTATTTGAAGGCATCGACTAACCGTAGAATTTTGTGTATATAACTGTTTTATACACATATGTAAATAAATTTATTTCTTTTCTACTTTTATAAAGTTTAAGACTAATCATTATTTTGTTTTAAAGTATATACTAACAAGGTAATCCCTTATAAAGATGACGAGATTCCGAAATGAAAATTTAACTGCTTAATGGATGGTAGAAAATCAAT
Organism: Druceiella hillmani; assembly: GCA_039881145.1. NCBI lineage: Eukaryota > Metazoa > Arthropoda > Insecta > Lepidoptera > Hepialidae > Druceiella > Druceiella hillmani. The sequence goes on from JAYKKI010000117.1 coordinate 3,995,709, forward strand.
TGTGATTTAAGATAATTTCTACCCTTTGTTGTTACTTTGCCAAAAAAATACGCCATGGACCAGGACAGGGTCTGATGGTGAGTTTTGGAAATGAACAACGGAAATCTTTAACAGATAGTCATGAATCAAGCGTGATCCAAGATATTTGTTAACGTCAGTAGTTTTATTTTTTCAAAATAACTACGCCACCAACCAGGTCAAGATCTAAGGAGAGTTCTAGAGGTAAACAATATAACTCCTTAACGGACGGGAGTAAGTAAATCAAGCGTGATTAAAAGATATTTGAAATGAATAGTTATTACTTTGAAAAATAACTACACCACCGACTAGGTCAGGATCTGATGATGAGTTCTGAAGATGAACAATGTGACTCCTTAATATATGATCGTAAATCAACCTTTATCCAAGGTTTTGGCTACCGGTAGTACTTGCTTTACGTAGCAACTACGCTATCTACCAGGTCAGGATCTGAAGATGATGTTTGGAGATGAACATTGTAATTCCTTAACAGACGGGAGTAAATTAACCGTGATTTAAGATTTTCTCTGTTGGTAGTTGTCACTTGGCAAAATAATTACACCATGGATCACATAATACTTGCAACAACTTTTAAAGAAATTTTATTTCTCTTAAAGGTTACAAACACTGATTTATTTTTTTTATATTGATAAAAATTGCGAATAAACCTATTGAATCAGTGACACTAATGGTAATTTTTTTCTATATAAATCTATTATTATACAAGTCTATGTTAATTTAAAATTTAAATAAGACGTTTACCCACAATTTTTAAAGAGAATAAAAGGCTTAATATGCACTACGAAAATTATATAAAGTTTAAATTCTTCTTGTTGAACAGAGAATTTATGATTTCTATTCATCGATTTACTTTGCTGTTACTGGTTTCGAATGGAAGACCTTCACCGTCATAGCAATTTATTAAAAGTTTAGTATTGAAGAAATCCTACTAAAAGGGTTCCGTCTACATTTACATACACATAAACTTTCAAAGGTATATAATATTTCGACAAAACAATTTTTGATTATAATATATTGTTCAGATATTTTTTGCTAATACTTTGAACAACATCTATCTATCTGGCATAAAATTGGAAAAAAAACTTTGACAGTTTTTCAAGTTTTCCAAGGAAAATTGTGAAAGATTTGGGATACCCGTATTCCAAATCTTTCACATTACAATACTGACGAGTGAATTCGATTACGGCACGTCAAGATGGGCGTCATATTGAGCATGTCTATATTAAGTTCATGTATAGTGTGTTTGCCAATCGAGTGATGTTGATGTATGACTGACCAATATCAATAAATTTAATGGGAAAATATACTAAAATTTGTTGAAATTGACGCGAGTTCCTAACTTAAAATTTGAAGTAAACGTAGTCTTTTATCTTTCCGCGTGAACAAGATTAAACAAGACGGTTACAGTTTCAAGAGATTTTTGTTAATACACTGGTTTTTTTGATAATTTGTATTTTAAAATTTTTGAAAATAGAAGCGCATGGTGGCGGACATTTTCAACAATATCTCTTTAATATTAATAGGTTCTAAACGATAATTTTTGGAATCAATAGTCAAAATACTGTCTTTGGTTAATGCCCCACAGTACGTAACACTTACAAAAAAAATTCGATGAATTTATTAGGCTAACCATAATTTTAATTATATAAATAAAGGTTTAATAAAGGTTACTTTGCTATTGCGCCACAAACTTGTATATCAAACGAGAAAAACAACGTGTACCTTTCCAATTATTTTTCTATGACAGAAAATTAAAAATTCAATTTTATACTTATTACTTACCTTTATAAATTATTCCTTAATTTGAAACGGTTCGATTCTTAAAAACAAATGGCTGTGACAAACGGCCAGATCGATAGATTCGTGACTAATTTTTAAACAGGAACCATTAAGGCACTGAACTATTAAACTATACAATTTGATCAATCAACACATAATTTTTTAAATCTTTATTTATTTGTATACTTTTTCCTATCTTCATACCGCCATAGTTTAATATTGCTTAGTATAGAGATAATAAAATGAACAATGGTTTTTATTTTTTTTTCTTACAAGCTTTTTAACGCTTAATACCATTGAAATTAAATACATGTTCTATTTTTCTCCAAAAGTCGTTGAATATTAACTTGATTGACTTAATTTTTATTCACGACTAAATGACACTGCGTTATATAGTATTGTATTAAAATTATTAACCACGACCTAAGTTTCGTTGTATGACATCTTTACATGGGTAGTATGAAGAAAAATCTTCAAATTTAGTAGTTTCATTTGAATGTGAGTAAAAATTAAGTGACAAGGGATTTCTACATAATTAACGCCAAATTTATTCAATAACTTAATTTTTACGAACTACTGATCGCTCAGTGGTTGAATTTCAACCATAATTCATTAAATTTTAATGTTTCAAGGCAATTAAGGTCCTTCTGAGAAAAAGTCTACCTTTAGAATCATTGCATAATTTTTTTTATTTTACTCTATTACGTCAGCTGAGAGCGTATTCAAATACGTCATTAACGTGCCTTGTTTGTCTTATTTAATTGCAATATTTATTATATTAAAAATTTAAGGTTAGTCACGCAAATATTTATTACACATCAAATAATATAATCGCTTTTTTTCCTTTATATACACTCCACACATCTATTGAAAAAGGAATATTTGAAATCACAAAAAAAAAATCAAAGCAGGAAAATCATTCAGTCAATGTGATATTTTCAAATTATTTGGCGATAATCTATACTCTGTGAAACAAATTGAGCACAGAATATTTTGTGTTTGAATTTGAAAGTATGAACGTAACGAATGAATATTGTAATGTGCCTATTTGTAATATATATTTTTTTGTATTTGTGATACATCTTATTTATAAATGTAAGACTTCTCCATATAATCTTTAACTATGCCAATTCTCACCATTTCCTGGGCACACAAAAGGATACAAAGTTTTCTTTTCACGTATTATTGTATAGCATATTGCAGTCTCAATGTATTTAAATTGTTCAACCAAATTCTTACTAAAAGATCAATTACATTTTTACAGCTTACGATAGACAAATGAAATTTCATTCCGCAAATATTTCTATTTCAATAAAAAAGTTAGCTAGTCAACGTAGATGTTATAAGTTCATCATTTAAATTCTAGGCCACATATTACTTACTTCGGTAGTACCGTTACCAACTATTTTCTTAACATCATGTCATAGATTTTTTAGATACACATAAAAAGCGTTTAGCTACTTATAACAATTGGCCACAGCAGGCAAAATACGAAAGAGGCACGCACCTAAATAGCGTTTACGTAAACAATAATTTAAAATTGGACTTGCTTATCGCGCTGCAAGTCAAATCCCACATATAAATATTGTCCCAACGCTGAGTAAGCTTACCTTTTTGACCTTTGCGGTGTCTTCATTCGCCTTTTTCCTTGTAAAATGGCACCATGATATTATGGATACAATAGTTTTGAGAATGCGCTTCGTGGCACATTGCAGGTTAATAAAATGTCAGTAATAAGATCGCAAAAGCAGGTCCTTCTGTGAGTTACTTACTTTTATTATAAATAGTACATAAATAATTATATGAAAGTTTGGGCTGGTGATATCAATGAAATACTAGAGTATTGAATATATTTGGCGTTAATTTTGTAGAAATTCATTATTCACAATTAAATGAAACTACGTGATGTAGTATTATTTCTACTTTCTTTAATTTCATTACCACAACCTAGGTTTCGTTGTATTACAACATCTTCGGGTGGGATATTAGCAAAGATCTTTGCTAATATCATAGAAATTTTTTTTTAAATTCAATGCAAATTTTCGTTTGGAGAAACTAGTTGAAGACGGTAAATGATATCGTCTTTATAATTTTAAGTAGTATATCTTCAAATATATATATATATATATATATATATATATATATATATATATATATATATATATATAAAATATGTACTGTCCTATTTCATCCACTGAGCCCAAAACTTAAAAAATAAACAGGATTTTCCGAAAAGTATTTAAAAATTAAAAAAAAATTTAAATATGATTATAGATGTAATAATTCTTGAGATATTAATGAAAAGATATAAGTCCCCCAACTGAATTACACTAGGGACTACTTAATTAATATCGCGTTAGAAAAACATATTAGTGGTGATTTATCATAAATTCAAACGAAGTACGAAACTCTCAAAGCCAGACTTGCACTTAGCTGGTGTTTTATATACTTCAGTTGCGATATAAATCTTTATTGTCTTATCCGATATCAAAGAAAATTTGTAAATGTTTTAAATTGGACTTACGTTATATACACTAAGTATGTGACTTTCATGCAAATCTCTCTTGTGTATTGTAAATCTGTTGGTCGAACTATTATAAACAAAACATTTTTCATCTCTTACGTAAAATTTGTTTAGTATATATTTACAACTACCAAAAATTCTAGGTACTTTCAGCTCGGTATAAGCAATGCAACCCCGTCTATTCTATATCAAAACATCGAAGCGATTATTTTACCTTCCTATAAAAACTTGTAATGTACTTTATATAAACGGTTTAATACACACCATAATTATTATACCTTGCATTTCGATAACCTGATTGACTTCTCCGCGTTTTATATTTGGTTTAGATTTGAGAACATTGTGTTTTATTAAGGCAATTATAATTAGTTAATAAAACAAATATCAAAACTCCTAAATCACCGCGGTTGCTACTGCTGGCAAACAAAATTAAATTAATTAAAGAAGTTTGAAATAAAGCATCATTTTGGGAGTGTACCGAGCGAACGCTCTACGAACGAGCTGTGAGGGTGTAAGTAGGGCAACCCGTGTGAAGTCGTTGTCGACCACTGTAGGACGGGGTCCTACAGTGGATGGCTGACGCCTTGACGGATGCGATCGAAATTTGTCGGTTCTTCTTATCACAACGAAGTAACTAGTCATTTCTTTTCTTTTCGCAATATTACTTTCTTCTACATATTGCTTCCACACCGAACGAACCAATATTATAAACTAGTTAAATTAAAAAAATATCAAACGTAAGTCAAACTTCTGTTCCAAAATTCGGTTTAAATATTGAGTTGGTTAAAATGCTTTGATCACCGCCGTTACGTTATCTTTAAGTTCAAAATATAATTAATCGAGTGTACTTTGAATAAAAAAACTATAGCAAAACATTTTGTTATGTCCTTCTGTACATGAAATTTATATTATTTTTGTGTGTAATTCACATCATTATATTGTTTAATTTTGCGATAAACCTTAAGTTAATTTCCAGTAACGCTTTTCTAATGTTAACTCTAGCAGTTTATGAGATGGGTGCGGAGATATTTTTTGGAGCTATTGCCAACCACACGTATATAAATTCTAAACAAAGGACACGCCCTCTATTTAATTAACTTTTTGATACCCCACGTAAAATATTTATTTCTAAATTTTATTTCTATAATTATATTTGCTATTACTAAAAACACGTTTTTGAGTTTTTACTTCTGAAAATAAGCAGATTAATAAGCAGTGCCTGATTTGAAGTCTATGTCAAACGGTTTTCAGAATATATAATATTTCTGTCGTTATATTAAAGAAGGCTGAAAAAAGAAGTTTTGTAATCCTTGTCTCTTTTCATTATTACTCTTTTCATTATTAAATCGAAAATTCGTTATTTTATTTGGTCTCACAAAAGTTTTCATATTAATATTCAAAGTGTTAACTAATGAAATACGTGCCGGTCAATATGTATTATGATCATATCAAATGTATGTATCAAAGGAAACCTAAAAAAAACAGTGACTAACGGTTAGACAAACAGATACCAGAGAAATATTGTAAGGATTCTCTTTTTTGTTCCTTCTATGGTACATAAATCCAAAAACGATTTCAGATAAGGTGAGACTGACAATTTTTTGATTAATTTTTTTGTTGTTTTTAAAATCTTAAGCAAGATAATGATATTCCAGAAATAGTGTGGAGTTTCGATTGAAAAAAAAAGTCTTCAATAACAGGTTTACTTGTTTCTGAACTATTATTTTTAGACGAGTTTATTAAATAGACGTGCAAAATACATGTTATACTCCCACATTTCTCTGGATTGCTCACTGAGTAAAAATTCAAGCTTTCCACATAGCATTAATCTTTATTTCATCAACGAAACTAAATCAAATTTAAACTATATCCAATTTGAATTGTCCGTATTTAATTATCACCGAAATCGATCGGTAATATAAAGAAAATGAGACAACAAAGTGTTACATAAATATTTCGATTTAAATTTTTTTTCACACTAAGCTATACAATGTAATGGCTCAAAGTTTCAATGCTATACAACTACTTATCAAAGATTTTTAAAACAATCGCAATATTAATGCCAATTTTAAAACTATATGCTTTTTTGGGAGAAACAAATATAACGGAAATTTGAATTGGTCAGTACCTGAACAAATATCTTATTATCTTTTTAAAGAATTATCTTTTTATCTTTACAACAGTTAATAGTGAAATTAGACGTTGAAATCGAAATTAAATTTATTGGAATACATTCGATCAGGTAAATGGAAAAGTTTATTTTATGACTAGATAGAGTGATATCAATTAGAAAGCTTTTTAAGTTTTGTTACATTATATTATAGGCTGTAATAACTTTCAACATATTTCAAAATATTCATCACACCTTCAGTCACGTACTATTAGTGTTTCCCATGTAAATAATTTTTTTCATGTCATCACAGTTAATATTAATGCGTCTCCAAAAATACATACGATTTTGAGTACAAGATAAACTTCTTTGAACTTTTATGAACACATATCATTTACCTGATCAAATCATTAAGGTTATATCCAATAATAAAATTTACCAAAATGATAGACATTTTGAGTACCTATAATATGCTAGCAGATAGTGAGGGGTTATTCCACTAGATTAAAGGCCCTGGATGCCAGGGTCAACCAAGATTAATATTTTTTCTCTATAATTGACCTGGTGAAAAAATAGCTATTACTCCATACTAAGTTAAACCTGATCTAAAGCTCATTCGTATGCCGTGAGATTCTAGTGTGGCTGTCATATCCTGTATGAATCTTAGTAATTTGAACGTGTTCTCGTATTAAGATTAATTTATTCCATTGTTCTCATACTAATATGGATTTTTGATAGATTCTCTCATACTCAACGTTGATGTATTTAATCGACGATGTATTTTTTCGACGTTAATGTATTTCAATTTAAATAGCTCTAATTTGTAACTTCTTGTATAACTTTTGTGTGGGTTTCCATTTTTATTATATTTTACAGATATTTGTAGATTTTTTTCAATGTTAGCGCCAATGCTATATTGAAATTAATTATGGTTTTTGCACCGTGTAGCTGTAGTACTAGTGACGTATAGTACATTTTTTTATTTATGTTTTAAATCGTTGGTATTATATCTTTAGTGATAAGAAGTCATTATGAATTAGACCAATATAATTGGATAAATTTGCAAGAATATTACAGTTTTTGCAAGTACAAAAATCTTGGAAATATTATAGACGGTCTTAAATGGAAAACATAGTTATTAAAACATATACCTGATTATTATTTATTATAGACCGTCAAAAGGACGTTTTCATTATTAGGGACGTATTTGTAAAATCTAGTCGTAAAATCATTAATACACACGTAGCGATGCCGCTTGTGGTGTGCAATATATTTATAGCCTATTCGCATTATCCTGCTAGCTTATATTATAATTAAAATGAAAATATATTTTCTGCGTTTGTTTGATAGCAGTTTCATTTATTTTGTATTAAAATTACGTTGATACAACAAGAACAATTATTGGTATTATTACAGTACTAAGTAGAATTTCATCCATTGGTCAGGCCAACTAACTAGAATGGCTGTGTATAATGATATTATTTTCCACATGCGGCTTTATCGAGTTAGCAATAACTCGTGTTTACTAAGTGTGATGTATTATTATCCTTTTACTTTTTTACATGTACTTTAGTTGATCTAATTCAATGATTTGCAAACTTTTTCATGGCGCAGTTCTCCCCAGTTATTTCTAATAGTCAGCCATCAACTTGGTCCGCGATAGGCTTGTAGTATGAGCGGGTAAGCGGGAAGTAAGCTCAGTGGGGAAAACGAGGCGACCAGGAAAGTAAGTACGCAATGCAGTCGATGTGTGTCGCGCACGCGTTACGGTCGTCGCCGTCTAACATTTGCCGAATACTCGCCGTCTAACGCTTGTTTCAATTGTGAACTCGTGTTAGTATTTGAATTTATTGAAATTACTTGTTGTAATTATTGAAAATGGATAAGATTCTAAAAATATATACCAACCACCAGCTTCAGGTTCAATATACCTGATTGTAAAATAATCGCCAACATCGATTATAATAATACCCTTAATTCAAATTATGTTATCCCAACTAAACTTGGTAAGAAGTATAAATGAGATTATAGTTATATTTAAGGGAATTACCTTTATATGTCATTTGATATTTAAAAAAAAGTAATATAATTATTATGTTATTCCAAAACTATGGGACTTCATGACGTGATGGGAATTATAAGAATTTTCCATAAATAATGGATATCGACAACTAGGTCGTAATTGTGGCTATATTATGTTTGTCCATTAAATATATTTGTTGGCTAATTTTGTACATCTCATTCTATACGACCTCAATATGGTTTCAGTATAAGTATCTAAGTTACAAATAAAGAATAGGTTCAAAATTTTCCTCATTTGTACGTGCACTGGTGGTACAGCGACTTTGGGTATATGCTGTGTGGCCACCCTTGTAGCCAAAAAGAAAGCAGAACGTCACCCCCGTGAGGGACCGATTGCGAAGAGGCGCTTTGATAAAAATAACAATGCGTGTGCTCTGATAATTAGGCACAATCGCATTGGGGAAGATAGTTAGGCAGGTCAATATCATGAAAAGTATTATGAAATATTGTAAGAAAGATAAGTGCCGTTTTGGCACCGCAACGTCAAATTTCTTAGACACATTCAATTAGCAGTTGAATTTGTTACCATATACTCCCAATTCATGAAGTGTATGCATTTTAACACAATTCTTGAAAAATGGTAATATCTAAAATTGTTCACTTATCAAAACTATATTTAAAAAATTTTGTGTAAATTAAACACAGTTGGAGTTTGAAGGGTCATTTTAAGCCTAATAAATTGATAACTCAGTTATCAAAAGCAGTTTTGCCTTTGAAACATTTCGAACAGAAAATGGAACAAATATACGAATATACTATGAAAATAAATAAATTCGAGTGCCAGTATATCTTTTTCTATCGACGTGGTCGGGTAATAAATAAGAGTGATTTAATACGCAACACATTAAAATACTATATATAGTAAACAATAAAACTAAACAAGTTGAGATATACTCCCGTATCGTCTAAGAAATTAATGTTATCAATAATGTAATACAAATTTTCTTCTCTTGAATACTAAACAGTCATTCCCGGGCGTTGTCTACCAAAATGTGAAGGGGGGGATTTGTATAATATGTACTGACCGTTACGGTATTTCTGATTAAAGTGATTTCCTGAGAGAGAATTATAGGGAAATTTTGTGTATCTGTACATTACCGATAGTGTCCATATATAACACGTTAGAGCAATCATGTTCATGAAATTCGAGGGCGAGTACCTTACATATTCTCTGTAGGTTCTTTATGATGCTAGAATTTTGAGATTCGTAGGAGGATCACGAATCTATGGATTATATGCGTATAATAAATAAAAGTATAGTAATAAATAGGTGCGTTAATACTAATGGAAATAATTTTATTACTTCAAGAAATAAAACGCAAGTTCGTCCACAATATATATCATCACTGCGACGTTTTACCAATATGATATTGGTTGAATGCCTTAATTTTTATACAGAAATAGGGAGATAAATATTTTTGTAACACAACTAAAAAGAATGATTTATTTATTGAGTTGGCGTTACTTCTCCTAGGTAATGTAAATTTTTAAATTCTTGAAAGATGAAAAGAAATGTCATAATAAATGTCATTATTTTTTTGCACTATTGAATAGTGGTTTTAACATAGGTAATAAATCTACAAAAATTACAGTCAAATGTTTACAGGATATTTTTACATATCAGTAGGATAACAGGCATGATATATATTACTCTAAATATATAACTTATTCAATTTTCACATACTAATTGATCATGGAAATTAACGCATCATTAGGCGTCATTCTCGTCACTATCCGTTTGTGAGTTGTTTTTTTTTTGGGAAATGGGTATCCAAGAACGTTAGGTTCTTGGATGATAGATTCTTTGATGTTCATAAAATTTTGTTTCAGTTGATAAATTTGTTTTATGTATTTGTTATCTCGTATCTCCGGAACTTATCAATTAATTTAAAATAATGTGCTCAAAGGACACCATCAAAAACACATTATGTTTTTTTTACTTTACAAGGTTGGATGTAAAATAAACTGCGATGAAGTAGGAGCAGAAGTTATTCGCCTCATTATGCTAATGAATCGGGGCTCATCCTTACAGTGTTTCATTATATTGACAACTTGCAGGAAAATCAAGTTATCTGCCCTTGGGAGACCCGCTCAGTGGGAATCAAGTCTGAAAATATTTACGTCCAGATCCTTTAAGTAGCCTACATACCTTTTCCTTTGCAGGGTTATATTTACTTCACAGGATTTGCTTAAAATATAAGTACGTGTGGTGAGTACCGAAACGGATAAACCGTTTTTAGGTTTCGTATTCCAGAAGGAAAAATGGAAGATTCATAAGTCACATATCTATGCATCCGTTAGCCATAGATATTTTTTTAGAAACCGTTTAAAGTAGAAACATGAAATTTCACCATTTAATAAAATATATGAACTCGAGCTTACCACAATAGTTTAATTCAGAAAAACTAACTTGAAAATTTGATGAGCCAATTGAAATACAATTTTTTATTCCATTTATTTTGTAAAGCATCGTTTCCAATGGCTAGTTCTACAAATATTTTTTTATAATTTTAGATTTTAAACTTTTAGGCGATTTTTTCAGGAAACTATACTACAAGGGTACTTGACATTTAACATATTAGTAAAGCATAGTCACTCGCTTATTCGTAACTAGTCAACTTTTTAAATATTCGTGGAAGAATTAAAAAAGATGTCAAAAATGGTCTTAAAATGTTTTTTTTTCATTTCATTTATAATATTGGAATATCATTTGATAAGGCTTTTTATAAGAAATATAAAAATATTTTTCGTAGATTTAAATTGAATATTTAACGGCATATTTTGGGGGGAAGGGGTTAAGTTCTACTCACGCTTAATAGAACCTTATTAAAATAGGTACCGTATAAATATTTTGTAAAGCTTTTTATTAAAGTAACGAAGGTGTTTAAAAATAGATTTAACTTCATGCAATTAAAAAAGGGTTCTCATTTGATATAATGAATATTACTTAGCGTTTCGTTAGGAATACGAATTAAAATCTCACTTGCGCTGCTTCAAAAGATATAAATACACTTCAATCATTTCATAAAAATTGTATCTCAATATTCCATGATATTCAATATAATTTTCTGGTATTTAGATCAGGTTTGAGTGTTGAAACTTCTGTTTGTCCTGTCATTAGTTTCATCCCCATCGAATTGCTTCAGGGAATTGAAGTTGCGTTCTAATATATTTAAGTTATAATTATTAGAAAAGCAAATAAGAAGTCATAAAGTAGAAAATATATTATAATGGGAATTCAATTCCATTTTCTTTCATTTGCTAAGTTAACTTTATCGAGTGTACTCTGATCTATTTGATACTTTTAATAAAATATTCATTAAAAAAATTTGTCGTCAAAATTTATCAAACATCGTCAACTCTGAACTACATTTTAATATTTTATCATTTTCATCTTTATTGTTCGTGTTACTACAACTCGATTAACATTAAAAAACTGAAAAAAAACTATTAAATTGTTTTCAAATATTAAATTTTCGTTAAATATTTTTTGCCCTCATTAACATTTTAATTATAATTTGGACATAAATAAAAAAATATTCATTAAATTAAAATATATTGAGTAAGAAAAGAACTTTTTTTTCGATACTCCTGAAAAATATAATTTATCGCAGGGCCTAATTTCAAATTTTTACGACAAACTGTTTCGAAGAAAAAGAGCGTGAGTAATTTAAACCATGTTTCTGGAGGGCCTTGTATAAAATTTAAAAATAGATTTGGAAATCTTATAAATTTTTCATTTCATTATTACCCTGCTCGACATGTGAAAAAATATATTATTTAAATAAAAGATTTGATTCTGTGTTTTATTGCCATGCCTAACTTAATGCCAAATAATTTCTGAGAAAAAAATTCTATGACAGGCTCACACGTAAATGATCTGATCAGGTTTTTGTTTTTGGTCATCGGAGGTATAAGTTTCTAAAAAAACTGTTTTGATTCTAATTTTATTTATCGTCCTTGATCAATGTAAGCTTTTACATAAACACTTCTGGTTTTAATTCATATTATAATGATGAAAAAATAAACACTTTTTTTCACATATTTTTCATTCTTTTAAATTGGTCTCAAAATTTAAATTCAAGCGTTTAGAATTAGGAACTATCTCCTCAAATTCATTGTCAATATCAAATTTTCCACGTTAGTTACTAAAAAATGTTTATAGCATAGACGTCATGAGATACCACATTGATTGCATAGATATTTAGTTTTACCATTTTATTTTTTACAAATTACACAACAGTATGTATCAAAATGTTCTATTCATGAACCAGGTTTTCTCCACGGTTCCGCCCATGTGGATATTATAATTTCAATATTAAGTAATAGAATGTCCTGCCCTCCCGCGATCTAGCGCCGCCGCTATCATCGTTATCCATGGCTAATAAAATCATTGGCTTATAGAATTTATCCAATTCCATGCGACTACAATAAAGTAACTAGGGTAGCACTATAGTCGAGTCACCATTTCGCTCACAAATTAATTCACATGAATTAATTCACATTCTAAGAATAATCGTAATATCAAACACGTGCAGGTAGAAAAATGTACTCGTACACTGCGACGACAAAAATATGGCGTTTTTTATTATTCGTGTTCCTTCGTCCTCAGGAGTTACACCAGCTTTAGGTGCAAAGAGAAAAAAGGTAATGAAATGCGGCGTTTAATTGTAATGCGCCTATATTGTCTTAAGGAAAATAATGAGGCTAATTATCTGATGTAGGGAGTATTTGCAAACTCAATAAAGCTGTAATACATAAAGGTGAATAAATCACACGTTGATTCAATCGAGTTCAGGATATTAAACACCATGGGAAAAATTAAATTTAAAAGAAAAATTGTGAAGATGAAAATAAAAGAAAAAGAAGCTTTTTATTTTTTTCGAAGAAATATTTATTTTTTTCTTTTCTATGCAACAATTGATATTAAATTTCATAAAAACTTATCTTCTGTGTGGCAACACATTCAGATAAGTTACGAACAAATTTTTGTGGAAACTTGGACTTCTTTTTTTTTGTGGAAAATTTTATCGAAACTTGGATCATGTAGTATATGCTCATGCAACATAAAGAAGAAGATATCTATTTTCCATATAGGTGCATCAAAAAGAATATATTTGAAGTGTCTCCAAAAATTTATTCCTTTTTATTGAAACTTAACCTGGACATGTTTGCAGGAACGTTTGAGATTTTCATAAATTTCCCTGACATTTTCTGCATAGTTTGATGAAAGGAGTTACCTAGAAATTAATTAACACACAAGTTATTTTTAATTCCAGAATCTTTAGACACAAATGCACGCACGCACTTGCTTATGAATGCCCGCGCGTACGCACGCATATGTACATATGCATATCTATTTATAATGTTGTATGTATTATAATGTTGTATGTATTATATGCATAAAATGACACGTTCCTTTTTTTATTTATAAGTTAGTGTTCGTAATCAGAAAAAAACTTACGAATCAGAATAAAAAAATTTTGAATTACAATACATTCAAAGTTTAATTACTTATCTTAACTACGAATATATTTTTAACTGAAATTAGGGAAATGAAACTTAAAACAAATCACAAAATCTTTAAAAAATATCAAAGATTTTGAAAAATTAAAAGTTTTATATTACAAAATTATTCTGCACTGGCTCCAAAATCTAATATTAGATGTATGTTAACTCTTACTATCGAAATATATAAGTTCATGTTTTAGTAGTTTACACGAATTTAGTAGTAGGCAAAATTCTGTCAAGGATGAAGTAATGACTAATTGGAAAATTGAACAAACTCGACTACGAGAACGCAAACAAATTAAGTAAATGAACGGAAAGAGTGTTAGACACGAGGCGGACGCTGTGCACGAAACTGTCGCCACTCACAGCTCCCACAAGATTGACGCGGCATTATTAACGATGTATCGTTTTTGAGAATGATTCCCAACAGGAAAACGTTTCTATTAAGAGTCTGGGCATATTTCCATGATCGGGAATTTATGAGAAATTAAATTTCTTATACTTTGTATCCCCAACGTACATATTAATTAATAGCCTTGGATATATTTTTACATACGAGTGGTGATCATAATAAAAATCAATATAAAACATTATGTTAATCAGGTTGATTTTATTTACTTTTCAACATAATCTTCTAACAAATCAATACACTTAGTCCATTTCTTCTCTAATACGTGGATTTATTTTGAAAGAAAAATCTTAATATTGACTCTCCCAAAATGAATTTAAAGTGGCCATCACCTCACTAGACATGAACTGTCATTATGAACTTCTTAGACATGAACTGTCCCTTAAGTCAGAGTCGCTGAGGGTCAGAATTTGAGAAAAGAGTAGGTGTTCGAGCAATTTGAAACCCGTTTCTCGAATAGTAGTCGTCGCAACTTCATATTTGTATGCTGTTAGATTGCTTATTGATACAGCACTTCAGCTCGAAGATTTTACCACATTTTTTCTTTGATACTTTCCCGCTATCTTCTAATTTGGCTTGTCTTTTTTTATTAGCTTAATTAAGGATCCTTTTCCAGCTAATCCACTATTATAATTCCCTCAGCATCCCAAATTACGGACGCTATAAACTTTTGCTCCAGTCTTGCGACCATGAATTTATTCAGGGTCGAAGAAGACTACCTTTTTCAAGTCAGAGACTGCTGTTTCACAGCAGAATCGACGTAATGGGTGCCAAACTGATCTATGCTAATAAATTGACTTAAAATTCTTTTCGGGTTAACTTGATAGCTACAAAGATTTTCTCTTGAAATGTAGACTTGTTTCTTTTTACCGGCGGTTAACATTTTGGGTAACCAACGCGACGATAACTTGTTCATGTAAAATGCGTCATAAAGAATTTTCTGTATGCTGACATATGAAATAGCTGTAATGCCAACTAAATAACTGATGGTCACTCTTCGGTCAGGTAATAAAAGATCGTTGATTTTATTTGTGTGGGTCCTTGCACCAGCATGAAACTGTAGAATATAACGCATCACTTTATTGACATTATAAAACCTAAGAAAGTCGATGCAGCTTTTCTATAACTTTTGCATAGGCTTGTAAAAACTCTATTATCTTAGGTTCAACAATTTCGGATATAAGGAAGAGAAAAATTTTGCGTAAAATTGTGAAAAAGTATTTTGGAACTAGGCTCCCAATTGATATTGCACAATATATTAAATATATCTTTTAAAATAATATCTTGAAACAGTATCCCCACGCCCCTCTTCTAGATTACTTATAAATATTTTTGACTGCGTGCAATATAAACATACATATATGGGGTAATGTTCTTCATTGGTACAACAAATTTAAAATTTCTACGTCCAGTCTGAGAGAAACTGCTAAAAGTGTTTCCATTTTTTCTTTTGAGGTTTAGAGCGCAAAACCAGAATCAAACACATAAATTCTCAAAGATTTTTAATAATATCTTTGTCATGATACAGTTTTATTTCTGTACATCATATTTAATAGTCCATATATTTGGCGTTGATTGTATAGATATTCATTGTAATTGAAGTTCTCACAATTAAATTAAACTAGGTCTAGATCACCTAGTTATTTCTAATTTATTTAAATTCTTTACCACAACCTAGGTTTCGTTGTATGACGACATATCGGTGAGGAATTTGTAAATTTGTATCGTTTTTAATGTTACACTGATTATATTTAAATAATTTTAACGTGTTAAGAAGTAAATAAGTTTATATTTGATAACCAAAAAGCTTTGGATCTTGTAGACAATTATATCGTATTAAATCGCCTTGGCAAATCGAGGTCTCCGTTCCACTTTTACGATTTTTTCTCTCTGTAAGTTATCTTGCGAATGGACAGCAATACGTATTAATGGGCAATTTTTTATCCGAAATATACTTAACACTATTGGGGGTTGGCCAGGTTCTAATCTCCGGACTATACTGCACTATTCTGCTAAACGATATTTTTTATGTGGTAAAGACTGTGTGTTCTTTGTTATTCGCGGACGACATCAATTTTCTTATCGTTATACAGAATGCAGAAAATGACGAACTGTTGCAGCGTAACTACACTGTCACTGGGTGGATTGCAGCCAGCGGTTTACGTTATAACGCAAAAGAAATGTTCAATTTTGAGTTATAGCCGAGCACATGCTCCTATTAAATATCAATTTAAGGTTCGCGAAATCTCATCTGTATTGTTTAGATGAGGTCGACGAATAGGAAGTCATATTTGACTCGCGATTAACGTTTTCTGGGCATATGGCGGATGTAGTATAAAATTATTGAAGAATCTTGAATTCTTCTTGCACAATTCGATTAGAATCGGGCTCTATTATTAAAAGCCTACACAAAGCTAAGGCAGCTTGATGACTGAACGTTTGCAAAAGAAATTTCTCCTATATTTGAATATGAAACAGTATGATAATTTTCACCTTTTATTTAACAGTTATTACCTCTTGGATATGGTCATCATATTTGCCACGACAGCCCAGGGTGGGTCAAGGCTTTCTGTTGGAGATTCTTCCAGGAGGTTCTACTCTTCGCCTGGGTTTTATAGTTCTTTATCCTGAGAATGTTAAAATCTTCTTCCACTGAATCGATCGATCGTAATTTTGGTCTACCTCTTCTACGAGTTGTTAGAGGTTTTGCGATGAAAACTTTCTTTACTGGGTTTTCTTTTTTCATTCTAGATACGTGGGTAGTTCATCCTTTTGATTTTGATGGTTTTTATGCCATCAGGCTTACCAAACAACCTATAGATTTCTGAGTTAAGACGTCTTCGCCAAATACCATTTTCCTTGACATCCCCAAAAATTCTCCTCAGAACCCTTCTTTCAAAGGCTGCTTTTTTATTCTCTCCAGTTCTAGTCAAAGGCCAGGTTTCTGAACCATATGCTAGAACTGACCTCTTGGATATACTAACTTATTATTTCTTGCAACTCAGAAGAAATGTCGCTTTTATAAGATTTGTCTTCCAGCTTTTAAAAGAAAAATCCTATGCCTTATATAATTAAGTATAGAATCATTCTTGGTACTAGATAATTTCCTGACCTCATGAAAACATCAATAATTTTGCTTCACTACGCTATAGAACCGAATTTTATAGGAGCTGTACAATTTCCTCCGATAATCAACTGTTCATCTATCTGGTTGCTATCCCGTCAATTTGTGCTATTATTTATGAAGAAATTTATCGAAATATGTCGACGTTACCTTATGTAGTTCTTGTGTACTTTTGCATTCGTGTTTGATTTAAAAGTTTAAATTATATTAAAACCATTAACATTTTAACATTTGCAATGATAAAATATTAGACTATCTGTAATATTTTGATAAATATGATTATACAAATAAATAATTTACCAATATTCATGTTCTTCCACAAAATCACCACAATGAAGGACGCAAGATTTAAATTAACTTGTCCTATAGAAATATGTAACTTAACGTATTAGTAGCCTATACGCATATATTCACGGGCAAAACTAATCACGGATAACGGAATGACTAATGGGAAGCTCGAATACATTCAGCATGAATGTAAACAAATTAATTAAACAAGCTGAATGAGCGACAGGCGCATACCGAGCGCTTCGCACGTACTTGTCGTCACTCCAGCTACCGCAAGATTGACGCGTCGTGAGATGATCGATGGTACTCATATGCCATCTCGATTGAGTGTTAAACGCCATTAACACAAAGATGTTATAAGAATATAAATTGAAAACTTCCTTGCATCACCATAAAAATTAGACATATGAATCAATGCATATCAAATCTTAATAATTTTTTTTTACATAAAAATAATTACACTTAATATCCGAATTCCATTTTAAAAGTATTGCTTATCCCATGCCTGAAATTAACACATCAAAACTTTTAACATGTTTCTGTAATATATTCGCATTCATCATGCTACACTAACCATAAATTGACACCATTTGAATTAATTGTAAAAAGAATTGTCTTCCAAAATATAATATTATTAATCTGAAATTTACTGTGTGTATATATAAATAAATAAATATATATATATATATATATATATATATATATATATATATATATATGTTCACATAGTTTTTAAAACACATGCACCTATACGCAGGTTGCTTAAAAATTACTATATGAATTTTAGGTTTATTTCTAATAAAAAATTAAATTGCGTATTTTATATGTTTCTTGCCAGTGTTTGTATTAGTGAATGTACTGTTTTTATTGGAATTGCACATATCAATATTATAGAGTGAAGTTGGATGGGGAAATTTATTCTAACAGAGAAAAAAATAATATTTGTGGTCCTGGTTATACTAAGTCTCGTGCGATTTTAGAAATTTTTGTTAGTATACTTAAAATATTCATTTACAAAAATTAAAAACCAAGTAACATAATATTTTTGAAGTTAGTTTCTTAAGAATTTATATACTTAAATAGCACCCGTATGAAGTATCATAAAGAGTAAAATCTGAAATTCAGAGTGTACGAAGTTCAGAGCATTAAAAATAGTGTAACCGTTAGATGGCCTCTCCGCGCAATATTTCGGCGCAACTTTGAAGTAAGATATCAGTATGTTTATTTGGCATTCTCTTATGGCGTAATCGCAATGATGGAGTGTAACGCACAGAGTTTATTATCGTTTGCTTTTACCACGATAAAATCATTAAATTTCTTTTTGTATGTATATTTGGTGTCTTCTAGCCTACAAAATTAAAATGTCTCTCTTCATTTTTACTTCTTAGTTTAATGTTACTAAATGTTTTAAATTTTGTTGTATAAATTTTACCATTCGAGCATTGTTTATTTGTGTTTTACTTGAAAATAATTATATTATTTTTTTATTGAAGAATTTTCCATTTATTAATTTTACATAATTATAATGATATTTATATTTTTATACAGTGTTGCTTACATTTCAAGCTTATATATTCCGAGACAATCGTACTTACGGAGTAAACTCCAGTGGCACGTTGGACTTGGCATGCACAATTTATCTCTCCAAAGAATTTAAAGCAAGATCTTCAAGAATTATTTTCAACAATGTACAGTAACATTACGTTTGAAATATTAACCTGTTTTATGTATTTTTCAAAAATTCAATAAAATCAATACCTTTAGCCTTAATCTTCAATTTAATTTCCGATTTATTCATTTTTTCTTGACTTTTCAATGGCGAATATTTCCAAAAATATATAAAGGATTTATAAAAATGACAATTTTGTTCGATACACAAACCAAATAAAAGATGAGACGATATTAATTTTTTATTTGCCAATTTTATTTCTCCATTATTCAATCCGATGAAATAAATTTTTTGAAGAAGAGTTAAATTTGGTAAGACTTAAAAACATTTAAGAATTAAAAATTTCTTTTCAACAGTCCCATCAAGGTAAAGTTTTTAGGTAAAAAGGAACTTTGTCACTATTGTTCTGAGTAAACTAAGTTAGTTCATAAGAGTGGGAAAAAAGAAGTCAAAGAAAATTTCAAAGGAATACTTTATAATCATTATAACTTGCTCATTGTGTAAATACCACACACAGCGCTAAATTAAGGATAGGAGTGTTTTGAATATTGTCTTGACTTCACTAAAATATCGATGCAAAGAGCATCAATTATTGAAATACAAACAGGTGAAATAGCAATATAATTTACTCGATTTTACATTTAACGATTTATGTGAAAAAGGGATGTGACAATGATCGGATGCGACTGACGTACATGAGAGGTCTTCTAAGGGTTCTGTGAGTTTTTTTTAAAGTACAGAGTACAAAAAATATTTTTTTTCTTTTGATTATAAGCACATAATTTTTTTAAAGACCTTTGATTATTTAACATTACTTAGCTATATGCGTCTTAACATAATATTAAGACATGTACAGCTAAACAATAATATTAATATCCCCATGTATAATACAGACAATGAGGTAGTCAATTAGTTCACACAACACTTATAACTATTGCATTGAACTTGTTATCCGATTACATATTTCTGAAAACGGTAATAGCTTCAATAACAATTTTCTCACCGTGACATTAAAGATTACCAAATACATATGAAAGGCCTTCAGGTACTTGATGACATTTGTAACAATAAATATAATAAGGAACAGGATCTACGCTTCTAAATTTCGCTTACATCCACCATAAATTAATCGGGACTTGCTTATCACGTGGCAAGTCAAATCCCACCCATAAATCTTGCTCTTAACGCTGAGTAAGCTTACTTTTATGATCCTTGCTGTCTCGTTGCATGAGTTTTCTCCTATTTAATGGCGTCAAGATTGCAAGGAACCAATAAATTGACATGATTTCGTCAAATTTTTAAGGAGACTGTGAAAAACGCGTCATTTTTTCAAATTTTTAGGAAATTGCTGCTCAAAATTACAAATAAAACCCTTATGACTGCTGTCTTAGCCAGATTACATAATTCTTCGTCCGTCTGCATGTAACAACGTTTTTCTCAGAAACCAACCTGACTAAAACATCTTGACTGCCATATATATAAGAATGAAGATTCATAAATGTTTACATGAAAATTTTAGGAGGGCAAAGTAAATACTAAATTTTTTTCTTAAAATTCAATAGTCTACAAAATTATTTAATAATTTTAGTTGTTATATCTCAAAAGACGTACCAAAAAAATATGCAAAAAATGTGTCCTTTCGCCCTATTTTTGAAAATATGAAACTAATGCTATGAAAAAAACAATGTTTAAAAATTCTATGCATAGCTCCTAGAAAAATTGCATCGATTTTAAATTTTCATATAACACATAAGTATCTTCCACTAAACTATATTTGGTTAAATATTTATAACTATTTATGTAAGTTGACGTTATTAGATGTTATCCTTATGCTATGTGACTGGAGTTCTAGGAAATATTTTATTGAATAAAAAGTTAAAATAGGGCCATGCGTGCAATAAATAAAAACCAACATTTAAAATGGTTTTTGGATGTTGGAAAGGGTGAGATTATTTAATCAATTTAATTCACAGCAACGAATTATAAATTTGCACATTTACGGAATTACAAAATTGCTTAAGAGGTTGCAAATGATATGAGTGTAATATACTTATTATCCGTCATTTATAATCGTTGCTTTGCACTTAAATTATTAAAGATGATTCTTACAGAAGCATTTTCTCCATAGTTGATATGTAACTAAATATTTAAAATCATTAAATTCGTTAATTTCACCCGCCGACAAGTGTGACACGTTAATAATATTCATGGCTTCTACTAAATGATATAATCTTATCCTTTCTAAGTTGAAAAAACTTAAGTATAACAAGAAGGATATTTATTACTTAACAACAAAAATTTGTCTTGCTGAACGACAAGACGGGTATATACATTATTTAAATAAATTCACCACAACCTTGTTACATAACCGTATAAACAAACTTGAAAATTTTAACTTCAGTAAACCTTGCACACGACCATTTTAGAAATAATAAGGATAATGTTCCAACTAAATCATTTATAAAATCTTTTGCTTCATCGAAAGAAAACTAAATCCGTAGAAGCAAACCTGCTAGTTCATTCCGTAATGAAGGACATAAAACATTCGAATGTTCTGAATTCATAGCTTTAAATCCTCAAAAAGAAGTAGTAGAACTTTTAAGTTTTTTTTTATTATTGAACTGTATTCAAAGAGTAATTTCTTACGTGCAGTCTCCTCGGCCCTTGTCGAGTGTATAAACATGAATATATAGCATTACTATACTTAAATGACATATCCGACAATTCTAGTAAATTACCAGTACGATATTTTACTGCTGCATCTTCAATTTTTGGTAATAAATAAGGACTTATTGACACCGTGTTAGTTAAAATTCGTGATAAATCAAATAAAAAAATTAGGTCGAACGTGCTTTGCTCAATATAGATTATAACTGGAATATTTCGAAAAACTCTGACATTATGGTAGATTCTTTAATTGATACGTGTAACTTTAACATCAATATTTAAGACGTTCCAGAATTAACAGGGCGCATGCCAAACCCTCATGTTGAATTTTTATCATTGTCACTGTCAAATTCGATCCAATTTTAGGATCTATAGAATTTTACCAGCCATCTGATATTGGCATTCTGTTAGCAACAGATATGTTTTGCGTAATCGCATATCATCAATAAAAAACAGTAGGACCAAGTTTACAAATTTTACAAAACTCGAAACTTTTTCTATTGTGGTTGGAGTGGAATAGCAGTAAGTCGAACTAAGGGCCCTCAGTAAGCTCTGTTTTCTCACTGTTCTACCGACCATGATAAATAATGGATAAAGGGAAAAATTATTAGGTACTCTTTATTGATAGAATTTATATTTACAATTGTTTTTTTCCCTCTTATTGAAATATATTTTTTTTCATTTATTAAAACAATTCTCCTACTAGCTCCCGAATAATTTAAAATTATAAAAATTTCCAAGTGTTTGTTTAGTGTAGCAGTGCATGTTTAATTTGTACAAGTGATATTAAAACATTTAGTGCAAAAGTGGTGTTAATTTCTCGTAAACTATAATAAAAATCAGTTACAAAATGCTGTAAATAAATTATTAAAGTCAGTTACTGTAATTTGATATTGATAAAAAAGTGGGTGGTTTGTAATTCTTAATCGGTACCCGGTACATAGACAAAACGTGTTAACGTGTTTACAAATTTCATCTGTTGACAACTACGCGTCGTGTACAAAACGATAACTATTTTTTGAGGCTCCTCGCATTACGTTCATGGTGCAGCGTGTAACGCTAGGGCCCGCGTCGCTGCGTCGTGAAGCGGGCGGCGCGAGCTCCCCGGGTTCGAGATCAGCTAGTAGCGCGCCTTGTTCTTTGTTTTGTATTTTATTAGTACGGAATTAAGCAACACTACTGCCACCATCTAGTACTGAGCATTTCAAATCACACTAAATACGCATTGAGTTGGAGTGCGAAGTCATCCTGATATGCAAGTGACATCGGGTAGCGTGTGAAAGAGTATGGATAACGAGAATTCAAGAGGACAATCACAGATAGTGATGATGCAATATTATCTTCCTACAGCTAATGAAGCCCATTTGCTTCAATCAAATAATATACTCTTCGCTGAAAATACGCGAAGGACGCCAAATAAGGACAAACTTTATTCTGCTTAGTGCCAAGCCAGACAGAATGAAGATAATTTGAAAAAAATTATCTTTGATCTTCAGGGATAAGTGAAAGTAATGAAATTAGAAATCAAAAATTTAAAACTAAATCGAAATTTTAGTGAATTAAAGTCACAAGGAACAGATGAGTTAGGCGATAATGATCTAGCGGTCGACACAGACAATGGATAACAATAACAAGAAAAAAAGAAAATTGGCTGATATCAAATCACCGAAATATGACCGACAAATAATAAACAAAGTAAGTGATAATACCAAACCTGCTATGCAGTCACAACCAAAACAAATGCATAAACCACCACCTATTATTGTAACCGGCGTTGAAAATATTATTGAATTAGCTGCGTTAATAAACCAAACAATTGGTAGTGATCATTTTCAAACTAAATTAATGAACAATAACGTTAGTAAAATAAATGTTTCGAGTGACTGTGCATACGGAGCCTTGACTAATGAATTGAAAAAACATGAAATTTCGTGGCATTCCTACGAAAAAAAACAAGATAGAGTAATGATCAAAAATATTCATCATTCTTTCAACCCAACAGATATCATAAATAATTTTAAAGTTCAAGGTTTGGAAGCACTGAATGCCACAGGCAAATTGAAATGAAAAACAAAGAAACCATTAGATATGTTTATTGTAGCGTTTAAAAAGAATACGTACATTAAAAAAATATACGGGATTAAAAAAGTTTGTAATGCGATCGTTACTGTCGAACCAATTAAAAGCAATAAATTAATACCGCTGTGTAAAACCTGACAATCATTTGGTCAAACCAAAAACTATTGCAACAAGGAACCGAGATGTGTTAAATGTGCTGGACATCATCTCACGACTAACTGTGATAAATCGAGTGATATGTTGTCATTGTGGGAAAAATCATACTGCCAACTATCGAGTATGTAAAGTGATTAAAAAACTTCAAACACTGATAGACAGCAAAAACAAACTTAAACAACAAGTAAATACTAATAAATTTATAAAAATGTCCATTCAGAATGAGAACACTCAGATTGAGGCCAACAAAACCACAAAATCCCCAAAATTCCGGAAGAACATATAGCCAAGCTGTTTCTGATAATACTCTTGTAACTAAAAGCAAATGCCTAATAATGATGATATATTATTAGAAATTATGCAGATGCTAAAAGATCAAAACCTGCCACTTCATAAAATTGAGAGCAAAATAAAAGTCTCCGGAAACTAACAATGACTTCCCTACGAATTATGGAATGGAATGCCAATGGATTGCTACAGCACCAACATGAGCTGCAAGCAATCCCATACACAGAAAACATTAACATATATCTTATCTCAGAAACACATTTTACTAGGGAGCCCTTATTAGATTCAAAAACTACTCAACCTATTATTCAAATCATCCTGCTAACACGGCTCGCGAAGGTAGTGCAGTTATTATTAAAAACTGCATCAAACACTTTGAAGAAAAATATGTGACTTACGATATTCAAGCTACAATTGTAACGGATGAGACAACTAAAGAAAAACTCAAGGTAAGTGCAATTTATTGCCGACCTAGATATAATATTTATGCAGATGAATATATCACATATTTTAAAAAATTAAATTGTCACTTCATCATCGGAAGTGACTTCAATGCTAAACACACCCACTGGGGCTCAAGACTAATCAATATTAAGGGACGAGAATTATACAGTTCTGCTGTCAGTTATGGATGCATATTCATGTAAACCTACTAAATATTGGCGTACAGACCCTAATAAAATTCCAGACCTAATAAACTGTCTTGTTGTCAAAAATTTCTCAGCAAATTATATTAAAATTGAAGAGGGACTTGACTTGAACTCTGATCATTCTCCAATTTATCTAATGGTTAGTGACAAAATCATTTTGAAAGAAAAAACATTAACTCTTAGTAACAAACAAACAGATTGAATTTATTTTAATTACTTATTAAAAAATGATATCAATTTGATGGTGCCAATAAAGACTGTTGATCAATTGGGAAAAGAATTAAATGCTTTTACCCCAGAAATTCAGGGAGCTGCCTGGAATAGTACGCCGGCCATTAAAAGAAAATTAAAAGGTTTTAATTATCCGAAAGAAATTAGAGTCCTTATATCAGAAAAAAGAAAACTTAGGAGAAAGTGGCATCAATCAAGAAGCACATGTGATAAAACTCTACTTAACAGAGCTACTAGACAGCTAACTATAGAAATAAAAAAAACATCAAACAATTATCAATCAAAACATTTCTCACAGAACTTACCGCAGATAGCAGAACTGAATAATCACTATAAAAAGCCACAAAATATCTTAAACGACCGTTAGCTCAAGTACCCCCTATGAAAAAGACTGATGAAAAATGGGCTCGTAATAACTCAGAAAAAGCAAATGTGTTTGCGCAACATCTTGAAGCAAGATTTTATTCAAACGAGGGAGATGGTGCACTAGCACCTCCTAATCCCAATGCTTATCCTATCAGAATTCCATTAGTTACGCCTATGGAAGTTGCTGATGAAATTAAAAACAACCTCAATGTGAGGAAAGCACCTGGATTTGATCTAATTACAGCTGACATACTTAAAAGCATTCAAAGAAAAGCTCTGGTTAATTTAACTACTCTGATCAATGCCTGTATTCGGCTACACTATGTCCCAGATGCGTGGAAAACAGCTGAAATTATTATGATTCCAAAACCTGGCAAAAATCTAAGTGAAGTTAAATCATATCAACTCATATCACTCTTACCAATCATGTCAAAGTTATTTGAAAAACGAATTTTAAAGCGTCTCAAACCTGTTCTTGATCAAAGAAACCTGATACCACCACATCAATTTGGTTTCAGAAACAACCACTCGACAATCGATCAAGTACATCGTATTACTGATGTTATTGAAAAAGCGATAGAAAACAAAAATATATGTTCTGCTGTCTTCTTGAAAGTAGCACAGGCATTTAATAGAGTTTGGTACGAAGTTCTCCTACACAAATTAAGATTACTTCTTCCCGATCACTTCTACCAACTCTTAAAATCTTACCTGACTAATCGACACTTTCAGTTTAAATACGAAGACTCGTATTCAGACTTGAAGTTGGTTAAGGCTGGGTCCGTTGCTGCCGTCCGTTTCCTGCTGTCCCTCAAGGTAGTGTTCTGGGCCCAGTTTTGTATTTGCTATACATTAATGATGTTCCAATAACGTTATATAGTACAACAGCCACCTTTGCAGATGATAATGCAATAATGGCGGTGGGGGAGACTGTGGAAGGTTCAACTAATCAACCAAATCAACACATATCAACTTTACAAATAAAAAATAACACAACAACCAGTCTTTATTAACAACACTCGATTACCATATGCAAACACCGCTAAATATCTTGGTATGACTCTCGACGCCAAGCATCGGTGGATAGAACATATTAAAAAGAAACACGACGAACTTAATATCAAGTTCAGAAAAATGTTTTGGTTGCTTAGTTGTAATTCTGAGCTTTCAACATACAACAAGCTTATTTTGTATAAGCAAGTCCTACGTCCAATTTGGGGTTATGGAATATAGCTGTGGGGCTACACCAGTAAGTTTAATAGCCAAGTGATACAAAGATTCCAAAACAAAGTGCTTAAGTGTGTAGTTAACACGCCTTGATATGTCCGTAACTGTGACCTCCATCGCCATATTGAGATTGAGATGGTAGACGATACTATTAGTAGATTTACTAGTTCTCACCAAAAGAGACTTCAAAACCACATTAATTCAGAAGTGTCCAGACTCTGAAATGCGCAAAATACTACTAGAAGTCTCAAAAGAATAAAACCTTTTGGGCTTGTTAGACATTAAAACACTAAGTGAATCAAAGGAAAATCTTAGTTTAGTCAACACATTTATTCTATATCTTTTAGCACAAAACTATCATGGGAAAAAGTTTTGACTTAAATTTTTTTATATCTTCTTTTTAGTTTATACGCAAACTTCAAATCTGATAAGAGCAGACCGTCCCCTAGAGGTGTATATAGAAAAAAGTTCTAATGAAAATGGGTGTGTAATGTGTGAATTTGAAAAAGGTAGTATTAAAAATGGGTGTATAATGTGTGAATGTAAAAAAGGTAGTAGAAAAAGGTACAAGGGATTAGTGCTAGTGACACCTCAGGTTTAACTACTTAATTGCCAAACAATATTTGGCACGTTACATACGTATAAACTTTGGACTAAATAGTCATTATCTAAGAAAAACTAAAATTCTCTTCGAGACAAATTAAATGAGTTACAGCAAGAGACACGAGGGTTATGCTGTAATTTGACAAGCAGTTTCCTGGTACAAATTCTATCTCTGTCATCAGGTCAGCCCTAAGTTAGATTTATATTTCATATTATAATTTCCTGGTCCAAATTCTATCTCTATCATGAGATTAGCTTTAAGTTTGATTTACATAAAGTTACATTTAAATTTATATTATATATTCCTTAGAACTACACGTGTCCAAAGCTCCAACACAATCAATTAACGGAAAGTAAATTTTTAGCTATACATTCAAAAATATGGTTCTGGATTAACTAAATCCAATCATAGGTAAAAATTCGTCTGTGTTTTATAGTTATTGGATTCAACGATTAGATATGACTTGAATATTGTAAAAGGAGGGAATTTTGACATGATTTCGTTTTAGATGCAGGCGTCGAAGGATGGTGTCAGGTTGAAGAACGAAAGTCATCTTAACATAACAGGACACAAAATGCCATTTAGAAATATTACCATTTAAAAATCAATAAAAGTAAAGAGAGAGAGAGAGAGAGATGTGTTCTGTGCTGTGTACAGACTCAATTATGAGAGTGAATTTAGTTTCGTGTGTACTACAAATAATATAATTTATCTATGTACAATGCAAACAAACAGGTTTATTATTAATATAGAGGACTCTGCATCAAACAAGGCATATTTAAAGTGCTTATCTGCAAACAAGTGTTAATATTTTTGTCCTTCAAATCAAAATTTGAACATTAATTTATTTCAGACACAGTGAGACAGTAGGAGTTTCTATGGAGTGCCTTAAAACATTTTTGACTATTTTGATACTACTCAAAATATTATTTCTCGAGATTTTTTGTCAAGTCCATGTAGTGATAGTGTCACTAGATGTTTTAAGATGAATTCAATAATACCTCAGTTATCGAAATCCGTCTAGCCCTTGAAGATCTGCCAACGAATATTGGAGCGTATTTACGGATGTACAAATGTAAAAGTATATACCTCTACAAAGGCAGCGGTCAAAAGGATTATCGTCATTTGGTTTTTCCATAGTTAGTTGCGGCAAATCAAAATTTACATAAAACAAACAGTAAGAAATATAGAAAGCAGTGAAATACATTTAAATTAACTCAGATTTAATACACATAATAATGTATGGTACATTTTTGCTTCCTGAATGTTAAACAGTCATTCTCGAGAATTGTTTATGAACGTCTGCTTAGGGGATTTATGTAATATAATATATTGGCAATATAATCTATGGCATTCTTGACGAGCGTGACTGCGTACGAGAATTTTATTGCGAGATTTAATAGTTTTGCTAGACTAATATTTCTTGCGTGTATATATAGTTTACACGTACATCATTGACAGTGTTCGCGAATAACACGTTTAAAAAATTATGTTGATGAAATCGGGGGGCCTGATTTACATAAACGATCGATTCTGTGAATTGTTTCTTCTATATAGGGATTCTGTTATATACCGTTCTTAAACTTTGCATGTGAATATTTTTTAGTATTAGAGGTATGTATGGATTAACATGATTTATCCTTATGCATAACTTCGAATTTCAAAGTTCGGTGGCTTTGGAAAAAAAAGGCTAGAACAAGATTTCCCGTTTTTCCATTCGAGGTACAGTATCCCTGATATACCCAAAAATACCAAACAGTTTTTAATAACATCCTTATTATTGCGGAAATTATAGTCTCTGTTAGTTGAATTAAATTTCACACTAATGATCTTCAAATAATACGGACAAATTAAGAAATAAACATTTCATATACTAATACTATTGCAGACTGGCTCTAATAAATCATGTCAGATGTTAGTTAAGTCATGGTGTTGCAATCCATATATTCGCGTATTGGTAGTCTATACGAATATTCTTGCGGGAAAAACTAGTCAAGGATAAAGATAGGAAGAAAATATTCGGCAGAAACATTATATGTTGATGCATATTCAACCTTTTCGTGTAAAAAAATTACAAATATAACTTAATCGAACATATCGAGTATGTGTTGTAAATACGCAACTTCGGTGTTTCTGTTGATGTTACTTTTTTATATGGTATTCGGTAACGTGGTTCTGACTATGTGTGAGTTTGTATGTTGTGCGTTTGTATGTTTGTGTGTGTGTGTATGTGTGTGTGTGTGTGTGTGTGTGTATGTGTGTGTGTGTGTGTGTGTGTGTGTTTGTGTGTGTATGAGCGCGTGTACGTATAATTTTTATTGTGGGTGTGTATTTTTATGTGCCCGTACGTAAGCAAGTCAGGTGAATATATGTGTGCACTGTGTATGCAAGTTGCAAATACATGCTCGTATACATGTATGCATATACGCGTACGAATATGTCTACATGCCCTGACAAAACTGTATTCTTCGTGAGGAAACTCTTAACAAAGTTTTTGATTATTATGATGTTC
Organism: Druceiella hillmani; assembly: GCA_039881145.1. Classification (NCBI taxonomy): domain Eukaryota; kingdom Metazoa; phylum Arthropoda; class Insecta; order Lepidoptera; family Hepialidae; genus Druceiella; species Druceiella hillmani. Next base: position 4,026,024 of record JAYKKI010000117.1, read on the forward strand.
ATTCACGGTTTATAGCGATGTAATAAAAAAACATTATTCAAGAGTTTATATTGAAGATAAATGTGACAAATGATTTTCTATACAGTTCTGTTGGTACTATTGTATGAAAGGTCTAATATAAGGGAAAATTTGAATTAAGATTTTTGAAAATGACATTTGAATATTTTACCTTCTAAGAATATCCAAAACATTAAATAGAATTTCCATCCGATTAATAGGGATGTGAAAGTTCTCGTTAAAATTTTAGTAATTTTCATAAATTTAGGCAATATCAACAACTTTTCATTTTATTCTTTTATTTTCATAAACAGCAGATACTAAGGGGCTGATAATGAACGAATCGGGAACAATCGATAAAATTTTATATATATATATATTACTAACCTTCGTACCTATTTATTGCATAACTATTAAAGCAGGATAGAAAACTAAACTTACTACCAATCCTTTGATTATATCCTCCGATTTTGCATTGATGCTAGATAATCACCTTTAAACGTCTAATTTTAGATATTTTAGACGCATTTTCAAGGTAAAAAACGAAAACTATTTCAGTAGAAGTAGTTAGCTTTCAATATTATGTTAAATAAAACAAATAATACGTAAACAAACACCACAGCAAAATTTTATGTTCTATCTCCATTTAGAGATGACTGTTCCAAAATCAATTATACATTTGGATCTTTTTTGTTCACGGACACCATCATTAACGTAACATCATCTTTGATTTTTTATCAAATGCGATGTAAAAAATTTTCCCATCCATAAAGTGATTCAGTACACGGCTAACTAGCAGGAACAGCAAACTATTTAGCTACTCTTCGTAGCTACCCTTTGTGGACGTTCTCAGTGAGAATTAAGTGCGGAAATATTTACACGCAATACTTTTAAGAAGACTAGATCCTTTTCTTTTCCAGGTTAAGATAATATCTACTCATGGGATAAGCTTACGGTATAAGTACGTATAGTTGGTACCGATGCAAGAAATTTTTTTTATGGATATCGTACAAATTTTTATAAATCATCTTATTAAATTAAAAAGAAACATTTATAGGGCAGAGTTTTAGGGGACAAATTCATTTTCATACAAGTTACTAACAGATTTTTTTTTAATATTTAATGTTATTTGGGTTTAAAAACATTTATATAAATTTTATGCCAAATGTGTAACAAGAAAAAAATGTTATGTGTAACAAGATTGAGAAGATGTGAAATGTTATTGTAAAAGAATGAAAAACTTTCTTGTATTTGGTTTATTTCTTCTTAAGTGTGCTTAATTTTCGAAGAGCCTTTTGTTTAAATAAATTTTACTTATACATCAATAAACAAGGCTAACATTTTAGTAATATATACACATATATATGTATGTATATATATATATATATATATATATATATATGTATATATATATATATATATATATATATGTATATATATATATATATATATATGTATATATATATATATATATATATATATGTATATATATATGTATATATATATATATATATATATATATATATATATATATTATTTTGAGAATGATTATTTTTATACTATTCTTCAAAAAATTAGCGTCAAGAACTAAATCAATTGACTCATGTTGATAAAGGAATCTATTGCAATACAACATATATGTGATTTTTTTGACATTTCTGACATTTGCTGTGGATTTTAAAAACGGCGCTAAGTATATTGATCTTCGAGGATGTAATCCGCCGCAAGAAATGGCATTAAATATTTAATTATTTTTTCTAAAAGTGCGAAGTAGGAAATTCACCGGAGACACAGGAGATATGTTAATTTTTTTTATTAATAAATAAAAATAATATTTAGTATTAAATCCATTTGTCTTTAAGTCTTATGTATACTAACTTAAATGAAGTTATTTGGCGTTATTTTTGTAAAAATTCATATTATTACAAATTTCCCACCTGAAAATGTTGTCATACAACGAAACCTAGGTCATGGTAAAATATTTTATTAAAGCAGAAATAATACTACATCATGTAATTTTATTTAATTTTTAAAAATTAAATTAAATGAAGTTTATGAATGAAGGTTTCAATATTGTACTTATTACAATAAGGGCAACAAATAATATTAATTCTCATGGTAATACTGACTTTCATTCACTTTTGTTATAGAAACATCGGGTTATTATGCTGAAATAACTTGATTCATAAATGTAGTTTATAAAATCAAGGGATCTATTCTTTTACATGTAAGAAATAATTAATACCACTTGTAGTATGGCGATTTAACCTGCTTTTTCGACAGAATGTATATATCATAGTAAAAATTGTGACCTCTATGATGATACACGGTCAGAAGATATTTTTGTACTACCATCTAGCGAGTTATTCTTATCCCGTGATGATCGATATTTTTGACGAAGTTGAATACTGTGCGTCGATGATTTTGTTTAAAATAACTTGCTTGAAAAATAAATGGTTTTTGTGGGTTAAAAACCGTATCGCCCTGTCCGTAATTTATGCTTTCGCCATTTTTATGGTGCTGAGATTTAATGGATGTGAAACCGTTTCCACATGGCTGAGGGTGTCAGCAACTGAAAAAGTATACGTCTATGGTGAATGTTTAGACGAATAGTAGTTGCCTTGTTTTTCGTGACGTTTCATTGGGGATGGTGGTTTGTTGAATACGTGAATGAGAAGATGTTGGTGGTTAAAAATAGTGAAATGGTAAGATTTAAACATTTTTTTACAATATTCTAAAGCCGTGCATATCACTAAAAGACTCGCGACTGTTGGAAAATTTTTAAAGGACTTGCTGAGTGATAGATATTTCTCGTCGATATAATATTGCAGTGCAGCTCTGGTTTATAGATTTGATGCGTTGATAATATTGGGTTCGTCGTATGAAGGACTTGCGAGTAAGTTTGTATTTTTACACTAGCCTTATGGGTTTCGGATGAATAATTTTTTACTTTAATAATTCTTTACGTAAGCATACAATCTGGGAATCTTGTAATGATTATGTTAAATCAGGTTATGTTCAATCATGCTCTCGAACTTCTTTTTGAATATTTTGTAGCAATGCGACAGTGGGGATATTATTCGGTAGTGTAATGGTGGTCCAGTTTTCTAGATGACGAGTTCGAATCGATGCTAAGATATTAATAAGATCAATATGAACTGAGTGATTCTGGCATACTTTGCAAGCATATTGTGAAGTGACTGCGCTCTTATAAGTAAGGTAGATACTTATAAGCGCTTGTTGCTTTGCTTTGCATTGATGGCGAGGCTCGTGCAAAAATGTGTTGCGTGTGAGTTCTTCAAGTCTACGATAAGCTGGTGGCGTTTGAAAAACACGACCCTTAAGTGGGATTATTGAAGTCTGAATATTGAAATATATACGGGTTAATACGCTTTATTATATTCAGAATTGGTCTTGAACGATTTCTTAGAACGAAACGGCTTTGACAGAGAGAAAAACACACGATTGTGCTATTGATCTTTTAAGAGTCTTGTTTTTATTCATTTTGAGTTACAAAACCTAAAAAGTTTACCGCTAATTGAATTATATTTGGACATAAGTTCTCTCACTCTCAAACTAATTGAAATCAAAGTTTATTTATATGATTAGTAACCTCAATATATTTAAAGCATACAACTTAACTTTCATTAGTTTTTTTAAATAACATATTTTTGCAGGTTGGAAATATGCAAAAGTAATAAAATATTATTATATTTCTATATTAATGAAAATAGTAAATTACTTGAAAAAAAGTTAAAAATGTTTAATTGAACTTTTTAGGCTGTTACGTATTTCTTACTTCGGTAATATTTTCATTGACAATCTTCTCACCATCATTTCATGGATTCTCCAAACACATATAAATATCTTTCAGATACTTGATAGCAATTGTCAAAACGGATGAAAGAGAGAATAGGATACACGCCAATAAACCACGCCTTCATAAACCATAATTTAAAATCGGACTTGCGTGTCGCACCGGAAGTCAAATCCCACCGATAAATCTTACTTCCAACGCTGAGCTAGATTGTTTACGATTCTGACAGTCCTTTTGTGCATTTTTTTCCTTGTTTAATAGCACTACGACGGCATGGATCTTATGATTTGAAAATGGGTTAATAAAAGTACCAATAATAAAACTACAAAGTAGTGATTCACGCAAGTTATTTATTTTTAGGAATAGGTTTTTTTTAAGTTTGTTGTGGGATAGTGAAAACGTGTTTTTTTATTTTTTGGGTTCCGTAATAAAAAATAAAAACCGTATATATTTGAAATTTGGCATAGTAAGTAAATTTATTAATCTCCGTAGCTATGGCCCAAAAACAATTATATAGAAATTTTCAAGGAGGAAGGGGTATTTGGAACAAATGAAATACTTAAAAAAAAATTTCCGATTACATGTGGAATGTAGAGTATCGTTAGAAAAATTTTGTCCCACGGGTATCAAAAATATTTTCCTTTGTAAATGTATTAGAAATATATATGGAAAAATGATTTCAAAATTGGTTCTTCCATATTTGCAAATATATAAAACCTAAAATTATAAAAAAACAATATTGTTTGAAAGACTACCCAAGTGTTGCTCTACAAAAATAATTCTAGATTTCATGGGTTTTGAGATTTAAGGGTTATTAGATATATATATATATATATATATATATATATATATATATATATATATATATATAAAATATAATGGCAATGTATTCAAAAAATACCAATGTAAATAAAATATGGCAATGTATTGAAAATTTATTAGCCAACCAAATAAAAGTAGACATAGAAATAGATATAAAATCCGTGAAAGCTGCGTGTAATGCATACCAAGCTTTAGCCCAACAGTCTCCATACAAACAATACTTTGTTAACGTTCCTTAATTTCAATTTATTATTTTATACGGTGTCCGGGAATAAGTATATGATAAAGAACGATGTTATTCATTGACCGATATATAGTTGGTTATCTTTAAAACAAAGTTTAAACGATGGCTTTCTTTTAGAAAATGGAAAATAATATTCGTAATTATTTTTACCTTTTTGTACACACGATACTTGCACACATTATTCAGCGCTGCTCAGGGGAATAACCCGCGAACACCTGCGAAGACATCTAGCTGCCCGGGTAAGCATCATGCTCCAGGCAAATTTTCGGTGTGTTAAAAAGAGTTATGTGTAATTTTTTTTGCACTCAATTAAAAAGAGGACGTCTTTTACATTTTATTTCAAGGACAATTTATTCCTTTATAGCCAACGAAAACCGTTTTTCTTTGTCTGACACATATTCCTGGTCACCGTGCATATGTTAATATAATTAAATAAATAACAAAAGAAAACAATTAAATCTGTTTTGCACCGAATTTTTAATATTATTTCTAGAGCTTTTCAAGATTTTTGTACCATTTTTGGCCTTTTGAAGCCATTAAAATATGTGCGGATCAAAATATTTTTTCCTCACGCTAAATTTGATATTTTTTTATCAAAATATTTCTGAAGAAATACCCTAATAAAATTTCCCTAGATATTTTAAAAGATGGTATTGACAATTTTTGGTTAACATAAACAACAAATTTACTTTAGAAATTCAGATTGCTAATGTTAACAACGAAACAAATATCTTTATCTGCTGACGCGTTACCCCGATTTCCATGAAAATTTAAATTTAAGATTGATGTACACAGCGCCTATATTTATTTATTTATTTACTGTAATGTACACAATGTATACTTACGGCGGACTTACCGTTGTAAAAGTCATCTCTTACAGCCAACCAAAACAGCCCGCTCGGTAAGCTGCTGGGAATCGAACCAAGATCGAGCCGTTTGTTTCAAGACGAATTAAATGAGAACAAACCGGCGAGTTATATCAGAATTTGTTTTAGATTTTCCTTGACCAAATACCATCATATCAGCTCTATTTTTCATACACAATATAGTATTATCTTCAAAACCACGTGTGTATGTAAAATTTAAACTCAATCGGTTAACGGAAAGTGAGGGAAAATTCTGTGAAACGATTTGTTTGTTAGTTAGACCGCTTCGAAACTAAATATATTATAAATATGGTAACGTAACATCCAGTTACAAGCTGCAAAAATTAATGCCATAAGTGAAGACTTGGCTGTATCCTATAGTGATTCGGCTACATAGTTGAATATCGACTTGCGTAAGTGGGAAATGAGAAAATTTCGATGTAGTTCTGTTCTGGATACCAGTGTTGAGAAATTACGATGGCCCGAGTGAAAGTTATTGGATGCAAAGAACTAAAGCTTTCTCAACAAAAGAGAGCACAAATCTTTCCATTTAACAATAAACATAAAATTTTACAAGAAACGTATTTCTGTGCCGCGACTTTAAGGTACATACAACTGCGAGTGTACTCGGTTTTGCATGAACTTCTAATAAGTAATATTTTTGAACACGATGCGACAGAAAATGCATCTGTCATTTATACGGTAATTCTATGCGTTAAATTACATATATTTTAAACGTTACATATATTTAAAAATGTTATTTTTTTCAATGAAATCACAATTTTAACAAATATTTTTTCATAAAAATTAAGAACTTTATAGGATCCTTTACGATGTGTTGCTGAATTCGCCGCAAAATATGCCATACATTAATATATTATAACGCTAGATATATAACACTAGACGTTTATAGTGGACAAAAAAACGGGCCAATTTGATATCAATGTAACAGAAAAAATATTAGAATTTAACAAATTAAGATTTGAAATGCCATTTCAAAGAAACAGAGGTTTGTTCGCCGGACATCTCAAATAACACGAGTACAAACTATTTTGTTCCTACATTACAACATAGACTTAACACAGAGGAAGTAACCTGATGATTTTATGCTATTTTGCTAGATCACAGTTGACCAGAGTTGAAAGGTCTACTTGAAATAGTAGTTCTTAAACGTGGTGTTTCTTCGAGAGAGTAGTGTATAAATAAGTTTTATTAATCCAGTAATTTTAAATATAGTGCAGTTGTTTTGTATTACGGTAGCATCGTTTTATATATCAGTGCTATAACGTTTATACTCGGTAGCTCAGAGCAAATGCCAGATATTCAACGAATACTAATACAAGCGACGCGCGCAATTTATATTTATGCTGACATTAAATCAAGTCATGGGAATTAAAATGATAATCGTGTGTAAAAATAAGGTTTTCAAATAAATGTTGCATAAAAAGTGACAATCGAGTTCATAGTTATTTTGTTTCAAGATAGCATCGTTTTATATATCAGTGCTATAATAACCTTCGTACTTGGCAGCTCAGAGCAAATGCCAAATATTCAACCTCATTTTGATAATTAAAATTTCACGTAGAAATGTTGTGTATATAAACAACGGCCCCAAACGCTTGTTTTTGTTTTTTCTCCAGTATTTCTGCTTTATATGTTTTCTGAAGTAATACGAGCGACGCGAGTAATTTATATTTATGCTGATATTAAATCAAGTCATGTGAATTAAAATGATAATCATGTGTAAAAATAAGATTTTTAAATAAATAGTACATAAAAAGTGACAATCGAGTCCAAATTCGAAATAACAACATCGTTATTTTATCAAAGAAATGAATATGCATTGAATATATTTGGCGGCAATTTTGTAGAAATTAATTTTTCGCAATTAAACGGAACTATTATTATATGAAAGTATTATCTCTATCAAATCGTTTCTGTCTGGCCACATATCGAAGGAGACACAACACAAAACAAAACAAAGAATGGGAGATATGAATAATTAGTAGTACAACCTTGTTCTAACCATCGGATAACCTACTGAGAATAAAACTCATTTAATATTATTACTTACAACTGAGCATTTGTATTTTATAATCTCATTGAATAGCAGCAATTTAATTTATTACGCTCACTAAAATGCTTGTATTATATGTCTTTTGAAAATAGAATAATGAATATACCACTCCCAAATCATAAACTCACTGACGTAAACAGTGGGAAAACCTGCACAAATTCCGCTTCCGCTATAGTTTAATGAAATATTTAAATGCTGTTGGAAGTTTCTAAGAATCAATCTTTACTAATTGCCCACTAGAAGGTGTTATCGTACGACAAAACGTGGTAAAGATTTGAAAAAAGTAGAAATAATACTACTTCACGTAGTTTCCTTTAATCGTGAAGTGAATATTTGTAATAAATGAAACAAAAATACTTTTTCTTTCCAATTGCAAAATTCAGCTGATTAAAATAAACCCTAAACAAATTTTAAATAAATTCTGTTCTTCAAGCTAGAACAAAAAAATGTGAGGGTTACGCAAGCATTTTTCAGGAGGTTATACTACAGTGAAAGTGTCAAGCGATCCTTCTTGTTCAAGGACACATTTTGATATATCCTTTGTGTTTCAACTCTAATAGTACATTTAAATGATTCGCAAATTTACGTAATTTGAATTTTGAAGGCGATATTTTCTTTCAAATTTAAAATAATATTTTAAGAATATTTAAACATGTAAATGGTTATGACGGTTAGAGGCAATAGTATTTCGTACTTATTTTATTAAATTGTCTTTTAAGGTTATGTGCAACATATATTTTATTTTTATACAGAAAAATTATAAAATAGTGAGAACATTGAAAAAGATTATGTCAAAAGAGAGAGATCTCGATAAAGATAATGAGTTCTTTATAATGGGATCAAACATTTCAACTATGGATTATCATTTGGATAGAGTTTTCCGGAAGAACTCTTTGGCATAAATACTAAAAATTTGTCATCCAACGATTAGTCTGCAGTACAATAGGCCACTTTAGAAATAAACATGTGCTATAACTGTTTTTAAATGTGTGCTATAACTGCTTTTGAATGTGTGCTATAAAATAAATGTGTGCTATAACTGCTTTTAAATAATCCAAATATTTCATCTTCTACGTTTTCATGGTTACATAATGAAAAAAGGAAAACAAATATCTACGTCATATTTGTTAACTCTCCATTTGTCCGTCTCTCACTGCTCACGACCTCAGAAATTTTATAATTGTAAATATATATGCAAGAAATTACATGGGACAAAATATACTTGGGTGGAAGGGGATGTGATTAACATATAAGAGCATGTCAATTATTAATTTTCTTTCAATCCATGTAAAGTAAGACTAATTTCATTAGATGCATTCCATTATGTGTGCATGACACCGTTCAGTATTTCAAAACGAAACAATTTACATGCTGTATGTGAAATATTGATGCTTCAAACTAATCTGATTAGTTACAATTTATCATAATAAATGATTAGTTACAATTATATTTTAATGTGGTTTTGTCTAACTTGGAGCCATATTTTAAGGACCTACAACCTACAACCTTTTTTACTCTTTCGGCGTCGTAATACGAATTTTATGCAGAAACAAAAGTATTTTTATATGCCTATTTATACAAAACTTTTTCGCCTAGAGAATTGATCAAACAATCGATCGATGTTCACCTCCATCAGCAGAGTTTACAGTAATGGCAAAGGTCAATTTCCAAAAGAAGATAACAAAACAATTGTGATTCACTGATTGTCACAGTAAGGCACGGTGGCAGTGTAAAAAGTGTAAAATTTTTTAGTACCGAAAGAGCCCAGTGTCCCCATTCGAGGACGGAATTTTTTTTCATATGTAATAAAAAAAATTTCAATTTTTTTTTCATTTCTTATTTTAACTTGTTACTTTTCACATAATAATTCGGTTTATTTAATTTTTCTACGGCGAGTTTGGCGGTCAGTTTAAATAGGTTAGCGTGTTGGCTACGATAAATATTTTTCTTTTTCTCTTTCATTATTGCGTCAATCTGTAAAGTTCTTCTAATTTATACAGTTATATCAAATTCTTATAAAGTTTGAAGAAATAATAAATGGTGCAGCAACAAAAAAAGAATTTTTAGAAGATTGGATACAGAATGACTACGTTACAAAATGCACCAATTTCATAAATTTACTTTATTAATTACTTTATTAGCTTATTCATTTCTAACAATGTCCATTTATATCAAAACGAAAAAAAACGAAGAATTTTTTCTATATTATTAAAAGATAATATATTAATATAACTTCCTATTATCCTTTATTACAAATTGTTTTAGGAGTTTAGAGGGCAAAATCGGCCTTTGAAATGAGATGGGTTGGGCCAATCTTTGAATAGAAGCGGTACGAATTAAATATTATGAATTGAAAGTTTCAATAAGGGAAGGCTCGTCAAAATTCCTTCTTTTATCTTTCGTCAGATCAATATCCAATTAATTATGCCCGATGGCGGCAACATATTACCTAAGCTATTCCATAAGGACTATAGATTTTCGGCATTGGTGCAAGGGTCGTTCTGCAAATAAGTCCAAATCCAGTTTGTCAATTAATTTTAACGTTCATTAAATGTGACTGACGAGTATCAATAAAACTTGTCATGAGAGATAACGCAATAATTGTGTTTAAGTAATGTAATAAATATTTAATTTAAATTCACGAAAAAAATTTTCATTACGCTCAGTTTACGTACCTCATTCAAATTAGAAGAAAAGCCGATAGGAAACCATGTGAGGATTCCTAAACCGAATTTGGAATAGAAAGGTTTTACCAGTCCATTATTATGAGTATACTTATTGTTCGAGCGCTCTGAAGTCCGATAAGCTGTTATGCGTCGTATTTAGTAGACTTTAAGACACTGCATGCGTCTTTTAATTGCTTTCAGTTGTACCGTAAACTTCTCTAGGCAAGTTTTCTACAAAAAAAATTTACTGTGGAAAAAATTGTTGGAATTAAATTTATTGCAGTTTTTTTATAATAAATTTTATTAGTTGTGTTTTTTTTAAATTGCTTCAATATCGAGTAATGTGAAATAATAAAAAAAAATTGATAAACGCTTTTGATGTATTTTAATTTATTTCCTGTCCTTATGTGCATTTTACACAAGCAAATAAAGGAAGTTTAATAAGGTTATCAATGTCCTAAAGCAAAACAAAGTTTGAAATTTTGGAGTTGGAAAGTAAAGAGAGTTCCAACCTGCTGATGACCTTAAAAATTTTAAACTTCAATGATAATGAATGTATCATTATCGTCACTAAAACATTGATTTATAAATATAGAAGACACCGCAAGCGAAGCAATATTAAAAAAGAGTACTTTTTCTTTTCTGGTGTGTTTTTCAATGTTTTCCCTTCTTTCGCAAGTTGTTTTCTGTGTAAATAACTATTAAACGTTGTTGAAGATAAAAAAATACTTATTTTAAGATATTTAATTACAAAAAATTTTTTTTAATAATGATAACTTAATAAGTATGTCACTTATAAATTATATGTAAATTAAATGAAACATTTAAACTTATAAAAATTTTAAGAGAATTTTAAATTTGTGTAAAAGCGACAGAACTCCTCGGTAGTGAAAAAAAGACTGGCATTGGTCTTAATGAAACGTTTGAACTCGTAGAATGTTAAAAAATTTCCCTTTTAAGTTTAATAATATTTCCTAAAGTAAACTTTCCGCCAAACTAGATATATAATTGTTTGAAAAACAAAATATAGTCTAAATTAGGATAAAAAACAGAAACAAATTTATTTTTAAAAATTTTTCTAACGTTTTATCGTCATACATTTCTCTCAGGGTAATTGAAATAAAATTAAAATTAAAATTAAAATTCATTACAATTAGAAACTATTATAAGTCGCATACAGAGTACTAAATTTAAATCTGTGAAAGTGACAGAACTCCTAAAAAGTGAAGAATGGATTCATAGAGTTTGGTCATTTTTCATTTGTCTTGATGGATCCTTTGGTTATGAATAGTGACCGGGATATCATGGTGACCCTGCATGTATGAGCTTAACAAAATTAGTAATCTTAGTGTGTGTGCGTGTGCATGAGTGTGTGCGTGTGTGTGTGGGTGTGTGTAGATGTGTATGTGTGTAAATATACTCACATACATTTGCATGTACTTTAGACAAGCGTATCTTTACACAAGGAAACTCTAAATGAACTACATTGATAAATTATTATTGTGGAAGATTGCAGTTAGCCCAACAAAGTTTGCTGTCGACATAATTGTATATACATTTCCAGGACTGAATCCAAAATTTCCTCATAAAGTTTCCTCTATCATCTCAAAGTTTTTGACAAATCAGATTTTGAAAAATTAATAAAATAAAAATTAAATAAATTCAAATTTCCTTCCCAAAATCTTCGAAAATGAGCGGCCCCTTGAATACACCCATGAAAATTTAACAATAGTCGGTCTTCATAAGATCAATTAAACTTCTTTGATGCATCCGTAGGTAAAATATCTTGATAAAAACTTTCCCCTGATCTGCATTTAAATTGTCAATTTTTTCGAGAAAATGGCTCAAACCGCTATGAATTAAGTGAATATGTTACAAGTGGATTACCAAACATTAGAAAATAGAGCTACCAAACATTGCTCTGCCTTGTAATTTACCAGAAAATGTTGTACACTAAACCAAAATCGGCGTTCATCCCATTAATATTCATATAAAAATTTGATTAAGATTGCATTCTTTACAAGACGTATATTTTGATCCTGTAAAGGAATTTCTATGAGTCATCACAAATACGGATATTTTTCTTAGTAACTCTTTCAGATTCTTGAAACTCAATGTAAAGAATTTCCTTACAATAGATTTTAAAAATATTGCTTGTGTTTACTTAAAACGTTGAAAAATTTCTTAATTTATCCTAATTTTTTTATGGAATAAAGTAAATTAAAAATATAAGTGTTTGTATGAACACAATTTATTTTTTGTAGCTTAGCTGTATCATAAAGAAATAGGAAAGGGATATTTTGAAAAGATACTGTGTTAAAAAAATTAATTTGAACTTTTTTAAATCTATACATCTGAATAACTTTTTATATAGTACTTAATTATATCGAAATCGTTGGTTATTATTTCTTCACTTAGGTTAAATGTATTCATATTGGAAAAGTAACGTTATATTAATTATGCATGAAAATAGTGATTGTAATTGAATTTTGAGCAATCTGTAAATAAAGGTCAAATACTTTAACCATACAGCTGTAAACTTGGTGCAGATCTATACTCCGAATATCATTGTATGGCACCAAATTTTCCTCATAGGATATCAATAAAAGCAAATTAAATAAATGAACACTTTCAACTGAAACGCTTTGCTATTTAATATGAAAAGTTTCAGAAATTGCCTGGAATTTTCAAATGGTTGCTCTGTTAAATGTCACATTTTTTAATATTTTAGTAGCTATTTTTGATTGAATGTTGCTTGTAAGTGAATGAGTGCTTCTGGTATATGGATGGAATAGTATTTTTGATCTGTCACCGTAATTTAAAACAGTATTCGTTGTGAATGAAAAGTTTAATTAAATCAAAAAAAATTTTTCTGATTGACACCAGTGATATTTATACGTATAAATAACAGTTATTATCGTTGAAATAATAAATCAAATCTACTGTTTATGAATACTTTTCTCGGTAGTTGGCCGTAAATAAATAGTTTTAATAGCTTCTTGTTTCGTATTTTTAACAGAAATCAAAAATATGTGATAAAATCTTTTTGTAAACCCTGATATAGTGATTTGAGTTTCACTAAATTTGAATTCATCACTTAATAATTTGTAAAAGGAAGAATACATAAAGCAGTGTATTCTTTGTTAAATTTTCAACCGATTATTACGCTAGGTTTCCATTCTTTTTAACTCAGAAGAGACACTGCATTTAAGAAATCTATTTTTCAAATTATAGTAGAAAAATCCTGAGAAAATTATTATTGAGACCCTTTTTTCATGCACGGTAACTTTGTGGGTTCACACAGCTCTCAACTTTTGCTTCGTCACCCTCTTGGAACTCTCCAATTTTCCATTGTATTCAGCTGCTCAACCTTTAGAATCGGGTCACTATTGAGTGTTATTTATTTATGGTAAGTAAAGGTAAGTGTGTAGAAATATGTCATCTTTACCTTATTTGTCTCTTTAATATGTTCAAATCTGATCGTATATATTTTACCTTTCTTTTAGAATTTAAATTTTGTTAAGCAATTGCTTCTTTATTCTTACGGATAGCTCACACGAAATTAATCGATAATAGATAAAAAATTAATGGATGAGTAAATACAAATTAATAGTCAAATTTTCCGGAGAGATGGAGACGTAATAATCGCATAACCGCTTCGAATTTCCTTGGCTTAGAAATACTCTCTTACGCAAACCACAGCTTACACAGCCTGTGAACTATACAATTTATTCTACATATTTATAACTCATTCTCAGTGTACGTTTCTTTTTAAAAAATATTATTTAAACAACTTTTTCGTTACATAAACATACAAGTAAAAACTATTAAAATTATTAGTAATTACAAATATTCCTTCATAATTATATCAGACAATTTTTGATAGCAATATTGATGAACTATTTGAAACCATGCTTCAGCATTTTTATATTTTATCTGAATCAAGGGAAATCCCAAAAAACTTTTCGCGGAAATGACGTGCACAGAGAGTTTCAAACTGAAATGAGGATGAAACTTTATTAATTACCAATATCGACCAGTTGATCAAAAATTGACGCCCAATATCTACAATCGATCAATATATGCCGGTCGATGTGTCTTCACTCTAAGTCATCGCATACAAAGATTTACTCATTACGTTGCTTTAAGCTTTACATATAAATTTCTGCATTTAATCTTAACAACAAAAATGTATTATTTTTTTTGAATGAGGACGATTTTCATCAATTTGCTAGTTCATTTTCGACTATAAATTAAAAAAATAACTTTAAAAGAAATTTCTTTGATATTTGATATTAGTTTCAAACAATATACGCTTTTTTTTAATAAACTATGTATAAATAAACATACTTATGACAATATGTATAATTTAATGGGCTTTGAGGTGACAGGTTTAAGCTTAATTTGACATGAGTAGATAGAGATATCAGTTTCTACAATATTTTAAATTTCATTAAAATATCGAGTATGGAATTTCAACAATCATTTAATATACCTTTCGAAGAAATTAAAGAGGCAACTCCAGGTAATGGTCTCGTTGGTGTCCCTTCTTATCTCTATCCATTGAAACAGACACAGACTTTGCCAAACATGAAACATTTTGGTGCATTTGTGTCAACAATTTGAAAAGGTATAGAAAAATGTCCTGTTTCTATTCAACATAAAAATAAAATTTGGTTTTACATAAGTAATCTATTATGTCGGTTGATGTTAGTAATATTTCATTTCGGGTCAAATATTTTGCAATTTTTGGTTTAAATTTTTGATCAATAATAAAATAGCTATGTGTTCTTATTCGCCTGTACTTTGACTTATTTGTATGTTTTTGCATGCATATATATACATATATGCAAATAAATCATGATTTATCTCCAATAATATTTTCATCTATCTCCAATAGATGTAATACCATCATTTTATTAATATTAACTTGCTATTAGGGCACCATTGAAAGGTTTCTAAAGAGGTCCATTTACGTTCAGCCATATTTTTACCCACAACGGAAACGAGGAGGTATTTGCCATTAGGGTCAAAAGTTGTTTGTTTTTTTGTCTGTGTGTGCAATCCAATGTGTAATATTTTCTTCTTTGAGTGTGGTTAATAGGTCTTATAGCAATCTCGTTTTGGAAATGTATATGGTGGTAAATAATATTACAGAACGTCCACATTTTTGTTGTTATGTATTTATTATGGGGCATGTTTTTTATATATAAGTTTTGTTTCATTTATTCTTATTAATTATATGTAATATTTGAATTTTAGTTCAGTTATTAGTAAGAGTTTAAATTATCCATTTTTTTTTAAATTTGTTAATACAAAATTTATATTTAACATAATTGCGTTGATACAATAATAAAATCGAGAGACTTTTCGCTTTTCGATTTTTGTGTATGAAGAATATAAAAGAGATTTGCTCTATAGTAGAAAAATTACGAATCGTATAAATGATATAACATATTTTAATTTCAATTACTTTATGTAATTACATTTGAATAAATTGAGTGTTTGTTTATATTTGTGACAAATAGAAGACTCAGTGTTATGGAAATTCTAACAGAGTGACATTTGTTTAATTAGTGTAATGTAAACCAGTCGATGATTGCAGGAGTCATACCTTAAAGTGATATTTTATTTTTGTAAGTATTCAGAACAGTCGGTATTCCGTAACTCAGGATCATTCCGAACCGTATTGTATTTAATTTGATTTTGACTAAGTTTATTTTTCTTATGCAAAATATGTCGAAATAAGCAAAATCCTTGAACAGGAAGGGGAATAAGAAACAATAATCAATTGAAATATAATAATTGCTTTAATACTATTTTAAGAAACGAATGTCGTATTTCTACAAACGATGTTCATTAGACATTAACGAGGAATAGGAGACTGGGAGTTTAGTCAGCAAACATCGAAAGCGTAAGTCTCGAGTCACTATTTGTGAAGAAGAGAGAGCCAAAGTAACAATAACCAAGTGCAAATTTAATTTCTGGCCGAAAATATTGTTTGGAGTCTAAACTAATAATAGATAATAATGTGTAAGTATGAATTGTAATAAATAATATGCTTCTATTTGTAGCATATATAGTAGTTAAGAAACAATTATTAAGACCGATATGCAAGGCAAGACGTCTACTATCGGCACTCAAACATGGTAATTAGACAAGATCATAAAATAATGACTGCACAATCTCTTGTGCTTATAGTAAAATATTCTCAAATATTCTCAAAATACTCTTTCGCTTTTTCAACTGGGGGCAACCCGGTTAAAATTAAAGGTAAAATGAAAAAAAGAAAAATACTTGTAAATTTAAGGAACCACGCTTTACAAAATTTATGCCTTAATTTTGAAATATTACAGAAAAAATAAAATAAAGTTAGTGCTTTAAATTTCCCCACGGTATTAAAGTAACCTTGTGCTAGTTTTATATATTTGCTTTAATGTGTACTTGCTCGGCAGCATACAGCGAAGCTGGGCTATACAGCCTCAAGTTCTTGATTAAAATATCACGTAACATTCTTACGCAAATACGCTACGTTTCCGTACGGTATTATTTGCTTTTCCACCAGTATTTTTGCTTTGTATTTGTCTGAAGTAATATAAGTGAGGCCAGCGATTTATCTTCGGAATATTATTAAATAAAATACTAGATTTTTATTCGCCACATAATTGCGTGTGAAAATAAAGTTTACAATCTCTCCTTTTCTCCAATCTCAAATTAAAAATGAATGAAAAGTGAATATGAATGTTCAAACTTTAAATAATAATTTCTTTGTTTGAATTCCTTTATTACAATTGGATCTCTTTAATTTAACCATACTTAACCATACACTTCTTTACTGTCTGTACTTACGAACGTTTTCCAAAAATTATTGAAAGAATTTTTGTAAGGTTTTCAATGTCACATAGCTCACAGTATTTGAGAAAGATGAGGTATGAAATTGAGAAGTTGATTGATCGTGACATGTTTAATCTTTGACTACATTTCCCGCCGTTACTTATATATTGAGATTCATTCTTTATTGTGTTCATTTAGCTATTGTATTTTATAAAGTTTTCCCTTCATTTGAAAAAATACTTTGAGATATCAAGAAAATAAGGTTTAAATAAAATTATTCAGATAAACCATAAATGATAAGTAAGACGTTGAATTTATATATATACACTAATCGAAACATTTTGATTTGTAATAGTTACAAGAGAAACCTAAATCTGTTTGACCTTATCGTAACTTTGTTATATGTAATTTTTAAATTACTTCAGGAAATTTGGAGCTGTTCCACCTGATGCGTATGTATTAATTTAATATGTATACAACTTTTACAAATTTGTCTTTTCAGGTAGGTTCCATGTAAATGTGACCAGGATCTAATATCTGATGGCTTGCGGAGATATTCTAAAGAACTTTTTATCGGATTACGAAAAAAGTCTCTTTGAGCAATATGATATAAAGTTAGTAATCATTTGACAAGTAATTAGTAATTTAGTTACAAATGTTGGCCACGTTTAATCAGAAAGTGGGAGATTTTTATAGAACTCCTCGATTGCGAAGAGTAGATTCATTGACTTTTGGGTCATTTAAATAATATCGACGAGTCTTTTGGTTACAGATGGTGACTAGAGTCTGACGATAGACGTGTAAAATAGTGCAGGAATTTCATCATGACTGGAAAAAGGTTCAGCATATTTGCGATCGTTTGAACGTTTCTTGAGTTTCCCTGATAACCTGTAGCCCGGTATGTTAATGGAAGCTGGATATAGTACTTCTCCTTCAGGTACTCCTAAAGGACGATGAGTGTATTCACAGAGTTTGGACTAGTGTCACTTGCCTTGAAAGTTCCTTTCTCGTTTATACATTCAATAATTATAATTCTAAAAAATATGGAAGGAATACGCTTGCAAAATGTTAGAAAATTTTTCATTTCAATTTCATAATGAAAAAAGCAATTAGAAAGGGTAATGGCAATATAAAAACAAGAACTGATCAAACAATATGTAAACTTGCAATAATGAAGCAGTAAAACATTTTCATTTGAAACTTTCCATATTCGAGCCGAGGATACACAAACTGTGCCAGTTAAAAATATTCTTCGCAAATTCAAAATAAACTTTCATTGCCTTTTAACATTTATAAATAATGGTATTAAATACGTATAATAATAACGTGAACTTACCCGCCGATCAAAGTATGTTCATATTAATGGCTTTTGATGCTTTATAATTTTCTACCCCAACGATCTATATTTCAAACACATGCATGCATTGTAAACATTTCCATTCTAGTTAACGAGATTTGAGATGTGGATTAGTTTATGAAACCTGCATAAGTTATTTTATTGTAATTTAGTATGATAATATGACCTATGTGATGTTTTGTAATAATCATCAAGGCAAATTCAGTATACGAAAACAAAATTGGTCAAATTAAATCATGAAGACACTTTCGTAAATGAAGTTATTTTGTATGTAAAAATTACGTAAACAGTAAAGAAGATAGATGACCTCTAACAACTTCTATCATTGTTAATAGGACATACTTACAAAAAATATTTCTTCAGCAGATCTCACTGCGTAGAAATTAAAAAAAATATTTTTCGACACTAATCATCAAGATCCCGAATCATCATTAGCCTTTCAAGCATCAAATAATCACCGCATTTTCAATTGTCACTAACGGAGTAGCTTTCCAGATGGCTTTGAAAGTTTTGCCCTTGAGCATTTTTCTGACAATCTGTATGGAGTTGATTATCTGTTGCAAGTTTTTCATTAACTGTATTATTTGTACTTTAATTGATGTCATAGCTGTATAACAATTTACATGGTAAGTATTAATAATAAATTCGTTTGATTTGTGATTAGTGAAAGTTACTTTGTGGAAAATTGTTTTCATTGTCTGTTGTATTTCTTAGATGATTATGAATTCAAACCTATTTTTTGGTTTTCTGATTGGTCCGTGAAACAAAAATTATGTTAGTTTTATTAAGTATTGCTTCTGTATAATTACTTCAAATTTACCTGCAAACTATTGAAAAATGTGAGGCTAATAGGTGAATAAAGATAAATAAATAAATTTTCCGAAAATCAATTTAAATAATTAACCTTATATAAAATGCAACACATTTTCATTTTCTCTTTTACATAATGTTTAATATTAAAATATGTTTAAAACACATTGATTATTTTTTTCTTTACCTTACTTATCTGATTTATGGACGGTTTCTGAAGACAATAGATAATCTTTAAATAGCTATTGGTTCATTAAAGTTGTGTATTCGATAAACTATAAATAACTGTCGTGTTTCCAAGTACAATTTCGTTCCTTTGATAACTATCGGTTCGATAAGAACTTTTGTTTCAAATAACTAGATGGCTCTTTCTTAAAAAAATATTTAAAGATGTTGTTTTTTTTTTATATCAAGTAAATTCAATGTATAAAAATTAAAATATTATTGTAAGCATGTTTGTTTTAACGACTGTATGCAAATATATATGTTTATATATATATATATATATATATATATATATATATATATATATACATATATATATATATATATATATATATACATATATATATATATATATATATATATATATATATAAATATATATATATATATATATATAAATCTCATAATTTTCTAATAATACTGGCTGCATACTTTTGCGCCTAACTTAAAAAGTTAAATTTTACGTTATTGTATATCAATATCATAACCATTTAAACAAAGAAACCAGCGTCTTTACCGTGTATTTATTAGTACAGACAGCGCCCATTGGTACCTTATTTTCATTGACCAAAAATGTATTTCAGTCAAAGACGAAGCAAGAACTTGACAGAAAAATATAAGGTGTTATTAATAGAGATCGCAAAAGAATTCATTAATGTAATCGACAACAAAAAAACTGATGGAACGACGATTGAAGCAAAGAAAGATGCCTGGTCCACGTTGACTTGCAAATATAATGCGGCTTCTGATACTGGTCCGAAAACTCAAAAGCAATTACATGCCCTGTATGACAATTTAAAGAAAAGTGCAAGAAAGAACCTGAGTGACGACAAGTTATGGGCATTTTATTTACTAACAAATAATAAATACTATTAATAAATAAAACGATGCACAGACAAAGTGTGCGCATCGTTTTATTTATTAATAGTATTTATTATTTGTTAGTAAATAAAATACCCATACCTTGTCGTCACTCAGGTTCTTTCTCGCCTTTTTCTTTAATATATATTATTATACTCAAAAATATATTTGTTCTGAAGAAAATCTCATCATACATTAATTTTTTCATTACTGTTTTAATTTCTCTTATTTCCAATCGGATATGTATAAAACTGGAGGTGGTACTTATTGTCCTCGAGTTAATTCAGTGGACGAGAAAATTATGGCTTATTAATACAGCAATTTCAACCATTAGAGAATCCGTATGACTCTTCTGCTTCCTACTATAATACCGGTAAGTTATAATACTTTATGTTTTGTTGTATACATTCATATTCTATTATTTCGGGAAATGAACATAGCATATAACAGTTTGTTCAGAAGGTCAGAAAATATACAATTTGGTGGAAACACGAATGTATTAAGTCTAAAAATATTTTAATTTCTAACCTTTCGATCGCCATTATAGATTTATTACCCGCGAATGAAGTATTCGTCAACGAGCTGCTTTTCACATGGTTTTATCAACTTTTACTGCTTAACCCAATTGTGTTCTATTTGTTTCGAATTATCAAAAGCATGATGCTGGAAAAATGATGATGCTGGAAAAAATATAGATAGATTGATTTATGCATAAAATATTTTTCTCTAGATGAAGTTCTTAAGAAATAGTATCAAAATGTAGCTCTAGAAAAAATACATATTGTCAGTGAAGATCTAACAGACCGTAAGTAAACAATGGCTATTTAAAAGATAGAAAAAAACAATGTCTTAGCAAAAACAAACTCTGCACAGATTTGTAAAAGCAAAAATACCAATGATCCATTTATATACTTCAATAATCATGTGATTCACTTACATATGTAAAAACGGTGAAAATAACTATACACTGTTACTAATTACTTATACATTGTTGAAACATTATCCACCGTAGGTAAATTAATGATCTCCAGGCCAGCCCATTATAATATAGTCATATAAGCAGAAGAACATGTTATTAAATATTTCTACATTGAGTAGCAAAAACCCTTATAATTTTGTCATATCGTTCTATTATTTTAGTTCATACTTATACAGGTTTTTACATTGCGCATAACACAACATTTTCATATTGCATGTGGGTCTTTAATGAATTTGTGATACCATTTGTCTTCCACTGTTAAATACTTTGACTTACTAATAAATCAATAAGTTACTTCGTATCATTAGGTATATGCTAATTAGTTATAAAGTGTTCTGTAAAAATCATTGAAATGTCTTCATAAATTCCTGTCAAAGAAAGTAAAAATTTACGTTGTACCAATTTACTGACATCCTTGAACTCACTTCTATATAAATTAGATTGACATGATACTTAAAATTAGAGTAGTTTAGAATATAAAAATGAAAATGTCTATTAAAACAATGGTAATAATGTTTATTATTTTCAGATAGTAAACAAAAAGAAAATGTAGAAGAGCAGATCACGCCTTCTACCTCGCAGGAAGACTGTTACCCCTAGCAAAATGAATTTATGGTTCTTGATGTAGAAATGGCACTAAAAGAACCCGTTTTGCAAATTGGTTCACCGGGGCAACCTGAACTATGTTTAAAGACTTCACAAGCAATAAAAAGTGCTTCCAATATGTGCACTTTAACTGAAAAGAAAAAAAAAAGCTTTGAATAATATAACATCATCTTTTTTAAATAGGAAAAGGAAAAAACAAATCAATGAAAATGCAATTATAACAAAAAAGTTAGAATTATTAAATTTACAAATTGAACAAGAAAAATATAAATTTGAAAAAAACAAGGAAATATTGGACGCTGATCTTCAATTGAAAATGCAAAGATTGATCTAAAAATTAAGAAAAAATTGTTGTCAGTTATAAGTTTGACTTTTATTTTATTTTAATTAAATTTTTTTTGGAAATTTAAGATTTTTTTTGTAATTAATGTTAAGAATATATAATAATATATTCTTGAAGTGTTTTATTTTTATAATCACAACATACTTTTTACTTTTTTATCTTATTCAAATTTAAATAAATAAATTTATTCATTTACCAACCTAAAATAGTTCTGCGCTATTAACCTGCGCAGAGTTTCCTTCAGAAGACGCCGGTATTGGTTTTTCAAAAATTTCAACATCTTCCAATGGTAAATTCTCGCTTATGGCAATGGTATCATTGTCCTGCAATACTATATTATGCAAGACAGCTGTTGCCACAATCACTGCAATCTGCTGCACACGATTTAATTGTAGTTGAAGTTTTTGTGAAAGGCATGGAAATCTTCTTTTCCATACACCGAATGTCCGTTCTACTGTATTCCGAGATTTAATATGGGCATGGTTATATATCTGCTCCGTGTTGTTTGATGGTCTCAAAAAGGGTGTCAGTAAAGGTCTGCTACAAGAGTATGCACTGTCTCCTAAAAGGTATCCGTCAAATTCATTGTTATGTAAACGAGCTCGCAATAAAGAATTATTATAGATAGTGCTATCGTGGGTTGAACCATGCCACCGAGCATCTATATCTCTGATATATAAGTTGGCATCACAAACAACCTGTGTATTGATAGAAAAGTATCCTTTCCTGTTTCTAAATAGTTCTGCCTGATCTCTTCCAGGTGAGTGAATTGTAATATGAGACCCATCAACACATGCTATTACATTCAGAAAACCAATATTATAAAACAGAGCCTTTACTTGTCTTATTTCCTCTTCATTTTTGGCATGAATATATAGTTTGGGGCAAGTGTCGCTATTTCCTTACTTACTTTAAAGACTACTCTTGACACAGCTGTCTTTTAAATATTAAAATCGTCGCCCACCATTAACTGAAAAGTGCCGGTAGCATAAAAGCGCTATGTTATAAATAATTGTTCCAATACAGAGAAAGTGTATTTTCGACGAGTTAAAGGTATTAAGTTACAATTAATTACTTCACACAAATGTTGCACTGTACTATTATTGAATCGAAATCTCATTTTAAATTCTTCATCTGTGAACATTTCAAAGGGATTTCTACGAACTCTCAAATTTCTGGGAATTGAAACGTCATTTATAAAATTCAGAACTTCTTCATCAGAAACTGATCAAGATGACGAATTCATGGCTACACAATCCATTTATGATTTTAAAATAACACAAAGTACGCATATAAAATCACACAAAAAAGTTAATACTAATGTCAGTGTTGTTTGACAGCTCAGGTTATGGGATAGATAAACGATCATTTTTGTTGAGTTAACTTAACGGGAGTTTGACGAATAGATAACTTGCCTTCGGGTGTTCAGAAACGATTTTTGACAAGTTATTGTTTCAATAGAAATATCGAATAGATAAACCGCTGTCAAATGTATTCAGAAACCGGCCATTAATCTATGATAACAACCCGTTTTTATAAGATATTTATTTTCAAAGTTAAAAATGAAGCCGCTCTTCATTACAGCATGCTTTACATACAGTTTACAGATTAAGTTATTAACGTAAGCATACGCTGAAATATTCTCTTTGTGTATTCAAAAACACACTTTAAGATATAAATTATCTTACTGTGGTGTAATTAACTAGCATCAGCCTTTATTAACATCGTTTGCGTAGTATTTGACTTTGTTAATTAACGAAAGATGCTGATGGAACGTAATTTTATGATCCAATCAAGAACGCCAATTTCCACACGAAATTAAATGGTAATAAAAGCATAACCGCTTCGAGATTCACTTGAATTGCAAATATTATCCGTTCGCATATATGCCGCAAGTTAGCAAGACGTAAACGATATTACTTAAATCGACATTTAAATTTGTTAAACATGTAAATTGTTTATTGCCAGAGTTTCTTCTAAATAAATAGCTGTCTCGTTATCAAAATAAAGAAACAATAATTATTAGCGTTAGAAATGATTATGATTGATTGGACTACCCAAAATCATAGGTATTCTTCAATATTTTAATATTTCAACTAAACTATAAGAAGTTCCAAATAGTGATAATGGAAACTTTTCACAAAAAGTACGTGCGTAGAGCGCTTTTTATTCGTAAGTGGAGAAAACTTTATCCAAATTGGAGTTGGAAAGAGTAGTTTCATTCAACGTTCGAGATAAACCAATTACAGAGCTGAAAATTCCTACTCGATACGCTACCATAAGACAACCCGCGCTGGTCAAAGCCGAATCTTATCAAATAATTTTTTACCTTGTTAATATTCCAAAAGAATGCTCGTTCCAGAAGAAAGCTTGCTCGTTATAATGTTGAAAACTATGCATACAAATTTCGGCATTTAATTTTAAAGCTATAATGTTATCTTAATGAAATTAGAGATGATTTAACTAATTCCGTATCTTATTTCTTTCCATGAACTTGTATCTTAGCCATAAAAGTATAGTATTTCATAAATAATCTTAATTTTAATCAATGTGTCCTGCGCGACCTATTTAACTATAACTAAGTTAAAAAGTTAACAGTAAAAAGTTAACTAAGTAAAATTCTTATCGTCTTACATATATATTTTCTCCTAAATATAACTAAGTTTATTTGCGGCTGGCTGATTTAATCTAAAGTTAGCACAGGATGTAGTTAGTTTATTTATCCTTATTGATCTTCACTAAAAAGAACAATATAATATAACGAAATAAGTCGATACATATGTCTATAAAATTAAAGAAACGACTATAGATATGTTGGATCTGATTGGTTGTGGATCCTTCTTATCTATATTCATTAGATAAAACAGTGATATTGAAAAATCCTTCGTCGCATCCAATATATAGACCAACGGATGGTACGGAGTTTCTGTTGATTTATATGAACGTGATAGATATCATGTAAACCTGAGTACTATTAAGATTTTGTCTTTAGGAACCTAATAATTGTACCATAATCCTAACCTAATAATAATTAAATGTTGAATGTATTTGGCGTTAATTTTTCAGAAATTCATTATTCGCAATTAAATGAAATTACGTGGTGTATTATTGTATTATTTCTACTTTCTGTAAGAAAGTAGAAATAATATTACACCCGTAGTTTCATTTAATTGTGAATAATTAAGTAATTATAGTAAACATATTGCAGATAATAGGAAATATACGTATAGGAATAAAATGATAAAAATTACACTCATTGTCCAGTAGAAAACTAATATTTTTATAGCGTTTACGACCAAAAAATTATTTTCCCAATTCATAATTTATTTTTATAATAGTTTTATACAGGTCCAAAGAAGAAATGTTTTCATTTTTAGTTGATCGTAAAATACTTTTCCTTGTTAGTTGTTTAATGCTATTTACTTTTAAGAAAGGATTAATAGAAGTTATATCAATCTCTTCTAGATATATTGATTGAAATAATGCAAAGAAATTAACTGAAAATCCATTTTGATGCTTTTATACATGAATTATATGGCTTGCTTTATCACATAACGGTAATTGTTTCATTTATCCTTATCTTTTATCGTATTACGTAAATATTATTCAGAAATTAGTAATAAACAAAATTGCATTTCGTATATTAAATAGATCCAATTATAATTTTAAAATCACTTGAATTTTTGCATGTGGAAATTTAAAAAAAATAGGTTGATATTTTAGAAGCATCAGTATGAATAATATATTTTGACTTTAGCTTGTTTATACAAATACATCTGAATATATTCTACAGTAGTATCAAATAGAGAGACGCAAAATCAAACAAGTGGGGAGAAAGAGGACTTATTAGTTCCAATTTATTTAATGTAAATATGTCAATAAAAGTCCTGGGCAAGAGTAATATTTTATTTTTGTAATCAATTTATTGTGGGTAGATGGATTATTTTGACGTAATTGGTGACTAGTTTTAAATAGTTTTATTTAATTTTAATTTAAATAAGTTGATTTAGACATTATGGAAGATACATTGGAATTAGTCAAATATTTGGTCATAACTGGGAAAAAAGATTTACCCACTGAAATTTTAACATTTTTTTAAGAGACGAGAGATACATTCCTAAAAATGTGGTGTTCTAAAATGGGTATTCACTACATATTAATTATGAATAAAAACTAAAAATTTAATGAACAGTAAACGAAGGTATAAGCCAAGAGTTACATTAGTTAAGAGTATAAATGCATAGTAACAATATTCAAGCGTAACCTATGAATCCGAATTTGAAATTTAATTTACAGCCAATAACAGAGTAATGGTATGAATAGTAATAAATCATATTTAGATGTTTGTTCCACGCGGGTATGTAATAGTTAAGAAACAAACATTGCGACTGACATATAAAACAAGACGTTTATAATGGGCATTCAAGCATGAAAATTAGACATCAGAATAATAGAAAAAAATATTATAGAATAACGAAAAATATAATTTGAAAGATTTTATTTAAAAAAAAAACAAAGTTACTTCGCCGCAATTTACAAAACAGAAAGAATACATACTGTCTGGTGCCTACTGTACAAGATAAGTTTAACGTAGAGGTACCAATTTGATTAGTTTGAGCTATTTTTTTAGACCAACGGTGGGATACTTTATTGAAATTAGCGGTGTAAGGGAGAAAGAGGAATTTTTTTAAATTTTTCAGGCAGCATTCTCCCTTATTTGCTAAGTTTTAATAAAAATTAAATAAATTTTTAATTTATACCGAATAATTTAAATAAACATAGTGATTCAAAATTATAGAGAGGAGTGTATATATAAATTTTGTTAATCCATGAAATTTTAAAGTTTGTACTTGACATTACAAACTTTAAAATTTAAACAAACAGTACAAACTTTAAAACTGAAATTGTTTTTGTTAAGTAAACCTAGTGCTGGTTTTATTTCTTAGTGCTATTAACTATGTATTGGGCAGCTCAGAGCAAAAGTCAGGTATAAAACCTCACTTTTTTAATTAAAATATCACGCAGTATTCTTACGCAAATAAGCAGCACCACAACGGTCTCTGGTATTTGTATTAGCTTTTCGCAATAATTTTTCTAAATGAATATGAGCGAAGCTAGCGACTTATCTTTACGATAAAAGTAAATTAGGTTATAGGGATTTAGACCATATTTGTATATCAAATTAAGGTTTGAAAATAAATAATGCATGAAACTTAAAAATCAAATTAAAATTACGTTATTATTAGGTTGGCAACAAATAAACACACTCTCTCTGTGCACAAACTTTTTTTATATCTAGTTTATAAAATCAATCGTAAATTATATAGACACGGTCGGTATCTAATGCTTATGGCCAAATGTAGACATAGCTAAAGCTCCGCCCTTCTAAAAATTTTTGGACGTTTGACTAAAAAACCGGTGAAATTTGACTTTGATATGACTTTCGTTTTTAAATTTCCCGTCACGTAAATTATTAGACAGAGAGTCAAACAATTGATAATTAGATGGCAAAAGAACTAAAGCGTACGGCGAGTGGAGTAGCCATCCAAGTGAAAGTGGTTTTTGACGCCTAATATTTGCTACGTAAGTAAAAAAAAACTTTGCTTTGATTTAAAGGAAGTTAAGCGCTGACTGCTCAATTCTTCACAATAAATCTTAGTTGTAATTGTAATATTAGATTCAACGTGTTCCCGATGAATACATTCAAAAGTATCTAATGTCCAGTTTTATGTTTTGGTCTATCTCTTTTTCCAGCACCTAACTGCCGGCTTTTGCGCTAAAAATTAACATAAACTACCTACTTTTCATCTCCTCTAACCAGATACTTTAGACTCTCGTCGCTACTATGTGTAGTAGCGACGAGAGTCTAAAGTCCTAGTAGCTCCAAGTACACATTAGCTCTCCTCTGAAGTTGAAAGAGTGGTGGCGTATGGGATATGCAAACGGAATATTTCTCGAAGCATGAAGACGTTTTTTCATTGCTGTATAAGAGAATCAAAATAGCTCTGCCTAATAATGCAATTTAATCAGGTATTTGTTTCAACAAGGCTTTCAAATTTTTCTAAACCAAAGACTTTTCTAAACAATTGTAGGAGATCGCTTTGGATGAGGTTTATGGGACAGGCCAAAATTCCCTTCTTTGAATCTTTGGTACCAGTGTTAAGCTGTGTTGTAAGAGGACATACCTTTACCATCGTTGTGTATATATTGCGTGATCCTTCCCTGGTTTTTCGACCTAAACCATATTCACGAAGAAAGGATCTTCTAAGTTCAATTTGAAATACTTCCATTTTTATTTTATTCACTGCAAGGAATATTCTAGAAACTTCTATAATATTCTAGATATCGGTTGAAAAAAATGGCGGGTTTAGAGGTTGCCAACCTAATATATCCAAGCCAAAAAGCGTTATTATATGAAAGAAATAAAGGTTTGTGTGTAAAGAATAAAAAAAGTATTATTTTTTGCTAATTGCAAAATTTACCTGAACGAAAGACAAGTCAAACAAACCCAACAGGAAAATAAAAATTTCGAGTCTCACGAAATTACAATAAAAAACTATAAAGTTGTGAAAACGTATTATAGCAAGTAAAACTTCATAGAGTTTTAAGCTATCTTTCTTATTCAAGGACACAATTTGATGATATCCTTTCACTTAAATCCATATCAGTACATGTTGATGGAGTAAATATCTATGTAATTTATACTGAAGATGATTTTATCACTCAAAGTAAAACAAGAATATATTTCAACGTGTTAATAATTTATCAAGTTGATAGAAAATAACATTTTGAATTAAATTTATTAAATGCATATTTAAATTTATGTATAACAAATATTTTTATTTTTGTGCAGGTACTTTATTAAACAGTGAGAATTTTGAAAAGATTCGAAAAAATAAGGCAATAGATAGATTGTGATAGAATCAAAAGTTTCATCGATACATAATAGCTTGAATGGAACTTATCCGAAAGCAGTGCTTGGTAAAAATACTGAAAATTTATCGTCCAACGCTTTTTTTATAATAAATAAGCTACTCAGAAATTTATGTCAAAAGTATACTATAAGTGCTTTCGAATATTTCGCGCATCTCATTTTAGATGTACGTCATACTTATTCATATATACGTCATACTTATTCCTTTATCCGTCAAACTGTCCGTTTTTCACAGACCCACTGCCTCAGAACTTTTAAAGTTATAAACGAATGTGTGCGAAATTACTTACGGTTAAAAATTATTTGCGTGAAAAATGTAATTAATATGCAGGGACAGGTTCATTTTCGTTTATTCTTGTAATGTGAGAGAACATATTTTTGGTATATTCCATCATATGATGTGTCATTGAATTGAGATTAGCAATTTATGTTTTTATAGCTCGTTACTAAATATGTTATTCTTCGATGATATTAACTCATGTTAAATCGATGTTATAATCGCATTTTTATATAAGAAAAACAATTAAGAAACAACAAAAAATTAACTGTTTCAGTTTGAATCATTCCACGTGAAATCGTTTAATTGAAAATGCCGGCTCATTTCAGATTTTACTTAAAGTGCGAAACTTATTTAGGGTCCCAAGGAAGGAAATTCAGGGTCATTTAATTTTCACATGCGCGAATCCTTGCTAACCTAAATTAAAATATTAAAAAAACGTAATTTTTTTTACTTCAGTATTTTTAGCGGTTGAATTTTTTCTGTCAAAGATATCTACGCATTCACGATTACATTTTAAAGGTGAAAGATAGTAGCTTTTGATTGTAAAATTTAAATTAGCAAAATTATTGCTTCTGAAATATAACACGGTGCTGGAAATTTTTGTTTTTAATTTACTTGTTGTTAATTTTAACTGGCTCCGTCGTCTTGAATATCCTATATTCAATAACAGTTAGTATTTCTCAGGGATTAAGTGTATATATCGTAAAAGAGACATCATCAAATCCTACATCACGTAGTTTCAATTAATTGTGAATAATGAATTTATATAAAATGAACGCCTAATATATTCAATATTTGATAATATTTCAATTAGAAATTGATCCCTATGGTTCCTTCGATAGGAAATCTCATATTTCGTCTGAAACTTTTGTCACTAAATCGATATGTGCCTTTTTCTCCAAAGTTTTTATCACTTTTTTTACAAGCTTTGAAACTTTTGACCATTAAATCAAAATAAACCTTTTTCTTGATTTATGTGAATCACAGTATATTAATTTAGATTCTTTACTAGGTCTATAATATTTTGGTCTTGTGGGTGGCTTTCTGCAGGTCCCAAAAACAGCCTTAAACTTCTTAAAACCAAAGCTAGGGAATTTCCTTTTAACATATTTCATAAACATTTCCCACATATTTAATAGCCATATATTTAAAGCGTTAACAAATTCCTTAACCTATTATTATTCTATACAGAGCATAGTCAACATAATGAGGTATCTAACAACCAATGACACATTGATAACATTTATCCTTAAAGCCGGTATGTCTTCTTGTAGTTTAACTCTGCTGTACGATAAATAAAAAAAAACATTTATTTTTAAATCAATAATTTTTGAACATCTTACTTAGATTTGCCAAAACCTATGCAGAGAAATGGTGGTTCTTACTTAATTTTAATTAAATGTACTATTTGGAAAAGAACCTTGCTTATTACCATCATGCGTGAAAATATATTCCAGACTGAACATCGAGCAACCAATAAATAAAAGTTAATAACTTGAACTGTCCGTTGAATCTGTTAGACAACTGTGGATATTATACCGCGAATATCATTGTGAAATACCAATTTGCCCTCACAGAAAATAAAGGAAACGAATTATTTCCTTTAGCAGAATAATGCAAAATTGATTCCACCAAATAGCAAATTTTCTTCTTTTAAACTAGAGGCAATTCTAGATAAATCAAGATCCCTAATTAAAATATTTGGTCATTTTCATGAAAAGTATCGGAAGTTTTAATCCATTTTTCAAACGCTCGCTGTGTTGAATGTCAGTTGGTATCTCCGCTCGAGTCGTTCTTGGAAATTGATAGCAGTGTTTCTAATGCAAGAATACTTTTCTTGTTATTTGTTCGTAAACGTAAAGTTTAATAATTTATAATTTTGCATTTCTGACGAAAAACCAAGAGTATAAACAAATTTTTTTTAAAACTCCGATGCCACTATACGATTTTCACTATAATTATATTCATCGCACATATAGCAGACATTTTCCGGATTATTTACAAAATGTCTATACAATGATATTAATTATATACACAAAAAGGAATTCTATCATTTTTGAAAAAAATAATACAGAATATGATTAATTTCGTGTTGGTTTTTAAAATAAGAAAATATATATTTATTTATATAATTGTTTTTTTAATCCAAAATGCTCTAAACAAGATAGCATGAATTAGGCAAACAGTTAAGATACAAAACAATAATATACAAAATTACGCAATATTGCAAGAGGAAGTATACGAACGGTTAATATTCTTCATAATTTTAAAGACAAGCAATTAATGATCAAGTCATTTGCAACGATTACTGGAGATATATTTAAACCGTACATGAAACTAAATACGAATAGAAAATTAAATATAGAAAAGACATTCCTCCATGGTGCATGTATTATGCGCTTGAGCAGATAGTGTTATTACCCACCGATCATTCTTTTCCTTACCGATTAGAATTCTAGGCGTCTGTTCGTTGCAACTTAGAAAAAACATTGAGTTTATGAAACGTATTTTTCAAATTTAAGAGGAAAAATCCTACTCAATGTAGTATTGAGGAAACTTTAATTTTCGTACCCTATAACTTTGTGGGCTCACGTAGGTATCAACATATTTTTTATACCATTCTCTAGGACCGACTTCTCTGGAAATTGTCCAGTACTCCATGGTATTTAATTCTCTAACCTCCTAATGGGTATAGCACTTATGCGTTATTTCATTATAATAAATGAGAGTTAATTTGGAGAAACTTGGCTTTGTTATCTCATATATCTCTAATATGATTACTTATTTCGACATGATTGTATACTTTTTCAACTATATAAAATTGAATAAGTATTTTGGTGGATGGTTTGAATCAAACTTTTAATAAGAAATAACATTTCTATTTATATTGGCTGCTCTTCATTGTCTAAAATTACATTATGTGTGGAATTATAATGGTGAATAATAAAGTTAGTGTATTCAATATTATTGCAAAGTTTTAATAAAATTTTGGTATTGAATATATTTGGCGTTAATTTTGTAGAAATTCATTATTCACAATTAAATGAAACTACGTGATGTAGTATTATTTCTACTTTCTTTAATTTCTTTACCACGACCTAGGTTTCGTTGTATGACAACATCTTCAGGTGGGATCTTTGCCAATATCCCACCTGAAGAAGTTGTCATACAACGAAACTTAGGTCGTGGTAAAGAAATTAAAGAAAGTAGAAATAATACTACATCATGTAGTTTCATTTAATTGTGTGTAAAATATTGGTAATGTAATATGAGTATATCTGTCTATATAATTAAATAACAGACTAGTAATAGTCTCGTCATGGATCCTACCTATCTCTTACCGTTGAAGTGTCTCAAGACATTGAAGCAGATTAGATATTTTCGTGAAACTGTGACAACGATTTCAAGAATCGTAGACAAATATTTAGTTTTTATTGAATTTAATGGTAAAATTAGGCGTATATAATCTACTATATCGCTTGATGTAAATCATTTTCCATTTCCATTATAACGAAATAAGTGCTTTGCCTTAAATGCTTTGTTAATCAATAAAATGATTTTGTGTTCATATCCAACTTTACTCAGACTTTTTTATACCGGTGTACTTCTATATTAATATCTCCACCATTGTTAATACTATTGCCAACAATGTAATTCTATTGCTTAATCACAATTACCTCAAGACCAAGATGCGCTTGAAAGGTTTCTAAATATATACTCTTAATTTTACACGTATTTATAAAATAAACAGCCAGTAAAATATGCTATAAGTATATAAAAAATTACAAAAGGAACAATTTTTCACTATGAATATATAAAAGGAATACTAAACGTGTGATGAAAGTCCGTAACAAAAGTTTAAATGGATAAATATTAATGTAATATAAATTAAACCATAGTAAAATTTAAAAAATATAAAACCCAAATACAAACAAAACACTTGAACAAAAAGACACACAATGCAAAAAGAAATTATTTTTTCTTTCCCCGTCGCAGATTTTAAACAAACGCTGACTTTCTTTTTTCTATTATTACTTTAGCAAAGTATATTGTTGGCTAACATCATTAATGGTTACGGTAAGAGATTTTGAATTTTCCTAATTACTGTAATGATGCCTAAACTCTAATGAACACTGGTGAAAACAAAATCAGAAATTCTGTAACATCTGGCAGATATTTAAATAAGAAACAATTCCATTTTAAGACAGGCTTCATGAAATTTGACTTTCTTATCAGCAGTGTAATCTTATTTATTTTTATTTTGAGTAAGATTAATAGGTTTGACAAGAGTTAAATATTGTAAAATCGAATAAGACATTTAATGAAAAAACATTTGAAATCTTCTTCCTAAGTACTCTATGATTCTTAACCACACTAAAAACCTTTAATTTAAAATTTTTTTTCTAATATGATATAGAACTTTAAAAAAATCTAAATAAAAAATATGTAACTGTTCTTTAATTTTCCGTACATTTCGTCAGGGAAAACTTTTAACATACGCCCGTCCGACCGTCTTTCACAGCACCACACTTTCTCCGGTTATCTATATATACGCTTTACATTTTGAAAGTCCATTTTTCTAACAATATATGACCAAACGTTGATTTTTTCCTTTACATTAAAAGTTATATTTATCTTTTTCATATTTTGTACATTCATCTTTTCTCTTTGTTGCTTGGCAACGTAGAATGTTTCAAAACGTATTTACAATTAAATTTAAAAAAAAACGGTGGTAAAATATTTTTCTTCAAAATAATGTGTAATATGTTATAGTCATTCTCAGTTTTCAATCAAGAATTGGATAAATCAGAAAAAAATCGATGGATTAGAACTATAAATTGAAGTACTTGCGTTTAAGTTTTATCGAATTAATTTTTGTGTACTAAACATCGATGATAATAAATAATGTAAAATTAATTTTATTGTCACAATCTTATACAAAAAGGGCATTTAGTAAAAAAAAAATTGAGCCACCTCATTTCACCAACTATATCGGGTTTGTGAGCTGATTTCATTACTGATTTTGTTAACATATTCAGACCTAGATTGTTATTTCATATTAAAACGATTTAAAAAATGTGAAACTTGATACAAAATTGAGAGTTCCACAAAAAATATCATATGTGTATAATTTCAAGTTATTCTTTGGTAGCAATTATTTCACGATTTTTAAGCACAGAATTTAGTCGAATATTCTTGCAATGAAACGACAATTGAATACTTTTGAAGTTCCAGTAATAGTACTCAGTGGCATCCACTTACGTCCCATGACTGTAGATTTAATGGCAATGATATACCCAGTGATCTGCAAAAAATTTGAGTTCAAGGTTACCAATTTACTTCTTCGCTCGGAAGGTGGCTGAAAATTGGCTTGAATACGGCTGAAAAGTTTTATTTAAATCAAGATATAACGTACTAGTCATATATATATATATATATATATATATATATATATGTATATATATATATATATATGTATATATATATATATATGTATGTATATATATATATATATATATATATATATATATATATATATATATATATATATATATATATAAAAACACAAAAGACATCAGGACATACATTAAGGAAACGTTCCAAGAAAGAACAGTGTACTACTACAAAAGAAAAAGAAAAAATGTGAATTCTTTGACGAATGAAATAAAATCAGAATAAAGTTTTATTATGAATTAATCAATATTTAATTTAAATTCCAAAATGACATTCGCAGCTTGCTCCCTTTAAAACGCGAATTACAGCTGAATTACTTTAGTCATAATAAAAGGCGAATCAAAAGGAAACAATGTCCGGAATCCTACCCTGAATTCGAAATGTAAATGTCTTACCTGCATTATTGCGAGTATATTTGTTGTTGGAGTGCTTTGAAATTCGATAAGCTTTGTATTCAGTCCGGAATTCAGTTCATTTTGAAGTTCAGTTTAGTTCATAGTTCTGTTCGTACGTTTTCAATTGTGTTCAATACACGTCGTGCGTTTTTCGCTTTTAATTGTGATGTTTAAATCCCTGGTCAAGTTATTCTCATTAACACTTTATTTCTACAACTTGTAAAAAATTCTTTCAATAAATTGATTGAAATTTTTAATAATTCTTTTGTAAGTAATAATATGAGTCGTGAACAAATACTCCGCAGGTTTTTTAATTTCCTTTTCTATTTTCATACACTAAAACTACTGAACACATTTCAATAATATTTTCAATGTCATATAGCTCAAAGTATAAGAGTAAGGTGGGGTATGCACTCAAGAATTTGAGATATGAGGGAGAGGTCAGTGTACTGACCACAATGACATTTTTGATCTTTGACTACGTTCCTTGCCGTCACGAAAAACCATATACTTAAATTTAGTAGTCCTCTTGAAATATACCTATTAATGTTTTATTAGGAATTGTTCCCGAAAAATATTTTAAATCTTATATAGTTTTCAAAATGTTTTAAACGAAAAAATGTTTTTTTAATAAAAGAAATGTTTTTGTGTGAGAGACTTAAATAATTATATGCATAATACCAACGATTCTTTTCAAAAAAAAATATCAAACAATAAATGGATAAGTTAAAAATTACACGTAAATAGAATTAAAATTTGATTGTATTGTAAGATAAATTTAAACCTTCTAGATCCTTCTGTGTTCCATATAATTGTAACCAATTTCAAAAAAAGATGAAGTTTCCAATTCGAAGCACATATGCTTTTTAAATGTGCACCTGTAACCTATGATAACGAAAGAGTAGGCCGGAATGCTTTGAATCACTGACGCGTTGACCTTTGTTTTTTTTTCCATTTGAAAGGAAATAGTTCCTAGTAGGTAATATATAAACATATTCATTGACTAGAGAAATATTCTAAGGAACTCCTCAAAAAGAAAGATAAATAATGTTCATTTGAGCTATATAATAACGAGTTTGAAGTTTTTGAACAATTTTTAATATGTACTTTAGCCACATATGCTGAATACGGCTGTAAACTGGTGACAACACTCCTCGGTGATAAAAAGTAGATTAATTAAGTTTGAGTTCGATTTATTTGTCTCAAGTTGGGTGTTTCATTTAAAAATGGTGACAAATGTATAATAAAGAACCTGGAAATTAGTATACGATTTCCTCAATATTGAGGAGTAGATTTAGTATGTTGTTTGTTTTAATTTTTTTTTCATGAATATTTTAATTACAAATTGTAATCAAGTACTGTTGGTTGAGCTGGAAAGTGACAATGGAAAGTGGCAACTTTTTAATCATGAGGAGTATACTGACCGAATTTGAACACGATTGACTTGCACATACGTTAAATATATTATACTTAGGAATACACTTGCAAAATATTTAAAAAATTATGTTTATAATTTCGTAATATCTCGATGTGTAGCACTTTCACTATACTAAAGGTTCAGTGGATAAAATAATCACATAAAATCTCAAAAATGCAACTATTTTTTACAGTAATTTGTCGAGACAAGATATAATCACAAAAACACCTAAATAAACCGAATTCCGGCTATGGTTCCGCTCATGGTTTCCTTTCGGTTCTAACTTTATTACGAAATGGTGAGCAACCTGAGTAAACTCTTAATTTGCTCAGGTTACTCATTTGTCATTTGTAAGTTCAAATGAAATGTAAATAACTTATGGAATGGCGTTATTTAAATTTTTACAATTAAATTATGTGAAATGTATGGATAATATGAACTTACAATCAGATATTACTTAATATTTTTTAATGATTACTTGTACGTTCGTATTATCCATACTGGAAACTGGGAACGTTGTGCAAATATTAAGTAGATATAAAGGAATTTGACTTGATGCTGCCAGTATTTTAATACGTGATGTCCACATAAGTCTTATTTACACCAACCGGTTTTAAAACTTACAAAATTTTAGGAAAATATTTGTTTTGAAATTATCTTGCGCTTAGGTCCTGATTCCTTAAAAAAATAAATACGTTCAGCAATTCTTAATAAAATTATAAATAGAGTATATATATATATATATATCAGGACCCTCACATGGTCCACAATTTGTTGTCAAGAGCACATAACTGGGAAGGCAGTTTCTGAAGAAGATACCGAGCTCCAAAAAAAAGAAAAAGGTGGCAAGGGTTTGCAAAGTTTATGCAGATATTATAAAAAAACTGAGAGACGTGGATGCAAAGAGACTGATCTTTATTACCCAGACTGTAACGTGCCTTTATGGTATTACCCTTGTTTCTAATTATTCCACACACGTAGGGAATATCAAACGTGTTAACAAAAATATTTTTGTTAGAGTTTTTTTCGTTTTAGACTCTATATGGAGGTAGAATTTCAATAATATTATGCATAAACACTATTATGCATATAACACAGATCGTTATTTTTTTTTATAAATTTTACAATATCGGCAAAAATCGTCGGCGCAACGGAGAAAGCCCGCTGTAAAACGGTCGGCTGTTAAAGTGTTAACATGTAATATTTTTTTATTTCCTCTGGTGCTTTTTGTTAAGTCCTGATTTATCATTGTTCAACCTGTATGTCGTCCTAACATTAGCTTAGGTATAAGTTAAGCATTTTATTACAGAAAGTTCTTTTTTTCCTTAACTTACCGACTTCAATTAACTACCGAATAATGAGTACCTACAGAATAAAAAGAACATTTTAGGAAAACTGTGTAATTATTATAAAACAGGTACTTACATGAAACTTTTGTGGTAAAATATCATCTCCGAATTCAATGAATTTGCAAAAAATGCTGTTAAAATTAGAGAATTTTGGAATCGGTGCCAAAGGAAAATTCTCCTTCTCACGTACATGCTAATGTCACCTACACACATATATTATTGCTAGATTTCTTGCACCACCCCAGAAGTTTCTAGGAGCAGCAGTGTTTCGCATTTTTTTTATGTTCATGCTAGGAATCCTAGTAAAATTGATCGTGCAAGTCGGTCGATAACAGCCGAAGATATGAGATTATATACATCAAAAAATAATATAGAATATCAGCAAATACAAATGAAATTCAGAATAAAATTATTTGCAATACGACACTGAAGACATTTTCTAGAGAGACCGTTTATTAATTAATAATACTTGAATTATATTAAAACTGAATTTATTTTCTTATAATTATACAGAAGTATTACATAAATAATGTTCTTTAATTTTCTATTTGTTTAATATACACATACACACACACACACACACACACACACATATATATATATATATATATATATATATATATATATATTTAGATATCACTGAATGAATATTCTTTTTATATGTCCAACAATATACATTATCAGTAAATATCGTATAACTGACTTTAATCATTACCGAAAGCTTATGTTAACATCGTGCGATGCTGTCTTTCTGCGAGGTATTTGACGTTATTAATTAAAAAAATGCTGAGGGAATATAATTTTAGGTTCAAATCAAGGATGCTCATCATGCCGTAATAAATGCATCACTACTGCAAGGTGTCCTTGACTTACATATAGTCCCCGCTTCACACATACCACAAGATAGAGAGTGTGTGAACGATGTTGTTTAAAGCTTAATGAATATTTTTGAAATATCCATCATTTGTCAAGTTTTGAGAATTATTGGAATTAGTTGAATAAACACTGTGTTAAATAACGTATTAAACATTTTTAAACCACATCACACATCTTTTAACTTTCTTTATTGTTCAGAAAGTCTCAAGTTACTAATACGATGGGACTAACTCCCAAAGTCCACGTCTAGATTTAATTACATGGTTTGATTTATATACAATTATCTTAAAATAATAACACTTTAAACATTTTTAGGAGTAAATTTGAATGGCGTCGATGTAAAAAATTAAATATATTGAACATATAATAACTGAATAGATGATAAAAATTTAATTAACTTTGGTTTTAAGTAATGTATGCACTGCTCAATAGTACAAGTTTAAATTTATTTGTAAGTAATTGGTTTGTATTAAACTTAGTACTACAAGATGTAACAATTTTATTTATCTTTAGTATGTTTAGCATACTGCTATGTGGTATTATAATGCAGAAAATAGGCAGCGGATTCGAAGATACTGTAAGCGCCAACTTCGTATATCAGATATGTTACAGCTATTGTAAAAGACTAAGTAATACCTTATATTTTTGTTAAATATTTATTAGATCAATTACTGGTGCCTACTAATTGTAACTAATACTTAAAAAAGACATTAAATAAAATAGGAAATTATTGCAATAGTGATCTCATTAGTCACTCAATCAATTTCTGTATGTGTCATTCAGATAATTAAAATATGATATAATTTATCAACAACTGGTATTTTTTTAAAAAGACATAGTATTTAACTTGATGTAATATGGAGTGTTTATTTTATTTCAGCCGGTTCACTAAATTTATAAACATGAAAATTTAACATTTAAAAAAAGCCATTTGTACTGCATTTAAAAAAAATCCCCGCTTATGCGACGCGCAAAATTTGTATAAATGTATAATATACCTATATAGGTCAATAGATGATACTGTATATATTTTAAATCGAAGAATTTTTTTTTCTACACAAATATACCGCTAGACAGGTACCATTAGCAAAATGAGCTTGGCCAAAGTTGAACTGTACGGGAAGACGGGAGTTGGTGCTAAAATAAGTGACCCGAATACGGTACATGCATTATATCAAACAACGTTATTGGTCGTCTTCCGTACGAAAAAATTTTAGAGGTTTTTTTATATTCAATATAAATTTACCTTGTTTCTTTAAAGTTTTGAAAGTCTGATTCGGTTGTCAAAGTTATTTTAATTTACTTTGGTAAATGTAGTATTAGACTGTATAAATTTGGTTCTTAAGTACTTTATTTTCTTCACAAATGACAAAACTACCGAATTACCTTGTCTGTATATGGAAAATTTTTAAGAACAAAAAAAAGAAATAATTTATGAAAACATAAAAAAAAACAATGGAAAACCAACATTTCGTTTTTGTCTCTCTATTATTCTGTATGTCTATTTAATTCTTTGTGAATCACGCAAGAACAACTGTTGGGTCTGAGGTTAAATATAGACTGGTGTTGCCTAATACGCTAGTGGTGCCTAAATAGCTATGGATGATTTATGATAATACAAGAAAATTATTAAGAGTGAAATATTACTACATGTTTAACTTGTATTTCAATATATAATATATGTGGGTGTGTCTCATGTTTTAGCTACCTATTGAGAAGATTTTGAAGAGTATGGGAAAGGAAGAATAATAATTGTTTTCCAACTGTAAATCACGATAAGTTTAAACATCAGAACACCATATCACTATTAATAAAATACAAAGGTAAAAAATAACATATTTTCGTAACTTTTTTAAAAATTCTTCAAGTGCCACCGAACTTCTCAGGGTGATTAAAACATTATATATAATTGTAGTAATAAAGTTATTATCATGCATTAAAGATATGTATCTTTAATGATACCTTACCATTACTCCGCTTCCTCTATTACAGACTTGTTTTGAAGTATAATTAAATTTGAATTTAAAATATGATACATTTTTCCTTTTATTGCTTCATAGCATAATTGTTATTGTACTTTTTTTATTATATTAAGTTTCTTATTCCAAAACATTGTTACTTACGATGTGCATCAGTAACATATAAAAGATAAATATGTGTGAATCTTTAGAAAATATCATTAACTGAAAAATTAATACAGGCGACTTTACTTATAAAAGTTACATATTTTAATTATTAACGGCTCTTTGTATTTGAAGGTCAAACTATGTCTACCTTTTAATTAATTTATTGCGATAAAACGTTGGGCGATACTATGGCAAACTCACAATTTAATCAGTCCTGATGTTGCCCTATTTATTTATTTGAGCCTGAGGGTTGTGATGGAAAATTCATCAAATTTTTTTGTCATTTACTAATTATGGATGGTTTTTGTAAAATATTAAAGTAGTTTTTGCAGATTCAGTATTATATCTAAGATATCGACATAGTTTTTCAGGATTTCACTGATATTTGCTGCGTGGAATTTAAAAGGGGAAGTTCCTTTTGACTTAAAATTGATTCCAAATTTCATCAAAGAAACTACTAAATTTTACACATGTATTTGCCAATAAACTATCCTTAAGATTCCTTTGATTGAATGTAATATATTAGAGCTATGATCGTCAGAAGTCTTTTCCACTTTTATATTTTCTAATACAGGGGTTTCCTTCCCTTAACTGATTATTATTTTTGTTGGCAGTTTAAAATATTTATTTTGACTCCTGTTTATTTACAAAGGTTTATTTTTTGTTGCCTTTGGTAACAGTTTTCTCAAACCTTTTGGTAAAGTGTTAAGGTTTTTATTAAAAGGAAAACTCACACTATTCCGCCATATGCGTCCGCCATAGTCCCCTACTTTCTATACTTTTAGACCAGTGTGCACAAAACTTTCAATTGGATATTTCACATTGATATTTTTCATGTTTTCCATTAGTATAATTAATAAAAAATCTTTTAATAAATATCCCTAAATAGATGAAACGGAAGCATTTTTTCACATACCATAGCGGAGAAATGTCATTTGGTAGGGATTTAAATTAAAATTTTTAAAAGTGAGGTTTTGTATGTCATTTTCCCATTTAGAATCTTATTTTCAAAATATGAAACTTAAAGTTAGAATATATTATGGTTCGCCTTCTTAAATTTTTTTATTGCGGTTTAAAAGAAATTTAAATAAATATTTTTGATACTTTTTACATATTATGATTAGGAATTGCATTCAAGTTATTTTGCCACATTGCGTCAAAAACTTCAAGAAATATAGATATTTGATTAATATTTAGTACAGTAACATAATTGGATAGAAATAATCATCTACACCGGCTGATAACAGTTAGAATAAGCCAGAATTCTTATCTTTGTATTTTCAATTATATG
The DNA here is from genome assembly GCA_039881145.1 of Druceiella hillmani. Lineage (NCBI taxonomy): Eukaryota > Metazoa > Arthropoda > Insecta > Lepidoptera > Hepialidae > Druceiella > Druceiella hillmani. The sequence continues at coordinate 4,068,649 of JAYKKI010000117.1, forward strand.
CTGTAGCTGTAATTAGTATTTATTGGGCAATAAGGTACTTTGAAGAGATTTCTAAATACATGGTCCTTATTTTACCTATATTTACGAAATATACATCCGGGAAAATGTACAGTACCAAATAAATATATGCAAAAAGATTTTTTACTGCAAAGATATCGTAAGAATACTAGAGCTTTAATATTAATTAATCCGTAATAAAGGTTCAACTAGTTACGTAAGAACGTGGAAACAAATAATTAACGTAATAACCACCGAAATGACGTATTTATCACACAAAAAGAAATAATTTCTTTTGTTCCTGTCACGCAACTTAAACAAAAGGAGAAATTTTTCTGTATTCATTATTGCTTTAGAAAATTATATTTTCTCAGAAATAACCTTAGCGGTTATATTAAAAGATATTACATTTTTTTATGATATTAAATTTATAGCAATTAAGACTTACTTTTAAATAGATCATACCTTACCTAATAGATAAGTTTTAGGTTTGAGTTTAACATCGTGAAAATTCACTTTCTTTCTAGCAGATAAATTTTCTATTTATTTTATGTAACTAGTTTTCTGCAAATTATTTTTCTTAAAGTATATATATATATATATATATATATATAAATAAAAAAATCCATCTTTCCCTGTTAGACCATCATTCTCGATTGCCGTTTTGTGTGGATTTTCTGCCACTTCTCTCTGTTTTCTGCCATTTAAACTTGGTTTTTCTTCCTTCCTTTCTTACAACTTTTTAATAAATAATTTTGAGTATATCAACAGTTTGTCCATTGCTCTAGTAAAGTAAAATAAGTAATTAATATCTTCATATATTATCCCATTTTCAATTTACTACAATTAGCGTTATTTATTCTATCAGAGTAATTTTCGATGAAACGTTGAAATCAATACAGGTCTCGAATTTACTGTAAACTACTTGTAAATGTGAGTGGTTAATGTGAAATATAAACTCGAATATAACGTAATGAATATAGGCGTCCTTTAACTTAGACCCCTTTTACTAGAAGATACTCAATGTGGGCTACATTTAGAATCGATAGTCTAGTTAGAGGACTAAGTAAAATGACATGTAGTTTTCTTTTCAAGTCGTAAATATTAGGATTTATCACATTTCATAAAATCTACTTATATTTGGTGTGCATGAAGTGGGTACCAACCCACATATTACATCGATTTGTTCTAAATTCAGTACCGTATTATAAATATACGTATTATTTGAAAAATACCTCCTTCAAAATTGACGTTAGTTTATCTGACTGATTCTAGAATTATGCATTACGAGTCATACACAATAAGGCATCTATAAACAGGTTCATAGCATTTTTGTTAAACAAATTCCAAATAGTAATATTACTTTCCACCGTTTAATTATATTACCTAGTAAACATACCTTCATTGGACTTAAATATATTGTGAATTCACAGTTAAATGAAACTACGTAATGTAGTATTATTTCAACATAATTTAAGTTCACCACGACCTAGATTTAGTTGTATTACAACGTCAGATGAGGTATTAGTAAAGGTCGTGGTAAAGAACTTAAATTGAATAGAAATAATACTATATCACGTAGTTTAATTTAATTATGATTAAGAAATTTCTATTAAATGAAGGCAAAATATAGTCAATATTTGGAAACAGCCGATTTGGCTACATTGGCGATATTGTACCATCGACTCCGTATTAACTAAAGTAGAAATAATACTACATCACGTAGATTCACTTAAACTTTACTTTTCTGGTCAATCCGTCGCAGAAACTCCTCATTGTTGATTTTCTGAGTCCAAGATAAACTATATCTTCTGAGTCCAAGATAAAGTATATCATGCATCTATGAAACTACATTTCAAATGTTTTCATACATTCCTGAGATCTTCCTTAACACGTATATAAATATGAATGTTTGGGTCAATATACTACCAATAATCCTAATATTTTTCCACATTTTTGTGACAGTATATTTTTGCTGTTGTGATGGAATTAACATTTTTTACAAAATATTTTATCGAACTGGTATTTTAACAAGATGTCTTCTGATACAAAACATAATAAGTTTGAAAATTGTTTGGGTTTATTTTCTGACCTTAAAATTCTCCTATAAAAAGGTAATACTGACCATCCATAATTGGTCCCGTACTTTCTAATACCATATTCCAACCTTCTATGTTAAATAAACCTCCAGAAAATTGTAGGGATATACGTATTAACATATACCGAAGTGATGCCATATGTTTCCCATGTTTCTGATTTTGGTACAGAAATTTATAAAAACTTATTTCAAGACATATAACTTGCGGTATTATCAAGTAATTAGCAAAAAGGCTTAAATGAAGTTGTTTAGAAAATAATCTATCAGTTACAGTGAATATAAATTATTAAATTGATTTTTTTTCAGTCGGAACGACTGACAAAATAATATCTTTTTATAAAGTCTAATTAATTATAGTAAGTGCATTCATACCAAATAAATAGTTACCTAATGTTTAAAGACTTGGCAAGAACATTTAATGGAAATTGATTGGGTATATTTGAATGTGGATAACGAACAAATATCGCGCTTGAGGATTTTTTATCGAAGGAATATACATATAGGAATAATATATAAAAAGAATATCTATATATATATATATATATATATATATACATGTGTGTGTGTATATATATATGTATGTATATATACACACACATGTATATGTATATATATAGCATATTTTCCTTTTTTTTAATTTTCGAACGGGGTGAAAATAATTATTTCTAAGTATTTATTGGTAACATTTGGAATAATTTCAATATGACCCTTTCAATTATAAAAATAAAATAGGCATCAATTGAAAATTGCAACTGGTTTAATAAGTGTTGAATAATTTGGTATTGGTTTATGTAAATTTAAGTAAATACGTGAGTAAACAATTTTGTTTCGCTTAGACCCAAAAATTATTACTCTTTAGGAGGAGCGGAACAAACACTTTTTATTCGCATCTTGGGAATAACTCGGATTTTTTTTCAGCTGTAAATAAAATTCAGTAAAGTTTAAAGTTTGCTTACTCAGTTTCCTGTATTTGAAGGCATCGACTGCCCATAGAATTTTGTGTAAATATATATGTTTTATAAACATATATAATTAAATTTATTTCTTTTCTGCTTTTATAAACTTTAATACTAATCATTAGATTGTTTTAAAGTCTATACTAGCAAGGTAATCCCTTATAACGGTAACGAGATTCTGAAATGAAAAATGAAACTGGTTAATGAATGGTGGAAAATCAATTGTGATTCAAGATATGTTCTACCGTTAGTTGTTACTGTGCCAAAAAACTACAACTTCGACCACGACAGGGTCTGATGGTGAGTTTTGGGAATGAACTATGTGACTCTTTAACGGATGGTAATAAATCAACCATGATCCAAGATATTGCTTAACGCAGCAGTTTTTTTTTAAATAACTACGACACCAAGGTCTAATAAGAGTTCTGGAGGTAAACAATGTAACACCTTAACGGACGGGAGTTAATAAATTACGCGTTATTAAAATATTTGAAACGAATAGTTATTACTTTGCAATATAACTACACCATCGAATAGGTGAGGGTCTGATAATGAGTTCTGGAGATGAACAATATGACTCCTTAATAGATGATCGTAAATCAACCTTGTTTCAAGGTTTTCGCTATCGGTAGTACTTGCTTTACGAAAATACTACACTATCTACCAGGTCAGAATCTGAAGATAATATTTGGAGATGAACAAGATAATTCCTTAACAAATGGGAGTAAATTAACCGTGATTCAAGATCTTCTCTGTTGGTAGTTGTTACTTTGCAAAATAATTACACCATATATCACATAATAATTGCAACAACTTTTAGTTCTCGTAAAGCTTACTCGTACTCATTTATTTTTTTTTCTAATATTGGTAAAATTTGCGAATAAACATATTGAATCAGTGATATGAATGGTATTTTTTTCTATATAAATCGATTATTCTACGTGTCTATATTACTTTAAAATTTAACTAAGATTTATACTCACAACTTTCAAAGAGAATAAAAGGCTTAATATGCTCTTACTAAAATTATACAAAGTTTAAATTTTTTTTGTTGTGCAGAAAGTTTATTATTTATATTCAACGATTTACTCGTTTTGAATGGAACACCTTATCCGTCATATAAATTTATTAAAAGTTTAGCATTGAAGAAATCCTGCTAAAAGGGTTCCATCTACACTTACATATATATATATATATATACTTCCAAAGTTATAACATATTTCGACTAAACAATTTTTTATTACAATGTGTTGTTCATAATTTTTTTGCTGATACTTTGAACAACATCTCTCAAACTGTCTGGCATAAAATTGGAAAAAAAAATTTGATAGCTTTTCAAGGTGTCGAAGGAAAATTGTGAAAGATTTGGGATACAAGTATCCCAAAATCTTTCACATTACATTACTGACGAATGAATTGGATTACGGCACGTCAAGAAGGGCGTCATATGGAGCATGTCTATATTAATTGCATGTATATATGGGTTGTGTATATAGACACGTATACAATTGTGATTGCCAATCAAGTGGTTGATGTAGAGCTGACCTATATCAATAAAGTTAATGGGAAAATACATTAATCATAATAAAATAATGAAAATGAAAAAATTTAAAATATTAAATTGAACAAGACGGTTACAGTTTCAAAAGAATTTTAGTTACACTGCTTTTTTTGATAATTTGTATTTTAAAATTTTCCAAAATAGAGGAGCATATTGGCGGACGTTTTTAATAATATTTCTATATCTATAGATTAACAAGTTCTAAACGATAATGCCCCACAGTACTAAACAAAGGCTTAGACAAAATTTAACTATATAAATATAGGTTTATTAAAGGTTACTTTCCTATTGCGCCACATATATCAAACGAGAAAACCAACGTGTACCTCTAAAATTATTTTTCAGTGAAAGAAATTAAAAATTGAATTTTATACTCGTTAGATACTTTTATAGCTTATTCATTCATTTTGTAACTCAGTCGGTTTTTAAAATTCAAAAATAATATATTTTTTATCACCTCCCTTGCCCCCTCCCTTATATAAAATATTCATGCAAATTTTGTGGACGTTACTAATGACAAAATATGCTGGGTAATTTCCTTTAAACTTCCAGGTTGAATTTCCAGATTTTTACATTTCATTGAGCAATTCCTAAAAACAAATGGCTGTGACAAACGGCCAGATCGATAGATTCGTGGCTAATTTAAAACAAGAACCATTAAGACACAAAACTATACATTTTGGTCAATCCATATATATATATATATATATATATATATATATATATATATATATATATATATATATATATATATATATCTGAAATCCTTATTTATTTGTATACTTTTTCTTATCTTCATACCGCCATAGTTTAATGTTGCTTAGTATAAAGAGAATAAAATGAACAATGGTTTTTATTTTTTTCTCTTACAAAGATTGTAAATCGCTTATTCCCATTAAAATTAAATACATGTTCTATTTTTCTCCAAAAGTCTTTGAAAATTAACTTAATTTCTATTCACCACTAAATTAAACTGGGTGATGTAGTATTATATCTTCTTTATTTAAATTAATAAAGTTTCGTTGTATGACAACATTTTCAAGTTGGCAGTCTGAAGAGATCTCTTCAAATTTTGTTGTTTCATTTAGTTGTGAATAAAAATTAAGTGACAAGGAATTTCTATAAAATTGTATCCAAATGTATTCAATAATTTAACTTATATGAACTACTGATCGCCTAGTAGCCGAATTTCAACCATAATTAATTAAGTTTTATGGTATGAAGGTTATTGACGTTCTTTTTTTGAAAAATTCTGCCTTCATTATCATTGCATAATTTTTTTTTATTTTTTTTTCTTATGTCAGCTGAGAACGTATATAAATACGTCATTAACATGTTTTTCTTGTTTTAATTAATTGCAATACATAAAATTAAAAATTGAACGTTAATTACGCAAATACTTATTACACAAAAAATAAAATCATTACTTTTTTGCCTTTATATACACTCCACATATATATTGAAAATTGCATATTTGTAATCACAAAAAAATCATAGCTCGGAACTAATTTAGTCTATCTGATATTTTCAAATTGTTTGGCGACAATCTAAACGCTGTGAGACTGTTTGAGCACAGAATATTTTGTGTTAGAGCTTGAAAGTATGAACGTAAGGAATAAATCTTGTAATGTGCCTATTTGTGATTTATAATTTGTTGTATTTGTGATATACCTTATTTATAAATGTTAGCCTTCTCCATATAATCTTTAACTATGCCAAATCTCACCCTTCTCTGTGCACACGAAAGGGTACAATGTGTTCTCTTCACATATTATTTTATAGAATATTTTAGTCTCATCCATATAATGTATTTAAATTATTCAACTCAATTCTTACTAACAGATAAATTACAATATTTTACAGCTTAAGGCAGACAAATCAAATTTCATTCGGTAAACATTTCTATTTCAATAAAAAAGTTAACTAGTCAACGTTAGATCTTATAAGTTTCTCATTTAAATTCTGGGCCACCTATTTCTTATTTCAGTAGTAACATTACTAAAAATTTTCTTACCATCATGTCGTAGATTTATATGAAAAGCTATGTATGAAAAGATATGTATGAAAAGCTTTTAGATACTTGATAACAATTGGCCACAACAGGCAAAAGACAGAGAGGCACGCAGCTAAATGCCGCTTACGTAAACCATAATTTAAAACTGGACTTTCTTATCGCGCTGCAAGTCAAATCCCACCTATAAATCTTGTCCCAATGCTGAGTAAGCTTACCTTTTTGACCTTTCCGGTGTCTTTATTCGCCTTTTTCCTTGTAAAATGACACCATGATGTTGCGGTACAATAGTTTGAGAATGCGCCTCGTGGCACGTTGCAGGTTAATAAAATGCCAATAATAAGACCGCAAAGGCAGGTTTTTCTGAGAGTGACTTTTTTTTATTATCAATAGTATACAAATAATTATGTAAGAGTATAGGTTGGAGATATCAATAAGAAGCTTTTGTTTGAATTCCATGCAAAATTTTGTTTGAAGAAACAAGGTGAAGAGGGTAAATGTTGTCTTCTTTATAATTTTAGGTAGCATATCTGTAAATACATATGAAAAAATATGTCCACTCTTATTTCAAAATGTACTCAGCCCAAAACTATAAAATATATACAGCTTTTCCGAAAAGTACTTAAAATTTCTAAAAAAAAATTTAAATATGATTTTAGATGTAATAATTCTTGAGATATTAATGTTAAGATATAAGTCCCCCAACTTAATTACATTAGGGATTATTTAATAAATATCGCATTAGAAAAACATATTAGTGGTGATTTTGTCATAAATTCTAACGAAGTACGAAAGTCTCAAAGCCAGACTTGCACTTAGCCGGTGTTTCATATACCTCAGTTACGATATAACTCTTTATTGTTTTATCCGATATCAAAGAAAATTTGTAAATGTATACAGGCAGTTTTAAATTCGATTCACGTTATATACACTAGGTATGTAACTTTCATGCAAAATATTTTCATGCAAATCTCTCTTGTATATTGGAAGTCTGTTGGTAGAACTATTATAAACAAAACATTTTTCAACTCTGACGTAAAATTCGTTTAGTACATTTTTACACTACCTAAAATTCTAGGCACCTCCAGCTCGGTATAAGCAATGCAACCACGCCTATTCTATATCAAGACTTCGAAGCGATTAGTTGGCCTTCCTATAAACACTTGTAATCAACTATATATAAACGGTTTAATAAAACACTCACACTATAAATATTATCCCCTGCAGTTCGATAACCTGATTGAGTTCTTCTTGTTTTATATTTTGTTTTAGAATTGAAAACATTGTTTTTAAAAAACGCAATTATAATTATTTATTAACACAAATATGTAAACTCCGAAATCACCGCGATTTCTACCGCTGGCATTGAAAATTAAATTAATTAAAGAAGTTTGAAACGAAGAAGGAACGAGCTGTGAGAGCACAAGTCTGGCACTACAAGCAAAGTCGTCGTCTACCATCGCAGTATCCCTGATGGATGGCGCCTTCACGGATGATGGATGCAATCGAGATTCGTCGGTTCTTCTTATCACAACGAAGTAACTTGTCATTTCTTTATTTCCGCAATAGTATGTTCCTTTATACATTACTTCCACACAGAACGAATAAACATTATAAACAAGTTAAAGGAAAAAAAATACTAAATGTAAGTCAAACTTCTGTTTCAAAATTCGATGTAAATATTAAGTTGGCTAAAATGCTTTGAAACCAGTCTTCTTCTTATTAAAATGTTAAAAGTCTAAACGTTACAAGAGATTAAATTATATATAACTCATGTTGTACTGTGATTTGGTACTATATGGTAGAAAATGGCCAACCGCTAATATGACCACTTAGATTCAAAAAATGTCTTCGAAACTTCGCAATAGTCTCGAGTTTTAATTCTGTAAAAGATTTCTCAGAACTGATATTTGCAAAAGTGATAATAGGAAGAGTCAATACTAAATGAACACGGTTGATATTATGACTAGCATTTCGCTCGTAATTTTTTTAATATTGCTTATGTCGTATGTGATCTCACCTCAATAGGAAAATGAGAAATTCCAATAAGCCTGTAGAAAACTATAATATTTTAGCAAGACAATCGAAATGATAAAATTTAGTCTTTATTCCCATCGTAGATCTCTTTGAAAGCTAATACTAATGAAGATAGCCCTTTATATTCCAACAGCAACAGCAACAGTCAGATTAGATTGGAATGAAAACGGAATATTCGCAGTATATATTAGTCATTTTGCGTGAAAAAATGTATTAAGAGCTTAAAAAGCTATAGTCACCGGAAGGATCGCAGACAGACTTCACGGATGCAATCACAGATGTTGGCTGACTCAAGAAGAGACCACGAAAAACTAAGTAATACTTTTTGTATTCAGGTTAGGGTCGTGTATTGAAACTCGTGTTTGTCCTACACTAAGACATTGATCTTTGCATGTATCAGTGATGTATGTAACCTATTATCATCACCGCTGTTACGTTATCTTTAAGTTCAAAATTTAATTAATTGAATGTGCTTTGAATAAAAAAATTATTGCAAAACATTTTTTAAGTCCTTCTATGTATGAAATTGACATAATTGTTTTTGTATAATTTACATCATTATATTGCTTAATTTTGCGATAAACCTTAAGTTAATTTCTAGTATCGCTATTCTAATGTTGACTCTAGCAATTTAGGAGATGGGTGCGGAGATATATTTTGGAGCTATTGCCAATAATACCATCCATAAATTCTAAAAAGAAAGGATACTCCATCCATTTAATTAATTTTTTGATACCCCACGTAAAATATTTATTTCCAATTTTTATTTCTATAATTTTATTTGCTCTTACTAAAATTACGTTTTTCAGTTTTTACTTATAAAAATAAGCAAATTAACCGGCTATGCCTGATTTGAAGTTTACGTCAAATGGATAATAAATATCGTGGATAATTTGAATACTATTTGTGTCGTAATAGAAAAAAGACGTTTTGTAATTCTTCTCTTTCTTTTAGTAGATTAAATTAAAACGAAAATTTGTTATTTTATTTGGTCCCACAAAAGTTTCATATTAATATCTTAAGTGTTAACTAACGAAATACATGTCGGTCAATAGGCTTTATGATCATGTCAAATGACTATATCAAAGAAAACCTGAAACAAAAACAGTTTTGACTAACGGTTAGACAAACAGACACAACTGAAATATTATAAGGATTCTGTTTTTTGTTCCTTCGATGGCACATAAATCCCAAAATGGTTTCAGATAAGGTGAGACTGACAATTTTTTTTTATTAATATGCACCCGACACCAATTTTTTTTCATTGTTTTGAAAATCTTAAGCAAGATAATGATATTACAGAAATTATGTAGAGTTGCCATTGGAACAAAATGTCTTCAAAACAATGTTTACTTGTTTCAGAACTATTATTTTTACATGAGTTTACGTAATAAACGCACAGAGTATGTGTTCTCCTCTCACATTTCTCTGAATTGCTAACAAAGTAAAAATTCAAGCTTCCCACATAGCATTAATTTTTGGTTCATCAACGAAACTAAATCAAGTTTTAACTATCCGTATTTAATTGTCACCGAAAACTATCGGTAATGTATAGAAAATGAGAAAACGAAGTGTTATATAAATGTTTCGTTTTTAATATTTTTTCACACTAAGCTTGTAATTCAAAGTTCCATTGCTATACAATTACTAATCAAAGATTTTTAAAACAATTGCAATCTCAATGCCAATTTTAAGAGCATGTGCTTCTTTGGAAGAAACAAATATAACAAGAACATATAATTGCTCAGTACCTGAACACCTATATGTGTAGAAAATATTTTCATCCAATATTAATAATTCACGTTTGAATAAAACTAATAAGATTTATTCCTTTTAACATTTTAATTTTACTTTTTAGACACACCTAAACTAACAGTAAATATACTTAATCAAAAATAATCGCCAACATCTACTATATCGGTGAATAAAAATTATGTTATCGCAACTAAAATTGTTAAGAAGTAAATATATGAGATTATAATTTTTTTAAGGGAATTCGCTTCATAGTTGGTTTGATATTTAATAAAAAAGAACATAATTATTATATTTTTCTAAAACTATGGGGCTCCAAAAATAACATGCTGGGAATTATAAGAATTTTCCATAAATAATGGAAATCGATAATTATGTCATAATTGTGCTATTCCTAATAATGCCACATCTTGATCTACATTATGTTTGTCCGTTAAATAAAATTATTGACTAATACTATACATCTCATTCTATATAATGTCAATATAGTTTCAGTATACATATAGAAATCACCAATAAACAATACGTTCATAAAATAATCACACAACGGCGTAATCAATAATTTAGAACAACTCTTGTACAAGGGAAACGTAATAAAAAAACTAAATAAAAAGGTGGCTTGATATTACACCATTTAATTAAAATATGAATCAATATTTTACTAGTTTTTTGTCTACATTTTTGTTAATTAGACAGCTGAAATATTGATTTAAGATGTTTAAAAGTACAGGAGTAAGTCGGCTTCAAAATTTTGCACATTGTACGGGCCCTGGTGGTACAGAGACTAGGTATCAGCTGTGTGGCCATCCTTGTAGCCAGAAGGCGAGCAGAATGCCACCCCTGTGCGAGGCCGTTTGCGACGAGGGTCGTTGATAAAAATAATATTGCGTATTCCCTGATAGTTAGGCACTATCACATTAGGATGGATAGTTAGGCAGGTCAATATAATGACACAAATAAATTATATAATTATATAAAAATATTATAAGAAAGATAAGTGCCATGGCGGTACAGAAATTGTTTTCTGTAACGCAACGGTAAGTTTCTTAGACATATTCAATTAGGAGATTGAATTTGTTGCCATGTAAGTACATGGCAACAACTTCAATGTAGTATAACAATTTTGACAAATTTGTTTAAAAATGGTAATAAATAAATTTTTTCACTCAATAAAACCACATTTAAAAAAAAACATTTAAATTATACACATGCAGGATGATGGGCCATTTTAAGCTTAATTCATTGATAACTCAGTTATCAAAATCAATTCTGCCCTTGAAACTTTTCGAACAGAAATTGGAATAGATGTACGAATATATCACGAAATACATACGAGTGCCAGTATATCTTTCTCTATTGCCACAGTCGGGTAATAAAAGAGAGTGATTTAATACGCAACACATTAAAATACTACATAATGTGAACAATAAAGCTAACCAAGTTGAGATATATTCCCGTATCGGCTCAGAATTAATGATGTCAATAATGTAATACAAATTTTCTTCTCTTGAATACTAAACAGTCATTCCCGGGCGTTATCTATGAAAATATGAAGGGGCGGGGGGATTTGTGTATAACATATTAGCCGATTGTTTGCGATAAAATTATTACGAAATTTAGGGTGCACGCACATTACCGACAGTGACCATAGATAACAAGTTAGAGCAATCATGTTGATTTGAGGGCGAGTGCCTTACATATTCACTGTAGGTTCTTTATGATGCTAGAGTTTTGCGATTCATAGGAGGGTCAGGAATCAATGGATTCTATGCTTACTAAAAATAAGAGTATCGTAATAAATCGGTACATACTTATTATGCTGCTGTTGAATAAGTATATATATATATATATATATATATATATATATATATATATATATATATATTGTAACGATTAGAATGAAACTTAAGGAACAAATCGGTGATATTAAATAAAGGAACAAATTGTACTAACGGCGACCTTTCACCGATATGCAATTGGTCGAAACTCAAATCACGAATTTACATAAAAAAATTAAAATTATTATTGAAGTAAAATGTATGACAATTGTTTGCCTGTCCCATTTCCACTATTTTATATAGTTATCGTGAATTTGTAAATACCTTAAACATTGAGAGAAAGGCCCTTTAAAAAAGGATGTAATTGAAATTTTCAGTCACACACTGGTACCGCTTTAGGTCATAAACCCAAAGTTCGTGGTCAAAAACCCACAAGACACGAAAAATTAACCTATTGTGTCTGCTAAAATATATACGTAACTGTTACGCGAATATCGAATATGCGTTAATATTAATGAACGGAATTTTAATTAAGTGATTCTAGATTGTATATTATGACTGTGACATGTTACCAATATGATATTTATTGGACGTCTTGTTACACATTTATAGAGAAAAATGAAAATACATTTTTTTATATCACAATTGAAAAGAATGATTTATTTTATGAATTAGTGCTACTTCTCACAGGTAATATAAATGTGCAACTTTCTTGAAGATGGAAACAAATATGATAAATGTCATTAATTTGTTGCACGATTGCATAGTTGTATTAACATAGGTAATAAAATTTATAAAAATTAATTCAAAGTTCATAGGATATTTTTACATATTAACAAGATGACAGACAGGGTATATATTAATATAAATATGTGACTTATTTGATTAAATTTTCTCGAACCTTTTGACCATACAAATTAACGCCTAAATTGTCCCTTTTCTCGTTGATAAATTTGTTTACCTTCATATTTCATTTGATTTTGTTAGATGTATGTTATCTAATATCTCGGCCACTTATCAATTGAGTTTTGTTATTCTTTTTTCTTTTAAATGATATGCTCAAAGGACACGTTCGAAAACATGTTATATTTTTTTGCTTGTAAGGTCAATTGTAAAACACAGTGTGATAACGTAGCAGCAAAAGTTGTTCGACTTATTATGTTAATAAATCCCGACTCATCTTTGAAGTGTTTCATTATATTGCCAACTAGTAGGAACAGCAAGTTATCTGCCCTTGGAAGACCCGCTCAGTTGGAATTAAGCTCGAAATGATTTATGTCCAGATCTTTTAAGTAGCCTACACACATTTTCCTTTGCTGCTTTCAAAACAAAACAGTACCAATTCATCACGTTTATCAATAAATTTATTGTTTATTTTCATCATGATCCACATAAATTTGAAATATGCAACAGAAAACTATTTGGCATATACTAATATAAAGCCATAAAATTTGTTATTATTTTAAAATGTTTTATTCGGTATTTAATAGTTTACGTGACTTGTCTAAGAAAGTCATTTTGTACATATAAATTTGATGCTAGGTCAAAACATTTAAATATGAAAAAAATTATCTTAAGCAATGTAGTCATTCACAATTAAATGAAACTATGTGATGTAGTATTATTTCTACTTTCTTTAAGTTCTTTACCACGACCTAGGTTTCGTTGGATTACAAAATCTACAGGTCTTATTAGCAAAGATTAGGTTGTGGTAAAGAACTTAAAGAAAGCAGAAATAATACTACATCACGTAGTTCATTTAATTGTGAATAATGAATTTCTACAAAATTAACGTCAAATATATTCAATAAATGACAACATTGTTACGTCATTATACGCAAGTGTCATAGTCAATGATTATTTGTACAATGCTAGTCTGTTTGATTGAAATCGCAGAAATAATAATTTTAAAATGAGTTCAACACCTAAAGGTTCAATAAATTCATTACAATTAAAAATTTAAATATTCGGCCATGTTCTCTCACCACAGGACCTATCTGGTATGTCATTGAGTTTTACCAAAGCGAAAGATTTTTGAATAATTCCTAAAAAATAGATTTTTATTCCTTATAATTTGCTGTCCAAATAACATTCTAGATGACATATTTAATTTAAAAAAAAATATTTAAATGCTTTCTTCATCAACATTAAAATTTTGAGGAAAAGACTATTAATTATTGGAATTTATGAAGGTACATACGCGTCATAATTTGTACGTTTCTACGTTGAAAGTTTTGTATAAAAAATGATTATAACAAATAGTCAGATGAAGTAATACGTGACTCAAATTAGAGGGATCCAGGTTTTTTTTCGTTTGAGATACAATTTCTCTAGCTACAATACTCTTTTGGCGACTTTAATATTATGAATAAACATATGTCTTTATAGCATATGTTTTTTATAGCAATCGTGGGTGTCAAGATGACACGAAATGAAACATTTAAGATACTTAAAACACTAATGGTAATAAGTAAAAGAGCGTATAGAATGAATGAGTTCTGCTTACATAAACCAAAATTATAGGACTCTCTTATCGCGTTGCAATCTTATTCCCAAGGCTGCATATGCTTTCGCTTATGATTCCTGTGATCTTTGTGTGCCTTTTTTCTTGATTGATGTTGTTAATCTATTTTGTCTACAGTAAAGTTGACCCATTTGATATAATCTCTTATTTGGCCCAGAAATAAGCATTAAAGCAAGATTTTTCATTTGGCCCAAAAATATGCACTAACAATTATAGGTTTCTGTATACTAATGTAGATAAGTGTGTAAATGTGAGGTAAGTCTGATATTTCTGGATTTACAAAATTTATTTTAACACTCGAATATAACGTGCGCTTCATTATTAAAGCTCCTATTCACAGTAAATTTTGATATAACTTTCTTTCCCGCTTCATAACTACTGAGAGTTGATTGAAATCAAATATTCTAAAAGAGCAGACAATTAGCAGCATTAAAAATTAAAATAATTTGACAACTTTTACACAAAATAATCCTGAGGTCGAGCGATCGCTCTTAAGACATAAAATTCGAAGACACAAAAAGCGTGAATGAACAAACGAGATGTAAGAGTGCAAGTCGAGTGCCCCGCGCCGAGTCTTCTTTGCCTGATACCGCCGCCGCAGGATTGATGCGGTGACTACGTGATGGATGGCGGCCTTGACGGATGCGATCGAGATCAGTTACAACTTCTTATAACGACGAATTTGCTTATTAATTATGATTTTTAGTTAGTTTCAAGTTCCATAATATTAATTAGGTCATTCACATCTACGCCAAATAAAGGAACCATATAAAAATATTTAACTTTAATCGTAATCTTTCGTATCTTTGTTTCCCGAAAAGAAAAAAAATAGATTTTCTCAATTGATTCAAGGCACTTGTATAATAGATAGTAATTTTATTCTATAACAATTAAATTAAATAAATAAAAAATGTATTTTTGCAACGTACAAAAAAAGTTCAGTAGTAATAAAAATAATTAAAATATCGTTTACTTTCTAATTATTAGAGCACCCAGTATTGGACGAGAGCCTTCTCCATAGTATCTTTTTTTCTATCCTTCCCGATCCTTATCCATATAGTGCTGGCGATTTGCACGTTAACGTTATTCCAACTGCGATGACATTTATGGCAAATGTAAAATATATATCATATTTAAACATAATACAGACTAAATTTGATTAAAATTTATATGATTGGTATTCCAAACTAGGATCTGTACATAGATTTGGCTAATAATTTTTCAATTCCGACTTTTCTATACAAAGAATTTTAAAAACCAAATGTCGTAAAAAAAACAATGTAGACACACTTGGTTCTATAACTTGACGCCATTTCTTGTACAGTGATAACATGTGTTGAGTGTAAAAGTATGGTGGTAGAAAGAGGAGGAAAAATAACAACAAGATTTTTTGAACATCTTTAATCCTTTCACGATTACATTTTGCGACTTGTCATATAGCGTTATCGTGAAAATTTACCGCCCGTTGGCTACGCAGTTTGTCATCTAGTCGACTTAATTGCAGATACGAGTACTTAATCTTTACATTCACAGTTCCGAAAGCAAATTCCAATATTGAACATTTTGAATATTCCATGATACTCAATATTACCTTTCTGGTATTGAGATCAGGTTTCAGTCTTGAAACTTCTGTTTATCCTACAATTAGTGTTCGTATGTGAGATTGATATAACCAGATTAATGTAACTCAAATTTCATCACCACCAAATTGCTTCAGGGCATTGAAGTTGCGTTCTGATATACTTAATTTATATTTATTAAAAAAGCAAATAAGAAA
Organism: Druceiella hillmani; assembly: GCA_039881145.1. Taxonomy (NCBI): domain Eukaryota; kingdom Metazoa; phylum Arthropoda; class Insecta; order Lepidoptera; family Hepialidae; genus Druceiella; species Druceiella hillmani. The sequence goes on from JAYKKI010000117.1 coordinate 4,085,140, forward strand.
TTATAAGGTAAAATGATATTATGGATATTTATTTAAATTTTTTTTATTTACCAAGTTTGATTTAATGAGTGCACTTGGATCTATCTTAATACTTATAATAAAATAATCATTTAAAAAATTTTTTGCAAAAATATTTCTAGAAAAAAACATAAATCCGTTTGAACAACACCGTCAACTCTGAACTACATTTTAAAATTTTACAATTTTCGTCTTTATTGTGTGAATCATTACAACTCGGTTAATATTAAAAATCGAAAAAAAAATATTAAATGTTTTTCAAGAATAAAATTTTCGTTAACTATACTTTGCCCTCATTAACATTTTAATTGTATTGAATATATTTGGCGTAAATTTTGTAGAAATTTATTATTCACAATTAAATAAAACTACGTGATGTAGTATTATTTCTACTTTCTTTAAGTTCTTTACACCGACCTAGGTGTCGTTATATTTCATCTTCAGGTAGGATATTAGAAAAGAAATCTCTTTGCTATTTTTGAAATTTCTTTGCTATTATCCCACCCTGAAGATATTGTAATACAACGAAACCTAGGTCGTGGTAAAGACTTAAAAAAAGTAGAAATAATACTACATCACATAGTTTCATTTAATTGTGAATTATAATTATAATTTGGATATAAATAAGGAAAATGTTCATAACTTTAAAATATGGTAAGTAAGAATAGAACTCGCATTTCGATACTCCTGAATAATATAATTTATCACAGTACCTAATTTAAAAATTTTACGTCAAACTGTTGAGAAAAAGAGCGTGCGTATTTTATATTATGTTGCTGGAGGGCATTGTAAAAAATTCCAAAATAGATTTGGAAATCTTATTAATTTGTCTTTCGTTTATTACCCTGCTCGGCTTTTATTCGTTTATTACCCTGCTCGGCTTTTAATAAATATGTTACATTATTTGCTTATTATAAAATTTTTAAATAAACGTTTTGAGTATAGATTTTATTACCATATTTACCAAATTTATTGCCGGACAGTTTCTAAGAAAAAAGCCCAGGACATGCGCATACGTGAATGATCTGATCAGGTTTTTGGTTTTTGGTCTTAGGAGGTATGTTTCTAAAAAATATAAAATCAGATAAATAAAATCAGCATCAAAACAACTGATTTTATTTATCTTTCTTGATCAATGTGAGATTTTCCGTAAATATTTATGATTTTAACTCACATTATATTGATGAAAAAATTAAAACTGTTTTTCATGTATCTTGGCATTCCTCTATATTGTTCAGAAAATGGAATACAAGAGGAGTATCCATATATATTATAAAGTAAATTCAATAAAACCTTAGTTATAAAAATCAAATTTCTCTAAAGTTCTGCACCATAGAAGAATAGTTTTTATTTTAATAGTATATTTAACTCAATGAAGATGATATAATTTAATTTGTTCTTGTATACAAATGAAATCTTTTAACACATTTTCTGAGTAGACTAATTTCTCAGTTGATCTTTCTCCCGGTATGAATGGTATTTCGAGGACAGGTTCTTACTTTACTCGTCTTTTTTAAAATTTTTATTTCTATAGTTATTGAAAATATGAAGATTTTTTTACATTTGCGCGTCAATTTATGTCTGTAATGATATACTTTTTGTAACAGCCATCATTAAGAACTCAGTGATGACCTCGCTACCATTAGTTAATTATTTCATAAAACGGGCAGGTTAGTCAAATAAGTTTAAGTTTACTAATACAAATTATTCACAATTTTTTTGTAAAATTAAATATTACAAATTTTTTTGCGTTGTTAAAAACTTCGTCGCTTTTTATCGTTTTGCCGCAAATTTGTTGCGTTATTAAAAAGTGTTGAAGACTTGTGTTTTCTGTTTATTCAAAATCTAACAATATGATTTGTACATCCTATGTTTTTCATTCAATATCAATATAAGTTATCGGAAATATTTTACATCTCCTCATTTAACATTTCAATCGTCGTTTAATTTTATTAGCCCTTTCTCTAGTTCTAACGGTTTCAGTATTAATCATATTTTTTTAATATAAAACGACGCTTATTTTGTTAAAAGGAATATAACACACAAAATAAGAAGGAATTTACTAAGAATAATCTACAAATATCAAAGTTTAACTTCGTGATTTTCGTGCATTTATAACGCAGGCTATTTTCCATCTTTGCCATAGAGCAGAAAAGTTTTGCACCTACGATAAGGATTTAACTTTTGACAGTGTAATACTTATGATTACAATTTTTAATTGTTTTTATTCGAAATTAAGTAAAGTGATATTCATTTATGTTATTTTTAATTATTAACCGCTTTAGAATTAAATTGGTAAATGTGGATGGTTGACGTGAATTATAAACACGAATAGAACGTAATGAAAGTAGGCGTCTGTCAAATAAGACCTTTTACTAGCAAATGGTTAATGTGGGCTACATTTAGAATCGACGCCCGGTTGCTCTCTCAATTTATTCCATCTCCGGTTAGAGGACTAAGTAAAATGACGTGCAGTTTCATTTTCAGGTAGTATATATATAGAGTTATCACATTTCGTCAAATCTACTTATATTTGGTGTCCATAAAGTGGGTACTATTAACCCACAGGTTACATCGATTTGTTCTAAATTCGGGACCGTATTATTAATACACATATTATTTCAAAGATACCTCCTTTAAGAGCGACGTTAGTTTATCTGATTCTAAATTTATGCATTACGAATCCTATACAATTAGGCATCTATAAACATGTCCATAGCATTTTTGTTAAACAAATTCCAAAAGTAATATTATTTTCCACCGTTTAATTATATTATCTAGTAAACATACCTTTATTGGGCTTAAACATATTGTAGATTCAGAGTTAAGTGATATTTCGTGATGTAGTATTATTTTAACTTAATTTAGTTCTTTACCACGGCCTAGGTTTCGTTGCATAACAACATCTTCAGGTGGGCAATTAGCAAAGGTCGTGGTAAAGAACTTAAAGAAAGTAGAAAAAATACTACATCACGTAGGTTCATTTAATTATGACTAAGAAATTTTTACAAAATTAACGCCAAATATATTCAATATTTGAAAACAGCCGATTTGGCTACACTGGCGATATTGTACCGTCGACTTCGAATTAAATTTCGGAAGACGATGCAAAGCATTTGTTTCAAGGTACATTTATAGATACATCGCGTAATTTCCTTTAATCTTGAATAATGAAGTTCTACAAAATTAACGCCGAAGATATTGAATATTGTGAATTGCTCAGAAATTATGAGAATTAATAATATATGCTCTTTTATAATTCATTGGACATATAATTTTTATATGACATATTACCATGATCACGTAATTAAGAATAAGATTAAAATTTGTACGTATGTTAATAAACGCCAATAAATTCCTAAATGTATCAGAAACTCTCACAGCCCGAGTTATATATTTACTCTTACTTATATATTATTGTTTTTGTGTTTATCTTCTTTTTTGAAAGTGTACATTTCAAACTAGTGAATGTTTACAATCAATATAATAATTAAAAATTATGAGTATTTGATCTTGTCCTTGGTAAAAAATAAAGGCACTCGTGTGCCCTGTTCTCAGATATGACGCAAATTCGATTGTCTTCTATAACCGTCTTTTTTTCTCTCAGCAACTATTTCCATCATTATTAGTTGCAAGAGCACGTATCCGTCATGCCTGAGCATATGCCCCTGACAAAGGGCAAAGTTCTAACTTTACGTTGTTTCATGGACTGTAAAAGTTTGCTTTTCTGATCAATCCGTCGTCGAACCTCTTCATTATCGGTTTTCTGAGTCTAAGATAATCTATATCGTGCATCTGTAGAACCACATTTCAAATATTTTTATGCTTTCCTGAGATCTTCCTTAAGAGTCCAAACCTCCCACATGTATGTAAATATGAATGTTCAGTAGGGTCAATATACTACCAATATACCTAATATTTTTCAACGTTTTTGTAACATTATATTTTTGCGGTCGTGACGGAATTAGCATTTTTACAAAATATTTTATTGAACTTGTATTTTATTAAGATGTCTACTTATACAAAACATAAATATCTTGAATATTGTTTGGTTTTTTATCTGAACTTAAAACTCTCCTATAAAAAGGAAATTCCAACCATCCATAATACCTAATACCATATTCCAACCTTCCATGTCAAATAAACTCTCAGAAAATTAGTGAGATAAACATATTAACCAAGGCGATGCCATAAGTTTTCCGTGTTTTCAATTTTGGCACAGAAATTTAAAAAATTAATTCAATACTAGTGACATTTTGCGACAATATCAAATAATTAGTAAAAAAGCTTAAATAAAGTTGTGTAGAAAATAATCTATCAGTTACAGTAAATGTAGATTATTTAATTGATTTTTTTTCAGTCGGAACGACTGACAAAATTATGTCCTTTCATAAAGTCTAATTAATTATAGTATGAGAATTCATACCAAGTAAAGAGTCACCTAAAGTCTTTAAACCAAAAACATTTGATGGAAGTTGATCCTGTATATTTGAATGTGGATAACGAACAAATAGCGTGCTTGAGGATTTTTTATTAAAGGAATATTAAGCATATTTTCCTTTTTTTTAATTTTCGAATCCGGTGAAAATAATTATTTTTCATGTATTTATAATGATTTGATAACAGTTGAAATAATTTCAATATGTCCCTTTTATTTTCAAAGTTTAATAGGCTTAAATAGAAAATTGCAACTGGTTTAATAAGTGTTGAATAATTTGGTATTGGTTTATGTAAATTTAAGTAAATACGTGAGTAAACAATTTTGTTTCGCCTAGACAAAAAAATGATTACTCTTTAGGAGGAGTGGCAAAATTTTTAACTTTTTTATTCTTATCTTGAGAATAACTCACATTTTTTTCGCGCGTAAATAATTCAGTAAATTTTATAGTTTCCTTACTCAGTTTCCTGTATTTGAAGACATCGTCTGACTACAGAATTTTGTGCATGTTTGTTTTTGATATATATAAATGAATTTATTTATTTTCTACTTTTTTAAAGTTTAATATTAAAAATCATTTAGTTTTAAAGTGTAAACCAGCAAGGTAATCCCTTATAAAGATGACGAGATTCTGAAATGAAAAATTAAACTGCTTAATGGATGGTGGAATGTCAATTGTGATTCAAGATATTTTCTAGCGTTAGTTGTTACTTTGCCAAAAACACCATCGACCAGGACAGGGTCTGATGGTGAGTTTTGGACATGAACAATGGAACTCTTTAATTTAAGGTTATGAACCAACTCTGATCCAAGATATTTGTTAACGGCACTAATTTTTTTTTCAAAATAACTACCCCATTTCATAATAACAATTTAACTCCTCAAAGGATGGGTGTAAATAAATCTAGCGTGATTAAAGATATTTGAAACGACTAGTTACTACTTCGCATAATAATTACACCATCGACTAGGTCAGGGTCTGATTTTGAATTCGGGAGATGAACAATGTGACTCCTTAATAGATGATCATAAATCAACCTTGATTCAAGGTTTTGGCTACCGGTAGTACTTGTTTTACGAAATAACTACACTATCGACCAGGTCAGGATCTGAAGATGATGTCTGAAGATGAACAAGGTAATTCCTTAATGAATGGGAGTAAATTAAGTAATCGTGGTTCAAGATTTTCTCTGTTGGTAGTCTCATAATAATTGAAACTAGTTTTAAAGAAATTTTATTTCTCGAAAAGGTTACTCACACTCATTTCTTTTATTTCTAATATTGGTAAAAATTGCAAATAAACATATTGAATCAGTGATATTATTAGTGATATTTTTCTATACAAGTCGATTATTATACGTGCCTATGTTACTTTAAAATTGAAATAAGACGTTTACCCACAATTTTCAAAGAGAATAAAAGGCTTAATATGCACTACGAAAATTATATAAAGTTTAAATTCTTCTTGTTGAGCAGAGAGTTTATGATTTCTATTCATCGATTTACTTTGCTGTTACTTTTTTCGAATGGAGGACTCTCACCGTCATACCAATTAATTAAAAGTTTAGCATTGAATAAATCCCAGTGAAAGGGTTCCGTCTACACTTACGTATATATAAACTGTCAAAGTTATATGATATTTCGACAAAACAATTTTTTGCTTATACTTTGAACAGCATCTCTAGAACTGTAGCATAAATTGGGAAAAAAACTTTGACAGTTTTTCAAGTTTTCTAAGAAAAATTGTAAAAGATTTGGGATACCCATGTCCCAAATCTGTCATATTACAATACTAACGAATGGATTTGATAACGGCACGTCAAGAAGGGCGTTATTGGAGCATGTCTATATTAAGTTCATGTCTGTGCGGGTTGTGTATATAGACACGTTTACAAGTGTGTTTGCCAATGGAGCGATGTTGAAGTAGGGCTGACCGATACCAATAAATTTAATCTGAAAATATACTAAAAATTGTTAAAATTGACGCGAGTTCCTAACATGAAATTTTAAGTAAAGATAGTCTTTTATCTTTCCGCGTGAACAAGATTGAACAAGGCGGCTACAGTTTTAATTACACTGTGTTTTTTGATAATATATATTTAAAACAATTTCGAAAATAGAGGAGCATATTTGCGGACGTTCTACTGTCTTTGGCTAATGCCCCATAGTATTTAACACTAAGAAAAAATGTTGATGACTTTATTAGGGCCATCAAAAATTTAACAACGTAAATAAAGATTTAATAAAGATAACTTTGCTATTGCGCCGCAAACTTGTATATCAAACGAGAAAAAAAAACGTGTACCTTTCCAATTATTTTCCAATGAAAGAAAATTAAAAATTCAACTTCATACTTATTAATTACCTTTATAACTTATTCAATCATTTCATATCTCAAACGGCATTTAAAAGTTAAAAATAATATATTTTTTATCATTTTCTTTGCCCCCTCCCTTACATAAAATATCCATACAAATTTTGTGGAGATTACTAATGACAAAATATGCTTGGTAATTTTCTTTAACCTTCCAGGTTGAATTTCCGGATTTTTATATTTCCTTGAACGGTTCCTAAAAACAAATAACTGTGTCAAATAGCTAGATCGGTAGATTCGTGACTAATTTTATAACAGGAGCCATTAACGCACCTATTAAACTATTCATTTTGGTCAATCCACACATAATTTTTGAAATCCTTATTTATTTGTGTACTTTTTCCTATCTTCATACCGCTATAGCTCAATATTGCTTAGTATAGAGATAATAAAATGAACAATGGTTTTTATTCTTGCCTTTTACAATCTTTTTAATTCTTAATCCCATTAAAATTAAATACATGTTTTATTTTTATCCAAAAGTTGTTGGAAATCAAGTTATTTGACTTAATTTTTATTCACAACTAAATGAAACTGGGTGATGTAGTATTACATCTACTTTATTTAAATTATTAACCACGACCTAGGTTTTGTTGTGCGACAACATCTTCAGATGGGCAGTATGAAGAGATCTCCTGAAATTTAGTAGTTTCATTTAGTTGTCAGTTAAATTGAGTATCAATGAGTTTCTACATTATTAAGGCCAAATAAACTCAAAATCTTTATATATATCAACTAGTCGCCCAGTGGTTAAATTTCAACCGTATTTTATTCAGTTTCAAAGTTTGAAGGTTATTGAGGTTGTTCTTTATAATAATTGCATAGTTTTTCTTTATTTTATTCTCTTACGCTAGCTATTATCTTATTTAACGTGTCTTGTTTGTCTTAATTAATTGCAATATTTATAAATTTAAAAATGTAACCTTAGTTACGCAAATATTTATTACACATAAAATAAAATAATCGCCTTTTTGTCTTTATGTACACACCACACATATATTGAAAAAGAAATATTTGTAACCACAAAAAGATCAAGGTTCGGGACTCATTTAGTCAATCTGATGTTTTCAAATTCTTTGGCGACAATCTATACGCTGTGAGACTGATAAAGCACAGAATATTTTGTGTTTGAATTTAAAAGTATGAACGTAAGGAATAAATCATTAATGTACCTATTTGTGATATATAATTTGTTTCACTTGGGATACATGCCAAGTCTCACACTTTCTGGCCACACAAAAGAGTACAACATTTTCTCTTTGTGTGTTATTGTATAGAATATTGCGGTTTCAATGAATTTAATTTATTCAACCCATTTCTTACGTTACTTATCTAAGAGATCAATCACACTATTTTTACAACTTAAGGTAGACAACTAAAATTTAATTCCGAAAATAATTCTATTTAAGACTAATCAACGTAGATCTTATAAATTTCTCATTTAAATTCTAGGCCACATATTTCTTACTTCGGTAGTACCGTTTTCAACAATTTTCTTACCATCATGTTATAGATTTTTTAGATACGTATGAAAATCTTTTAGATACTTAATAACAATTGGCCACAATAGGCAAAAGACGGAAAAGGCACGCACCTAAATATTGCTTACGTGAACCATAATTTAAAATTGTACTTGCTTATCGCGCTGCAAGTCAAATCCCACCTATAAATCTTGTCCCAATACTGAGCAAGCTTATCTTTCTGGCCTTTGCGGTATCTTTATTCGCCTTTTTCCTTGCAAGATGGCACCACGATGTTACGAATACAATAGTTAGAGAATGCGCCTCGTTGAACATGGCACATTAATGAAATGTCAATAATAAGATCATAAAGCCAGGTTTTTCTGTGAGTTCCTTATTTTTGTTATAAATGTGCAAAAATATTTTTTTCTTTATGATTATATCTACAAATATTTGTCATTTACAAGCCCCCCTACTTAATTACATTAGTGACTATTAAGTTTATATCGCGGATTTATGATAAATTGTATAATATTAATTCATAATTACGGAACTCTCAAAGCCAGAGTCGCACTTAGCCTGTGTTTTCAATACCCCAGTTATGCTTTAACTCCTAATGGTCTTATCCGATATAAAAAAAATTGTAAATATATACTGGCAGTTTTAAACTGGATCACGTTACATAAACTAGTTACGTAATTTTTCATGTAAAATCTTTGCGTGCAAATCTTTCTCGTATATTGTAAATCTGTTGGTCTAACTATTATATACAAAATATTTTTCATCTCAAACGTAAAAATCGTTTAATATAAATTTACAACTATCAAAAATTCTAGACTAGCTCGATATAAGTAACGGTACCCCGCCTATTCTATTTCAAAATGTCGAACCGATAAATCTGCCTTCCTGTAAAAACTTGTAAACGACTATATGTCAACGATTTAATAAAACACTCACTCCATTAAATATCATCACTTATCATTCAATGACCTTATTGACTTCTCCTCGTTTTATATTTTATTTTAGATTTGAAAACATTCTATTTAAACAACGCAATTATAATTAATTATTAAGCAAATATCTAAAGTCCTAAAAATCACCACAATTGCTACTGCTGGCATATAAATTAATTAAAGAAGCACAAAGCACCGTTTGGGGGAGTACCTAGCTAGCGTTCTATAACGAACGAACTGTGAGGGCATAAGTCGGGCACCCCGCTCGAAATCATTGTCGACGACCGCAGGATCCCGTGATAGATGGCTCCTTGATCTTCTTACCACAACGAAGTAACTTGTCATTTCTTTTCTTTCCACAATAATATGTTCCTCTATACATAGCTACCACACCGAAGGAAAAAACATAAACCAGTTAAAGGAAACAAATACCAAATATAAGACAAACTTCTATTCCAAATTTCGGTCTGAATATTGAGTTGGCTAAAATGCTTTGAAACCAGACTGCTTCTTATTAAAATGTTAAAAGCCTAAACTTTACAAAAGATCAAATTATGTATGACTCATATTTTTCTGTGATTTGGTACCATTTGGTATACAATGACCTGCCGATAATATGACCACTTAAATTGAAAAAAATATCTTAGAAAATCCTCAATAGTCTCGAGTTTTAATTCTATAAAAAATTTATGAGAATTGACACTTGTGAAAGTGATAATAAGAGGAGTCAATACTGAATGAATAAGGTTGATATTCTAGCTAGCATTCGGCTCGTAATTTTTTGAATATTGCATTATGTCGTATGTTATCTCACTGTATCAGAAAAAAAATGAATTCCAATAAGTCCGTAGACAACTATATTATTTTTTAGCGAGTCAGTTGCAATGTACAAATTTAACCTTTATTTCTATCATAGATCTCTTTGAAAACAAATAGTAATGAATAACGTCCTTTATATTCCAACAGCCTCAATATTTCAGACTAGCTTGTAATGAAAACAGAATAATCGTAGCCTATCTCCAAAGAGCTCATAAATATTCTATTCATTTTGCTTGAAAAATTTATGAAGAGAGTTAAAAAGCTCATTGTCACCAGAAAAATTGCATAATATAAACTTCACGGATATAATCTCAGATGTTGGCTGACTCAATAAGAGTCCACGAGTAACTAAGTAATGCTTCTTGTATTCAGCAATTGGCCTTTGCACGTGTTATTGATGTATGTAACCTATTCTCATCACCGCCGTCTCTAATTGCTTCATGAAATCGTGGTTTTAATATAAATCTGAGGATATTTTAAATAATATTTCTAAAAATCCGAAAAAAGACGTTTCGTAATCCTTCTTTCTTTCTTATAGTACAATAAATTAAAAACAAAAATGTATTATTTATTACGTCCCACAAATTTTTTTATATAAATATTTAATATGTTAACTAATAAAATACATACCGATCAACAGACTTTATTTTCATATCAAATGTCTATATCAAAGAAAATCTGAAAAGAAAACAGCTGTGACTAGCGGTTAGACAAACAGACAGAGGATAAAAATTATAAGGATTCTGTTTTTGTTCCCTCGAGGATACCTAAATCTAAAAACTTTTTCATACAAGGTGATACTGACTACTTTTTGGTTAATTTGAACCAGACACCAATATTCCCGATTTTTGTAAACATTTAATTCATAATTTTTAAAATCTTAAGCGAAATAATAATATTCTGGAGATGTTTTGGAGTTTCTATTGAAAAAAGATCTTCAAAAAACATGTTTGCTTGTCTGTGAACTAGTATTTAACGCTAGTTTACGTGATAAACGTACAAAATATGTATTCTCCTCTCACATTTCTCTGAATTTCTCCCAAAGTAAAAAAATTAAGCATTAACACATAGCATTAATGTTTGATTCAATACTTCCCCGCATAGCATTAATGTTTGGTTCAATACTTCCTTAAACTAAATCAAATCCTAACTATTCAGATTTAATTGTCACCGAAAACGATCAATAATATGTAGCAAATGAGAAAACGAAGTGTTTCATGAATATTTGTTTTAATATTTTTTTCACACTAAGCTATATAATGATTCAAAGTTTCAATGCTATACAAATATTAATCAAACATTTGTAATACAATTGCAATCTTAACGCCAATTTTAAAACTATGTGCCTTTTTGGAAGGAACAAATATAACGAAAATTTGTAATTAGGCAGTTTAGCAACACAAATATGGGTAGAAAATATTTTCATCCAATATTCATAATTCACGTTTACATTAAACTAATTATTAATCATTCCGTTTTAACATGTTTGTTTTACTTTTCAGGTACACATAAACTAATAGTAAACATACGTAATTATAAAATAATCGGCAACATCTACTATATCGCTGAACTCAAATTAGGTTATCCTAACTAAACTAAGATTAGTTATATTTTGTGGAATAGTTTTTAATAAAAAAAAGAAACTAAGATTAGTTATATTTTATGGAATAGTTTTTAATAAAAAAGAAACAATTATAACGAAGCTCTAAAACTATGGGGCCTTCAAAAATACCATTCTGTGAATTATATGAATTTCCATAAATAATTGATATCGACCACTAGGTAATAATTGTGATATTCGTAATAATGCCACATCTTGGTGCCATTGTTGGCTAATATTATATATTTCACTCTACGCGATGTCAATATGGTTTCGGTATACACATCGAAGTCATAAATAAACGATACGTTCATATAATTCCCATGGTCACACAATGGCGTATTTAAAGATTTTTAGAACAACTCTTGTACAAGAAAGACGTGATAAAAAAGGAAAAGAAAAGGTGGCGTGGCATTAAAAAAATTAATTAAAATACGAGTCCATATTTTACTATTTTTTATCTAGATTTTTGTTAGACAGTTGTATTATTAATTAAAATCGTTCAAAACTACGGCAGTAACTCGGCCTCAAAATTTTCCGCATTTGTACGTACCCTAGTGGTACAACGACTTTGGGTATATGCTCTGTGGCCACCCTTGTAGCCACAAAGAGAGCAGAACGACACCCCCTGCGAGGCCGATGGCGACGAGGCGCTTTGATAAAAATAATAATGCGTGTTCTCTGATCACAGAGGCACAATCGCATTAGGGAAGATAGTTAGGCAGGTCAGTATCATGACAAGGATAATAAGTGCCGTTGTGGCACCGCAACGGCAAATTACTTAGACACATTCAATTAACAGATTGAATTTGTTACCATATATTCCCAAGTCATGTAGTATATGCATTTTGACACAATTCTTTAAAAAATGGTGATATCTAAAATGTTCCACTTTTCAACACCATATTTACATTATATACCTAGAATGTTTTGATTTCAAGCATAATAAATCGATAACTTAATTATTAAAATCAGTTTTGCCCTTTAAAAATGTAATGTACACGCACATTACTTTTAGTGCCCACGTTAGAGAAATCATGTTGATGAAATTCGGAGGCGAGTACTTTACATATTCTCTGAAGGTTCTTTATGATGCTAGTTTTGAGATTTATAGGTGGGTCATGAATCTATGGATTCTATGCATATTAAAAATAAAAGTATCGTAATAAATAGGTGCACACTCATTATGCTGATGCTGGATATATATATATATATATATATATATATATATATATATATATATATATATATATGTATATATATATATATATATATATTATAACGATTAGAATGAAATTTAACGAACAATTCCGGGATAATAAATCAAGGAACAAATTGTATCCTCACGTGGACCTTTCACCGATATGCAATTGGTCAAAACTCAAATAACACTCCCATTTTCTCTATTATGTATAGTTATATAAAATGAAGTGATACCGCCTTTGGTTATAAGCCCAAAAGTTTATGGTCAAAAACCCACAAGACACGAAAAATTGACCCATCGTGTCTACTAAAACATATAAATAATAATTACGAGAATATCGAATATGCGTTAATACTAATGGAAGGAATTTTAATAATTCAAGAAATAAAGCGCAAGTTCTTCCAGAATATATATAATCGCTGCGACGTTTTGCTAATATGATATTGGTTGAACGCCTTATTATACTTTTATGCAGAAAAACGGAGATAAATATTTTTATAACACAAGTAAAAAGAATGATTTATTCTATGAATTGGTGCTTCTTCTCATAGCTAATATAAATGTACTTCCTTGAAGATGGAGAAAAATGTCTTTATAATAAATGTCATTGTTATTTTGCACGATTGCATAGTGGTATTGACATAGGCAATATATTTATAAAAATTACAGCCAAATGTTCACAGGATATTTTTACACATCAGTAGGATGACAGACAGGATATTTATTAATATAAATATATGACTCATTACTATGTGACTCACGAAAATTAACATATCATTAGGCGTTATTCTCGTCACTATCCAATTGTGAGTTATTTTTTTTGTGATATGGATATCCAAGAACCTGATGTTCATAAAATTTTGTCTTAATTGATAAATTTGTTTGACTTCATAATTAATTTTATTTCTTTGTGTATGTGTTACCTCATATCTCCGGCACTTATCAATTAATTTATATTATTCTTTTTCTACTAAAATAATATGCTCAAAGGACACCATCCAAAACAATCGTATTTTTTGCTTTGTAAGGCTGGATGTAAAAAAAATTGTGATGAAGTAGCAGCAGAAGTTATTTGCCTTATTATGCTAATAAATCCGGGCTCATCCTTGCAGTGTTTCATTATATTGCCAACTAGCTGGAAAAGCAAGTTATCTGCCCTTGAAAGACCCGCTCAGTGGGAATCAAGCCTGAAAATATTTACGTCCAGATTCTTTAAGGAGTCTACACAACTTTTCCTTTGCAGGGTAATATTTACTTCACAGGATTTGCTTAAAATATAAATACGTGTAGTGAGTACCGAAACGGACAAATTGCTTTCAGGTTTCGTATTTCAGAAGGAAAAATGGAAGATTTGCAAATCCCATATCTATGCAACCGTTAGTCATAGATATTTTTTTAGAAACCGTTTAAAGTCTGAGCAAAGAATTCGAGCTTACCACAATAGTTTAATTCAGAAATAATTATTTTAAAATTTTATGAGCCGATTGAAATACACTTTTTTTTGTTCCATTTATTTTGTAAAGCATCGTTTCGAATGGCTAGTTATAAGGGTTTAAAAATATGTTTTTATAATTTCAGGTTTTAAACTTTTAGACGATTTTTTCAGAAACTGTACTACAAGTTTACTGGACATTTAACATATTAGTAAAGCATATTCACTCGCTTATTTGTAACTGGTCAGCTTTTTAAGTATTCATGAAAGAATTAAAAAAGATGCAAAAATGTCCTTAAAATAATTTTTTTTTATTCGGCTTTTAATAAGAAATATAAAAATATTTTTCGTAGTTTTAAATTGCATATTTAACGACATATTTTGTGGGGAAGGGGTTAAGTTCTACTAATGCTTAATGGAACATTATTAAAGTAAGAACCGTATAAATATTTTGTAAAGCTTTTTATTAAAGTATCAAAGGCTTTTAACAATAGATTTAACGTCACACAATTTACAAAGGGGTCTCATTTTATTTAATGAATATTACTTAGAATTTCGTTACGAATACGCATTAAAATCTCACTTGCGCTGTTACGAATACGAATTAAAATCTCACTTGCTTTTCAATTTTTATGACAAACTGTTTCGAAGAAAAAGAGCATGAGTATTTTAAATCATGTTTTAAACCATGTTTCTGGAGAAGGGTTTTGTATGAAATTGAAAAATAGATTTACAAATCTTATAAATTTATCATTTTTTTATTACCCTGCTCGACATATGAAAAAAATAAATTATTTAAATAAAAGTTTTGAGTATGTGCTTTATTACCATGCCAAACTTAATGCCAAACAATTTCTGAGAAAAAAAGGCTATGACAGTCTCACGCGTAAATGATCTGATCAGGTTTTTCCTTTTCATCATCGGAGGTACAAGTTTCTAAAAAAATTGTTTTGATGCTGATTTTATTTATCGTCCTTGATCAATGTAAGCTTTTTAGTAAACACTTCTGGTTTTAATTCCTATTATAATGATGAAAAAATAAAAACTGTTTTTCATATATTTTCCATTCTTCTAAATTGTTCTCTAAATGGAAATTCAAGCCTCTACATCATTCACAATTAGGAACTATCTCCTTTAATTCATTGTCAAATTCAATCTTTCCATGTTAGTTACCAAAAATATTTTGTAGCATACAAATCATGAGATACGATAGTGATTGCATAAATATTTAGTTTTACCATTTTGTTTTATTACAAATTACACCACAGACTATCTAAATATTATATTCATAAACCTAGTTCTGTTTACGGTTCCGCCCATGTGGATATCATAATGTCAAAATTTAATAACAGAATGTCCTCCCCTCACGCGATCTAGCAGCGCCGCTGTCGTCGTTATACATAGCTAATAAAATCTCATTGACTTATAGAATTTATCCAATTCCATGCGACTACAATAGAGTCACTAGGGTAGCACTATAGTCGAGTCACCATTTCGTTCACAAATTAATATTTAAGAAAGAATAATCGTAATATCAAACACGTGCAGCTAGAAAAATGTACTCGTATACTGCGATGACAAAAATATGGCGTTTTTTTATTATTCGTGTTCCGTCGTCCTCAGAAGTCACACCAGCTTCAGGTATAAGGAGAAAAAAGGATAAAAGAAATATTTCCAGCACGTCGCTATCGTATCTTGGTACGATAGTGACGTGCTATATTAAGGAAAATGCTTATGCGGCGTTTAATAATAATGCAAATAAAGAAAATATTGAGACTATTTATCTAATATAGGGAGTATTTGCAAACGCAAAAAAGCTGTAATACATAAAGGTGAATAAATCACACGTTGATTCAATAGAGTTTAGGATATTAAACACCATGGGAAAAAATTTAATTAAAAAAAAATTATGAGGATGAAAATAACAAAAAAAGAAGCTTTTCGTTTTTTTCGAAGCAATTTTTTTTTCTATATAAAAATTTATATTAAATTTCATAAAAACCTATCTTCTGTGTGACAACACATTCAGGTAAGTTACGAACAAATTTTATGGAAACTTGAACTTCAAATCATGTAGTATATGCTCATGCGACATTAAGAAGAAGGTATATATATCCCATAGAGGTTATATAGGCTATTTCATATATTAGCAAACTGAATATATATTGAAGTGTATGTATACAAAAATAAAAAAACAAAAAGGAACACTTTTGTTGAAACTGTAACTTGAATATGTTTTCAGGAATGTTTGAAATTTTTTTAATTTCCTTAAAATTTTCTGCAGAGTTTGATGAAAGGAGTTACCTATAAATTAATTAACATATAAGTTATTTTTAATTCCAGGACCTTTACACACAAATGCACGCACGCGCTTGCTTATGAATGCCCGCGCGTACGCACGCATGTGTACATATGCATATGTATGTAATATGATTAAATAAAATACAAATTCAATACAAGCTGAGTGTCTGTCGGAATTATAAAATGAATATCAATATGTTTTTAGTTGAAATTAATGAAGTGAAAATTAAAACAAATCACCAAGGATGGAAAATCAGCTGGCTCCAAAATCTAATATTAGATTTGTGTTAACTCTTGCTATCGAAATATATAAGTTCATATATTAGTCGTTTACACGAATGTAATAGCGGGAAAAATTCTGTCAAGGACGAAGTAATGACTAATTGGAAAATTGAACAAACTCGACTACGAGAACGCAAACAAATTAAGTAAATGAAGCGAAGGAGTGATAGACGCAAGACAGACGCTGTGCACGAAACTGTCGCCGCTCACAGATACCGCAAGATTGACGCGTCATTATTTACGATGTATCGTTTTTGAGAATGATTCCCAACGGGAAAACGTTTCTGTTAAGAGTCTGGGCACATTTCCATGACCGGAAATTTATGAGAAATTAAATTACTTTTCTTTGGATATATTTATACACACGAGTGGTGATCATAAAGTAATGATAATCAATATAAAACATAATGTTAATCAGGCTGTTTTATTTACTTTTCAACATAATCTCCTAACAAATCAATACACTTAGTTAATTTTTTTTTGATGGGCGGATTTATTTTGAAGAAAAATCTTAATATTGACTCTCCTAAAATGATTTTAAAGCGGCCATCGCTTCACTATTGTACTCAAATTTCTTATCCCTGAACTGTTCCTTAAGCCAAATTCGCTGAGGGTCAGAATTTGAGGAAAGAGTGGGTGTTCGAGCAATTTGAAACCCGTTTCTCGAATAGCAGTCGTCGCAACTTCATATTTGTATTCTGTTACGTTGTCTTAGTGATACAGCACTTCAGCTCGAAGATTTCCCCACGTTTTTTCTCTGATGCCTTCCTGCAATCTTCTAATTTAGTCTGTTTTTTTGTTAGCCTAATTATGGATACTTTTTCCAGCTGATTCACTATCACGATTCCCTCGGCATCCCAACGGACGCTATAACCTTTTGCGCCAGTCTTGCGACCATGAATTTCTTCAGTGCGGAAGAATACTATATTTTCCAGGTCAGAGATTGCTGTTCCACCTCAGAATAAATCGACTCGAAAGTCTTTTTGGGTTAACTTTATAGTTCCATAGATTTGCTCTTGAAATGTCGACTTGTTTCTTTTTATGGGCGGTTGACATTTTGTGTAACCAACGCGATAATACCTTGTTCATGTAAAATGCATCATAAAGGACTTTTTACAAGCTGACATATGAAATAGCTGTAATGTCAACAAAATAACTGATGGTCACTCCTCGATCAGATAATAAAAGATCTTTGATTTCATTTGGATAGGATGTGAATGGTCGTCCTTTACAATACCCGTTTATGCAGGTTCTGCTCTACTCAAACTCCTTGTACCAGCGCGAAACTGTAGAATATAACGCATCACCTTCTTGACATTATATAACCTAAGAACGTCGATACAGCTTTTCTACAACCTTTGCATTAGCTTCTAAAAACTCTATTTATAAATTATCTTAGGTTGAATAATTTTGGATATAAGAAAGAGAAAAATTCTGCCTAAAATTGAGAAAAAATATTTTGGAACTAGCCTCCTAATTGATATTCTACAATATATTAAATATATCTTTATAATGATATCTCGAAAAAGTGTCCTCACGCGCCTCTTCTAAATACCGTATAAATATTATTGAGTGCATGCTGTATAGACATAGATATATGGGGTACTTCAATAGTACAACAAATTTAAAATTTCTAACTCCAGCCTGAAACAAAAGGCTAAAAGTGTTTCCATCTCTCCTTTTGAGGTTTAAAACTCAAGACAAAAATCAAACATATCGATTCTCAAAGATGTTTAATAATATCTTTGTCAATGCGGAGTTTTATTTCTATGGTATATATAATATTATTTATTGAATATATTTGGCGTTGATTGTGTAGATATTCACTGTAATTGAAGTTTTCACAATTAAAATATTTAATTAATTATTTCACGATGTAGTATTATTTCTAAATTATTTAAATTCTTTACCACAACCTAGGTTTTGTTGTGTGACAACATATTCAGGTGAGAAATTTCTAAATTTGTATCGTTTTTAATATTATATAGATCATATTTAAATAATTTCAACATGGTAATAGGTAAATAGTTCTATATTTGATTACCAGAAAGCTTTTGATCTTGTAGACAATTACATCTTACTAAATCGCTTTGGCCAATCGAGTTCTCCGTTCCACTTCTATGATTTTTTCTCTTCGTATGTTATCTTCCAAATAGACAGCAATACGTAGTTGTGGGGAACTTTATATCCGAGATTTATTTAACACTAATGGGAGTTAGCCAGGGTTCTAATCTCCGAACTCAATTTTTCACTATTCTGCTAAACGATTTTTTTGCGCGGTAAAGACTGTGCGTTGTTTGTAATTTGCGGACGACATGAATTTTCTTATAGTTTTCAAAGATGCAGAAAATGGCGTTGCAGCGTAACCGTTGCAGCGTAACATCTTCACCTGAGTACACCGTCATTAAGTGGATTGCAGCCAGCATCTTATTGTAAAACGCAAAACAAATTATAGATATTGAGTTAGAGACGAGCACATGCTCCTATTAAATATCAATTTAGGGTTCGCGAAATATCACTGCATTGTTTAGATGAGGTCGGTGATCAGGAAGTAAAATTTGATTCGCGATTGACGTTTTCTGGGCATATGGCGGATGTAGTAAAAAATTGTTATAGAATCTTGGATTCTTCTTGCACAATTCGATTAGAATCTGGCACCATTATTTAGAGCCTACACAAAGCCAAGGCAGATGGATGACTGAACGTTTGCAAAAGAAATTTGTCCTATATTTGAATATGAAACAGTATGGTCACTTTCACCTTTTGTTTCCCGCTTATTACCTCTTGTATGTACTAACTTATTATTTCTTGTAACTCAGAAGAGATGATTACTATTAAAGGGTTTGTTTTCCATTTATTAAAAGAAAAATCCTATGACTTATATAATTAAGTATAAAATAATCCTTTATACTAAATAATTTCATGTCCTCATGCAAGCATCACCTTTTTGCTACACTATGCTATAGAACCGAATTTTATAGGAGCTGTACAGTGGAGCTGCAAATATGTTGACGTTACCTTATGTATAATTAAATGAAACTACGTGATGTAGTATTATTTCTACTTTCTTTGAGTTCTTTACCATGACCTAGGTTTCGTTGTATTACAACATCTTCAGATGAGCTATTAGCAAAGATCTTTGCTAATAGCCCACCTGATGTTGAAATACAACGAAACCTAGGTCGTGGTAAAGAACTCAAAGAAAGTAGAAAAATTACTACATCACGTAGTTTAATTCAATTGTGAATAATGAATTTCTACAAAATTAATGCCAAATATATTCAATAGTTACCTTATTTATTTTTCGCGTACTTTTGCATTCGTGTTGGATTTAAAAGTCTAAATTATATCAAAACAATTAATTTTTTATCGTTTGCAATGATACAAAATTAGACTATCTGTAATGTTTCGATAGATATGTTTATGCAGATAAATAATTTAACAATATTCATGTTCTTCCACAAATGCACCACAATGAAGGACGCAAGATTTAAATTAACTTGTCCTGTAGAAATTTGTAAGTTAACGTACTAACAGCCTATACGCATATATTCACGGGCAAAACT
This sequence comes from Druceiella hillmani, assembly GCA_039881145.1. NCBI lineage: Eukaryota > Metazoa > Arthropoda > Insecta > Lepidoptera > Hepialidae > Druceiella > Druceiella hillmani. The sequence goes on from JAYKKI010000117.1 coordinate 4,105,587, forward strand.
AATCAGGGATAACGGAATGACTAATGAGAAGCTCGAATATATTCAGCCATGTGAATGTAAATAAATTAATTAAACAAACTGAATGAGCGACAGACGCATACCGATCGCTTCGCACGAACTTGTCGTCACTCCAGCTACCGCAAGATTGACGCGTCATGAGTTGATCGATGGTACTCATATGCCACCTAGACTGAGTGCTAAAACGCCATGAATTAAGGATATTACATATTACATGGCGTTTTTACACACAGTAGTGCTAAGTATATAAATTGAAAACTTCCTTGCATCATCATAATAATTAAATAGATTAATCAATGCATATCAAATATTAATAAATTTACTTTATTTAAAAATAATTACATTTAATTTGTACATCCGAATTCCATTTTAAAAATATTACTTATTCCATGGCTGAAAATAAATTTACTTTTTTTCTGAAAAAAATTGAATTGCGTATTGAATATGTTTCCTGTCAGTGTTTGTATTAATGCAAATACTGTTTTTATTGGACTTGCATATTTCAAAATTATAGAGCAAAGTTGATTGGAGAAATGTATTCTAACAGAGAAAAAAAATAATATTGATTGTCCTGATCATATTAGGCTTCGTCCGATTTTAGAAATTTTTGTTTATATACTTAAAATACTCACGTAGAAAAATTCAAAATCAAGGAATATAATATTTTTGAAATTAGTTCCTTAAGAATTTATATTCATATATAGCACCCGACATGAAGTTTCATGAAGAGTAAAATTAATAAAACAGAAATTCAGAGCGTACGAAGTTCAGAGCGTTAAAAATAGTGTAACCGTGAGGTGGCCTCTCCGCCCAATATTTCTGCGCAACTTTGGAGTAAGATGTCAATATGTTTATTTGGCATTTTCTTATGGAGTTATCGCAATAATAGAGTGTGACGCACAGAGTTTACTATCTTTCGCTTATATCAAGATATAAGCATTAAATTTCATTTTGTTGAATATTTGGTGTCTTCTATATGTGTGTGAATATTTGGTGTTTCTAGTCTACAAAATTAAAAAGTCCCTTTTAATTTTAACTCCTTAGTCTAACATTACTAAACGTTCTTAATTATAAGAGATATTATATTTATATAATTATTATATATAAATTATATAGGAAAAATTTATATATAATAATTATTATAATAATTTATATAAATATTATGGAAATAATTTGTGGTATAAATTTGATCACTTGAGCATTGTTTATTTGTGTTTTACTTGAAAATAATTATATTATTGGATTTTTTATCAAAAGAATTATCCATTTACACATATTGATATTATGTATTTATATATAATGTTACATACATTCCAATCTTTTACATACTAAGACAATCGTACTTACGTAATAAACTCCAGTAGCGCATCGGACCTGACACGCACATTTTTTTTATCCAAAAAATTTAAAGCAAGATCTTCAAGAATTATTTTCAACAAGGTACGTAAACATTATCTTAGAAATATTAACCCGTTTTGTATATATTTAAAAAATTCCAAAAGCATATTTATTGTTTAAAAAAAATTAAAATTTCGTTTCCAATTTTATTTCCCCCTTATTCAATCCGACGAAATCAATTTTTTGAACAAGAGTTAAACTTAAACACGACTTCAAAACATTTAAGAACTAAAAAAATCATTTTCAGCAATCCCGTTAAGGTAAAATTATTAAGTAAAGAGAACTTCATCACTGTTGTTTTGAATACACTAAGTTAGTCCACAAGAGTGGGGAAAAAAAGTCAAAGAAAATGTCAAAGGAGCATATGAACAGAATTTCGAAAATCTCTTAAGAAACAGGTTTGAAATCATTATAACTTGCTCATTGAATAAATATCACACACGGCGTTAAATTAAAAAAAGGGATGTTTTGAATATTACCTAGACTTCACTAAAATATCGATGGATGGATGGATGAATATATGATGGATGGACGTATCTTCCATTATTGAAATGCAAACACCCGTTTGGAAAAAATAATTTTTCGAAAAGGCTGTATAATTTACTCGATTTTATACTTAAAGATTTGTGTGAAAAAGAGATGTGACAATGAACGGATGCAACCGACGGTTATATAAGAGGTCTCATAAGGGTTCTGTGAGTTTTTTTCAAGTGCAGAATATAATAAATAATTTTTTTCTTTTGACAATAAGTACATATTTTTTAAAGGCCTTGGTTTCCTTAACCTTACTTAGCTATTGCATCTTAACATAATAGTAAGACATGTAGAGCTAAACAGTAATAATAATATCATCATGCATAATACATAAAATGAGATAATTAACTAGTTCACACAAGACATAACTATTTCATTCAATTTGTTATACGATTACATATTTCTGACAACGGTAATAGCTTCAATAATGATTTTCACACCATGATATTTAAGATTTCCCAAACACATGAAAAGTCTTATATGCATGATGACATTTGTTACAATAAACATACTCGGGAACAGGATCTACGCTTCTAAATTTCGCTTACATACACCATAAGTTGAACCGGACTTGCTTATCACGGGACAATTCAAATCCCACCCATAAATCTTGCTCTTAACGCTGAGCAAGCTTCCTTTTATGATTCCTGCAGTCTCGTCGCGTGGGTTTCACATGTTTAATGGCATCGCAATGACAGGAAACCAATATTTTGGCACTGCGTCTTGAAGCACATGAGACATTAAAAACGATGCCTGTAACGAAACGATAGAAGTACACACTCCGGTAACCTAGTTTTTAAAGTAAATTTCGTAAAATGTTTAATAGGACTATGAAAATCGCGTATTTTTTTCGAAATTTTGGGGAATTGCAGGTCAAAATTAAAAATAAAACTCTTATGGCTGATGACTTAACCAGATGACATAGGTATCCGTCCGTCTGCCTGTAACATCATTTTTCTCAGAAAACACTTGTCGTCAAAATTTTAAATTAGATACTGTATATATTTACTGACATATATAATAGCTAACATTCAAAAACGTTCACATTTAGATTTTAGGATGGCAAATTAAATACCAAATTTGGTATTTAATTTGTCCTCCGAATGGTAGAAAGGGTGAGATTATTTAAACAATTTAATTCACAGCAACGAATTACAAAATTACACATTTACAGAATTACAAATTGCTTGAGAGGTAGGTAACAAATGATATATATACTTATTATTCGTAATTTATATTCGTGGTTTTGCACTTAAATTATTAAAGGTGATTCTTACAGAAGCATTTGTTTCGTAGTAGATATGTAGCTAAAAATTTAAAATTTCATAAATTTCACCCACCGACAAGTGAGATACGTTAATAATATTTTTGGCTTCTACTAAATGATATAATATTACCCTTTCTAAGTTAACAACGTTGTTACATAACTGTATAAACATACTAGAAAATTTTAACTTCAGTAAAAACAAAGTAAAAATTAATTTCAAACTGTTCATATTATATTCACACCGGAAAAAAGTCTCCTACAGGCAGATAGAGATACCCAGCTGATTATGCAAATGTTCATATTATACAAATTTATAGTAAAGAGATACCTTACTGTTTTAAAAAACTTTTTTGTCAAAAGCGATAATAAATGTACGTGTCTATTTACAAAGCCGCGTAAGGATTTAAACTTCTTTGTAAAGAGAATTTAATAGTTTATAAATGCTTATTAAGCGAGTTGCATTTCAAAGTTTACATAAAATGTTGTTTTATTGTCTCTGTATCGAAAATTATTAATTAATTCACGAATATTGAACTCATTTTCTTAAACAGAAATTTATTTTTTTTTTCAGGTACTTCTAAACTGTTGCATGAAAAATTGAGATCATAAAATAATCGACTACATAACCTTTATAGAAGAGTTCAAACCGAACTAGTTCAGTTAAGCTCTGTAAGAGGTGTAGTTATATTTTATGAAACGGTTATCCGTTATTTGATTTGACGTTAAATAGAAGAGCAATGATATTTTTATGACGTCATAAAACTATGAAGGTGTTAAAGATAATTATCTGGAACTGATGACAAGAATTTTCCTTTCATTAATGGATATCGACTACCCGATCGTGGTTGCGCCATCGTTGAACGAAAATGTCACGTCTTAATCTATATTACGCTTTTATATTTAATAAAGTATTTTACATTCCATACGAGGTTAATATGGTCCCTCTATACATATCAAAGTCGCCAAAAATTGATAAGTTTATATCATTCACGCTTCCACATATTAATGTCATGTTGCTTGCTTGGAATTACTCAAATATCTCATAAATTGGAGAATTAGTTTAGTTTGAAACTAAACAAGATACCTTAATTAGAGAATTAATGTTTCTATTCAAAAATATCGCCCATAATTTTGAAATCAAACTAAATTGTAAATCCCTAAATCTAAAATATGAATCCCTGTTATGCCATTTTTCGTTTACCTTTTTGACATACTTTTACTTACATTGACATAATACACAATTATGAATTCAATTGTATAGCTTATAGCGTACTTAAACATAATATTGAATGTTTAGAAATTTGTTTTATATCGTTTAGTGCAAAACTGTCATTGGAAAATTTTTGACAGTTTCAGTTTCTACGCAAACTTTAAGTCTGATAAGAGCAGATCGTCTCCGAGGTGTATGTAGAAAGAAAAAGTTGTCATGAAAATGTGTGTGCAATGTGTGAATGTCAAGGGATTAGTGCTAATGCCACGTCAGATTTAACCACTCTACTGTCAAACAATCTCTAACACGTTAAATACTTATAAATTTTGGACTAAATAATCATTATCTAAAGAAAACTAAAATTCTCTTCGAGACAAATTAAATGAGTTTCAGCAAGAGACACGAATTTCAAGAAGAGAGTTATACTGTAATTTGACAAGGAGTTTCCTGATCCAAATTCTATCTCTATCATCAGGTCAGCTCTAAGTTTGATTTATATTTAATATTATACTTTCCTGGTCCAAATTCTATCTCTATCATCAGGTCAGCTCTAAGTTTGATTTATATTTAATATCATACTTTCCTGGTCCAAATTCTATCTCTATGTCAGCTCTAAGTTAAATTTATGTAAAGTTAGATTTATATTTAGTATTATATTTTCCTTAGAACTGCACGTGTCCAAAGCTCCAACAAAATCAATTAGCGAAAAGTGTAGTCTAGTTAGACATTTAAAAATATGGTTCTGGATTAGCATATTATATGCTCTAAATTCGTCTGTCTTTTATAATTATTCGATTTAACGATGAAATACGATTTGAATATTGTAAAAGTAGGGAATTTCGACATAATTTGGTTATAGATGCAGGCGTCCAAGGATGGTGTTTGCGCGGTTGACGAACGAATGTATTCTTAACAAAATAGAACACAAAATGCCATTTAAAAATCAATAAAAGTAATGAGAGAAACATGTCTTCTCTGCTGAGCACACACTCAATTAAGAGAGTGAATTTAATTTCGTGTATACCACAAATAATATAACTTATCTATATTCAATGTAACAAAAACCGGTTTATTATTAATATAGAAAATTCTTTGCATCAAACTGAACATATCTAAAGTGTTTATCTGCAAAAAAGGCAAAATTTGAACAGTAATTTTTTTAGATGCATTGAGACAGTGAGTCTCTTTGGACTGCCTTGAAAAATTTTTGAGTATTTTGATACTAATCAAAACATATTCTCTTGAGATTTTTTGTCAAGTCCATGTAGTGATAGTGTCACTAGATATTTTAAGACGAATTCAATGATACCTCTGCGAACGGATATTGGAGCGTATATACGGATGTACAAAGGTAAAAGTGTATACCTGTACATAGGCAGCGGCCAAAAGGATTGTCGTCATCTAGGCTTTACCATAGTTAGTTAATAAACAAAACTGATTTAATATGCAGCAAATCAAAATTGATATGAAACGAGCAGTAAAAAATTAAGAAAGCTGTGATATAAATTTAAATTAACTCAGATTTAATACTCTCAATAACGTATTATACATTTTCGCCCCCTGAATGTTAAACAGCTATTCTAGAGAATTGCTTATGAATATATGTTTGGAAGATTTATATAGTATAATATATTGGCCGGTACGGCATTCCTGACGAGTGCGACTGCGTGTGAGAATTTTATTGCGAGATTCAATAGCTTTACTAGACTAATATTTCATACGAATATATATAGTGTACAAGTACATCATTCACAGTGTTCGTAAGTAACATGTTTAAATAATTATGTTGATGAAATCGGGGTGCCTGATTTACAATAACGATCGATTCTGTGAATTCTTTCTTCTATATAGGGATTCTATTACATACTTTGAATGTAAATATTTTTTAGTATTAGAGGTATGTATGGATTAATATGATTTATTCTTATGAATAATTTAAAATTGTGAAGTTCAGTGGCTTTGGAAAAAAAAGCTAGAACAGGGGTTCCCGTTTTTTCATTTGAGGTACAGTATTTTTAATTACACAAAAGTACCAAAGGGTTTTTAATGATATCCTCGTGATTGCGTAGCTTATACATCTGTTAGTTGAATTTAATTTCACACTATTGATCTTCAAATAATACGGACAAGATAAGAAATAAAAATTTAACATATGAATACTATTGCAGACTGGTTCCATTAGATAATGCCAGATGTCAGTTAACACATGCTGCCGAAATCTATATGTTCGTATATTGGTAGTCTATACGAACGTAGTTACGGAACAAACTGTTCAATGATAAAGAAAATAGTAATTGAAAAGTCAAACCCCCTCATCCTTGAGATGGCATACATAATAACTAAACAAACTTAAAGAGCGTTATACGCAAAACGAGCGGTTTGTACCAAGTTGTCGCCGCTCACAGTTACCGTAAAATTGACGCGTCACGACATGATCGATTGTACGTCGCCGCATGTGGTTGAGATACGTCCTGTCTCCGCGTAATGCATATATTCGACATAAACTTTATATGTTGATGCAAATTCTACCTTTTCGTGTAAAAATTTTACAAACAACTTAATCGATTATATCGAGTATGCATTGTAGATACGCATATTCGGTGTTTCTGTTGATGTTACTTTTTATATGGTATTCGTACAACGAGCGTTTGACTATATGTGAGTTTGTAAGTTTATTGTTTGTGCGTTTGTGCATTTGTGTGCGTGTGTGTGTGTGTGCGCACGCGCGTGTGTGTGTTTGTGTGTGTGAGGACGTGTGCGTATATTTTTTAGTGTGGGTGTGTATTTTTATGTGCGCATACGTAAGCAAGTCAGGTGAACATATTTGTGCAGGGATGTATGCTAGTTGCAAATGCATGCTCGTATGCATGTAGGCATACACGCATACGAATATGCCTACACGGCCTGTCGAAACTGTAATATTTGTGAGGAACCTCTTAACAAAGAACGTTTTTGATTATTATGATGGTAACTCACACAAAACACTATTCAAGAGTTTTTATCGAAGACAAACGTGAAAAGTTATTTTCTGTACAGTTCTGTTGGTACCTTTGGATTAAAAGTCTAGATATAAAGGATAATTTGAAGCTAGATTTATGTTTTAACTTCGAAGACTATCCAAGATATTATATAAAATTTCCATCCAAGAAATAAAAATGTGAAACTTCTCGCTAAAAGTTTAGTAATTTTCATGAATTTAGGCAATATCAGAAACTTTTATTTTTTTTCCTTTATTTTCATAATCAACAGATACCAATGGGCTGGTAACAAACGTAATTAGTAACGATCGATATAATTTTATATAAGTAAATATTTTTTATCTGATATTATTAAACTAAGTACCCATTTATTGGATAACTAGAAAAGTACAATAGAAAACTATATGGGCTTACTATCATTCCTTTGATTATATCCTCTTATATTGCCCTCAAGTTTGATAATTACCTTTAAACGACTAATTTTAAATATTTTAGATGTATTTTCTAAGCACAAAAACGAAAACTATTTCAGCTTTCAATATTATGTTAAAGAAAACAAATAATGCAGTACATACAACATCACAGCAAAATGATATGTTCTATCTCAATTAAAAATGAACTGTTTCTAAGTAATTTATAAATTTTAATCTATTTTGATTACGGACACCATCATTAGCGTAACATTATGTTTGGTTTTTATATCAAATGCGCTATAAAAAACTATAAGAGAGTTGCAGCAAAATCGTTCGTTCTAGTTATGCCAACAAATCCTGACCCACCCATAAAGTGATTCTCTACACTGCTAACTTGCAGGAACGGCAAGCTATCTAGCTAATCTTCGTAGCTGCCCTTCGTAAAGGTGCTCAGTGTGAATTACGTCCTGAAATATTTACGCGCAGTACTTTTTAAGACGTATACCCTTTCCCTTCAGGTTAGGATAATCTTTAGTAATGGAATAGACTTACAGTATAAGTACGTATAGATGGCGCTGATGCGAGTAAATCTTGTTTTTATGGTTACCATATACATTTTTATACAAAATTTTAAGTAAGTACTTTAAGGATAAATTTATAGGGCTCGGATTTAGGGGATAAATTAATTATCATACAATTTACTAACAGTTTTTTTTTAAATATTGAATTTTATTTGGGTTTAAAAACATTAATTTAAAACCCATTTTTACAACCAAAAAAACTACATATCTAAATATTAAAACGATTGAAAAGATGTGAAATATTATTGTAAAAGAATGGCAAAATATTATTATTTTTGGTTTATTTCTAACTTATTGTATTCAATTTTCGATGGGCCTATATATGTGTATATGTGTATATATATATATATATATATATATATATATATATAAATATATAAATATATATATATAAATGTATGTGTATATATATATATATATATACATATATATATATATATATATATATATATATATATATATATACATATATATATGTGTGTGTGTGTGTGTGTGTGTGTGTGTGTGTAAATATGTGTATATGTTATGTAAACATGACAAAAATATTAAAGTCTTTTTATTTAATGGATAAGTATATCAAAATTTAAATAATTTTGTTTAAATAAAATTCTAGTTATGTTATGTTATGTTAAAAACTGTATCGCTCTGTTCGTCATGCTTATTATCTTTATTCATAAGCTTGTGCTATTTTTGTGTGACTGAGATTTGATGGATTTGAAACCATTTCCAGGTGACTGAGGGTGTCGGCGATTAATAAAGTATACGCCTATGGGAAATGTGGAGACGAATAGTAGTTGTTCGTGACGTGTCGGTGGGCGACAATGGTTTGTTGAGAATGTGGATGAGCGGATGTTCGTCGATAAAAATAATGAAATTGCAAGCTTCAAACGTTTTTCTAAAATATTTGAAAGCCGTGTATATCAACGAAAGTTCTCTACTGTCGGTACAGTATCTTCATTTGTACGGACGAAATTGTTTAAAGGATTGGACAGGAAATTGTAATTAAAATAAAAATTTAGGCTATTGCTCGTCGACATAATCTTGCGGCGCAGCGTTCATTTACAGATTTGATGCGTTAAAGAGTGAGTATTATTCGGTAGTGTAATGACGGCCCAGTTTTTTTATGACGTATTCGAATAGATTAGAATCGAGCGATTCTTGGGTATTTTGCAAGTATATTGTGAAGTGTTCTAACTGCTTGTTGCGTTGGTTTGCAATAATGGCGAGGATTATGCAAATATTCAATGCCATTGATTTCTTCAAGTCCACGATAAGCTGATGGCGTTTGAATAAGTCGACCCGTAAATGGAATTATTGAAATGTGATTTATTGAAAGGTATGCGGCTTCAAACGTTTTATAACATTCAGGATTGGTTTTGAAAGATTTCTTGGAAATAAATGTCTATGGAAAAGAGACAAACAGATGATTACGCCAGTGATCTTTTAAGGATCTCGTTTTTTTTTCATATGAGTTACAAAACCACGAAAGTCAAGTGGCATTTTGGATTCTTTATTTAGTTTCACACGTTTCACTATATTTTTACAAGAAAAATTATATTAATATCCTTATAGTTTAATAAAAGGCAACAAAATAATCAAGAACTTTCCATTCCACAATCTATTTACCACTAATCAAATTATATTTGAACATAAGTTCTCTCAACCTTAAACTAATTTAAATTAAAATCTATTTATATGATTAATAATCTCAACATACTTAATGCGTGCACCTTAACTTTTATTATTGTTTTAATTTACATTATTTTTCATAATTTACATTATTATTAAATGATTCTGTATTGATAAACATAGTCGACTAGTTCATACAGAGTTCAGTATTTTTAATTGAATTTTTTAGGTTGTTATATATTTCTTACTTCGACAGTATTTTCGCTCACCGTTTTTTCATCATCAATACATATAAATATCTTTCAGATACTTTGTAGCAATTGTCAAAGGGGGTAAAAGAGGACATAGGGTATACGCCGATAAATCACGCTTACATAAACCATAATTTAAAATCGGACTTGCTTATCGCGCCGCAAGTCAAATCCTACCCATAAATCTTGCTCTCAACGCTGAACAAGCTTACATTTATGATTCCTGCAGCCCTTTTGTGCGTTTTTTTCCTTGTGTAATAGCATCACGATGGCATGGATCCAACTATTTGGAACTGGGTCTCAAATCACACAGCACGTTAACAAAAGTACCAATAATAAAATTGTAAAGTAGTTGTTCAAATAAGGTATTAATTTTTAGGAATAGGTTTTTTTTAAGTTTCACATAGGATAGTCAAAACGTATTTTTTCTTAATTTTTTGTAACAAAAAAGGAAAAACGAAACTCTCACAAGATTCACAATTTCTCTGTCTGTGTATTGGTCATAGTCGTTTTACTTAGAAATGCTTGACGTAGAAATTTTAAATTTGGCTTAGAAAGTAAATATGTTAACCTTCATAGCTATCGCTCTGAAATATTAATATGGAAATTATAAAGGAGCGACAGGCATTTGGAACAAATTAAATACTTAAAGTTTATTTTTTACATTTCATATGTAATGTAGAGTATCGTTAGAAAAATTTTGTCGCACGGGTATAAAAAAGATTTTCCTTTGTAAAAATATTAGAGATATGTATGAAAAATGGTGAGAAAATTATTTCTTCCATACTTCCAAATTTATGTAAACTAATATTAAAAATAATATTATTTAAAAGACATTACGCGCTATAACATAAAGATAGATTCTAGATAGTTTTTCAGATTATATATATATATATATATATATATATATATATATATATATATATATACATTATAATATATGATTTTACATTTATTTTATAGCATATTTATTACATACATTTTTAGCGCTAGAAAATGTATATAAGTGATAAGATTCGTGATAAATAAATTAATATATCTTCATACGTGGTTTTCTCTTTCCATCTGTTTGTTCCGCTATAATTTTATTTCTTTTCCATTTTCTATTAGACTTTTTACACCTATAAATGTTTTTCTCAACTCAATGTATAGATTTCATATTCGAATTTACTCCTATTAAAGCAGACCTTTATGTAAATGAAATATATTTTTTAAAAAGTTTACATAACTTTTTTAAAAATTGTTCTTTTCATACTAAAATCCGCACTGAAAATCAGTTTTTTTTGCAGATATACGTGTGCGTTTAATTGTGAAAAAGCTTTGACCTTACAAAAACTTCTTTAGTATCCATATATATCACAATTATATTTCATTATTAAAACTAATATCGAAACAACTAAACTTTCGCATAAATTTTTGTATAAATTTCCCCTCTTCATCATTAGAGCTCTTCAGCTTCACTTCACATTAAACTTGAATATTCTAAAAGAGCTTAGAACTACTGGGATATGCAATTAAAAATAAATAAAAACGTGTAGAACGAAGCAAAGTTTTGAGCGAGACTAGAACGTCGTATCCATATATATTATATAAAATTGTTCATATATGTGTCTATATTCTACTCTTCAGTCATAACTGCATATCGCAGACAGATGACATTTGCGCGTGGTAGCAGCCTCAAGTCCCCCATCGTGCACTATGGTACGATAACTCTTTTACTCTCTCAACATTTATTTACTTTTGTTTCTTTAACATAAATAATACAATAGCGTTTTAAGAATATATTGGAATAAAGTTATTAATTATAGATATATATATATATATATATATATATATATATATATATGTAAATGTATACATATATATGTATGTATGAATATATATATATATATATATATATATATATATATATATATATATATATATATATATATATATATATAAATACTTAGCTTATAAGATTTTTAATGTGTTTTTTGTGAAAGTGGGATATTTACTGCTAGTAGAGACGTAATGTTTGGAGTGAGCGAGCTGTAAAGGCGCAAGTGGGGCCGCCCACTGCCATTGTCACAAGACTGACGTTACGACCGCATTACGGATGACGCCTCAATGGTCGCCGATCGAGATCTGTTACGTATATATAGCCGACACCTGCGAAGATATCTAGCTGCCCGCGTAAGTATTGCGCTCCACGCAAATATTGGGTGTGTTTAAAAGAGTTATGTGTAATATTTATTTAGACTGAATTAAAAATAGGGCGTGCTTTTGTTTTTTTTAGGGAAAATTTATTCCTTTATAGCCAACGGAGAGCGTCTTTCTTGGTCCGACACTTATTCCCCGGACACGGTGTATAAGTGATTACAACTGGATAAATAACATAAAAATATTTAAACTTTTCTCGCACGGAATTTATATTATCCTTTTTAGTGACTTTGAATATTTCAATTGTTATTTAGATTTAAAAAATTAAATTTTACTTACAAAATAAAAATATTAAATACGTATAGAATACGTTCCACGAGGGTCCCGTTGAAATTTATACACATATAAACATTTAAGTACATCACATTTATATTAAATTATTTAAAAATATTCATTTTTTCCTACATATCCTATATATTACATGGCGGTAAAAATATTTTTAATATGTCAAAAATTTTATAATCAATGCTACAGTTTTCCAAAAGGCTTTAAGTAAATTTTAAATGACCCAATTTTTTTTACTAATTTTTACTAGAGCAATTTCGGAAATGTGGGAGGAGACAATTTTCCATTGTCATTTTCTATAATTATCATGGAAGAAATTCTAAAAAAATAGTTTTTGCATCCATGTCATTTTTCGTTTGATGCAACTCTTCCTATCAAATTATTTTTTTGTCTCTAATTTCATTTGTTCAATTGAAATTATAATACTTACATTTTTTCACTTTTATTTTCCAAACATGATGGCTCAATAAGGCGTGCCGTATTTCGAATCGCCACGTCAAATGGTTTTGGAAGAAATTGTAGTGGGCATTTTGGACAATAATCTCTAAAATGAACTATTTTATTCAGAATTATCTTCCAATTACACCCACCTGACGTTTCATATATTGAAAAAATTCGATTATTATATTCGCCAATCTAATATTTTATACAAATATTTTTGCCTGTTAAAGCTACTAAAATATGTGCGGATCAAAATGTTTTATCATCAAGTTAAGTTTGAGGTCTTTATATCGAAATATTTCTGAAAAAAAAACCTAATAAAATTTCTCTGCACACCGGTTACCGGACAAATCTTATTAGAAATCTGATATTTTCGTTAAGGGTACAGAACTTCAAAACTATTTTATGTAAAATGGTATTGACATTTTTTTGGTTGTATAATCAAAAAAATTACTTTAGAAATCCAGGTTTCCAATGACAAGAAAAAAGAAATTGCGTTATCTGCTGTCGCGTTACCCTAAATTCCCATGAAAATTAAAATTTTAAGGTTAATATACACAGGGCCAATATTTATTTATTTACATACTTTAATGTACACAATTTATAATTATAGCGGAATTATAGCCACAAAAGCCATCTCTCAAGAAAAAACGTGTCGCGTGCCCTCATTTATGCACGTGTATAATTAGTTTAACCCATATTAATCACATTCTCAGCATTCTAATGTAATATTAAAAAAACATTTGTCCTGGTAATTTGATACTTAATATATTTTTTTCCAAATTCTATTCAGAGAGTGTAACTCGCGATTTTAATACTTCTAAATTTCTAAAATCAGCTCATTCCTTGAAGATTTTAGATAAATAATATAACGGATGTACATATGTACACATTAGCATAAATATATATCGATATATAGCCAGCGCTCAAATACATTATCCTCATTTTAGCTTCCCCGTAGTGGGATGATAGAAAAAATTGATTTAGTACGCATCATATGAAAATGAAAGATAAAACAGACAATAAAACAGAGGAAGTTGAGATATAATTTGAATTAGCTCGGCATTAATGTTATCAATAAATTAACATAAATTTTCGCCTCCTGAATGTTAAACAGCTATCCTAAAGCATTATCTTTTAATATCGGAATAGTGAGTTTATATAGTATAATATATTAATCTGTATGATATTCGTGAAGGGAGTGACTGCGTGCGAGAATTTTATTGAGGGATTCGAAGATTTTTGTTAAATTAGTCTTTCGCTTATCTACATACAACCTATGGGTACATTGTCAACAGTATACATACATAACATGCCAGAGTAATCGTGTTGATGAAACTGGAGAGTAAGTATTTCATGAATACTCTGAGGTCAATTACGGGGCATGAGTTCTACAATTTACAGGAAGGGCACGATTATCTTGTTTCTGCGTGTACTAAAAACAACACGAGGGTTCTGCTAAGGTTACGCACGTATTTATTACGTTGTTGTCAAATATGTATTACAGCAATTAGAATTTAGTTTAATTAGTTAAGGAAACAATCGTTGGTAATTTTCGACTATATCTCGCATTACAGAATTTCACTAATTTGCAATTGAATCAAAAGTCATATTACGATTAGACATTAAAAACTTGTCAAGAACGACTGGAATACTTACTACGAGTGTTTCGTACACATTTATGCATTTATAAACATTTAGTGGATCATGGTAGTCCTATTAAACGAAAATACATTGCCTACTATTTCTCTCACGTGCACACGTTAAAAAAAATGTTTTTACACATTTAAAAATAGCCGATTTTTTCTATTTTTTCCTTTACTTTTGCTGTAAGACCTTGCTTTTTGTCAAATTTCATGATTCTGGGTCAACAGGAAGTACACCTTAGTTTTGATTCATTTGGGAGTGTCAAAATATGTAGCACAAATAATCATATTTTTAGGTTTCTTCTTGACTGCGTTGACTTAGAAGCTTGATTTTTTGCTCCAAGAAAACGTAAACTTAAGTATTTCATATTAATTTCAACTTGACACCTCCGCGCGTTAATGAGAAAAAGTGTCTTAACAGATCGACAGATGGAAAATGAAGTGATCCTATAAGGGTTATTTTTTTCTTTGAGGTACAAACCCTAAAAATAAAAACGTTATGGTAGTGAAATAAAAAAAAATATTATGCTGCTTAATAATAAAAAGTGTAATAAAAAGCCTATATTGCTAATTAGGACTACTAAATACAAAATGGGATATTTTCGGCCATAAGATATATTGAATTCTTATGACAAAATATCAAGTATAAAATTGTCACATTAGATCAAACTCGTCATAGGAATTAAAAATTTTGCTTTTATTTCAGATAAATGAAAAAAAATTTATGAATCACAATAAAAACGAACATTATTTCAATTTCACGATTTCACAAGTTATATTCCAAACAATTGGATTTAATTTTATGAGAATAATTTTTAAACCGAGTAAAATTGCTAATAAAAGCAAGCTAAAAAAATTTTAAAAATAAATTTTGATATTATTGCAAATTATCTCCAATAGATGATGCCATTAAAAAATCTCTGATCTCATGCCATTGAAAATATAAGTTCGAATATTAATAATTTGTACGAACTTACTCACAGGTAAGGCTAGTCAAAAATAAAGTAATGACTGAATGGAAACTCGAAACATTCAGCCATGAGAAGGCAAAATTGAATAAACAAGCGGAAAGAGCGATAGCCGAGAGACGAACACTTTGTATAAAGTCGTCGCTGCTCACAGTTGCCGCAAGATTGACGTCTCACTACATGATCGATGATACGTAGCCTGATATTAATTGAGATGCGACTTGCCTTCTCGCAACCTAAACCTTCAAAACAGCCATTACATAATGATGCAGGTTTATTGTTTTTAATTACAATTATATGAATCTTGTTTTATGGGTTTTTGGAATATGTATAGCAAATATGTATTTCGGCTTTCGTTTTATATTTATTTATGTGTGTGTGTATGATTTTAAACAAAGAGTTCTCACATTTTAGATACATTTTCTAGGTACGATAAGCATAACTATTTCATTCTTAAAATGATTCAGTATACTACTAACTGCTTTTAACTACACTATATACCTTTGTATATATGCTGAGTGAGAATTATATTCGGGAATATTTACGCCCAGAGCTTCTGAAGATTGTCGAACTCCTTTACTTTACAGTTTAGAATGAAATTTGCTTATAGAATACACTTCAATTGTGAGTTGAGAAGTTCATTCTAATATCAATAAAGCCTTTTCATCGTACATTTTTAATAAAATATTTTATTAAAATAATAGGGGCTTTGAAGAACAGATTTACTTTTGTGCAATTTACAAATATGTTATTAAATATTATTAGGTATTAAATATTATTTGACGTTTTAGCGCCCAGTTGGTTTTGAAACATGAGTTTAAACCTTAACTGCATCATGATGACAATTTTGTGCATTAATTCACTCACGTATTAACCTAATAATTCCAGTTTATTTATAAATATTTGTATAACATTTTATAAGAATTTCAGTTTTAAAAATTGTATTTATCCCATCCCCGAGGGATTTAATATTTATATAAGTTATATAACTAATATTTTTACATTTATTGTACATAGTCATGATGTGACATCGTTTGCATTAACTATAACCTATTTAAAATTTAAATCTAAAAGCAGAAAACAAACAAATTAATAATGGCGTAATATGAGTCTTGGAGATAGGACTGTCGTTAAAAATATATTGGGTTAACTTATAAACCCACAATCGCTGCACGCATTCTTTTCAACATTTTTTAAATAGTCAATAAAATTAATCGTTAATTATACCGTCGGTATCTAATACTTGCCG
Source organism: Druceiella hillmani (assembly GCA_039881145.1). NCBI lineage: Eukaryota > Metazoa > Arthropoda > Insecta > Lepidoptera > Hepialidae > Druceiella > Druceiella hillmani. The sequence continues at coordinate 4,122,657 of JAYKKI010000117.1, forward strand.
CCAACGTGTTGACAGAGCCAATGTTCCACCTTGTACAAAATCTTCGGGCCTTTGGTTGAAAAACCAGTGAAGTTTGATTTTGGCATGACTTTCGTCTTTGAATTTTCTCTCACGTAAATTATAACGAAGAGCAAAACAGAAGGTAATTAGATGGAGAAAGATCTGTAGAGTAGGGTGGGTTAAGCCATACCCCACTTAAGTCAAAAATAGTTTTTCAAGCACTACTTTTGCTACGTGGGGTCGAGCATTGTCATGTAAAAAATTAATTGCTTTGATTTCAAGGAAGTTTAGCAGTGACTTTGCTAAATTGTTCACAACAAATCTTATATAAAATTGTAATGTTAGCTGGAAAAAATTCCCAATATATAGATCCATTTATACCTCACCATGCAATAAAAATAATTTTTTGTCCAATATTATATTTTGGTCCAGGTGCCCTTTTTTCTCAAGCTCCTAGACACTGGTATTTACTGTAAGAATGAATATAAGTCACCCACTTTTTATTTCCTGTAACCGTATACTTTAGCCTCACGTTAGTACGATGGTAAGTCAGTAGCTCCAATCACACATTAACTATTCTTTGAAGTCGAAATGGTGTTAGATCATGACGTAGCCAAACGGATATTTCCATTTCTTTCTCAAAGCATAAACTTGTTTTTCACTGCAATATAAGAGCATGAAAGTAGCTTTGCCAAACAACGCAAACTTAACCTGGAATCTATCTCAATAAGAGGGCATATCTTCACCTATTGTTGTGTATATATCGAGTGTTATGTATTTATTGAGTGTTACTTTGCTGGGTTTTCACCCCAACCCACATTCACGAAGAAAGAGTCCTCTAAGTTCACTTTGAAATATTTCCATTTATAATTTATTCTTTATTCGTCGATTACTCAATTGTAAACTGGACAGAAGTTTGAATCTGCACTCTTTTTATACTCTACAAGAAATATTATAGAAGCTTCTATAATATCGCAGAGATCGGTCGAAACAAGTGCCTGGTCCATAAGTTATTAACTTAATAATACTATTAACGAGAAGGATACTAAATATACACACACATACACACACACACACACACACACACACACACACACACACACACACATATGTGTGTGTGTGTGTGTGCGTACACATGTCTATATGAAATTAAATAATTAAAACTATTTTTACATTGCAAATCTTTTCGAAGACTGTAAATAAATTATTCATCAAATTATAAACATTTATTTCAAATCTCTGTTAGCACGCATATCACGTAAGAACTGCAAAATCATACGTATCTTTTTATTTATAATTTAAATTTAATTAAAGTACTGAATAAGTTTGTTTTTAGTCTGTATATTAGAAAGTACGTTAATTTGATCGGACTTGCACCATTTAAAACAACTGGGCCATCATCGTGAAGCTTTGAATATTGTTTATATTTTATATTTTATAATATATTTATAATATATTTCATAACATAGGAAGAAAAAAATTGCATTAATTATCGAAAAAATATTAAATCTTACCCAATTTAAGTTGGGATCATTATAATTTAACAGCATCTGGTTAGTATGCTTAAATATTTCTTTTATTTATAGCAATTCTAAAAATAGAGTTCGATAATAAACAGTTAATAAAAACTTTATTTTTTGACTTTACTTTCAAATGTATTTCAGACTTAACCGCTTATCCAAGACTTTCCGTTTATGAAGTGCATTTCTGAAAAATTATTTTGGTTTTAAGAAATATATAACAAAAATAGTAATTTAATTAAATAAGTTCATTTTAATTAGAAATATGAATACTTCAAAACTTACGTGTTCCATTAGGTCTATATCAAAAGATTTCAACAGAGTAAAATATTTTAAGAAATTCATTAAAAAATTTATTTGTCATTCTTATAACATGTTCATTCGATAACTATCCCATATGACATATTGTAATTAATATAATGATATTTCGATTATTTCCTTTACCCTTCAAAATATTCTACCCAAAATAGTGTTAACTACTGAAATATACGCAAGCTAATATTCTTTATCACGTTTAGTGTTCTACTTTGGACAATTTCCAAGACAATTTCCTGTAGCAGATATATGCGTTATCTTATAAGGGTTCTACTTTGTTGTCTTTTCGTGGTGTAGAACCCTATAAAAATAAATATAAAGGGTCCCTTTTCTACGACCAATTTATGTTTTTATGAACCTCGAATTCCTTATTTAGCTCTTCACGTTTTAATATAATAGTATCACTAAAATCATAATGACACCCTAAAAATTCAATACCACATAATATATACAAGTAATAAAAGGAGCAAGGAATTTTCGTTTGTCCATAATAAATTTTCGTTTACCTGTTCTAATTGAAATTAAATACATCTTCCTTTTTCTTTAAAAGTTCTAAAAAATTAACTTAACTTATACAAATAGCGATTTCAAAAAACAATATATAAAATCTAACTCTTATTAATAATTTAATTTGCATAATTGATATAAGTTAGGCACACAAAAAAATTTAAAAAATTAAAAGTTTAGTAAACGCGTCCATAATAATAAAGGTATTCAAATAACTCAGACAGAGTTTACAACTTGCGCGTAGAACTTTTCAGACTATCAGATATTTCTTACTTTAGTAGTACCATGGTCCATAGTTTTATAATCGTCATATTATATCTTTTCCAAATAAATGTGAAAGTATTTCCTACACTTGTTAACAATTGTCTCAGCTTGCACAGGATCTACGTCCCTAAATCATGCTTATATAAACCATAATTTAAAATCGGACTTGCTTATCGTGCTGCAAGTCAAATCCCACCTATAAATCTTGTCCGAATGCTGAGTAAGCTTACCTTTATGGTTCCTGCAGATTCTTTGTGCGCGTTTTTCCTTTGTAATGGGACTTCGATGGCACGGATCCAATATGTTGGGATTGCGACTCAAAACACGTGGCATATTAATGATATTACCAATAAAAAACTACAAAGGAAAGTGTCTTTTAGGTTGTTTTCAAGCTTTTATAGGATAGTAGATAACTTGCAATTGTTTTCATATTCTTTTGAGGTAAAAACGAAAGACTGAGTTCATTCACGGGTCCGTCTGTCAGAGCTATTTTCTCGGAAAACGAGTGACGAATTTGAATTTCGGAACAGTAATAGAGGATATTAATCTGCAAATATTATAGTAGTTAACAAAAATTATTGACATGGAAATATTACTGGAGAGGGAGTAAAGGGAAACAAGTTGTATACACGACAAATTTTTTTTTTCATTTTTTTTGTAGTATGGTTCAAGAAGACTAAATAAAGAGTTTCAAAAATATTGGTTATAATTTAAGGTATTAAGAAAAATACGTGAAAAACATTTCTTTGGCTTTTTCCAAAACTATTGTGCCTAAAATTATAAAGGAAATCAGTGGTCTTAGAAGCCTATGCAAGAATTGTGGAAAAATTATAAAGGTGGTTGTAGATGTCATAGTTTTCGAGATATTCATTTATTTATTTATCACCTATGGGGAAAACGGATACAAATCAAAGTGATAATATACACGTCCCCTCTACTTAATTCTATCAGCTATTATTAATTATTCATTGTGTAATGAAGTGCTGCACTAAGGAATTCAACATAATCAAAGATCAACGAGGCACAGAACCCTCGAATCGCGAGCTAGACTTGCAATTTATCGTATTTCTTCTGTTCATTTTTCTGCCTTTTCATCCACCTATTCCTCTACAACTTTTTAAACTTTTACCCAATTTTAATTAACTTACTCTGCCTGAAACGGTGACCCCAACTCAAAAGAAACCTGCTTTATGTCCGCGTTTACTCATGCCAAGTTGGGCAAACATAAGTGAAAATCATTTTTCCCACACGTTGTATAAGCTTTTGAAACTATTCTAACTAAAATATTTGTAAATTTACTCTGATATAAGCAAAGAAAACCAGAATTCTTTGTGGTTTTTCTTAACCATAATTAATATATTTGAATGTACACACTAGTGTACTTATATATACACATGGACATATACATGTACATACATATAAATTCAGTCTGACACTTGTTTATTTAAAAAAGGTATTTTAACATCCAAATATCATCAATCATACTTTGTTATTAAAACAAATATCAGAACTTTCAAAATTATTGTAAATGTTAATGTAACCTTTCCCTCCTCATCAATGCACACAGTAAATTGAAATTGAATCCTCTATGAAAAGTTGCAACGTATGACATGTTAGATTACATTAATTAAACAAGTTTTGAACAAAGCACCGTTTTTGGCGAATAACCGCCCTGTAGAAACATAAATTGAGTCTTCACCGCCCGCCTCCGCCGCTACAAGATTGATGCGGCGTCTGCGTGATGGATGTGATTGAGATCTGTCACATCTTCTTATAGCGACGAATTGATTTGTCAATTCGTTTTCTTTTTGTTTTTAAGTGCCGGAATACTACATTCGGTTGTTAAGTGAATGAAAATATACGCGATTAAATTATTATGAACGACAAGAAAAAAAACTAAATGTATATTAAATTTACAAGATTGGTGTTCCACACTACGGTATTAATATTAGGTTTAGTAGTTTTTAACTCAGATATTTTCTCCATAAAATATTTGAAACTTTAAATTTCACAAAATTTGAACATCACAAAAAGTTCAAACTTGGCAAAGAAATCAAACTACATACGATTATTCACTATCTTTTACTGACTGATAGGGAGTCGATGTAAAAATCTAGTGACGTAGGTTCCAAAAACTGGAAAACGTCGTATTGAAGGTTTTCTATACAGCCGAATTTTACATTCCGTAAATGATTACTAAGGTCAGATATATAACAGGTGATGAATAACATGGTGCAATAACTGGTGGGTAAGATTGGGGTCCTACCAAGAATTGGCCCAAATTTCGTAATTTGGAACAACATTCTGCGGTTTCGGTTGATTGGGTTTGCGGCGGTTTGCGGTTGAGTGGCTAATTGATTATATTTAATCTCTGTATCCACGGTAGGTCTTTCCACAAGCAAATCCTAATGAAAAACATTTTTGATATCCTACCAGCACTTCACAATTACCATCAGGATATTAGGTTCAGATTTCTCCTCTCGTTTCGCTTTCAGTTCGCTCTTTCCATTCGTTTCTCATAACGTTTTCCGCATTATTACCATTAGTAATTTATTTGGTGAATCGTAGTTAAGGAGAAAATTGAATATAATATTGAATTCTTCAATGGATAAAAATCGAATATGTAAAAAATTGGTGTAACATTGGCCGACTCTCACTAATCGATATGTGTGTATACGCGTATGTGCATTTGAGGATGCGCACACGTTTATGTGTATTTGTGTATGTGTGTATGCATTTATCTGTGCGCGTACGTAAGCAAGTAATGTGCCCTTGGGTATGCTAATGAACTCGTTTGTTCGCATGCGCGCCTACGGCCATGGGTGATTGCATTGACGAAACTATAACCTCTTTGATAAGGAAAATTGAATATACAACGTTTTAGATTATTATGAAGTTCATTCAAAGTTTCTAGCAATAAAGCAAAAAAATATAATTTTGGAATTTTCATTCACAACAAATGTTACAAACCATTTCTCCTGTAATTGTGTTGGTTATCTATTGAGGATTTTCTATTTTCTATCAAATAATTCGATTGTATTAATTATTTTATTTTATAACACAAGAAAAATAAAGTCAAGTGTGGAAAATTAAATTTTAAAAATACAATTTTTACTTCCAAATCTTTCCAAAATCTTATTTAATACACATTTTCTTTTAAGTAAGAAAATTGTTAAGCTATTAGGAAATTTTATAAGCCATAATTCATAAGATATTTAGTTATAAAATAATCCAATAATTTTATAATTATTTTCTAAGCTTAATTTGCTTTGAATTTTGTTAATATCCGTAAATACGTTTTTTAAATTTTTTGTATATATATATATATATATATATATATATATATATATATATATATATATATAACATCAAAAGAAACCAATAGACAAGAAGTAAACGAAATTTATAACCATGGACAGATTTTTTTTTAAATTAAAGATCTCTGTTTAATATTATTAAACCTAATAACTATTTATCAAAGAACTGGGAATGTAGAGGTGAAAATTGTTAACTTACCTAACTTAGTTAACTTTAAACTTAATCATTACCTTTTAAAAACGAATTTTAAATATTTTACATAAATTTTCTTGGTATATCAAGCAAAAATATTTCAGAACACTACAGGACGGTAGATAGATAGCATATAAGGTCACATTTAATAAAATACGTAATATACCTCCTACAGAATAAAGATAAAATTTCACATTCTATCACAATATAGAAACGAACTGTGTCTAAATTTAAAGCATATTTGAATCACAGATACCGTCATTAGCATTACATTATATTTTTCTCATTTATAAGACGCGATATAAAACAAATGAAGGTATTTGCATGCAGCAAAATTCATTCGTACTAATTAGGCTAACAAATCCTAGGTAACCCTTAAAATGATTAAGTACACAGTTAACTAGTGAAAGAAGCAGATTGTCTACATATAAACGTGCTCACTGCGAATTACGTTACGGAAATATATTAAAAATGATACAATAAGTTTAAAATTCAATAGATAGATATCGACGATACTTATCTGCTGCCTTATGAGACTTTATTAGAGTTACTGAAAAGCTCACATAGGAAACTTTATTTGCCGAAAATTATATTATTATATACGATATTTGCCTTTTTTTTTTTTTGTTTATAACGGAATTAATAATGTTAAATAATATTGATTATTTGTTTACGTATGTAAAAACATAAATTCACTGAAAAAAGGTTATTTATAGCCATTCATTTATAGCACATTACATAAAAATCGATATCAGCGTGGTCAATATTTTCAAGAATGAAAAATTAAAGAAAACTTCAGTGCATGAAACCATATATTTACGATGATATTTTACGGCAACCCTGCGTTAGGAGCGATCTGCCTTTGTAAACTTTGCGTTGTTTTTTTCGGAGAAAAAATAAACGCGTTCTGTCAACTTGATAAGACAGAAAGGCATTTAGAGGTAAGTATATACAATTACTAAACAAGTAATTCAATAGAATTATTAATATTGATAGAATATTATTAAAAATAATACTTATAATTGATCGTCTGAATGGTCAGTTAAATTTACGTTCGTACAAATAACTGCAAGGTCCTCACATACGATAAATTTAATTGAACGGAAAAGGAAAATTGACTGTGTTTTTCTTAGTAAATGAGTGAATATATATATATATATATATGCATATATATATATATGTGTGTGTGTGTGTGTACATATATATATATATATATATATATATATATATATGTATATATAAAGCAACGTATTTGACAGAAGTCTTAATCATCCACAATTACTTTATACAAAAATTCATTTCAAGGATATTTCCCCTCTAAACGGCGTTTTTGCAATGAACTTCTAATTTTTTCGACTTAATTAACACTTTTCTTGACTCCATAAACTGAATCATTTATACTGATACGAATTTCTATATAGAAAATAAACTCAAAAAAAAATTTAATTTAGGATAAGCAGAATGAATGCAGGACAAATGGATATGTTGTGCTAAGAGAGGTTTAAATGTTATGTCTCACGGCTAATTGACTACGGTGTCTTCATAATAAGAGCCGAATAAGCTATAAAAACACAAATTTATATAAAAAAGAAACAGAAAAAAATTTAAATTTGGAATGAGCAAAAAAATGCGGTATAAAGACACATATTTTGTGGTTATAAATTGTATGTTTCACAACTAATTGTATGTTTCACAATTATAATTGTATGTTATATAACAACAATACCGTGTCTTCATTATAAGAAAATTTTCAAACTGATTTTTCTAGTGAATCAAATAGTGAGTGGTGCATATAGCTACTCACATTCCAATTTCCTTTTAAATTTTCTTCCAAATAAACAAAAGTAATTAAGAAATTTACTTTTTGTAAAGTAAGTTTCTAACCCGAAAGGGGTCGACGTCAAAACGTCATCATAGTCTTTGTTGTTCCGTTTAATTATGGTTAGCGACAGGAGATTAATTGCGATATAGCAGAAAAAACAAAATAAAAGGCAGACATGAAGCAAATTCAAATGAATTTATTTACGATAAAATTGCACAGACTAATAAACGGTCTAGTAAACCGTACACATGTGGCCAGTTTAAAACGCAATCCTAAAGACACATACTTTTTCCGACGCCCGCGAACGTTTTGAAGTTTGTCACGATTTTCCTTATTTAGCAACTCATCTATTTCAACTAGTTATGATGTAGCATTCAGTAATTGCAGACAATTACTGAATGCTACATCATAACTAGTTTTTTTATTAATGTTTAACTATTTTTATTTAAGGTTTATCATTCCACTTGATATCAACAAAAGTGAAACTATAGATGGCAAAAATATGGACCACATTTTTGCTGTCTTTAGTTTTTCTAATTTGTTCCATATTTTTTGTTATTGCGCCAAATTTATTAGAAGAAAGGAAAAAAGAAGGTGGGATTTCAACATGATGCTGGATTTGTCACTCCGTAAGCTACCCTTCAACTCCAACTTATACCTTAATATACACATAAGCTTGGATATTACCGCTAATTCTTACCGAGTTTAAAGTTTTTAAAACGTTATAAACGTTATTTGATGATCATTTTTATAATGTAACAAATATACTCGTATTAAAATTTACACGTATTGATACCATAGATAACGTAGAGTTATTCAATAGAGTGGTTCAAATTTTACAAACCATCGGGTGATAAAGAATATAACGAGCATGCCGATTTATTTATCCCGATTGCACAACCGCGTTTGTTAAGGTGCGAAGAGCGTGAACGTGACAAACTGTACACTAACCACTTATCATTTTGCCACTCTTCATCCGTCACTGCCCCCTTTTCATTCTCAGAGTGCAACAGCGTGGTCTAATGCAGCACATTATCTGAGATTAGCAATGTCACAAACTGTAACTTCTTTTCGTTTTCGAAATTCTTTCTAAAAAGCTTTGGTACTAATTATTTACACAAATCTTCAAACTTGTAACAAACCGGAATGTAATCAGAACCATATTTACTCGAACTGTTTTGTTAGGTGCAGCCACTTTGTCAGTTTTGACTATATTGATTTTTTTTTATTTTAATAAATGTTAATCTCTTTGACATAGACGCTAACAGCAAAGAATTATAATAGTTTGAAAGATGTAACTTTGCTTAAACCTTCTTTGCATAAATAATAAATAAAAGTTTAAAAAAATTATAACCCAGAATATAAGATTTTACCATTTATGAAATATGTAAATGTGCGTGCGTGCGTGCATGCTTGCTTGCGTGCGTGCGTCCGCGTGCGTGCATGCGTGTGCCTGTGCGTGTGTGTGTGTGTGTGTATTTCATTCCTCAAAATACAATTCCTAGTTTTGTAAAAAAAATGTCGATAGTTTGAAAAAAGTGAATATTAATAAATCGTTTTAACGGAAACTAAAATATATTGTATTTTCAGTCAATAGTATTTCAGTTCAATTTGTTCATGTACAGTATCAGAACTACGACGAGACTATATTTTATTGATTTTTCGTAAGATAGTGCAAAAAACTAGGACACTTCAGCTTGCACGACATAAATTTTTTTTATCGTAGACTGAATTTTTCCAAAATTAATTACCTAAATATATAATTACACACCTACATTACCTAAATATATAATTTTCCAAAATTAATTACCTGATATCTGAGTATGGATGGTATTAATAACAATAACTGAATAAAGTGTCTCCAATCAACAGAAACTTTTGCAAACGAAGTAAATCTTTAAGGACATTGAAAATATTTTCTGAAGTTAGAGAATTAAATCACTTTCCATCATATTTATGAAAAATACATATTTTAATAGAGACGACATTATTTATTGCTTTGATATAGCTTAATTTTCTATTTATAACGTGATCCCAATTGACTGTCTATTTTTCATTAACCTCTTAAATTTTTTAATTAAGTCGTCAGCGAAATGTTCCTATACATCGGTGTTTTTAGCCTCACGACAAGAAACATGTATATTTTATGTTTTTGGTTTAATGATATTCACTTGAGTCTATATCTCAGCTTTAATATCAATCAGCTTAAATAATAATAAATATAGGTATTATCTAGATTTGTCACTAGTGTAGTAACGTAAAATACAATTTGGTAAAGCATAAAAAAGTGGGATAAGATTAAAGAAAACTACATTATTTTCTAATGGTTTATATATGAAGACACTTTTTTTCTATACATTTTTGGAATGGAGTTATGTAATGTATAATATACTAAATCAAAAGTAATAATGTGTAGCCTATGGGTCTCATTTCGGAGCGACAGAACGAACTTTTAGATATGAAACAGGAATAATTACACTTTCAAGGAAGAACTATTAAGAAAGAACTATCACTAAATAAAAATATTGGCCGCAATTATTAAATCTAAAGAGAGACACGATACAAAAATTAATGAGAGACTAAGAGAAAGTTTTAATTATTAGTGCCTTAGAGCGCTTGTTAAAGTCAATAGTTATAATTCCCTGCTTCTCCAGTTTAGTGGCCTGTGAACTACTAAAACTCTTTCTAAATGTAACTCTGTATGTTAGAAAGCTGTAATAATCAGTATAAGATAGTCCCTTAAGTTAATTAAATTTCATTTTAAATGTTTTCCTCAAGTTTTAAAATCGTATGTTAGCGTGTATGTAGTTCTATACATTTGTTGATCTAATAAAACTGTCGATAGCTATTTTAATTTGTTTATTATTTTCATATTTTTAAGAAATATCTCGTTTTTAGGACTCGGAACCATTTATCATTTTGAGATTTACGAGAATAGGGTAATTCTATTGACTATTTAGAATTGAAGTTTTTTCTTGGTTTGTCTTTGAAAGGTGTGAAATATGGTATATGTCACAAAAGTTATGAAATTTTAAATCCACTCTTTAACTTTTCGGTATACTTCAGGTAAATTTATAATAATATTATTTTATAATTTAATAATTTTCACTACTAAGTAGTAACTTTAAAAGTAAGTAAACTAGTAAGTTTCAGGGATAGGGTGGGGGAATATTTGCTTTAAATATTTTAGAAAAATTTCTCTAAAACTCGCTGTTCAAACTGATGTACAATATAATACACCAAAGTAAATAAAGCTTGTTGCTCTTAAATTTTTAAAAACGATATTTTTGGGTTACATTTAAAATATTTGGTAGTGATTCTACGAAGGTTCCATTTTTTCCTTTTTTATTACGGAACAATGATAATTTTATATTGATTGAACAATCTATAGATTAATTTTAGATATTTTTACAGAGCAACATGTTTGACGCTAGATTTATTAATTTCATTCTTATTTGAGTTTCCGTTGAAATAAGTAATGGAGACAAAAGTGGTTCAGATTGAATTAAAATTAAATTAAATTCTTCCTCTGTATTCGGTAACCTCAAGGTTAATTTTATAAGCCGTTGCAGGTGTTTTGCCCTTTCATGTAATTGTATTTGCTGCGAGTTAGTAAACTAAATATGTTAAGAACTTAAGTTATTACAAGAGTGCATTTAATTCAAACTCCTGTTATTTAATTTTAACTATAAGGATATTTATTTAATCAGTCATTATTTGTTGAATATAATCGGTGAATCAAAATACTTACTCGAGTTGAGTAATATTCCATTTTGGAATCGAAACATAATCGGAGGAGTTCTCAAAATATGGCCTGAACAACCGGAATGTTATCTTGTTCAGAATTTTCATACAACCTTGAAAGTTCCCGGGTCTTATCAGTAACGAGTTCCTGGGAGTGCAAAGATCGACCTTATTAACAGTCAACCGAGACTTATTAACAGTCAACCGGAATATCAAATTAAAGTCTAACATTCAGCAATCGGGAACCACGCACGAAACCACGTGGTTTACTATGCCCCTAAAGCCGTAAATCAGGAAGCAACCCAACACACCGCGATAATTTTTGGTTCGATAATTTTGGAAATAGAGAAGGAGAAGCACTTTTTTTCATAGTTAGGTGTCTATATTTATAGGAAAACAACTGAAAATTATCTTAAGTGTCTTACAACCGTACCACTAAGGTATGCCAATAAAAATGTTTCCAGTTACTTATAATTGTTTTTTTTCACAAATTGCTCAACAAGGTATTTGAAAAACTGAAAAAAATTCAAGAACTAATTTGTCCCCATTCAAAATTACCATTTTAAAATATTATCTGCAAAATAGGTCGGTTAAAACTATATGCCAGATTTCAAGTTTCTTTTTTCTAACAGTTTCTGTAAAAATCAACGGCGACAGATGGACAGATAGACAATTGGATGACTTTCAACGGTCCTCTTTTTCGTTTTGTATATGAAACTATAAAGATTCATCTACAACAGATTGCTTAAGTTTCATATTATATTCACGTTTCACATTAGCTCACGTGTCCCGAGAAAGCAAATCAAAACATTCAGTATTATAATTTAGGAAGAGAGATTGCGAAACTACCAAAGCAAGAACGAATGAAGTTATTTTAACCAAAAATGAACGCGAGCTAAAGCTACTATAAAACTAAGTATTTTAGCTACCTTTACAATAATAAACCTACAATAATATCCTCTTTTAAACATAATAGCTTTAAGATGATTGAAATATTATGGAGATGAGAAAATTGTAGTTTTTTCTAATTATTTTATATAGTTTTGTATCCGGTATATGTACCGAAATTACTAGTACATAAATACAATAACGTATAAAAAGTTATACATAATAGTTCATGAGTACACAAACATGTGGATGCATTAAATTGTTTACTTAATTTGCCAAATGCGCTGATGGAACGCAGCCACCAACTCCTATGCTCCACGATGAAAGGGGCGCGACATGTGATTGGCACTTGGCTTATGGCGTTGACAGTCCTCGTAACTATTGCGCCGCGATTGTATGTCGAGATACATAAACTTGTCCATAATAGTCTTTATCGTCCGATAGGGTATGATAAATACGTCATGCTGGCAACAAGAGTGACTGTATTTGATTATACATCGTTACTTCTGAATTACTTCTTCCTATACTAAAGCAAATGAGCAATAGTTTTAATACTATCACGGAAATATAAAATAAGTCTTATAAATCAGCATTATATGAAAGTTAGTATAAATGTATTCCTAGTACCTCATACGTATGTATATATATATATATATATATATATATATATATATATATATATATATATTAAGGTGCTAAGAAGGGTTTCGAGTAGTAAAAAGTACTATTCACGGATAGCAATACGAATAGTATAAGTTCTACTAAACACGACTTAAATTTTATTCAAATTGTTGACAAGTTTCTTAGTAAGTATATTGTTTTAGGAGTGCTTGGGTAATAGATGATCTACTACGAACAATGCTGCACAGCGAAAGGGCTACCAAGGTGTTTACGAAGTATATCTTGCCTCTCTTGAACTTTGAGCCTAAGTAACATTAGCTAATTATGTTTTATACAGCATCACAGTCAGTCTGGAATCATTGTTAATTATACAATAACTTAAAAATCAACCAAGTAGATTGCAGAGGATCGACATATTATTTTTATTGTAATTTCGCATATAATGTCTCCAACTATTTTTTTTTAGATTTTTGCATCAAATGTTTTGAAGATGATAATATTATTTCGCAAAAAATTTGTAAATAACTTTAAGTTGAACTTAAAGTTAGATACGAAACCAATGAAACGTTCATCGATTGCGCACCTAAGGTACTGAACATCTCTTTTTTTTTTTAATTTTCATGGAAAATCTCTTTTACGTGTTAACCAGGTTCAGTTTTTACTACTTGAATAATATTCGAGGTATCATTTAGAATATGATTAATGTCATTACGAATACGAATATTTTAAATTTGACATTAATAATATAATAACCTAATACACCATTAATAGGTTCTAAAGGATATGTGTTTAGTAAAATTTGACGAAAGTCATTTATTTTGGATTAGACATGTGCTGCAGTTATGATTATAATATGATTACAATGCTACTAAAAGTCATAGAAAAGACAAGGTTGGTAGAATTTTATTAAAAATTTGCAGGAAATATATAGAGACAATTCTCAATTTTATATTGTTATATTAAAATATATTCTGAGAAATATTTCAGTGAAAAGTGAAAAATTACATTTTAGTTTTAGAAATAACTTAACAGAATGTTATAAGTTTAGGCGTGTACACAACCCTAACGGCGTAAGCTCTACTCATATTTGATAGGTTTTAGTAGTTCGAACTCTGATTAAATAATGAATCAATTTAAATTCTATCACATCACATACACACACATAGTCAGAAATATTCTCCAACTGAAACGCATATTTATAATATGGGATGAATTTAAATTTTACTTCCGTTTTGATAATCCAAAATTTACGTTAGGATATAGAAAGGAAAATATACAGTTTATATATCTTAATATATCTTAACCGAACTATATTTTCTTGTTACAATAATGATAAAAAAAAATGTATTTCTTCACCTTCTTTTAGAGGGCAGTAGGAAACAAGACATTGAAATTTGGCATTTAGTGACGGATTTCTATACCATATAAGGACCTTAAGGGTTTTAAGTGAAGAATTAGGAAGCACTACGGAATAAAAAGAAGGAAGCACTGCTGTTTTTGGTTGTTACTCTTGAATTATATTCGAGTTAACACCTTTTGCGTATTGTCAACCTTTTGTGTGGTTATATATGTTTTTTCGTCAACGAGCTTTGGAAAAAAGCTGTAACAGATAAAGATATGTACAAATACGTCAGAAAACTTAAAATAATTTCCATCCAGAAGTGATTATAAAAACTATAAAGCACACATTACAAACGTACTTAATTAAACATCTCCTCGAGCTATTCACATCGTGCATATTTATATTAATAATGGGTCGTTAGTTATTCGCAGTAGTTAGTGTTATACTGAATGGCAATGACGGTAGACCGAAATTCATTAGCATAATTCAGACAATGAGCGTTTGTGTCTCTTTAAACTAATTTGCGATTCATCAAGCTTATTAAATAGATACGACCAATTTCATATTAGTTGTTATACATGATTTATGCATTTCAATAAATTTCCTGTACAGTGTAGAGGCAGTTTGAATTTTGAATTAAATATATGCAGCAACAGATATAATAATTAAAAAGCAGTTGTTTTATATACTATGGGCATTTTGCACACTGGTCTCGTATCTGATTTTTTATCATTGACTAGGGCAGGAATCTAGAGTTCTTATAAAAGATGTAATCATAACTCGAGCAATTTAACAAGTGGTTTTGGAAAAGAAGAGGTCCTTTTTTAAAGTACTTCAAAAAAACGGAGAATTTTCAATTCGTGGGAATCTTTTTTTATGTATGTTCAGTGACAATTATTTACTGAGTAGACCGATTTCCATGATATTTTTTATTTTAATGCGGGTACGTTAAAAGCAGTCCATATAACTATGATGATGATCTGATGACGAAGTCTGGAAATGAACAATGGAATTTAACCAGTGGCCGTGACGAAGTCTGTTAATAAACGATGGAACTTCTTAATCAGTGGCAGTAAAGCAACTAACATCCGAGATATTTGCTACTTGTAGTTATTGATTTACAAAATATTTACACCGTGGACCAAATCATGGTCTGATGATGAGTTTTGGAGATGAACAAGGAAACTCCTAAACGGATAGTGGTAAATTAATCGTAATACAAAATATTTGGTACTGGTAATGCTTACTTTGCAAAATAACTACAACATCGATCATAACAAAGACTGACGATGCGTTCTACAGATGAACAATGGAACTCTTGATAAATGAAACGTTATTCAATATATCTGTTACTGGTTGATTTTACTTTGCAAAATACTTGCACCATCAACCAGGTCAAAGTCTGCTGATGAGTTCTGAAAATAAATAATCCAACTCTTTAATAGTTAGTAGTAAATCAATCGTAATTCAATATATTTGTTAGTAGTTAGTTGTTACTTTATTTATTACTTTACAAAATCTGATATTGAACTTGGTATATAGAGAACCGGCTACGACTAACCACTGGCAGCTACTACTGTCGCTTCCTTTCCATGTGTTATCGATAACTAGCTTTAGATAAGGAGGAAGTTATCTATGTACAAGCTTTTGCTCATGACTTTTAATAATTATACAATATTCTAAGAAATAAAATAACTAAATGATAGTCAAAGTGAGACGATTCATATTATTAATCACTGGAAATTCTAAAATGATATATCTTAAAAAAAACAGGTGCCAGCACTACCAATCAACATAAACAAATGTAAAGTTTTGTATTATGGATAAGTCCTTTTTGAGTCTATTTCGTATTGTGAGTATATTGGAAGTTAATGTTTAAATTTTTTTATTTAAATTAAATTAAGCTATAAATTTATTTCAGTTGATCGATAATGCTGGTACCGACTTCAAAAATATATAACTTATTTATGGAGTTTAAGTTGGTTAATTATTTTTTTAAGTTCTGATTTAATTATTTCTTACTTTTTAGTACCTACTTTTTATGTCGGTTTTTTTTAAAGATATTTCATTTGAATAAATGAAACCATATGGTTTTTCTAATATATCGTATGATTAAGATTTACCTCAGAAAAATTATATATATATATATATTTATATATATATATATATATATATATATATATATACATCTCCGTCGTTACATATGTACGTATCGAATGATACACGAATACACGAATGAGGATATGCTATAGGTCGTAATTATTGACCCAATATAATGTTTTTCTTTTCCACCTATTTGTTGACTATTGAAATAGAAAACTATAGATTTTTACGATGATTTGTAAAACAATTTAATTTTTATCAGCATTTTGTTAATTTGTCCCTTCCGCTTTTCCAATTACCCAATAAATGTAAATGAATTTCAATAGTTTTAAGCGAAAATAGTCCACTCGCACAAAACTTTCCTTTATAGGAAAGAAAACGTAAGTTTTTCAAGTACTGACACAATAACATCACACATAAGTGAAAAATTGTAAATAATATTGATAATGCCTCCATAAGCAACAAATTACATAGATGGCACATTTTATGTCGAAATTTCTAATATTTCTTTATAGCCTGGATAGCAGGAAATTTTAAATTTCAAATGTTTTCCGGATTAAGGCACTTTTAGCAGTTGTTTCTTCAAATTTACTTTTTATTTTATGTACAGATATTTAACATGACAAATATAAAAATAAATTGTTATAGGCTACTAAAATTGTAAAATATCTGTGGGAAGAAAGTGATTGGCAAAAATTGTCATTAGATGCACCCACGTACTCATGTATATACCACGTACTCGTTTATAACAAACACTTACATATAGATACATGCATCCATGTTCGTGGTACGCACACAGATGTTCAGACGCATAAAGTAATTTTTTCAATATTCTGATACATGAATGCCGTAAATATAAAAATGTATTTAGCAAAAAAACAAAATTTATTTTCCTTATGTACTTA
The DNA here is from genome assembly GCA_039881145.1 of Druceiella hillmani. Lineage (NCBI taxonomy): Eukaryota > Metazoa > Arthropoda > Insecta > Lepidoptera > Hepialidae > Druceiella > Druceiella hillmani. The sequence goes on from JAYKKI010000117.1 coordinate 4,140,198, forward strand.
TGTACTCGACACGATCGATGTAGTTTAATGTGCAGACGTAAAAATTAAAATATTTTATTAGCGTTAACGTCCTTTCTGTTGACTTCTGCTGCTGTTAGCAGACATTACGGATATAGCTACAATCGGTTAGGTCCTGATAAGTCCATTCTACAACGCTTGTGAAGATAATACGTGCAAAGCGCCTTTCTCGCATTTTATCACCCTTTCAGCTTGTTTACTCACTTATTTCAGTGCGTGTGAATGTATTTAGGTGCCCAATTAATCATTACTTGACTAGATGTTGACAGCGACTATTTTCGCATGGATCATTAACTTTTGTAGCGCTATCTGTTAAAGACTTAAGTAAGGGGCCGTCTGTGAGTAATGATCGTAAAACCTCAAAAGGCTGATAATTCTTAATTTTTCTTCTGCCTCTTTTATCATTGTTAATCAGAATCGTTACAGTATATTGTCTTCAAGTAATTGTTTTTAACTGGTACCTTAAAATAATTCATATTTAATTTCTGGGATGTAATAGGCTGGAAGCGTCATAAGAAACTTTCATAACACATTTCGTCAAAACCGAAATAAATGTTTTTTTCCATCTGATATGTTTAAATTATAACAACATAGTTATTTTAAATTTAGAAACAGCGCAGTATATCATTCCATTGGCTAGAACTATCATGAATAATAGGGTTTTTTCATCTGTTTATATTCCAATTGTAACTTAAATTTTATATTAAGTTTTTAGATTTTCAGAAAGTTGTTTGTGTACGATTTATTCTATTTTAAGTAAGGATGAGAAGTCTCAGAAATGTGATCTCATATCATTATAAACACGGGAAAAAAACGGAAGCAGAATAACAGGTAAAAATGAAAAATAGCATTATAATTCGATTGTAGATGGAAATGCAAATATAATAATAAAAATTGGACCAATTTTAGCGAATAAATTAATATGTGTAGAAAACATTTTTTCTGTTTCTAGAAGATAAATTTTATAAATAAAAAATATCGTTTGAGTAACAAACATGGAAAACTCACGTGCCCAAGAAAAAATTTAAAGGAAGTAAACTTAATCGTGCCTTCTTAAATGCGAATATTAAAATAACGTATATTATTAAGACGACACTGTTACCTCCATGTGAACCGAATAATTGAGGTCTGAAGTTGGATTCGAAAAGTATAGAATCTGCTTTCTAAAACGATAACTCCTATCTCACTTATATATACCATATCCGCATTCAAAAGGAAATCGTTCTTATCTAGACCTCATATTTGCTCCACACAAGAATGATGAGAGACGAATTCCTCGATGAATTCAATCATATTTGTCTGCAGGTAAACTGGTTATTTATGCTCTATTCGGCAATGGAATTTATGTTAGAACTGAGAAACTAGGTTAAATATTTTCACGACGCTTGGGAATAAAAGGTAATTCACAGAGTACGTCTATATCATTTATTATTATATAGTATTTTAATTTAATATCATGCTCGTAGAAAAGTTGAGAAATTTTGGTTTTATTTTCTTTGCATATAAAGTGCTCTTAATTAAAAAAGGCACCTTGTTTAGTAGCAGATAAAATTAATGAGTAGTCTTTATATAATATGAGATAATTGGAAAATAGGGTGAAAATATATTTCATTTTCCATTTGATCTTTTATATCCGTAGAGAAAATTTCCCTGTTGATTCAGATAAACCTACGCTTGAAGAGAAAATATATAGCAAAATTTTTGATACGATAATTTACACCTGTTTTTAGTGTTCCACAGCCAAGCTAGGAACCCTCATACTTTCATCATGTCCGTTTATTAGTGCTATATAAGTATAAGTACTATAAAACTAAAACTTCATGATTATACGCTCACTAAATTAAGAAATATAATTATCCCTAAAAAAATGTTAGATCCATTGTAAATAAATTTGGGGTGACTGTTTTTTGTAGGTTATCGTTAAATAGCTCATTCAAAATATGGGGGTGGGGATATGGACACTTTTTCCTATGGAAATCCACTTAAGAGATATTATTTGAAATGGTATTTTTTTTTCCAAACAAAAATGTATTCTAAATAGGAATACATATAATAAAATTAGCAAAAAATTATCACGGCTTGACTAATTTGCGAGTAATAATTTACCAACTTACTATATGTAGTTAGGTCTTTAAAAAGTATCTAGAGACTCCATAAAGAAGGCATAAATCATTTACGAAAATGATTGTTCTAAAATTTGTGTTTATCTTTTAACCTCAAGAAGTGTATCATAAATTTTACTTTAAGCTAATGAGTGTTGTCGATTATTCTTCTTTATTTCCCTGATATATTTCGACTATTAATTTTTTGTGTGTTTTTTATTACGTTCATTTCATTCGATCCCTTTTGTTCATTAATTTTTGTACAAACTGTTTTATGGTACATGTCTGACGTCTTGTTGTGTGCATAACGCAACCTGATTCATCAATGTTTATCTATCGGGGTAGATAGTTTTTATTTCATTAGAGTTAACTACGCGCAATTTAGGTTTAATTTGCCCTAATGCCAATTTATATTAGAATAACAGCATAATGACAATTAGAATTGTTGTATTTGTCATTTTATAGTAGAAGCAGGTAGCATATCTTTTGAGTAACATATCATTTGACAATTCTGGAGGAATTGTGTGTAATACGGTATGAGTTTGTTATCATTTCTAGCCATTGTTATAGTTACTACTTACGCCTTATGTTTGTTGTCATTAAATCAACTACGTCAACGGCCGTAGGTTGTTTGCTTGCCGCCTATCGAAATAGACACTAACACTATTCGTCACATATCAAAAGACAGAGAATTGATCTTTATTCACAACCGCACGCTCTAATATTCAGGGATAGTCTCTAACGTAAGAAACTTTTCTCTATAATTATTTTTTTTAGATTTTTTTAGAGGTCAGGGAACTCTTACCCGTTAAATGGTCTGATTTATGTTAGTTTCCTACCTGAATGCGGTACTAGATTTTAACATGTAAGTATTTGGCACAGAATGGAAGACTTTTATGATTACAGTTTTTTCATTTTAATTTGAATGATGGTATATACTCCATATAGAGCGTAAAGGTTACATAAGTGTTTTTTTAAAGATATTTTGTAATATTCTGCTAATACATAATACCGTTTGCTTTCTCTTTTACCAGCCATATGTGAATTATAGTACTACAACTAATAATATTGGGAAAAATTGCTGAAAGAAGGTTTGCAGGTCATAGAAGGAGGTCATGGTTGCAAGATATCTGACAACGAACAGGGATTACGAATGCCACCGAACTCTTTCACCTTATTAAGGACAAGACAAAATACGCAGAGCTGACTGCCAAAATTGACTAGCTGGAAATGAAGAACAATTTTTTCACAAAAAATCCGCCTGTGACAGGCGGACGGTTAATCAATTAGTAGTGAGTTTTGGCAATTTTGTTACAGAAAACTGATAAAACCCACAGTACAAATATATATATACATATATATATATATATATATATATATATATATATATATATATATATATATATATATATATATATATATATACGTGTGTGTGTGTAAGTCTTTACACTTTGCATATAACTAAGGGTGATATAAATATGTTCTTTATCAAAATCAGAATACAATTGTAAAACAGGAAAGTGATGAGAGGAACTGTGATGAAAAGAACACTCGTTAAGTTTTAACTCTTTTGACTAGTCTTGACATAAGTAATAAATTAATAAAGTAAATATGCCGATAAGAAAACAAAAAAGCATGAAGCAGCAATGTATTAGGTAATTAGGGGCATGAGTAAATGCATGAAATAATCCAATTATTATTAGGCAAATAGGCAGGCACAAAGAAACCAGAATATTTGTAGGCTGGTAAATAAACAAGTACAGATGCGTACGAAAGAGTAAAGTAGCAATGATACTATTAGGTAGATAGGTAGTATGCACTGGTCTTTACAAGCGCGAAGTACTGACTATGGTGAAGACAAACGAGGGATAGTAAGTTAGCATTATGTTTATTGGTACATATGACAATATTACCATGTCCATTAAATGCCACAAATGTCTTCCAATTTTAATAAATATTATACTATTGAGTTCTCCGTAAGTTTGCGAAATTGTTCGTAACACAGGATATCGTGGGCACTAAACATGGATCAATAAAAGTTTTCACAAAAAAATTAAACCGTTTTATTATCCAAATCGATACTAAGTAAATTAAAGTATTCATCTGTGTGTGTAAATGTGCGTACACATGAGGGAGAAAGGTATCTTAACCTTTACACCGATTACTAAACATTCTTGCGTTAGCAGTATTTAGCAAGTTTATTTATGATCGGAAATGACATTGTACCGCAAAATTTCCAACTAAACATTCATATTTTTATTATTTTACACTTTTTAGTGTGTTTCTTATTCGGTGGTTATTTGACATAGGTTCAATTTTTTGGAAGAAAAATGTTATCATAAGAAACATTTTTGTGGGACCTGTGCACCGAGATATTAAATATTATAGGTTACATTTTTTTCTGATTATACTACTTCTACTATAATTTCATACTACTCATGCCATAACTTGAACTTGCGTTGTACGTTAAGCTTGTAAGCTACATATCACCATGGGGTGGGGTCAATATTGCCTTGTGCCAATATATTCGTTTTACTCGTACGAATGTGGTAGCAGTTGACTACTGAAGATGTCGAGGTATTCATAATTGTTTTATGTAATTTTACACTGATTCTATTTTTTTAAATATTCCTTTTAAAATTAGAAAGAATCACGCGCGATTGTGGCATATTCTTATCTAATACGGTCGCCACCGTGATGTATTTGATTGATCACAAAGCATACAACCTTGGAAGTCACGGCGCACTGCAAAGACCCGCCACCGCCTTTTCGGCCGTTCGATGAGTGAGGCGGGTCTCCGTTCCGTCGTCGTCATGCAATAAGTCCGCCATACGTGTCAATTAGGTATATTATAGTAAATAAATAAGTACACAAGGTTTTTATATGTCGGTGATTAAAATAACTTAAAAAACAAAAAAAATCTAGTAATAAATAATAATACAATACTAATTTGCAACAATCACCAAAGAAAAAAAGGGGAATTTCATATTTGTAATAATACACATAATATATTGCAAATTGTACGTGAATTTTGTGAAAATTCGTGCTATAAATTCCTCATATAAATAAGCACCATTTTACCGTTTTAAATTTATGAGAAATAAACGGTTGTAGAATGACTACATAAATGTAACCATTACCAATTTTTATTACTTATTTTTAACATTTTCCTGTAGTAATATTCGTGGAAGTAATTTTGCAAAACATCATGATGAAAAAATTATGATGGAAGATTATTTCATTTCATTGTCTGTACTAGAGAAAACATATTTAAATGTTGGTCGGCTATTGATTTTCAATTCCGTTCACGTTAAATACCGCATAACAAAGAAAATACACATCAGTAAACATTGTGGTTCGTGTTTTATCGTAAATTTTACTTTTCACTAACTACTGATCGTCTGTAGCTGGGTCCGTTTTAATGTCCTTCCTGAAATAAAATCTTTCCTCCGTACAATTTTCGATACAATAATTACTACTCAAGAGTGATTTTAACGTAATTAAAATTATTGAATATTGCGAAGTGAACAGAAGCGTAAAAGTATTTTCAATGATGTACTTGATATTAATGAAAATACTATTATTCTTCAAATCTAGGTTTTTTTTAGGCGAAAGATGACATATTCCCATTTATGTCATAGTAATTTTCTAACCAGCACAAACGAAGTATCATGTAAAATAAAGCATTACTTAGTTACTGTTCATTTAGCTCACATGTTACACTATAAAAATATACGATTTTACATCAAGTTTAGTTTCATTCCTTATCCTATTGATTGTCTCCGGAACGCATGGGATTTCAATTCTTCGTCATTTCATTCAATATTAATGAATTCATTTCTTAATGGAAGAAATTTTCACGTTTTTTTGTCGAAAAAAGTCTCATACTTTGTATAATTCCTAGTAACCCGTACTAGCATAATTTACTTTGTAAAACCGGCTAGAACTAGTTTAGAATCGAATGAAATTTTTCACTTTCTCAGCATATTCAAATGTTCACTGGCGAGATACTTATTTTTAATAATTATTTATTAGTTTTATAATATTTTTGTATTCTTGAGTTTATTTGATATTTATTTTGTGATTGAAATGTATATTTATAAATACATATATATATATATATATATATATATATATATATATTATCGTACCGGGGACATATTCATACAGTCTATAAATAATATTTCTAAACACTTTTATCAAAGTACCAAATCGTGACCATTTCCCGTACGATGGCGGCATTCTAAATACCAAGTGGCAATTTGGAAGCCGGTGCGCCAACTTAAAACGAAGAAAAGACGAAGTGCTGAAGAGCCGACACCAAGCTGTTTTGCAGCTTATTCCGTCCAAATAAAAATGTTCAATATTACGGCTCATTTTTCTGATTCGCGTCAATATGTGAATGCTATGAACATGTTGATGACTTCAGTGTGTTGATGACTTCAGTGTGTAAAGTAAAACTGATCACACTGATGTAAGGACACAATGACAATACTTTCTTCTTTCTGTTCAACGTTGAATGGCTTTGAATTAGAATTTCGTAAGTGGTGCTGAGTTTTTTATGCCTAATGGTGAGATAAGTTGTAGTCACTTGGTTGAGTTTGATGACGCAGGCTGCTATTATCTACTACAGTTGAGTATTTTCACATATTGGTTTACGGTTAAAAACCAGCACGAAAATTATGAAAATTAATACTCTACGTATTAATTAATTCTGGTTTACTTGTGTATTAAAATAATATCTAAATAACCTTTCGTCAATAATATTTAATCAACGAACAGTTACAGGCAATATTAAAAAGTTTACTTCCCCCTCATTGACATTTAATATTGGCTAAAATTCGTCTTAAAATTATTATATAATCGCTTTAAAGAAAGATAAGCGTGGGACAGTGCAGCGTTATAGTGCATTTCGCATTGCGGCCTGACAAGACGCGCTATACAAAATTAAACCGTTTTCCTTGGTGTGAGGGTAGGGCAACTCTGATTATGAGGCATTTGATATTTTCTGCGAAGTGTTTTAAATGATGTACTAGAGATAAGTATTAAATTTTTTATTACTGGTAAATACAAGCATACATAAAAATAAGCTTTTATATTACTGATTCAAAATTGCTGCAAAAACACTCATTCAGAATCATATGTAAGACGTTGGATATCATGACATAGTAAACGAAGATAATTATTTGAATATATGTATAGAGAGACTAAGCGTACTTGTATATAAGATAGTGAGGATAGTAAGAAGCTAGAAGAAAAAAAATGTATCCCAAGTGTAACAGAGATGAATAGTATTTAATACAATAAACTGAGAGAAACTCGATCTGAAATGAGAACACAAGGTGTCCATATTGGTCTGTATTGTCTGATTGTCTTTTAAATACAATAAATTAAGTGATGCGATATTAGAATATCCATGTACTCTATTGATATAACGGAGCGCTCATTAGCTGTTTATATTGCTAAATTAAAAATATATTAATATTTTAATAAACCCAAAACTATTTTTCAATTAAGCATTGTTTTTAATGTCTTATATTTTTGTCTGAATTTTTCGTCGTCTTTTTTTTCTCTGCCCATTTAAGTACTGATTACAAAGTGTAAAAATTTTACTTGCACTTGTTAATAAAATTACTTCGTTCGACACAAAATCAAAAAATCGTACCTAATATTACCGAACTTGAAATCAAATAATGTGGTGTACACATTACTTCATCGCTATAAGAAGATACAAATATCTCGATCGCATACGCCAGACATCAAAATGGATTAAATTCTATGGCACTGGCGATGGGATTCGACGACTCCGCGCAAGGCCCCGACTTGGACCTTCACAGCTCGTTCGTTTCTTTACCCTCAATTTTATATCTCCATAGGGCGCTCGCTCGGCCGAAGGGATGCTTTGTTTGAAATTTGTTTAATAAATTTAATTTCATATACCGCCAGTTGGAAGTTGGTGCAGAAGATTCAATTTCACTTTATTAATTTTTATAGTGAAGAGGGAAGGCTTACTTTGTAAATGGAGGTGATTTCATGAGTCCTAACCTTTGTTCTGATAACGAAAGTCCATTGCAATACCTAGATAGTAAAGATTATGTTTTCAAATTAATGAAATCTGGATAAATTATTTACTCATAAATAAAAAAATATATATATCAATGCACGTTTTCACCGCCTTTTGATATGTCTATTTGAATTTAACCATTCAGGTGTAGCTTTTATTTCAAATAGAGAAATGTGGCATCTATTTCATACCTGCACCCAGCTACTTTGCTCGCACGGATTTTGTACGACATATAATTCTAAAGACAGCCCTAAACATTGGAAATGAAACTTAACTTATGACTATCTAGAATGATATAAATTTAAAACAGTAAAACATTTTTTTCTTGTGGTTTTTGGAGGTAAATCCTTGTGATATTATTGTATCATATTCTTCTAATATCATTGTGTTCATGTTTGTTGGCTTTAATATTAAAATGAAATTTGAACATAAATAAATGGTTTTAATATAATATGTAATTTTTGAGACAAATTTCTACATAAAACTAAATATGCTAAAAAAGGCAGCGACCAAGTCCTCAAGCTATGTTAATCACAGTTAGAGGTTTTTTAACTAGAATAAATCTCATCTCATTTTATAACCCACGCTTTATACAATTACGATTTTAGGTAAGTAATATTACTATTTAAAAATAAAAGCAATGGGTATTTTAGACAATAAATAATTGTTTACCAACTGTAAATTAAACAAACCTATATATATATATATATATATATATTTATTATTTGTCAAATGGTAATCCTCAGATCTGAATTAAACTTTATCCGAGGGTTTACAAAAGATTTATTTTATGAAATATTACTTTTTCAGAAATCAAATATTTTTAGTATCCCATAGATTTTACATGTGCCACAACGTACCACAATCATTTATATGACCAAAAAACTTGTAAATAACTCGCACTGCAAAAGTTCCCTGCACATTTACGTAGTTGTGAACACTTAGGAATGCATAGCATTACTATTAAACTATTCAAAAATATTAATTTCAAACAATAGAAAATTTACAAAGAAAAAGGAAAAAATAAGAGATTACCACACGTTAGGCATTATAATATATGATAATGTCAAATATATGCTTACCCAAAATAAGTCTCATCGACTTCTATGGTAAGGTTATAATCAATCGATAATTGAAACTAATTAAAAATACACTCAAAGTAATTATTTACATTGCTTAATCCGAAAGTTTTAAAAACTGTATTGTAGTACCCAAAAAATGACTATGAACAATTAGTAGTTTTCATTCATTATTTGTGAAAGTTCCACATTAAGTAATAACTAACGAGCTGTCCATCTTTAGTTTGTTGCGGCCAAGAGAGACCATGATTACATTTTGTTTTATTTCCTTTATTATATGAAAATTATGTCTGGTAAGCGATTTCTAAAAATTAAATGACACAATCATCTCTGTTTCAAGACATCTCTGTTTCCACAGTTGGACCCTTCCAAGATTTCATAATCTTTTATGACGCTTCAAATACATGATTTCATATTTCAAATTTATTATTTTTCCAAATTTGCATACAATAATACAATTCCAACTTTTCCAAGGTTACAGGTTGAATTTTATAAAATCCTTTCTTTAAGAGCAGTCAAGAAAAATTTACTTGTCAATAGTAGTGACTTCAGAATCTTGAAGATTCCAAAATGATTTAGACAGTATGTGGTATGTTATGTTTATACACACATTTATATCCATTATTTAGGCTTTTCCCGTGAATAAAATATAGCGACACCTAACGTCGTACATATTTAAAGATATTGTTGGAAATATTAACCTGCTGTACTATAATTTAATTACGTAACAAAAGAGTTTTTGATAATTTATTTCGTGTTAATCCTTCTGTCTATATAAATATATGACGCAAAAATCACTACTACTTTGAGTATGGTTTTTCAGATAATGTAGCTTAAGATTTCAAAACTTAAAACGAGACATACATGTATATCCTTTCTATATAACATCAAAAATTTGACAAATAAATATAAAATTATAATAAAGTGTGCGCCAGTAAAGTTTAACAATTTGATACAATAAGAAAAAAACGTGTCTCCGTATTATTCCTTAGTGAGTTTTTTCGAATACAGAAATATTCTCACATACTACTTATAAGTTTCAGACACAGCTTAGAAATTTCAGATTATTCACGTTGTGCTACGGCTTCTAATTAACTAAAATAACGTCAGACGTAAGTAACTCACGTTACCAAAATCTACCAGTATATTAATAAATCCACTGTATCAAAATCACTGACAATAATTTTTTTTAAATATATGCCATACGTTTCTATCAGTTTTGATCTTCATTTGGATGAGATTTAATTTGAACCCTTTCGAATTCAGTACCTTGCAAAGGTATTTAATTTCCATTAAATTATTATAATAGCTAAGGGTAGTTTCTCTGAATACGAAACGTGATGGGTCAATTCGTAGTCAGCAAAAGGCTTTTGTTTTCAATAATTTTTCGTATTACTTTTTAGTAATATTTTTTTATATTACTTTTTAGTAATACTTTAGTTTTCAAACAAACAGACCAAAGTAATTTTAAGATTCTATTTCTTTCCTTTTATCTATATAGTATGGAACTTGTTTTCCATTCAGTCTAAGTTCGCTAATTTATTTTCACCTCACAGATCATGTTTTAACGAAATTCAAGTCCCGCAAGCATATAGAGCAAAATATCTTGGACTCTATCCGGATAGTAGGCTTAATCGAAAACAACAGGTTAAAGCTTTGCAACTCAAATTGAAACAACGGCGAAAGTTGTGGTCGAACATCATTCTAAGCTTACCCTCTACTATTAGTGACTAATTTACCTTTCTCTCCTCAAACTAAGCAGTCAAAATGGTAATGTGGATTACATTACGAAGCCAAAACAAGTACTTGTGTATAATTACCAACGCATATCGCTATGTAACCAATCAAGAAATTCACAACGACTTAGACATAAAATGGGTTAATGAAATTATCCAAGAATATCCTATTAAACACAAAAAACGACAACCATACCAACGTAGAAGCTATTTAACTTTCGTATATTACCTATAAACTAAATAGGTTAAAACGTATTAAACCTCATGAATTAACTTCATGAAAAAACATAATTTATCTGGGAGCTGAACATTGAACACGACTTACTTGAAAATAAAATCAAGTACATTTCATCAATTATAATTAATTTATTGTTCATTAAGACTGTTTCATGCGTATGTAATAAAGTATGTTTGAAAAAAAACAAAACAGATCGAAAAAAGCTATAAATAACAGAATGTGACAAGTTTTCAATATATGTAGCCTGAAATGGAAACTACATATCATTTTACTTAGTTCTTTAGCTGGAACGAAGATAAATCGAGAGCGCGACCGACAATCGATTCTAAATGCAGCCTACATTAACTATCCGCTAGCCAACCGGGTTTCCGTTGACAGATGCCTTCGGTCGCTACGTCCTATGTGTATATATGTGTTACTTTCAACCGACCCACATTTATTTTCAGGGTTCGTATCGATTTCACCTGCTTCTATGTATTTCTACCAATTCAATATTTTAGTTATATTACCAACTTTTTATGCAATTATTTCGCCAGTTCCATCAAACCCTCTTTTATTTAATGTTCTGTGTAACTCTTCATGTTGCTACAAGTTTGCCGTGATGAACTAAATACTGTTTTGGAAATAAAGGATTTTTCCTAGAAAAAGTGCATTTTGGAGGCTAAAGTATTTAGCAATAAATGTTGAGCTTTAAGTATATTCAAGTATAATAAATGAAGGTAAGGCCATATTCCGTAGGTTACATGTACAATTAAAAAAGCTGCAGTCAAAAATGTTCTACATAATTATCTTTACTTAAATTAAATATATAACGTAAGGCTCTAAAATACCACTTAGCTCATATAGCTTGAAAAAAAGGCAATACATTTTATAAGATAAGATAATAGATGTTTAATAAAATACAAAATATAACGTTAACTCAAATTACTTTATCAAAATCAAAACTTATTTTGTCGCTTTATTAATGGTCACATTAGTTACTGTCGAATAATATAGTCAAAGAAACAAATTTTAAGTTAAATTTTCAGCAGCCACGCTGCCAAAGTTCGATATGGCATTCTGCAAATTTACTTTTGTGGCCTAAAGAGCCTAAAGACATTATGAATTTTACGAACAAAATAACGTCAAAAGTTTTGAGTTTCAAATTATTGAGTTTTTGAAGCAAATCACTACTTTCAAAACTATAACCCTTCCGCACGAGCATACCGTCTTGAATGCCTTAGAAAACTGTAGTGATATTTTCATTAGTTGGGTCGATGGGACCGAGGAAAAATTTTACGCATAAAGCCTTGTCTTTGTATAAAACTGACTCAATGTATCCAAAATATACACCATTTCAGTACATAAAAAATCAATGGCAACATAATATTTGCAATATCTATATTTTCAAACCGTTTTATATATTGATATTTTTACAGTACTTTTAAAAATAGTTGGAGGCAAACAAACATCGATATTTCCATTCATTACAACACAAAGTACATGCAAGGTCAAACAACTTAATCAATTAGTTTGTAAAATGTTACAAACTAATTGAGTCGGCGCAAAACTTTATTTAACATCGGCATCGATTTATTTTTTCGGAAACCAAAAAAATCCGTTTCATTTGTTATAATATTTTTTTTATATTTTTTTCCTATCATTTACAGAGGCTTTTTAAATTAATTATTCCAGGTATTTATTTTTCAGAATAAAAGATTAAATGATACAAACAGAAATTTATTATGAGCTATTATAGATATTATAAAACTTTTGGAAAATAAATCTTGAGCGATGACAGGTTAGTTCACATCGAAAAAGTTTTTAATGTAAAAGGATATTTATATATCTGAAAAGAATTTTAAAACATCAAGCGTTAAAAGTTGTAATAAAGCCTTGAGTGAAAGAAAATAAACACATTGCGACACTTTTTTTTGGAATAAATCTTGGTGGGTAAATTGAATTTAAAGTGTTAAGGAGGTAATCAGTTGTAAAAGTATATTGCAGTGAATTAAAAGCAATTGAGTTTTTAAATAACCACCAGTGATTTTTGACGAAATATTTAGGTTAAGTTGGAGATTTTGTTTTAGTTCCAGTTTGTAGTGAGTGTAGTGGGAGGTTTAATATTTGCTTAATAATTTTTAAAAAATGCCCAAGAATGGTAGTGCTAGTATTTTACTAGGACAGATTAATTTATCTACGCTCTTGGTCTTTATCAGGTATACTTTTTGAGTTTAGGGGACCGATTTTGAGTTTTCTGCTTAAACTATGGCTAAGCATTTAATCCCTCAAAAACGTCGACATTTTACCTTCTCTCCGACATACTGAATTGGTTGGCAGGTTGCATTATCACTAATTTATTTCATATTTTTAGAAACACCATGTGGTGATTGCTGTCCAATCAGCACCTCTTTGGTTACGGACATATTGTAATAACCGAGGCCATTCAGATCTGAGAGCAGAATGGCTAGTTTGTCGAGTTAAAATGCATTTATATTTATAGTAGTTTCCATGTATAAATAAAATACCTCTAAATATGTAATTGTTTTGACAAAATTCAGCCAATGTTTCTGCTTTCTTGTTTCATACACCGACAACAACTTACCTATTCTTCACAAATTTATTTATTGTTCCCTACTATATAACGGATCCTATTTACGTATTATACAAAGAAATTATGAAAATAAAATGCAAGAATATATAAAAAAATGCATTATACAAGGTATTATTTTCTTCGCCTGGAGTCGTATTTGTGAATGCACAATATTATATTGTGGTAATTTTGCAGGCTCTTGAATCTAATTTTCACAAGGGCTTTATTTTTAAATTATGCTATTATTTCTATTTCTAGCGAATCCGCAGACCAAAGCTATTAGTAAATGAGTGAGAAAAACGTAGTTTGTGATTTTTGCAAATTCCCAGTAATAGTTTACATTTCATTGATAATTTAATAGAAAAAAATCGAGCTACATGGGACGCCTGGTAGATGTGAAACGTCTAAATTCTTTTTCATTATCACTGTAACACATATTTTAAATTAATAAACACTTTTAATGTTCTAAGAGAGTATAATGCAATACAGGGATATAAACGAAAATGTTAATAAACTTTAATAAAAAGAAAAAATGCTAGTACACTAACATATACCTAAAGTAGCTTGTGTGTAGTGTAGTAAGAATTAAGCCCAAACAAATCGACAAGATGAGAAGTTGACCGAATGACAAGACATGATGGAATGTATCATCAAAACGTTTAAAGTCATATCCAAACGCGACATTAGATGTTTCACTTCAAAAATTGTGGGAATTTGGAAAAAAAATACATAAATATTTTTTAGTAACTTTAGAATCCATTAAACAAATTTCGACCTAAAAAAATTAGTATTCTTAATAAAATCGGTTGTGGTGCCCGACTTATATGATTATTAATATTATCGAAAATAGACTAATCTTATGGTAAAATATTTTCTGCAAAACAATTTACTAGGAGCATACTTTCATTGCCTTCAAAGCAGGCCAGCAAATGTGATCTACTGTTTTTTTGTCAAAAAACGAGAACTTGTTTAGCTGTGCTTCCACATCGAATCAACTACCGATTTACCGGGTACTCAGATATCAGTTATATACGACAACTAAATCCCAGTTTATTAACATTTTTATCTCACAACTCTGATACCAAACGCACTACGTAGGCGTGAAGTCTACCGCACTCTTGCGGGAACCGAGCGCGCTAGGTAGATAATTGGCCGTGCATATCGAATCGTATCGATCTCAAAACATGAACAAAACAGTCTGCAAATTTTTTTCATAATGGCTTTTAATTGCAGCGCCAAAAATAAATTCTCACCGCATTCCTTGATGTTATTAATATTTGCCTTTTCTGGAATATAGATTATTAAACCAATTGCACAATTTCCCGAAAATATTTATACTTTGATCGAAAACGTTAATGTTTACCTGATTATTTTAATTTATCCTTAGGCTAATAGGCTATGATTGTACAGTTTTCATATGTTCTAAAAAACATTTCGTATTGTGACTTCTTTAATTGTTTTTTTTATGAAATACGCAAAATATTAGCCTGTTTTTTCTATCCTTTTATTTCAGGTCGCCACATTATAGAGCCGATTTTCTTTAAGAGCACAGAATATTTACCTCTCGTCGCGCATCAGTTAACAACCACTATTTTAAGTGACTATCGTCTTTACAATAGATCCCAGAAACAACGGAGGAGACAGGTTTTGCTTTTAGTTAGTATTTAGTCATTACATGCAAATGAAGAAAAATATTCCATCAAGCCATTCCAAAGGTCTCAAAAGAGAATTGGAAAACTGTGTTCGATACACAGAAGTATCCGCTGTGTCCGATACACCTTTCTGTAGGGCTGTTGAACGTCTTTCGTTAGGGTTTCGACGACTTGATAAAACCACGCATACCACAGCCTTTTTTTATTACTTATGATGGCGATTCTAATGAAGATTTTTGATATAATCGAAATGTTTAATAATTTTACTTTGGAATGTATGACTTTCTCAAACCTTCGTCTTGTAGGTCTTTAACATATTATAAATGACCCAATGAAGTAAATTCACTTCTACCTTTAATTAGGCCCACACCATATAATTAGTAATAATTAATAATAAATTAGTTAATGGTAAATATTTATTACCTAATTTGTTATAGTTATTTAATGAATAGTTATTAACTTTTCCTTAGTCTAAATGGACAAATATTTGTGCAACACAATTGGGTCTAGAACAGATAAGGGCGAGAGCAGAAATAGTAACTCGGGAAAAAAGTGGAGGGAAGAAAGCGCTGGGTACAGCTCGAGCGAACCGGTACCCAAATTGACTTACTTTGGAAACTTCCATCTTGAAACTCGCAGACGCCTGACTATTTAATTTCCCTGTAGATCCGGAGTGCTTTAAGCGAATGAAAACAACAGCGCATGGAAGAATTTTTTCATCTACATTTCTGTATTATTTCATCACTCGCGTTGTGAACAGTTTATACACTTCTATTTCATGTTTAGATAACTAAACTTTATTTCGGAGAAATAGGAAAGTAGTTTGTAACAAATATACATTTTTAAACCCTACCTATAAAATTGTAATGCAGTGCATTTGAAATTACACAGTATTTTGCTCGTTTACATTCTGTAGTTATTTAATCTTTCGTAGGGAAGAAAAATAAGAAGATGTATGTATATAAGGATACTTACTGAATAGAGATTGTGACGGCTATAGTCATCTAATAGTCAATGTATGTTACAAAAGGAAATTTAGATGTCAGGAAAATTAGTGTAGGTATGATTATAGGTATGATTACTTAATGTGTGCATACAGAAAATGTACCAGACTTCAGTAATTACATCAATATATTTAATGTAAGTCAATGTGCGGTATAAAGTAAAGCAAAAATTGTAATAGATTCATACGTTGATTTGTTTTACGATTTCTTTTATCTCTTTCACGAATATTAAATAAAAGAAAGCCTTTTGCAATGACACCACCAGTTATTTATTAAACATTATAAATAGTAAAAATATTCCAATCATTATGTTGAAATATACGAAGGTTTCTTATTTTCTGGGAAATAATCAATGTCTAAATTCTAACAAACGACAGGATACAGGGTATTAAAAATTGGATAATGTATAGTAGAAATATAAAATTTTAAATAAAAAAAAAAATGTCAAGCGACACCCTGATGGAACGAAGTTCCTTTCGATTAATTAGTGAAGGAATTGTAACAAAATTTTATTTCTTTTAAGTTATAATAATGATTATTGTTATTATTTTTTATTATTTATTATGTACAAAAAACCTGTATACGCTTAACAAAAATAATCGTCGCGACACCACATTGTTCAATGCGAAATAGAAAGACGAAACGAAATAACTGGCTTGCTTTCTATGAGAGAGAGAGAGACAGACATAGAAACACGCGCACGCCGCACAGCTTGCAGCGCGCCTGCTAGCAACTATAGCAAAAAGTGTCGTTACAACTTTTGGTCTTAATTTTTTCCGTCTAGCCCCCTTTCGCAACGCGCGATAAGGAACTTCGTTCCAATATTTATAACAAAAAACCACATACGATTTTGAAGACTCGACTAAGGTACAGAACATGTGGAAAGGTTTGTCGTTTCATCAAAACAACTCGTGGTCCCCATGGTATATTGAGTTGATCACAAAGCCTACGATATTTGACGCGTGGCTCACGCTCGTTGAGCTATGCCGGACTGGTTTTCTGGTTGGTTGTAATAGTTTGCTCTCGTAGTAATAAGCCGCCATATATATTAATTGTAAACATTAAAGTTCACCAATAAGTAAATAATAAATAAAATAACATTCTTGCGTTAAGGTCAAGTGCAGAAGTTTAGATAAGAAAGTTTTATCAAAAGTTTCATGTATAAATTTGAGTAACGAGTAAGTCATACGTCATGAAGATATAGGTTACCCGGATATAAATGGTGTAGCCCATCATTTTAATTAAATTATAGCGTCGACCCTAGAAGATCGTTTTCTGATAGCGTCGGGCTCGTCGTTTCGTTCCAGTGAGTAGTTGGTTTGTCACAAAAGTTGGGTCGAATTGCTCTTCCTTACTCAATAACGACCACAGCTTTTTTCTATAAATGACTGTCCGTGTGCTAGGATTTCAGAAAATGTTACTTGTGTTCAATTTTTATTTCAATTCACTCTGACATTTTACGAGCTTTCAATTCTGTTTGGTAAGTTTTAGCTTAGTTTGAATATCAATATACTTATAAAATATTTAAAATTGTCCACATTTTATCCAATTTTCCTAATAATTCCACAATTTTGAGACTAACAGATATTTCAAAAGTGTTACTCTTTTAAAACAAACACCATGTGTTTCGTATAAAAATATTTCTAAACCAGCTGTTATAGGATATTTAACTGAATTTCATAAAGCAAGACATTTAAATACATTTGTCTCTTTTTTATGAGTGAAATGAAAAAATCTTTATGGAACTAGACCATATGTTTAATAACTAACGATTTTAATTTAAAGTCTATTGTTCCTGTAGCTTGTGGCTTTTACGAGAGCAAAATACATCTTTAATTGAAATCTCAAATAAGTTATTGGCTGGATGGATAGCTGGCTGGTTAATAACTCCTGGTCTTCAATGGAAATAGAAAATAAATTCCTAGGAACATAAAAAAATGTAAAATAACGTCTCATCAGCATATTTTGTCAGTTAAAGACGTGACATTCAATACAAAACTGTCAGCAGTGTGTTTATAATAACACAGCAATGTAACTTGTCTTTTATTTTAATGTGTGAAAATATATTATAACAAATTTAGAGAATGTTTTAACTTTCCTTAATAACCTTTTGTGGACACAAACCAGAAAATATTCTCCTTGGCTACAGAGTACCAATTCTTAGCATTTGATATTCTGAAGTCACTATCTACTAGGACCCCCTATTTCAATATGAGTCCGCTTTTTCCGCGTTTTCTAGTAGGTTTCGTCAACAGCGGAATTACAGTCAAGCGTCCTGAAAATATGAGCAGCCCAATTTAAATGATTAATTTTTTAAATTTTACAATATCTGGATCATAACACCTATATAATAGATACCTATAAATTTTACTTTGCCCTCAATTTATTATTTCCTTTTCTGCCTACAAAAATACTGCGTACAATGTGCCAATTTCATTTCGTCAGTCTTTGCTCATGGAATATTTCAAAGCTTTAAATTGAAACCAAGAAAAACTTTAATTTTCCATCGACTGAACAAGACTTCATCATATTTCTTAGTCTATAGAATCTTCTTTACAGACTGAATTTTATTTTTAACTTCTTATTAGATTCCACTTCTGTGAACGGTGATAGAGTTTAGGTAAATCAATTATTATAAATACATTTGTTTAATTATTTATTATTTCGAAGATTAATGTCCCGATGGAAGGGCAAATTGTGTAGCTTTGATTTAAGTAAGATCTGAACACTAAAATATTATTTTAAAAGAACTTTTACGTATTGTTTGTATAAAAATTGCGTGAAAGCGTATCAGACAGAGACCAGCTATACTTCAGATTGGTATTTAGTTTAGATACGAAGATATGTGTAAAGATTATATTTTAAGGACCCTTTAAATCTGATTTAAAATAAAAAGATTGAAATCCGTAATGGATATTACATAGTTTATAAATTTTTTAATTGCTTTCCTTAAAAAAGTCTTCAAGAAAATACTGCAAATAATTAGATTATATGTGCCATGACTTTTTGTTCTTTGCTTTTTAATATTTTAAACAACCTCGCTAAGTCTTCAAAATCGAGTGAGACTAACCAACCCTGTTTTAATTATTTTTAATAATTGTTTCCTTTTTACTTCATTATCAATTTTTATGAACAATTATTGGCTAATTTACCTTAACGTACACACGTATTAATATCGAGCTTCAAATCGGACAAGTTGTATATTGGGGTTTAAGAAAAAAAAATTAATTTTAAATTCAAAATTTCGGCTCCTGGTGAATACTTAATTACATTCTGAAAATCTTTTCATTCTTATTATCTGAAAGAATTTATTATATGAGTGCTTTTTCATATAACTTGTTTCCAAATTCTAGAAGGCAGTCGATTCGATATTCGAAAAAATTATAATTTTTAAAACTTTTATTCAAATATTTTTCTAAACTCTAGTCTTTATCATTATTTATAATTGTTGTCTTATCCTACTTTTATCTTAACAATTTAATTTCTTTCAACTCATTTATTATTAATTTACCGTGTATTCTCCTCAACCGATAAACAAAGAGTAACTGGACAAACAATTTTTTTTTTTACAAAGATAGTTTTATATGTAAAGTATGTTTTAATGTGTATCAGAAAGAAAGCGCAAGAAGATCCACAAACTCAGGGCGAGAACAGTTATTGTGCGCGAAAAAAGTGACATTTTAAAACTATTTGATAAATCCTTATGATTAATGTGCTTCTATTATTATAGTTAACTAATCCAAAAAAAATATTCAAAATCAGTTTAGAATTATGGCCTCTAAAGTTCGACAAACGTATATAGATACAAATGCACGGACTAACAACCGAAAGTTTGTGTCATTTTTCAAAGACAAATTTAGGTAATTAATAATACTTTAAAAAAGTAAAATAATATAATTATTCCTATTTTAGATGACGTTCCTCATTCGTTCTTTCCAAAAAATCGTAACGACGTTTAAAATTACTTGTATTTATTATTCTTATTGGTTACTTTTGAGGCTGATGCGGCAGTTCATAATAAAAAATATAGCCGTGAAGTGTGATACTCACCTTAGAGAATATGTTGATATATTTTCTTTCCACTCAGATTTGTAATTGAGTTTTCATGATGAAACACGCCTGCGAAGTATGAAATTTACTCTTTGGAGTATGGCGATATATTTTTTTCTGTATAGACACTTATAAAAGAGTAGAAAATAAAATCGTACGGGTATATATTCCATTTCAAAATCCTTGAATGCACGTAATTTTTTTTACCTTCCTGTTGAAGAACTATTAAAGACCAGTATAACTTCATATCATTCTGACGTATATTACCTGAAGCTAAGCTAACAATTCATATCGAATACAGATTCATCACATCAATTACTGTTTTCATTTTGCAAAATTTATAAGCAAAACATATGCCACAAAGGACACCTAATTTAGCATAGAAAATGTTCAGAAATTTGAGATTAAGATCAATAATGGTTTAAAAAAGCTCATCACTCGGATTCTTATTTACCATCATTCTATCTTCTGAACTAGCAATATGTATGAAAAAGAAATGTGCGGATTAAAACATTTAAAACACGGGAATATATATGTGCAAATACACAGTGGTTTTGCCGACATATTTTTTTGCAATTTATCGATATAATGAAAATTGATTGGTGGTTACAAAATTTTAAAATGATTTGTGACTACTTACAATATAATTAAAATTTTATTCGAGAAATAATAATGAAAGAGCTAGACATTTTTTAAACTTTTTTGTGGAAAAAAATAAAAGTGACAATAAGGAAAATGCGGAATTTTCAGGCAAAAAAAGCACCAGGTGGTGCTGAAAATATCTTCATGTTGTTGAAAAAAATTAAAGACGAGTGTAATGTATAGAGAGGGAGCAAAATAATGTGGTTAAGAAAATTAATAGTGTGTGATAGCCACGTTCGTTGAAATTGAAACTCTTTACAAATTATTATTTTGAAGGAAAGGAAAAGTGATATTAAAGTAACCGTGCAAAAAACAAGAACCATTTTCGACGCAGTGTTCTGCTCTTTTTTCATTCCCTCACTTCTTCCTAATCAATGTCCTTATTATCATGCTACTTTTCACAACCGAATGGGGTATCATATGAATTGCATAAAATATTATGAGGATAGCAAGGATTAATATCAATGAATACAGATCAAATTAAACATTTGACAGTTGTGATTCAGTTCATGAAAAATATTAAAAAGCCTCCTCAAAATCAACTGTGCAATAACTTTTTATAATAACATTGAAGTGAAACGTTTAATAGATCAAAAATACCTACAATGGAGCTCAACAAAGTATTAAGAAATATAAGAATAAAATAATATTCGGATTTGCATGATTATCGTATACTTATGCTAAGTAAGGAAAACTTTTCAAACATTTCCAATAATTATTTTAACCTTTAAAAATATCGTTTTATTTTTAATATTCAGCATGCTTTAAAATCTAGTGTAAAAGAAAAACCAATACAAACTTGCAACTTAACGGTCATTTTGACCTTTTTTTAGCTGATTAGAATAAGTTTTCCCTACTTTTAACATTAATATTTTAATTGATTCCCCGATTTCTTGCTGAAAATTGTCAATCGTAAAATGTATCCTAGTTAGTACCAAAAGCAATTAAGTTCTTATGTGCGTGAATACCTTCAAAAATCAAAATAGCAACGCGTAATTCATAATTTTCAATATGGTACGTTCAATTTGCAATATGGTATGAGCTTAATCCAATTTTTAAAAGAAAAAACCATTTCTCTAACATCAGCAGCATCAAACCACATTTGCTAAGACAAAAACGTTTATTCGAAATCATATATTTAGTAGGATAATTTCAATTACCAAAGGAATTCAGTGCATTTTGCTATTTTTGAAGATTATCTAGAAATATGCAAAAATTCAGATAAGGATATTTATATAACACAAGTATAATTTAGGCATTAATGAACATATGTGTAAACCTAAATAAAAATAATTCAAATTCCGTCATTGATCAAGTAAATTTCCTCCAAAATTCTCTTTACTTATTTACATTCCTAAATTTGTCAAAGTATTTGGCTTTTCCTTAACCAATTTCAGAATTTTTATTGTAATATATGAGAACCTCTAAATACAGACAAAATTTTAAATTTCTACATCGACTGGATGTAGTCTAAAAGTTTTGATGATAAGTGCATCAGTCTGTACCAAAATTAGCAAATTGTTTCCTTCTTTATATAAAAAAACTTCAATAGACATACTTATGGAATTGCAAATACATCGTGTCGTTTACGTAAATACGGTTACCTGGTTTAGCAAAGTGGCGCAAAAAGGATTGCTAATCTTTAGTGTAAATATCACACGATGCACAAATTATATTTGCACAAAATATTTTGGGTAGTAGGGCTGTTGAAACCTTGACTGTGTGGTACAGCTCCCTTAGATTTACGAAAGTAATATTGTAAAAGAAAAAGTTACAGTGCACAAATAAAATAGAATGAACTAGAACGTTTTCTATTGTGACATATGTACCAAAATAGGTTAGAAGCAATAAGTAAAGTTCTCCACAATTAAATGAAACTACGTGATGTAGTATTATTTCTACTTTCTTTCATTTCTTTAACCACGACCTAGATTTCGTTGTATTACAACATCTTCAGGTGGGATATTGGCAAAAATTTATTATAGATATTGGCAAAGAATTTTTGTCAATATCCCACCTGAAGATGCCAAATATATTCAATAAGTAAAATTCTGTTGAGTACAATCGATCTTTACAAAAAGTTCGGTGTACAGTTTCATTTTTTCTACAGACATACCACCATTGTTTTCTGGAAACGGATAACGGACATTTAATTTTTATTTTGCAAACAATATTCTCGGCTCCTTCAATTTTTCCAACCTCAGCTGAAATAAAAAGAGAGCAGAAAGGAAACAATACGTAGAATGGAAGCTGGTAAACATTTACGGTTTTTTTCAAAACGTAAATGTTTTAACAGTCTATTATTGTGAATATACTTATTGTTTAGTTTTGTGGAATTAAGCAAGGTATTGTGCGCTTGTTTGAAATTTTATTTATAACACTGTACATATCTTTTATTTGTGATGTTTTCTCTCCATAGTAAGGTATTTATATCTGAAGTAATTTTTTAAAAATTATAAAAAGTTACAAAATTAATTGTTTGTAGTTTGTTGACAATACTATAAGATTTTACTTCTTCGCTTATTGCACTTGTACTGTCTGTTCCGTGCTCTAAAATATCTTGAAATAGAAAACAGATTTTACGACCGAATACGAAATTTTTCTCATGCCTTAAAAATTAGATTCAATTTTGGAAAAATGTCCAAATCACATAATATATAACGACCACGAAAAAGGATAACAGCAATATGATTATATATAAAAAAATTTAAATATTTTTCTAAATGGCTACCTTTTAATTTTACATCTATTTAAACTTATTTATCTCTAATTGATATGGAAATAATATAAAGGAGGCTAATAAAAGTCCTTATAATGTTGAGCCAAGCTATTACAAGATTAAAAATTGCAGTCTCATCAAGAGAAAAGGAAAAAAATCTTTAAAATATTGTTTTAATTGTAAATCAAATGAATGAGAAATCTCATAACGTTTTATTAAAAATTAAGTAATTTTTATAAAAGTTTATAAACGCCATTTTTACGGAACTTCTTGGACCAACAAGATAAGAAAACTGCAAATGATGTTCTTACCCTTATGAAAATATTAATTTTTGATACTCACTACAACATAGTAAATCCTGAAAAGAGTGAAGAAAATGATTATTTGGCAACATAAGCTCATTGTTATATTATAGTTTATTGTAGGATAATTTATGCAATATTTCCATTAAAAAAGGAATCGATATTGATATCTTTTTTGCAAACGTTTTCAGAAAATTATTTCGTAATCCGTTAGATCTTTATTTTTATATTCATTTCTTGTTAAAAACTCTTGATATATTAAAAATGTAATATGCGCACATTTACGAAGATAATTTTTTAATAATTACAGTTCTTAAGATAGTTTCTTAATAAGAAATTATGCTTTATTTTTAGTATTTACTTATTATTAACTGCTGAAATATTTTGGCTTTTATATTTTAAGAAATATAAAATTTTTTAAAATTATGTTCCATTTCTGTAACCCTCAACACATTTTCATTGCTCTACTCGTGTAAATTAAAGTCACTTGACGCCTATTTTCAACACACATCGAAATATATCAAATGTGACATTTTTTATACAATGAAAGAAAATTTTTAAAAAATATATGTGAAAAACTGCAAGAAATATCCAAGAATCTGAAAAAAACTTCCGAGAATATCTGACGTAATTGAGAAACAATATCTAGGATAGATTTATTTATCTTAACACTAAATTTTTAACCGCATATTTGCTCGAGGGGTTTATTTGGGTTATTTAATTTTATTTACAACTAAGTCCTGTAGTCAGAGGTTAATCGTGTCAAAGATACCAGTTCATTCATTTATGTGAAATGAGCACACGCAAATACAAGAAACACAATTTTTCACCTCACACAAAATCAAATAGCGGATTCGCACTTCGCACTCATTTTATTTACTCCACACACACACACACACATATACATATATATATATATATATATATATATATATATATATATATATATATATATATATGATATAGGGCAATTCGATTAATTTTTCACGATTCACGGATAGCGGTAAATTAATCTAGGTTCACTAATTTCAATAATTTCAATAAGACGGATAATATCTTTTAATAGATCTGATTTTATTACGAGAAATTTGATATTTAAGAACAATGATCATGCAAGAATGTAATAAATTATGAAGTCGTAATTTGAATATACTCATAAACTCGATACATTTGACAAAATAAAATCAAATATTTTGAAAACAATAACACCTTAAAACCTTCAAACAGTTGGGTAATAGCAAGATGTTGTTCCTTATCTTACTAAACAAAATCTATCTACCATGTCTCACTTACTACGGAGTAAAGAATATTTGTGGCCTCGCCGGATGTAACCATGCTGAATCTTATTCTAGAAAAGCGATCTTGGTTTTCTGAGTAAGATTATGTAAGATCATTTAATATTTACAGCGATATGCTTCTAAATAAACTATCTGTATATTTTAGAAGAAATAGAAATAAGAATAAAAATTTGCAAACTACATTATATATTATTAGAAATAAGGTTACGTTCAACTACTAAGTGTAAAATAATGTATATACCTGGTAATAGAGACATGGTAAATAGATTCCTAATTTCAATGTGATTTCTTCAGCGGGATATCAATACACATAAATCATTTTTTACAAAATTCACCTTTCCCATGGTATGGCATTACTGTAGGAACCCCAGTAAATCTATATCACAGGAAAGATGAATCGTGTAAAAAGAGGAAGTTTCCATAAAATTATGCTGAAAAAATGAATTCTAAACAAAAAATAACATCGGTGCAAAAATTGGATTGTAAGGTTACCTTTTGTTTAATAAGATAAGGAACAACATCTTGCTATTACTAAACTATTTAAAGGTTTTAACGTGTTACTGTTTTCAAAATATTTTGGAATATTTTGGAAAATATTTGGATATTGAAGTTGGCGTCGATCACGGATCTTCAGCCATTTGAGAAGTGACCAGTATTCAGAAATGTGATCATATTTTCTGAGGCCGAAGATATACCGGATGCATAAATTGTAAAGACGTTCCAACTTGCACAAATATTCTTCATTAAGATCAGGACTGCACACGTCTCCATAATCAATTAATAGTAATAAAAGTGAAGAAAGTGGAAATTTTGAAGACGTTTCAAAGAGTGTATTCTGTTGAAAACACGACGACTAACATCATTTACTTGAGGCAACCAATTAAGATTTTGACCGATCAGTTGGCCCAGGTTTTTAACAGTTGACGTTTATGGTATTATTGTACTATTTAGCACTAATTTCGATAAACTAGGTAGGATTACTTTAGAAGTCAGTCTTTGACTACCGATGACGATAGCTTGTGACTTACTTGGGTTTACCAAAAGACCCATTTCATGAGCCCACTGATAAATTGAAGCGATATCTCGTTAAGGTTGTCGATGGTTTTTGATATGGAATGAAGGTTCGAGTACGCATAGATTTGTAGGTCATCAGCATAGAAATGATAATTGCTAAAAATGTTTTTAACAACATCATCAATTAATACTGAGAAGAGGAGAGGAAACCTTGCCTTAGTGCAGAATTATTTTAATATTTGTTTTTTAAACAAAGTTTGAACAGAAATGATCACTCTAAATATCAATTATATGCAAATTATTTGCGTATTTCAAATAGTAAATGACTCTCTTATCTAGAATAATATATAACAAAATTGTTATATATTACAGGCAGTCCTCGTACTTACGGCATGTTAGTTTCACGAAATACGCGACGTAAATCGAAACGACGTAAATCGAGACATATTTTTTCATATGTTTACATATAAAACTCAAGGGTTAGGATCCACACGGACTCATAATTAAAAAAAACTGTATTTATAACAATGGATATAAATACTTTTTTATCAAAAGTAAGTTCTTAAAATAATTTTATATCTACTTATGAAATTACTAGTTTTTTTTGGTATTTGTGTGTTATTAATTTTAATAATAATGAAAAAACTTTAATAATCTACATATTTTGATCTGAGAAATAATAAATTAAACTTTTGGCTTAAAGAAACTACCAATTCTAGATTGCTTCGCTTCTTTCTTCTTGCTATCATACAGGTTTTAGTAACACTGATAGGCTGCACAAATTTTGTTATTAACATTAAAATTTATCTCAAAATAAGGATCATTTTCTTCAAAAATGTTCATAGGATTCTCCAAATTTGCAAAAGCTACAGAAAGTTTTTTTAGTGTAAGTTCTTTTTCAGAGTTACTAATAGAAGAAGCTATTTCTTGTGACTCAATTGCTTCCCCTTGTACTTGTGCCTCCAATTCAATAAGATCTTCAACAGTCAGTTCTTGCGAATGTGAGCATAACAGATCATCAATATCATCAGCAGTAACTGTAATGTCAAGCAAACGGTTAGCCAAATGAACAATGTCAGTTGTGATCTCATCGATATTTGGTTGATCTGTCGATGAAGAACTTTCAGATGGATTAAAAAAAAGTAGGCATAACTTTTTTCAAACTCCTTTTAAATTGTTGGGTCATCTCATCCCATGAAACAGCAATATTTTTTACACATTGCAAGATATTATACCTTTTCCAAAAATATCTCAGCCCCATGCTATCTTTTTCATTAGCCTTTACAGCCTGTGAAAAAGTTCTCCTGAGATAATAGGCCTTAAAAGACGTTATAACTCCTTGATCCATCGGCTGTAACAACGTGGTGTTTGAAGGCAGAAACAGAACTTTGATTTGAGGATCGTTATCGGCAATACGCACAGGATGGCCCGGAGCATTGTCCAAAATAAGTAAAGCTTTATAAGCCAAATTATTGTTTAAACAGTACTGATTCACTTCAGGTATAAAATGCTTAGTAAACCATTTTTGAAAAAGTATTGATGTAACCCACACCTTTAGATTAGTCTTCCATATAACTGAAAGAGTATTCTTGACGTAATGTTTAAGAGCTCGAGGATTTTCAGACCTATAAACCAAAAGGGGTTTTAATTTAAGATCACCTCCAACATTCGAACCCAATAACAACGTCAAACGATCATTAGCCGCTTTAAACCCAGGCATAGACTTTTCTTCCTGTAATATAAAAGTATGACAAGGTATTTTTTTCCAATCTAAACCAATTTCGTCCGCGTTAAAAATTTGTTTAGGCGAATAGTCTTCACTTTCGATAATTTCCTTTAATATTCCAGAAAAACTCTGAGCAGCCACATGATCGACACTAGCAGCTTTTGCTTGCGACTCGAATATTATGTAACGAATATCTCGTTTTAAAGCGCATGAACCATCCGCGATTGGCAGAAAAAGATTTTGTTTCTTCACTATTATTACGTTTATTTTGCAGTGTGTTGATGATACTCAGCCAAATTTAGAAGAACCCGTCGCTGAGTTTGATTTTGAATCCAAGTGTACAAGAGTTTTTCCATTTCACAAATTAAAGCATTCTTTTTCGTATAATAGTGCTGTTTAAAGAGACGGAAGGTAGAGCTGTTAGGAGTTTTTCTTTATCTTTCAATATTGTTTGTACGGTCGTACGTGATAAATTAAGTTCACGTCCAATATATGAAGTCGAACAACCCCGATCTTTGAGTTTTAAAATCTTAGATTTAACCTCCATTGTAATTGTCTTTCCTACTCTCTTCTTCACTTTTCTATTACTGTCTTGTTTAGGTGGCATAGTTAGATTAAAATTAACTTTAATATGAATGTAGAAACAAAAAATGTCAAAAATGCAAAAAAAAACTAATGTATTACGTCTTGATTGTCCGTTGTCCCTGAACTAACTAAACAAAATCAGCAGCATATGCGGGGTAATCCCCGCTCGCCGACACCGCGCCCCGCCGGCCCCACGGACATTGACCTCGCGACAAGTGAATTCTCCTATGCCGGAAGATGCCGCCTATGTACTCGATGAGTTTACTCTACATAATTTATGTATTCTACAATCATATTCCAGCTTTACCATCAATTTTGCCACCATCTCGAAGTAAAGCACTTACAAAACAATACGAAATACAGTATAAAAATGTAGTGCATAGTGTAAAAATTGCTTTAAGAGGCTTTATATATTGGTCTTTATGCTATTTATATAGCCCGCTATTTATTTCTGACTAATATGCTTTTTCAAATTAAGATAATATAATTCTTCTAATGATACCTCATACGACATTTAAGATTCCAAAAAAGAAGTTCTCAAAAATAATTCTCTTTCCCGCTCTTTAATTCTTTTATGAATGTTTCAAAAAAATTAGATAACGGACAATGTGCAAGTTAATGAGAAGCAATACTATACCATATTTAAAGTATCTTTCATTACATGGTTTTCTATAACTTTTATGTGGACTTCTAAAATCCTACATTTTTTTTAGTAAATGTACCTTGAGTAGTTTCAAATATAAAGGTAGGGAACATATTTTTATGCATGTATTTACGAATATATTTTGAAACACAATACTTAAAATTTGTAAAAAAAAAATTTTTTGGAATATTTAGCTGTGTTTAAAACGATAACCTATAATATATATATATATATATATTTATATGTATATATATATATATATACATATATATATATATATTTATATATATATATATATATACATATAAAGAAAATAAATATTTTTCAAGAGCTTCCCCAAATATTTCCTAATGAATATTTTTCACTTGAAACTCTTCGACTATATATGAATTGTCGGATGTGTTGTCACTATGCCACCTCTCAAATTTATCTATCAAGCGGTGTCTTGTGAAAAAAAAACGGCTATGACCGAGGGGCTAACAGACACGTGTTGATCTTATAAGCGTTCCGTTTTTCTTTTTAAGTTACGGAACCTAAAGTATTGAAATAATTCCTTTGTAATGCCAATGCATAAATGAAAGAAGCAAAATTAACTATTTCTATTGTATTATAGGTTAATTTTATACTACCAATAAACAAGTTTACGAGTTTCGAAACTTAAATTGATATAAAAACTTTTGCAATGAACAACATATCGTTTGTAATCTTACAAGTATAGCAGTTGTTAAAATATTAATAGAATGAAAAAAGCAACACATTGAGTATATGATATATCAAATTAAACTAATGTATCCTCATACGTCGCTAATAAAGGTTCGAAGGGAAATTTTATCACTATTACACTGTCATGTTCGAAAACACGTCTCCGTCTTGGATCCCTACGATCAGCGTCGTTTACATTAAGTGATAAATATATAAGTACATCAAAACAAAACAGAGAATACGATTACGAAAAGTATCGTACGTGTAAGTTTTAATAGCGCGGATCAAAAGAAATACAAATTTGGTTATGAGTGTCATCGACGATATATTGAGTATCAAAATGTATCATGAAGGAAAATATATTCATATCGGTTGATTTTAATAAAGAAGTCAAAGATAAAACCAAACAACTAAAATAGTACTCGGACAATTTAAGGATAACAAAAATATGAAATTGTGAAAGTTTTATAGAAGTATACTTGGAGCGACAAACTCAATACTGTTTTTTGCGCGTTCTTTTGCAAGAAAAAAAAGCATTGTTTTATTTAGTAATTACTGCTACCTTGGTCCATATTTTACTTTGCTTAAAAATTAAAATATTACATCTCCTAGAATAATATATCAAATCATTTATTCTGTTCAATTTTACTCTTACCATATTACAGAAAAACCACTTCGGAAATATTTATTAAAGAATCCTTCGTAGCTACTGAACTTTAAAAAGTTATAAATATCTTTAAGGACATAAAAATGCGTAAATAGAAATTGATCAGATATGTAAATTTTCAATTAATTCAGATTAAAATTCAATAAAATTAAATTTTTTTAATAAACCTTATATAGTATGAATGTACTTGCGTCTGTCCAGCTCACGAAAAAAATGTCTGTCCGACTACAATAGTTACAAGCAAATTTGTGATGATTAAATTTTGTTGTGAAATACTGATTTTTAAATTGTTGGATTCTTTGTAACTATGAAGTATCCAGTTAGGGGATGCCGTTAGGGCATGCATATTAAGGTATTTTAAAATTCCTTGTAAAAACCCCTTTCAAACGCCACGCATATAGAGTGGCATATCCTTGACCGTTAAAAAATCATGAATTTAATATACACCTCCAAAATAATCGTATCGGCAAACAAAATGTTTAGGGTTTTTTGATATATTACTATGCCAAATTTGAATTCTCTACATCGAGCGGTTTCTGAAAAAAGTAATCTACAATTAATAAACAGAAACGTGAATGATCTTGCAAGGGTTTTTGCAAGGGAAAACCAAAAATTTCGCATTGGTATTGAACTCAATTGCTCACGAGTCCCGATAGCACATAGTAAAACTATTAATATTATAATTTATGAAAGGCTGTTGCAAAAGTATGAGATCCGGAACTAATTTCGAAGTAACTAAGTACAGGAATAAGCTAATACAAAACTACGTGTAATTATGTATCTTTTATTGCCGTCAGTAAATAATATTCTAATCGTAAGAGATATAACTCAGCTTTACCAAAACTTGAATAATTGGAATGCTGGAAAATAGTTATTTCTAAGGTTCTTCACCTCAAAACAAACAAAATCCTTAGAAAAGAATAAACTTATCCGTTTGCCCGGCTATCACAGCTGTTTTTCTCAGAAAGAACTCATAAAGCCAAAAAGTATATCAATAGAGGACACTCAAAACTTTTTTTATGTAAATTTTAAGGGGAGTTGGATTTATTTTATTTGAAATTAAATGGAAATTTTTTGAGCATTTTTTACTTAGTGTGGGGTTACTTCCGCGAGGGGATTTCTTGCATAATCTTTGGCAGGATAACTGGAATTGTATCGAAAAATATGCAAATAATTATCTTTGCTTATGTATTTGTTTCTCCGTATTTAATTATATATGATATTATGAACTGCTTAATGCGGTAGGAAGTTTATATTTCCGCATATATATATATATATATATATATATATATATATATATATATATAAACTTCTTCACTTTACGTATAAAAATACAAATACAATGACATATTAAAATATATACGTAATGGTTAAATACAGACTTAAGTACATAAACAAACGAAAGACTTAAGTATTAAAATATTAAACCACTGAATCAACTGCATTGAGGCAACATAGGCAACGACCCCCGTGCTCCGTGACGGACGCGACGCGACATGTGATTGGCGCTCAGCTTATCGAGTTGACGCTCCTCGTAACTATTGCGCCGCGATTGTATGTCGAGATAAATACGCTTTTACGTGTATACTCTTTACCACTCGATCGTGTGTGATAAATATGACATACTGACAAGATCGACTGTATTTTATTACCTATCGTTATTTGTAAATCAATGTTTCGTATATTAAAGCAAACAGGCAATAATTTTAAAAAGCATCTTGTAAATGTAGGTAAATATGAAGGTACTAGGTATGATTAGAATCGGAAAAAAAATTATATTCATAAATAGTAAGCGACACGAATAGTATCTAACTTATTACCCATAGGTCCTATTTTATTTCAGGTGTGAAAGTTTCCTCTGCAGCTGAGGAAATGTTGTTAACATTGGGCTAATTTATGGCATTTTACGAAAAAAGCTACAAGGAAAAAAGGCAGTTGAATGGTTTGTTAAACATAAGCCGCCTTTCTGTAATTTTGAATCTAAATAACATTAACTAATTATATTTAATAATTTTGCAAAGTCATTGTGCCTATTACTATAAACAATGCTACAGCAATTGAAGTATAAGCGAGACTGACTGCAAAAGACTGACCTATTTTAAATTATCATAATTTCGTACACAATGTATCTGACGATTTTATATCGTTACTTTTCTTATGGAATGTAAAGACTAAAAAAATCGTTTTTTTGTTTTTTCGTCATAGTATCAGCAAGCCACTTTTCATTTCAACTTAGAGCTAGGTGTGTAACAGATCTAAGTTAGTTAAATATTAAATTATATAATTTTTCATAAAAAATATCTTTTACCTCATAAATACATTGTGAAATTTTACGATTTAATTAATATTCAAGCAGAATATACGACACACTACAGACAGATATTAAGAGTACAAACACCAATAATTGAAAATTGAAAAATATTCTCCAGGGAAATATGAACGAACTGAATATTTGTAATTCAGCCCATCCCTAGTATGTGTATTTAATAAAATTTATCAGAAGAAATTTTATAATTATAATTATGATGCAATTAACATAACCAATCTCATAAAAAAAATGCCAGATTATCTTCCGAAAAAATTGTTTATAGAGAGATTTACTATGTTATTAGGGTTGGGTAATTCAACAGAAAAATGGAAATTTTATGAGATTACTTACATGTCTATATGTCGGCCCATCGCATTCTATTTCCTCAGTATATTTTTGAGAAAAACTTTAAAATTTGAATGTGTGTTATATTATTCAGCTTATCTTGCAATAAGCAATACCACAAAAAGATGATTTTTCAGAATTTTAAATACAAATAAATTTAAAGACTTTTTCATAAACGACAAAATATGAATTAGGGTACATGTTCCCTTTGTCTACAAAACTATGACTATTGTGAACTTCATAATTTTTGAGATGTTCGCCACATTTTCACACTTGAGAATCGTATGGTAGCAAAATTAAAGACAAGCGGAAAAATAAATTTTTTAATAATATAATTTAATATCATTGGTGACTGAGTTTATAAAATACCCTTGTTTAATATTAAGTAAATTTTATCACCCTTAAATCAGAAATTATTTTGACTTAAATACACATTTTTAATCAGATAGAAATCTAACCTTATTTTTTAAGTGGTTCGTATAAATAACGTATTTGCATAGAAACCGAAATCATCGTTATTATAATCTACTGCTGCTCCCTCCAAGGTTTTTATTTTGCTGCAAGACTTCATGATCGTCAATGGTCTATCTCGTCTTCCGTTAGAGTTTAATTTTTTCGAACAACATCATCAAACTAGTTTTTTAAATTGAAGGATATTGCGAGGGGAATATGTAGTTTAAAATGAATTTAGTATACCTTAATCAAAAAATTTTAAAGTATCCTTTAAACAATATCCTTTATATGTTAAAAAATTTCCTTTATATATTAAAAGTAATTAATACCAAAAAAAATCATTTTTACCTTTAGTTCATGTTCCTTTGAAGTGAAAAAGGGAAACGGTGACAATTATCGGTCAGTAAGAGTTTCCTAATCCAAATTGCATTTAAGTGTTTTACCTAAGGAACGCAGAGGCGTTAGATTACAGATAATACTGTTGAAATAATATTATATAGAAAGATTTTGAAAAAATTTATATTTTTGAGGAAATAAAGAAAACTGTGACTTTCTTTAAAACTGTGTTGCTCAGACAACATTTAAAATATACGTCACTCGTATTTTTAAATAAGTATTAATACCCCATATAATTTTATTAGAAATGGAATAAAACTTGTTAAATACGAGTGGGACTTATACTTGGATACGCATGTGTATTTAGGGATTATGCTATTGGTATTAAACTATTAAAAAATATAAATATTTTTTTTACATTGAAAAACATTATAAAAATTATATAAAAGGTAAATTTCTAGAAGATATTATTTTTCATGACTATGACTTCATCAGCAGGACATATTGACATGTGGTTTTTAACATAGACATATTTTTGCAGATATTTTCAACAGTTTCAGTGGTAGAGTTGTTTTCATAAAATTCTGTAAAAATAGTTTTGATGCCAATGATTTTATATTTTACACGATATACGAAATATACAAAAATAGATTATTTCATTTTTCCTTCCAAACATTAGATTGATTTATTATTGAGTGATTTTTTATGAAATTGTGATAAACTTTTATTATCAAATTTTTATGAACATTTATTATTCAAATAGAGGGTCATAATTCTTTATCACCATGACTTCTTGACGTAGAAATTTTAAATAGTTCCTACGCCAAAAATTGTAGCTCCTACGTCAACCTTCATCATTATTAATACCAAAAAATAGAATATTTCTCTGCCTTGCGTGTTTTTTCTGAAATTTGTAATCTTTTTTGTAAAATTTGTAATCGATTTTAAATTTTTTTTTGAGCTTTTCCTGGTTTTCATCCCAAGTTTTTTTTCCAATATTTGTTTTATATGTTCTGTTACTTCCTCAGTTATATTTTTGATACTCTTGGCTATAGTCATTTTTATTCATCTAAATCCTAAGTCCTTGTGAAGTGCAGCCATAACTTTTAAAGATAAATTAGAAAAATTACTTGGTAATTTTCTAATTGTTTAGGCCGCCTCTCGATGCCATATGGCGTTAATGTGTAATTACGATAATAGCTAATGAAGGTGAATCACTTAGCCCTCTAGTGATGGGAAGTGCAACTACCAAAATTATTTTTACCACAATGCCGTTTTTGATAGAGCTAATATACATTTTGTAGGTTATGTGATGAATTTATATTTTACCTTATGTTTTATATATATATATATATATATATATATATATATATATATATATATATATATATATATATATATATATATATATATATATATATATATATATATATATATACATTCATTCATGTTTAAATATCTGTATGTACATATTTACAAACATAAATTAGTAAAATAAATAAAAATTATTAAAGCTAAGAAAAAGTTAAGTGTAATAATTAAAATGACATATGTTCTTTTACAAATATTTAATAATTTATTAGAAATATTGCATATAATTGTGTAGTGAGTGCTTAGTGATAAAAGAATAGGTGAATTATCCTCGTTAAGGAAATAATCAGGTATGAAATTTTTCAAATAATTTTTTTTAAAATGAAATGATCAGCTGCAGATTTTTTCACGTTCGTTGTTTTTAAAGCATATTCTTTTATGTCATACCAAATTTAATTATAATTATATTTTTTATGAAAATAAATAATATTCCCCTTCAGCTGGTAGTACAGTTGTTTATATTTATTAGCGTAAGACATCACGTCTCACGTAACGTAGGTACGAGTTTGGTAATAACAATTAAAGTGGTTTTATCTGAAAAATACGGTATTTAACCTGGAAATATAAACGTAGTCTGCTTATAATACAATACAAACAATTTAAAATAGTTTTACAATATAAATCAATTAGTCTATTAGAGAAACAAATTACAAACAATATTTTAAAACAGCAAGGAGTAGAGAAAAGAAAGAACACATGTATTCACATAAAATGGGAGCTGAGAACGAGCCCAAAAGCAATAGAAAGAAGTTTTTGTGAGAAATTAGTTGTGAAAATAAACTATAAAATTTGTCAAGAATTGCATGTAATCATTTGAACCCTACGGACATATACATACGTATATACCTTACTGACGAAAAGATAGAGCCGCTTGTCGTTTTTGAAAAATTAATTTAAATATTTTGGAAAACATGAACGTTGGCGTTATTTTTAAGAATAGAACATCCCCTTCACAAAAACTTGTATCGAATTTTTTTACTCATAAAACTGTTTCAACTTTCTTCTTAGCTACAATTACTTCTATTACCAAACCCAAGGTGTCTTGGTAGTCAGTAATTATAACACACTGCACGTGTTTTATATTATAGACTGATATGCAGCTGGGTGTGCACAATACAACATTTTATAAGTAGTAACTACTTATTTAGAGTAATATTTGTTGCCATATATATATATATATATATATATATATATATATATATATATATATATATGTATACATACACACACACACACACACATATATATATATATATATATATATATATATATATATATATATAAATAATTTCATTTCAGTTTCGAAACTAAAAGCGAAATATATCTAAATACGAGTATGTGTCTCGTCTACAA
The DNA here is from genome assembly GCA_039881145.1 of Druceiella hillmani. Classification (NCBI taxonomy): domain Eukaryota; kingdom Metazoa; phylum Arthropoda; class Insecta; order Lepidoptera; family Hepialidae; genus Druceiella; species Druceiella hillmani. The sequence continues at coordinate 4,177,177 of JAYKKI010000117.1, forward strand.
CCATTAACATATAATTGGTTGAGCATATTTAGTAGGCTCGATAAAACACAAATTAGGGCAAAGCGATATACATACTCATTGTCTGAATTACGCTACTGAATTTTGGCTACCACCAGGGAGACTTAAATTTATTAGCGTAATTCGGTCTAATTAATTCGGTAAAGTGATTAAGTTTATGTAGTAATGCTGACTACTGTGAACGACTAAGTAACCCAATATTCAGTAAAGTATAGTCGTAATCACTAAATATAGTCGTAATACTTAGTCAGAATAGAGTAACGAAATGTAAGTAGTTTGGAAATGCGTTATAAATTTTAATAACTCGTCCCTCAAGACGAAGAAAAAAGAAATTTTTATCAGGTGTCTCAAATGTTCGTCAGTCTGTGGCTCGTCATTTGTTATATTCCTATGTTTTTTTTCAAAAACAAATAAATTAACAAATATGTTTCATTAAAATTAAATTGCAGCGACTTAAGAAAAGTCATATTGACTTAAAAAGAGTTTAAGAATAAGCAATAAATTCGATAAACCCAGAACAATTACAGTAACATTCACCACTCTGGGCAATGAAATCAGTATTATGAAAAGAAGAGACACTATAAATGGCTCTACCTACGATATAAAGGAAGGCTATCCTCATAACGTACTAGAAGAAGAAAAATGCTTAAGGAAAAGAAAGAAAAATGCTTAAGGAACAAGTTAAAATAGAGAAGGAGAAAAGGAACAAAGCAATTATTTAATACTTTAAATTGGTTATATTAGAAAATAACACGGAAACCGTATCAAGAGACAGCAGGAAAAGAAATCTCACTATCTCACCGCAGCATAATGCAAACACTTTGAACAATACCTGTCGCAATACCCAAGCTGCTAAGAAAAATAAATCCGTATTAATGCGAACCACACCACAAAGATCTTCCAGCTTCTCAGAAGAGGTGGTCAATCCGGGTATACTGAATTTCTTAATGAACAAAAGTGGAGAAAGACAAGAGGAAAAAACAACGAAAAACTAGCATTATCATATAGCAACTATCAGCACCTCTCTCAAAAGAAAATTTATGTAGAAATAAAAAATTATAAAACACCGAAAGACATCTTCCAAGGCTTGTCACTGAGAAAGATTACGACCACAACCTTTCAAAGAAAACTTATTCAAATTAAAAAATCACGGAAAGAGACCAGCTTTACATAACCACCTACAATGTTAGAACTCCGTTATCGCACAATTGAATAATTATAGAACTAACGAAAGCCCTATCAAATATAAAATACGGTATCGTCGGCATTCAGAGCGTAACTTCTCGACAACATAATAGCAGAATATGATAACTTCACACTCTGTCTTACAGGGGAAACCGGGTAACTACTATATATATATATATATATATATATATATATATATGTTTGTGTGTAAATGTTTTATTCTTTTACTACAATGTTATACCATTATATGTATAATATATACATTTTAACATTAATGTAACTTCAGGTTAGATCCGTATTATGAGAAATATTCGAAGGGGATATTCAGAATTTTGTATTATCTAAAGATGCTGGTTTATATTTTCTGGACTTTCAAACAATTTCATTAACTATTCATTTCTAACTCTAAGAAAACCGATAGAATAATTTGGGAGTAGAATGCTATGAGAAAGTAAAAAATTCGATGAAAATAAGCACATGAAGTAATAGGTATGAAGAATGTGAACTCTTCGCAATAGCCGACATAAACACGGGGTATTTTTATTTCAGTAACAAAAAATAACTTACACCAGTGACCAAAATGTTTTGAGTTAGAAACACTAAAACTTCAAGTTCCTAAGAAATAAAATAATAGAAAAGTGAAAGTATAATAAGTGTACCTTCGCTTATAGAGGCATTGAAACAACCTACTTCGTTGTAATTAAACTTTTAGACCCTTTTGAACCAGATATTACTATTAACTTGGTAACTATTCTTGGTAACGAATCTTAATACTAACTTGGTAATTATGCTTAATTACGTTGCGGGAATTACGTTGTGGGGATTGGGTGCGATATCGAAAGTGTAATGCATAACTTTATTCGGTCTTTGCAGCAGTATCTCACTCACGGTCTAATCACATTCAATAGGAATTTATGCTTGTCTAGCGTTCATATTTGCTAAAATATTCGCACCGTTAAACTGTTTGCTGTTCTCCATTCAGAGAGAGAATTTATGTTAAAATGGAGAAACTTGAATAAATATCTTCATGGCACTGGGTGATAAAGTTAACTCGTATAATACGTCGTAATTGACTCACGTTTACCTTAATAATATTATAATTTATTAGCTTAAACGTCGGAAAGATAAGTAATTTTTGTTTTATTTTCCATATAAAATGTGCTTATTTAATTGTGGTACCAAGTTTAGTGCGAGCTGTAATCATAATAAAGTTGACAAATGATCTTTAAATATCAAATAAGTTAATTTGGGAATATGATAGAGATAAACTACACTTTTAATTTATTAGTTTTAAGTTCAGTGTGTATTGCGTAGTACCACTTGTACAAAAAATGAAGTGAGGATTTTGTTGATTACATACAAAATCAATAATAAAAAGAGGTGAATTGATGCTTTTAGGTAAGATTTATATCTTAGATTGATTTAGTTATTAATTGCAATATAGATTACCTGTGTCGTGCAATTTCCTATTATCTCATGAAAGTTAATTGGAGCGTGTGTGACAAATGATGTACGCATTTTTACAATTTTGGAAAGATAAGGTATTTTTATTTCAAATAAGGTCTCGTCTAAGATAAAAACTTGTCCCATGTTTTTTTTTATAACCAAATTTACATTTTTATGTTCTTCCAGCGACCCTGACGTGTAAGTTTTGTAATGCATGTTATGAACGTACGTAAACGCGGGCAAGTAGCAAAGATCGGGCCATGCAATCTTTGCTACTTGACCACCTGAAAATGTTAATATTTCCATACAACGGAACCTAGGTCGTGACAAAGTATTTAAATAAGGTAAATATAATACTACATCACGTACTTTCATTTAGTTTTAAAGGTATATTTTCCTGAACTATATTAAGATTTTAGACGGATCTCTTATTAACTATTAAGCTTTTTTTTATAACGGTTTTATATCTTTACTAAAATTTGCATTGGTTGTTATCTTTTGATCAAAGGTTTTTAAAAGAGGTTTATTTATTTTTTTATAATTTTAATGTTATTGTCGTTCTTAATTTCTGAAATTTCTGTGAGTTTCCGCTATGTACTCTATATGAATGCGTGAAACTCTGCTAGTAATTTAATAATTACATATTATATTCCTGCCGTTTTTTACTGTAAAATATGTTTGAAATTTTGTAATGTCGTAACTGCGATTAGTTTTGGAATATTCGTTGTGAAATATGATCAGTTGATTTAAATTTAATAACTTTCATTAAGGAGATCGCATGTTTTTTATAAAGCAAATAGTTGACATAGAGCGTCTCATAACCGATTTATACATATTGATTCTACTTGAAAAAACTAGGTTACGCAATGCACGCACCACTCCATAATTTGGATTAGTAACCATAATCGTACATTTTAACAGTCTCATTACGAGTTCCTTCATGTTACTGAATGTGTTGAGTTGGTTGTAGTAATGAGCGAAATATGAATTTTTTTTTTAAATTTACAATTTAAAATGAGATAATCGTTGTTCTAATAATCAGCATCATGTTGTACTACAAGTTTCCGATATAGGGGCAGGGAGTGGATAGAATCTATATATAATTCCGATGGTTTGGAGTTAAAAAATTAGCCTATGAATAGTCGTGGGTGATAGTGGTCGTTATCAAAGTTTTTTGGGTAAGGCATTACTAAACAATCTAAACAAACAATATTCAGTAGTTGCAAGGTCTCGAGATTATGGCAGGTGGGGGATCTTTGTCCAACCAAAATCTAACATTTTAAGGCAAGTCTGTCTGTTTATATGAGGACCAGGCTACGATACATACAGCTGGTCCTGGTTAAGTTTATGTGATACCCACGCACCGCATTTCAAGCTTTTTCTCAAGCGGTGGAAATGATTCTCTATATTTTTGTGGGAACACCCGAGTTTAGTTGCTAGTCAGCGGGTCGTTAATCGCCTACCTTCTTCAATTAAAAAAATTTAACCGGTCGCTATCCAACTCCACCCGTTTACCGGAGTGTGGTTGGTCACTTATTGAATAATCGTTGCCGCCAAACCGCTGAAATAATCGCTTTGCAGTAGCATCAGGAACTACGCATTGGCGTATTTCACGCGTAACTTCGGCAGTAGAGTAACCAGATTGATACTCGTAGACAGTATCCTAATGTCGTCTATATTTTATATGTGCTGACAATGAAGCTTCTTTGTTACTACTAAATCAGTAAAGGAATTAGAAGACTTTATATATTATTGATCGTGGACATTTCTAAAACGTTCCCATACTAGATATTTTTTGAAGAAACGCTCATGACTATTTAGCCAACCCAACATATTAATTCTTTTATCCCGGCTGATTTCATTAAATAACATTGGTGATAAAAAATTTAGTTCCAGAAGTGCCTGGTTTCTCCTATGAATCGCCAAACTATTTAGTTATTCCTGTGAATTATTTTGATTTCATCTGATAAACTTTTTCAGCCATACAAATTTCAAATGGATTTTAAATCTCTTTAAATTCAGAATTGGTTTCTGGGATAATCATAGAATAATTACAGTTGAAAATTTGTAATCAAATTTAAATTCATAATTTAATGCCTTCCATTATATTCTCTCAGAAGAGCTGCAGGTAACTTACCTTATCAGCAAGATACCATTTAACAGTTCGAGGAAAGTTATGTTTTATGGTATGTATTTATTAATAATATGGTTATCGAAATCTACTACGTCAGCAATCTACCTTCTTGGTCGCCGCTTAATGAAATAGATGCTAAAACCAAGAGCTATGTACCAAAATTTACAGAATCTCATTACCCGTGCTATTGTACTTTGTCATATTCAGGGACAGCCGGTGACGTAAAAGAAGCTACTTTAAAATTAATGTTCTCGTAGTAATTTTCGTGTTAGTTTATCATCGCCTTATTTGGCAATAACTTTGATTTATGTCGTTGCGAGTTTCCATCTAAAATTTGGTTTTTAGTACTGACTTGTAGTGTGCGGGCCATGTAAAATATTTCTTTCAATATTACTGTCATCGTTATTATTTTTATGTGGATCTGCAATGGTATTGAACCAAACGAAAGTCGTATAACAATTCTTTATTCGAAATGTTTTTCAAAGATCAGCACATATTTAATATCGTCGATTTTTTTTTTCATAAATATTATAATACCTAAATGACGTGCATTAATTTTTCTTCGATATTTAATTCTAATATTAATTTTTTCATTAATATTTATTCATTCATTTAAACCGTTATTCATACCGACTAATTCACATACAAAAGGATATTATAAAAGATTGAAACTCGAACTAAACAAGAACTAATAAAACATTTACCATTTAATTTCTAAAACTTATTCTGTAATTCACAATTAAATGAAATTACGTGATGTAGTATTATTTCTACTATCTTTAATTTCTTTACCACGACCTAGGTTTCGTTGTATTACAACATCTTCAGGTGGGATATAAGCAAAGATAATCACAATCTTTGCTTATATCCTACCTGAAGATGTTGTAATACAACGAAACCTAGGTCGTGGTAAATTAATTAAACATAGTAGAAATAATACTACATCACGTAGTTTCATTTAATTGTGAATAATGAATTTCTACAAAATTAACGCCAAATATATTCATATATTATTCTGTAATTAAATAAAAAAGGTATGAAAAAGGAAGACAAGTGAACAAACAATGAAAAAATTAATGAGAATACTAGTGTGGTGGTTTAGAGGCAACAGTAAATAATCCGACTCGAATAAATAACTAACAGGCTCAAATTTATGAAAATAAACAAAAAATCCGGGATGGAGTACTAGTTGTGATTATTATGATCGCATTATAACATGAAAACGTCCAAAACAGATTCAAATAATTTGGAAACGCAACCAAAACTTCGATCTGTGAAATCACATAGCTTCATCGTAAATGACGATGCTCCACATTATTAAAACGGTATACTGACGTAATCATTCTGACTTTATTATTATTTTATATCTCAAAGGTTGCCAAGCCTACTGTCATAAGAAACTAAGGGAATGCTTTCACAGTAGACTTAAATTGGGCAATGGTTTCAAATTTTCTTAAATCGAGCCAAGATCTCTCTCTAAATTCGGTTCTACAAAAACTCGAAGCAACTCTGGCTGGCATTCGCAGATTCAATATTATACCAGTTAAAATGCGTTGACGAACAGAAGGATAGATCATGCCGTTTGAGCGGCTGTAAGAAAACTTGGTTTATTAGATAATTAAACATCATTTATGTGGTGGTCTTTCTTAAAGTAAAATTTTTAACATGCTTTAAATAATAATATACATAAACAAATCTATGATTCTACCCATTTCCAATTATTCTATTGTTTTCATCAAATTTAACATTACCGAATTTTAATTGTTTTACAGATTTGGAACTTCTAAATATATATTTTGCAAACCTTGCCTTAACATATCTTAGTTCTGAAGACGATACGATAATATAGTACAATCAAACTCGTATATTGACGGAGGAGAGAGGTTGTCGAAGGAACTTCTCACTGACCCACAGTGAACACGTAAAATTTGACCTTTTTTGATTATTTTAATAAATCCACTGTTTACATGATATAACAAGGAGACGAACATATTTGGTTGACGGCATACAACTCTTGACGGAGGCATTGCGTCGATGGAAAGTCGCAGTTGACTTTATCTGACAAAAGTCACCACTTGTTGGCCGCCGTCTCGCCACCTAAAAACTGCGTCCGGTTATTGTACATGAAGTTCGTAAAAATGTATATTACATTATTCTCTCACAAATAAACATTTTTTTGAAATGTCTGTTAGTCTATAATTTGCTGGAAACTCTTAAACTTACTTATTTTTCTTCATGTAGTGGTAAAATGGAACAAAATATATAAAATTAAACTTACCGATATACGAAGGAAAACCAAACCATTCATTTTCATTATTTATTTTAAAATAAGTTCCTCTGGAAAAATATTTATTGAAATACATTTTGAGAAAATTTAATTGAATTTCAATTTCATAAAATTATAAAGGAAGTTTATTTCACTTCGTTGCCTTTTCTTGTGAAAATATGTTCAATTTCGACCAGCCATTGATTTCAAATACTGTTCCCGTTAAATATCTCATAACAAAGAGAGTATCCGTCGTTAAATATCGCTGTTCGGGTATTACTTTTCAATTTTAAATTCCACTTTTCCCTATTTACAATTCGCCCATTTAAGATTCATTCTGAATTAAATTTTTTTGCTCGGTTTAATTTTTTATTAAAATGTTGCATTCCAAGAATTACATTAATGTAAATAAAAATGATTGAATAATGCGATATGAATAGAAGCGTGAATTCACTTATTAAAAATACTAAATTTTTTTAATATATTTTATAATTATATTTTATAAGTTTAAATTTTTTCTTAGATTTCAAACAATATATCCTCACTTAGTTGAAAACGAATTTTAATATGTATGAAATTGAAATGACGTACAAAATAAAATGTTATTTTGTTTATTGTTAATCAGTTGTCATGGTTTTCTATGTATACCCTTGTGACGAATCTAAATTGTTTAGCGTCCACATGAGACCAAATAGGGTCTTATGATTACACAATAGTCCAGTCTTAAAAATGTCCCTTCAATGCTTACATTTCAGATAATTTCATTATTTTTCTTCTCCTTTTCCTCTCGGTTTTCTTTAGGGCAAGCTGACTTTAAATTCTTTGCCCTTTCTTGCAAACTGTTTATTTTTATTTTTAATTATAAAAAAATTCTACGTTGTTTATTGAGAAGACTTTCGTCCTTTGTTCCCAATAACTTACACTCGCCTAGTCCTCAGACTACAATACCGGCATCCAGAAGTGAATTATACAATTGTTTATGGTTATGCATTAATGTGTTAAAAAAAATTTTTAGTATATGCACCGTATATTGAGTATTGTTACTATTGAATATATTTGGCGTTAATTTTGTAGAAATTCATTATTCACAATTAAATGAAACTACGTGATGTAGTATTATTTCTACTATCTTTAATTTCTTTACCACGACCTAGGTTTCGTTGTATTACAACATCTTCAGGTGGGATATAAGCAATCTTTGCTTATATCCCACCTGAAGATGTTGTAATACAACGAAACCCAGGGTCGTGGTAAAGAAATTAAAGATAGTAGAAATAATACTATATCACGTAGTGTCATTTAATTGTGAATTGTTACTATTATTCAAATACATGTATGTAAACCATTATATACCTACTGAGAATGCATTCCGTCTTTAGCTAATTTCTGTGAACACTTTTTTCGATACCCCAAATCACGACCATACTCGCACGGGGTTGTGTTTGCCGCATCGTTGAAAAGCGAAGGTGGCAAATATCCATTAGATATCACCCTGCTTTTGTTTTCCTAATGAAGTTCATAAAATGTAAATGATTATTTCTTTCTGTACCCAATTTTAAATAATATTTGTTGCAGTAATTTGCTTGAATTTACCTATAGACCAAGTAATCTGATATATTCAAACAAAGATGACACATATTCGCATATCAGTTTATTCGCATCTAATTAGTAAGTTGAAAATATAATTTACTCGTAAATTTGTATTACTAGATTTAAACACTTTTCTTAAAGACGATGAAAACCAACGCTGATAATAAACTAATATAAGATTTTCAATTCTTTTCTTGCTGAATTACAATCGTGAATACATGAGTATTTAAAATTGAGGAATATAGTTGTAAGCATGGCGATTGGGCGGAATCGTAATGCATTTCGTATCATACGAAGGTGATAGTGCAATCTTGATAATTTTTTTACATTTCAATCTTTTTCATCAGTAGCAAGGTTTTTAAAAACAGGACACTGTATTTATCCTATGTTGAATATTTACATAGTTATATTCACGAGGTTGCGGCTGTAACTTGGATATACCGTTGCTTTTCATTTTAACCCCATAATGGAAAGAAGTGGTCAATATTGAAAGGAATCGGCAAAGTTTGTACCTACTCGCTAAATCGGCAAAGTTTTTACCTCATCGGTTTTGTACCTCTCATCTGAAGTGTAATTACTACAATTATCATAATTCGTCACTAATGTGGAAACACTAGCGCAAAAATTATTTAAAATTGCTTAATGCAATTTAGTAGGATGACAAACATATATTATAGTGAATATCATACTCTGATGTCTAGAACCATCTGTTTGTCATCATTTGTTTTATACAAACTATGAATGGGCTCCTGAAAACCCTGTTTTTTATAACTTTTTGTTTTCACTAATTTCAGATTAGCCATATTTTTCTGTGTAACTCTGAAATAATTCTCAGAAAAAAGTTAATAATAATAATAATAGCTTTTTTATTTCATATCCTATCCTATGTTGTTAGTTGGTATTGGTTATTATTTTGCTTACTGTCTAATTGTTAATATAGTTAATTATCATTTTCTAAGGTAAGAACCTCTCCTTATAATATTGGAATACATATTGGAAAGGAATAAGTATTGGAATACCTGCAGGTTAGTAATGTGTATTACTATGCTAAGTTTTTACGTCAATTGGTTTCTGAGTAAAACGGCTGAGATTTATGAAAAAACGGACATGATAATATTCTAATATAGGTTCCATTTTTTTCTTTTCAGGTATAGAACTAAAAAAGCCAAGGGATATAATTATTAATAGAAAATGTCGAAACATAAATCTTGTATCTAACGCATAAAATAAATTTTGTATCAAATTTGATATTGTGAAAGAAAATAAACGAGGGTTTAGTGAACTTGTCAACCCAGAGCTATAAGCAGTATCGATTTTCAGGGGACATTTGTTTTGCCTTTAGTACACCAACAATTCTGATGTAAAAGTTTTTTCCTATACAAATAAATAACATTAGGTATGACACGAAAATTCCAAATTCAAAAACCGTAAAACGGCAAAAATAGTATTCTTTATTTAGATTTTATAATCAAATTAATTAATAAAAATAAACTTAATTTTGGAACACAATAGAGAAAGTGGAGTTCATTGCCTCTGTTATTATAAGGAAATACTCATTTGTCATTTGTATTGCTAAATTGTTCAATGAATCGCATTTTATTATAATTTTAGAACTGTTTTCATATGTAATCATTTTATTATAAGTTTAGAATTATATAAATTTATTATAAGTTTAGTTTTATATTAATGCATTAAGTTTGAACTAAACTCCCTTCACCATCTTTGTACGCACCGTTTAAAACATTTGATCGAATATGGTATTATTTTTATATTATATGACATATCCATATTATTTAACAAATATTAAAATATTTTGACATATTTATATTACGTAATTAAATATATTTCAAATTAATAATAACGGCGGATACGTCATGCACTTTCGGTTTGCTGACAATACAGTAATTATGGCAGATATTGAATATATTTGGCGTTAATTTTATAGAAATACATTTCAATTAAATTTTTCACAACTAAATGAAACTACGTGACGCAGTAAAAATTAGTTATCACGATCTAGGTTTCGTTTTATGAGAACATCTGCAGTAGGCAATTTGTAAAGATTGCTGAAGATTGGATTGGATTGAATTTTCATTTAATATATTTTTCCAATCTTTACAAATTGCCCACTTGAAGATGTTGTCATTCAATGAAATCTAGGTCGTGGTTAAGAATTTAATAAAGTAGAAATAATAAACATTACGTTGTTACATTTACTTTCGAAAAATTAAGTTATGGCAAAATTACCCGGACGGCTTTGGCGCAACATTCTAGAACTTAAGCAAAGTTTTCCATAAGTCTTCAAATGAACATAGACAAGACAAAGATACTGGTCTTTAAGGGTTCGGTATAATTCATCACGTATTTCCACCTAAAATTTCGTAGTTTTTGATGATGAAATTCTTCAACAAATATGTGTTGCTTGTATGACAGACCAAAATGAGACGTGGCCAACGAACTATAGAAATTTCTATATTCTAATTAAGGATCGAGGATATTACGATCCTTAATTAGAAGATACGTAGAAGAACAAAAGTTACCCAAATAGCTCGTAGGACCGACAGGTTGAAGTGGCAAAGGGTAGGTCACATGGCGCGCAGAACATGTGATGATTCGGAAAGAAAAGTTCTTCGCTTGTGACGCTTATCAAAAATTACAGAATTTAACTTCCCTGGCTAGGTAGACAAATGAGTTGGTAAAATTTGGGACAGCTGGATGTAAACATCATATGATTTTTGCGAGAATCTATGGAATGGGCCTACGTTTAGCAGTAGGACGTCGTCCGGCTGATGAGAACATTTGATACAGAAATTTTTTAGTATCGAAGTAGCTCTAGATATTAGTGACCTAATTACAGATGTTACGTAAAGAAAGTTTATTTTTGGAAAAATTTTGAGACAAGCGGCAATAAACAATTTTTAAATATGCAAGAAATACGTTCCTCCCCTTGTTTCGTAAACTAATGAATCCGAAGTAATGAAAAAAAAATTGTTTTTAGAAAGAAACCTACGAAAATGTTGCAGGAATGTTGTAACGATGATTTTGTATGATATAGTTTTTGAGTTATTCACCCCCTATCTAATTATAAACGCCCTTCTACTTAATTATATAAAATAGGTATTACTAATTATTTCATGCGCTAGGAAATTCATTTTTTTATGAATTAAAATGAATAAAGTAATTTCACTTTAAATCGCCAGCCATACTTGCATTTGGCCAGTTTTATTTTCATTTCAAACAATTTATATATTTCAATGGAAATTAAAGTATATTCATGTTAGTAGAAAGATAATGAATTCTTATACAAACTCTCATACAAAAATATATAAATTGGCGGTAATCGTTTGTTTTCCTTATTTTAATTTGATACATTTATTTTCACAATTTAAAATAACATGATTACTAATGACGCTATATGAATCCAAAAGTGGCACACGTGTCATACATGACTAGGGTCAACTACATGAATGCATCCATGCCTGTAAGTATCTCGATAATAGCACCGAATAATAATCGTGCAAACCTATCTTCCTCTTGGTCGATTTTTGATTGAAATAAAATATTTGCACTTGCACATTTGTTTTTGCTTATAAAGAACATTCAACCGTCGTAAGCGATAACAAACGAATGTAACATTGCGAAACTTGAAGACAAACGAGATAAATTGACAAGTGGCTTCTTCGCTACGAGAAAAGGCGACAGATCTCTATCGTGTCTGTCGGAGTACCATCCATCACGCGGTTTCGCATCAATACTGTGGTGGCGGCAACTCCGCGCGGAGCGCCCGACTTGCGTTCTCACAGCCCATTCCTTCATTCGCACTCAATTTTACGTCTACATCGGGCGCTCGCTCGCCCGTAGACATGTTTTGTTTGAAACTTGTTTAATTAATGTAATTTTGTATGCCATCAGTTGTAAGCTCGTGTATAATATTCTGTTTCATTTTAATATCTCTAATGGAGAAGGCGGAATAGTTATATTGTCAGTGGTATTGGTTTTATAAGTTCATATGTTTATTCTATTAAAGAAATATAACTGTGGTATTATGATGTTAAATACTGTTTTCATATCAACGAAATATAGACGAGTTATGACTATATTATTAAAAAAATAATGTCATATTTTCGACTTAATTTATACTTTTAGTACTATTTTTAGTATTCTATATATTATCAAATATATAAATAATTATTTTTTTTAAAATATAATTAAATATAAATTTTATTTGAGATTGAGGGATAAAATATTTATGTCATGCTAGCTTTCCCTCGTGAATTCATTTGCGAACAATTCGTTTGACATGGCTTACTAATGTCACAGTCACCCCGCATGTTTGAGCCTGCTGCCTTTTCCACTCCTTTCTTAGTCATGAGGCAGTTTATCTTAACGTATTAAAAAACATCAATTATCTTTTGATTCAGATAATTACTAATGTACATGAAATTTTGACGCCCTCGCATCGTTTATTTTAATGGAGATAAGAATATACAAATATTGTCGACTTTCTGTAAAATAAGTACATATAGTAAACTAGACATTTTTGTGGATCTGGTTGAAATAAACAATTCCTTTTTTATCTTTTGTTGTTCCCGTAATTCAGCATATTCCAAGAATGCCGTTAAAATGATCGTTTATATCATTTAATATTATCTGTAACTCAAACTAATAGACAGTTTATTACAGATATTACTAAATATTTTTTTCTGAAATTTGGGAAATTAATCACAACCTGTATTCATCTGGAATAGGGTAGTAATTTGATATTGGAAGAATTTTTGGGTGTGTCCAGTTGTTTTTGACTTTATTTTGTTTTTTCATGAGTAAAGAAACAAAAAAGGGAATACAAATTCTTTAAAAGAAATCATTTTATTATGTCAGTTAGCTTTTGCTTTCGGTTGAATTGACATGAATATATCAATTCTACTGACAAAATCAAACTTAAACACAATCATCAGGTTTTAAGGTAATTTTTAGTTTTCAATACACACTTTAGAATAATTTTTACGTACTAATATAAGTGGTGACTGTGAAAATTGATCTGCTTTAACTTGGTCAGAAGCTCTACTTTAACGAGAAGCGATTTTCTTTGGAGCCTTAAATTAAATTGGAGTCGAATAAAGAGATAAATAATAAGAGCAGAGCAGACAATAGGGAAAAAGGAATTTTTTTTATAGATATTAAATATTTTATTTATAATCAAGAACAAATTATTTAAAAACAACAAATTTCCCAAAATAACATTTACATAAAACCTCCCTCCATAGCGCTATTATTTAATAATATAAATATAAATATACCTTACAAACGCAGTCCGAAAAACATAAATGTGCCTTCGTAGTCCTATTGTACGAGGAAGTGACGTACGAAAAATTTACAGCAATCGAAAAAGTTTCCCCACTCAGCGTGAGATGTAAGATTTATGGGGTGAGATTTGACTTGCAGCGTGATAAGCATATTCGATTTTAAATTGTGGGGTCTGAAAGCAGGATTTAGGGGTTCAAATGCTATTTTTTATATTGCTCATTGTATTATGTGGTATCTGCAAGTATCTTCCATATACATATATTTGAAAATTTTGTGATATGATAATAAGACATTTATTATATGTGTCAATTATAAAGAATAATATTATATTGCTTAACATGAGTATTAAGTCATTGTAGAAAATTATCGTCTCTATTATATTTCTTTTTTTTTCATTAAAAGACCTTTATTAATATTATATTATTTTACTTTATGTGTTCAAACTACACCATTTGCGGGTATAAATTTTTAACAAGAAACAAGTTATATAATTCGAGAGAATGTTCTGAAAAAAAGACAGACCATGTTTTCAGTTTTGAATAATGAGATCAAAGCTGAACAAGGAGAAAATAATTTTCCTTTTAAAACTTCATCATTTGTCCAAATCGCTTTTATATATATTTTGTTATTTAATTTTTGGCTATGACTGTAAGTGCAATAGTAATCGTTTTTTCATAAAAAAATATTCGGTTAAATAGCTATTAAACATACAACATTAAATTTAAGCATTTTTTTTTAAAAAAAATAGTTATTCACAGATTTCTTTCAGATTTTTCTGATTTAAAATAGGTAAACCGGAATTATAAGCTATAATACCTACCTACCTTATTAGACTGAAGTATATTGTATTCTTTATAATTAAATAAATTGCAGGTTAGAATCTGGTCTGCTTAAATGCCTATTGAATGGGCAGAATTACACTAAAGTTACTAATTAATAAAAAATAATAATAATTAAAGATATATTAGTAGTGGTGCTACAACTTTTGATATTGGACTACGGCGGCATAGAATTTGTTTAATTTTTTTGCAGACATGTTTAAATTTTTAAAACTAAATTAAAAAGGGAATAGCGAATATAAAAATCCCGAAGAATATCCGTAGTTAATTATGCCTTGTAATACATAAGTTGCATAACAATGAAATGGAAAAACTAAGACTACAAAAATAGCTTTAAACCATGATCATATTAATGACATTTTTGGATATGAGATTCAGCAATATTTAAAAAAAATTTAAATGTACAAATGCGAAGAAAGAATGGTTTTTACATCGCACTAACTGACATTTAATAAATAACGGTTCTTAATCTAGGATTTTTGGTCTCGTCTATAATTAATTTTTGGATATCAATTATGTGCACTAAAATGAAACACCATTTCTCAAGTATATATTTTACTCAGGTATTAAAGAAATATTTTCTATGCCTAAACAAAAAGCTATTTCAAACAATATGTTTTTTTTTAAATATCTATGGAGATATTTTTGTTATCCCATGAATTTTAGATATACCAAAATTATTAAAGAAAATATGAAACGACAGAAAATAATATTTATGGATTGCTTAATAATAAACTGTGAACTGACGTGAATATTCGTACTGTTGTTAAAATGAATGTCCTTTTTGCTTTTTTCGTATTTGATGCGGATTTTTCGACGACCCGGTCGCACCTCGGAGTTAAATGGATTAGTATATTACGCCTGTGTATGGAGGATACGATGAAACGCAATCTGAACTTAGTTTCATCTTGCATGTTGTAGAAACTACTTGATATAATAACTGTAAGATTCAAAGCCACCCACCTGGAGATGTTGTCATACAACGAAACCTAGGTCGTGATAAAGAATTTAAATAATGTTGAAATAATACCACATCACGTGTGTTCATTTAGTTTTGAAAAATTGAAAGGAAAGCTTAACAAATTATAAAAAAGTATTAAAACATATGTTTTTATAAACACTTAAAAATAATTATGGTAAATGAAATTTAAAAAGAAAGTATAATAGTACCTACCACATACCTGCATTTGAGAGTTGTAACATCTCCGGGGTTTGCTCATGAAACGATAGGGTTGTTATTAAATCAAAAATACTTTTTTAGCCAATATACCTCTGCTACGAGCATAATTATTTTCATTTCTGCGTTTAATATTCACCCGTATAACTTACAGATCCGTATAGTCCGACGAATTTTAAAAATGAAACGTTATGGTTTGATGTGAAATAAATAACACATTTCTTTATTTCTTAACAAAGCTTTTTCAGCAGAGATGTTTAATACAAACATTATTTGCAATGAAAATATATATTTGTTGACAGTTAACGATTGTGTTTAATTTTTTTTTGTATCATATGAACTAAGAATATAGCATTTAATTAAATTACTAGCATCATTTAAAGTGCATCACAAAAGTAACAAATGCCTTAAATATCATAGCATAAAACAATAATAAATCGAACTTAGGTTTTTTTGTCCAAAAAAAATTAAAACATATTTTTTTATCAGCAAAAGTAACTTATTTACGGCCACATAAGTTAAAAGTAGATGTTGAAAAAGTGTAAAAAAGCCGAAATACTTTGTTATACCAGTGCCCTATTTGATTGACTGTTAGGGTATTTTATATCATATTAATGGGAAAATAATATTAGGCATTACATGGTTATCTTAGTCTCAGTATTCCAACTTTCCTAAAGAAACCACCTTCAGGTGGGCTATTAGCAAAGATACCCTAGGTCGTGGTAAAGAATTTAAGAAAGTAGACATAATATTCAATCACGTAGTTTCATTTAATTGTGAATAATGAATTTCTACAAAATTAACGCGAAATATATTCAATATTTGAAATTTAATAAAGGAAAAATTAAAAGATTAGTTGCACAATAAATAATGACTATGTCAAATATAAGTTTCCCCAAAGAATATTTCATAAATTTATTAAGTATCAAAATGGTAACCCATGAAGGATATTAGAAAAAGATTACAAAAAAAAGTGCTAGTATAACTCGCACTGCAAAACTACACATTCAGGCACTTAAAAATATTTTAGAATACAGAGAATATCAGGCAATATTATGACAGTGTCGAATGCAAGACTTTCCAAAGAATATTTCAAATATTTATTTCATATTCAAATTGGTAATCCATGAATGACATATCAGATAAAAAACTACAAAAAAATACGAGTATTACTTTCACTGCAACACTACACGTTTAGGCACGTAAACATACTTTAGAAAACAGAGTATTTCAACTAAACTAATTACACATAATAATTTTTCGAAACGAAAATATATTGCTTACCAACCTTCCAAAGGCGTAAAGATATAACAAATATTTATATAAAATAAATATACATTTCGCTATGCAGAGTCATTTTCGCAGTATATTTAAGTCACTTTTAAGGAGTTTTTATAACTTTTTACACACTAAACTACATGCCTTAAATTGGTCGACTATAACTCATAAACTAATAGAACCTAAACAGGTACGTTTTCTTATTAATTTTGTTATATAATTACTATTGGGAATACTTGCTAGATATTTAAAAACAATGGTATAGCTGGCAGTTAATTCGCAATACGTAACTTTGACAACATTAATTAATTTGAAGCTTAATGTTTTGGAAACGGATCACTGTGACGAAAAGAGTCCAAGACGTACCTACCTCCATATTTTTGGGAAGATCTATTGAATACTACTCTACACAATGCAAAGAAAATTCATTTCCATTTTATAAATACCTCCCGTACCCTAAAAAACGTTTTTGGGTACGGAAACTTACTTATAATTTTACTCTTAAGTTATTGGTACTATATAGAGGGAATTTGGATGGTATATGTTTTCTATGAACTGCCATAGAATGAAATAGTAGAATTATGAAAAAATTCACTCCATATATATAACTGGGGGATAACAAAAATTCAGTGCACTTAGACTTTTGTGGTATCGTTAAAAAAGTTTAAAAAAATTATATTAAGGTTACAAAATAACTTTTTTATTTAAGGCAATAATTGGTAGGACATATCTAAACAATTATTAGTATTAAATAAAATTTTCTTTTCTTTTAAACTAACGTGCATAAAAATTCGGTAAACAATAGTAGAACTTAAAATTAACTTTTAAGAAAATTTTGAATAAGATATGTTGTGTAGTTTTTGATATATGAACTTCCTTTTGTACCGACCGTAGCGATTAGTTTGTTTTTCACATTTTCTGAAATATAATCTTAATATCGAAACCCTTCGTGAGCGAGTCCGACTCGTACTTGGACGGTTTTTAGTATATAAATCAACTCTTTCATTCTGGTGTAAAAAGTGAGTTCATTTTGATGGAAGTCTTTCGAATTGATCCCTTTGTGACTAATAGTTTTGTACATGGAACCCTTCTAAATGTGATATAATTTCATTGCATATTCAATATATTTATATTAAATTCCCTTTTTGGTTTTATAGAATATAACTTGGATAGTATGGAATTAAATACAGGGCAATTATAATTAATTTCCCCTAAATAGGAATCTATACAATGCACAAGTTATTTTCCTTACCGTTTCGACAGATTATTATGGTTACAGAGGTATTGCTCCAGAAAAAGAATATAAAGATGAGATAATGCTTCACCAATATTAAAATGGTTTAATAATTGCCGACACAGAATTGATTTTAGTGTAATCATAAATATAAATCCAAGCCACTTTCACATTTTATTTCTTTGCCATAATCTACACATTACAGAATTTACTTTCAATCGATTTTAAAGCCGTGAATTTATTTTCACTTCACAGGTCGAACAAAGCTATAAATGAAAGAATGTTATAGGTTTCCATTATATGTGGCCTAAAACGAAAACATGTCATTTTAATATGTCCTTCAGCCCGAAAGAAGACAAATCGAGAGTGCGACCGGCCATCGATTCTCAATGTAACCCACATTAACTATATGCTAGCGCACCGGGCCCCCGTTGACAAATGCCTTCAGCCTCTATTTTCTGTTTATATTTATATTCTACCTTTAACCAAAGTACATTACTTTTAGGGCACGTAAGTTCGAAAACGTTATCGATTTCGCTTGTTCGCACATCCGTCTATCACTTTCAATTTTATTGGAAAATTGCTCAGTATGGGAACTTAAAAATTGTGCTTTAATGTGAAAAATGTGATGTATTATATTAAAGAAGAAGTAGTATTTTCCAGTAAACCAAATTAAATAAATTGGTATACATTCGTACTGAAAGACAGTAATAAATTCAATTACAAGAATTGAATGAATTCAAAAGTCTCCCTTATTTTTCTTTTAAACGTTTTATGTCATTATTTACACAACTTGAGTCGAGCTTTTGTTCTTTCGAATTATTCCACAATCTAACCTCAAACAATAAAATAGTGTCTTGAAAGTACAGTGTGTATTTCAAATAATGTGCATTTTCAAGAAAGGAAAATTAAAGAAAAGAAAATTTAGACTGTAGGAATTATTAAGCATTTTAAAAGAAGATAAGAATATATTTCTCAGATTACTTGTACAATTAAGCAAGCATCAACCTAAAATTATAAACATTGACATATTCTCAGAGGTTAGGAATACCATGTAACATCCAAGACTAATTTATATTTATAGTCTATAAAAGAGAAATGCATTCTGTCAAACAATTACTAGGAGTTGTTTAAATAATAATGTAATAAAACAAAAAAATATTGTGTAGACCAAAAAATCCAAAAATCTATAAAAATCCAAACTTATTTTGTCGTTTTTTTAAATATTGTTATTTGACTTCAACGAAAAATATAGTTGTTGAAACAATTTTTATATTCAGTTTTAAGTATGTCTTTCACGTAAAGGTTGATACGATCTTCTGCGAATTCTGTTTGTCAGAAGCTAAAATGACGAAAAACATATTGTATGAAGCGGTAAATTGAGTTCGAGGAACAAAAATCAAAACATCGAACGTTTTCAGTTTTGAGTAGACACACCGTTATTAAGTTTTTGGTGCAATCCATTTCTTCCAATAATCTATTTTCGATGAGCACCTTTTCTTGAAAGCTTGGAACCTTTTTTTTCTTGAATCGAGACAAATCTTTAATAATTTCTCGACATTCTCTAAATTTCTCTTAATTCCACGTAAATGTCCACAACAAAATGGTTTACGATTTCATTTGATTTCCTTATTTTTTGCTTAGCAGCAACGGTGCTTACACATTTCTATTTCTTGAGTTTAAGTCTTCCGTTCAGGAAATTTGAACCTAGTGTGCATTTTTTCTCTCCATAAATCTGTCAATTTGGCTTGCATGTTCTCATGGTAATGACTTAGTAAGGTAGAGATTATCAACAGATTCCAAATTTTCTAAAATACTCCAACAATTCTCATACTACGCCAAGTCACTTTCTTGTCAGGAAGAGAATCAGCGAGGAAGACAACCTTGTGAAACAAACGCGCAGACCGGGGCCGTTGTATGTGATCTCTCTGCCTCTCTCTGCTTTTTGTGATACGCTCTGTTTTTTTCCTGACATTTACTCTATATGGCATGACACCAATATCAAAAGTTTTTTCAGTCAAAGATGAAAAATAAAACAAATCGCACTTTATGTCCTCGTATATGGACAATATCAAACGTGTCAATCTAATTTGTATATGAGTAAGTTGAACAAAACCCAGCTTGTTTTCCATCATGAAGAAATTAAGCAGTTTTCAACAGCGTGTCTAGAATAATATCCAAAGTACCTTAAAAGAAACAGAAAGCAAGGTTTATTCATTTTATTAGCACTTATTACAAGTTCTTTATTCCAATCGTCTAGAAGTTATTCTACTTACCAGAAGTTTATCGGTAGGAAAATTAGGACTGTTACCATAGATATGTAAGCATTGGCATTTCCACTCTTATCAAATCCATTTCTGTCGCTTTGTTCGTTTTCCACGAAATGTATAGGTCTAGCTACTTCATATTTAGCTTATACTGAAGTATCAATGTTCAAACACTGAGGTGAGATGTGAACGATATGTGATGCGTCAAATGTAAATATTGCCGTTGTAGGTATACCAAACCCTCTTCGAAACCCATCGTTGAAGTTGCCCATCTGGTATTATCGACAATTTTTTCTCTTTTCACCTAAGAGTTACATCCGTTTTTTAAATTAATTTTTCCGTCTAAAATCTTTATAGATCTAATAAAATATACAAGTATTTGTGGCACGATGTGAGTAATCGGCGATATCATCAGTCCATATGTTCTTCCTAACCGAGTTTTGTGGTGAAGATTTTTATGAATTTGATTGTATTGCTTCTTGACTTTGCCGTTTTCTGTACTGTAATATATTGTCACCAGTTTGAAATGGACCTTTTTAAGCCTCTTTATGAAGTCCGCAGTATATTGGTGGGATGCATATGGTAATCTTCATATTTGAATTTAGTACTCCAATCGAGACACAACGGTTTTGACAAAACTAAGCGAATCGTTTTCCGTTCTTATTTTGTACACCGATGCTTGCCTACCAATTTTTCACAGACTGAATAATAGTTTCTTGTTTAGCATTCATATCCCCATAATGATGACCAATTCCTTTAACGAGTGCCCTTTATAAGGTTATTGAAATCGTCATAAAATTAATTATTTTCTACTTCTGGGGTCGTACTTTTGGATTCATGACATTGAATTATAATTATTTTGCGGGTTCTCGAATTGAATATACGAGTTGTGATTTTTTATGAGTTAGCTTCCAATACAAAATTCATTTTTTGTGAGTTAGTTTTTCTTTACAGCATCCGAAAAAAGACACTCTACACAATATTAATTGATATCCATTATTTTTCTATCACGAATTTAAAAAGTTAGGCCTTTTTATATTCTCAATTTCCCATTGATAATATTTGTTTTGATTAGACTGAATAGGTGAATTATGCTTCTGGGTAAACTAATTTACTGAAGATTAGTGTTTATATACGTCAAAAAAAAAGTTCCTGTAAAGGTATTTTTGGTTGTATTCTTTCCTGAAGCAAACAAGTAATTATCTAATTATGGCCTATAAAGTGGCGTGTTTATATTTTAGGTTCCCTTAATTATGAGTTTTTTTTAATTTAAGATCACAGAATATTTACCTTCTAACCTGAATCCTCTAATAACTACAACGTTAAGCAAGCAAGTGATCAGCCCATTATGGCCTCTCGAGTGGCTAATTTATATTTAAGGTTCCCTTAATGTTGAGTTGATTACTTTTAATGTCATAGAATATTATACCTTCCAACCTGCATGCGCTAACAGCTACAATGTTATCCGGCGATCGTGCAGCAGCATAGTTGCAGTAAATTCCAGGTTAGTTCAAGAGAGACTTAGTTATTGGTTGACTTCTGCTTTTAGCTTCTGTTTAGCCAATAACAAAGGGCAGGTATATATTAAGCATATAATAGAAAATTTTTAATTCCAGTCAACAATTTGGCATAATGTTTTTATGCCATACATATTAAATAAGTTCAGGCTTAATTTATCCAGAAAACTATATTAACCATGTCCTTAGTGAAATGTTTTTTATGGTCTAGTCGTTTTAACCGGTCCCTTCAAAGTAATTGTGTAATGCTCCTTTCAAAACAGTAGTATCATAAAATGTCTACTGTATTAGTAAAATTTCTGCCTGATGCAGCTTGACAATGTATAGTGGAATGATGCGTGTTTGGTCAAAAATTATAAAGGAGTAAAATTCTTTCTACGAAGGCTCCAAGCAAATTTAAGGTATAGAGTACTTCTACTTCATAACTTTAGGTAAGGTAAACTCGAAAATAGACGGAGTGAAATAAATTTCCTTGAGTATTTTTTAATATACCTCTGAAGATATATTACCTTAAATTATAAAAACAAATTTCTTTGAGACCCTTATAAATTGCCCCTTCTAATAAAGGGGAATAAAAAAAAATATTTAATTTACCTCCCAAAAATTTAATCATAACTATATTTGAATGTTTGCGATTCAATTTTATAAGGGTTAATATGCTATATAACAATGCCAAATTTCAATTTTCTGAGAAGAAAATCTGGCTTAGACTGACGGAGTGACCCGTGGATGGTTTTATAAAGTTCCATTTTTCCTTTTAAATTTTTCAATTAATTGGAAAAAAAATTAAAGAATATTTCTTTCCGAATTAATTGAAAATACGTGATGTAGTATTATTTCTACTTTCTTTATGTTCTTTACCACGACCTAGGTTTCGTTGTATTACATCTTCAGGTGAGCTATTACCAAAGTTTCTTGCAAGATTCTTCTAGCAAGATCTTTGCTAATAAACCACCTGAAGATGTTGTAATACGACGAAACCTAGTTCGTGGTAAAGAAATTAAGGAAATTAGAAATAATACTACATCACGTAATTTCATTTAATTGTGAATAATGAATTTCTACAAAATTAACGCCAAATTTTCAATATTTCTTTTGCAACTTCGTCATTTTTAACCAAATTACGAGCAAATAATAATGGAATACTAGCATTAAATTTATTACCATAACTGTAGATGTATGTAAACACGAGTCATTAAAAATACTAGTAAGTCTGAGTTTAGTTGATTTGGGCGAAATTGAATAATCATTTCGTTCGATTTTATTGCTGAGTTGAAAATTATAAAAAAATAAATTATAATATATTTTGCTAGTTAGTGGGATTTAGTAGTAAAAATACCAATGTTTTATACTATTAACCTGGACTATCAACTCATTTCTGGGTAAGAAAATATAAGTCATGGGCAGTGGAAAACTAGAGAAAAGCTCACTTTAAATACAAATTTAAAATATTGGCCCCCTCAGAGAAAGAATTTTCAAGTGATGCGGAAGTCAATTGATAATACGTATCTGATTAGTTAACAGTTTTATCAAAGAAACATGGCTGGAGCTCAGTAATGAATCAGGGTTATTTTGGTGGTGAAAATTTATTGACTATTCAAAAAGCAAAAAGCAAGAAACAAAAAAAACATAAAATATGAAACTTTTTCTACGAAATTTTATCGAAGTTATTTAAAGCTGTAACATATTCGTAAATGTCTTTGAAAAAATGATAGATGAGTCTGGATAATGATCCAGACAGGATTTTCTAACCACGACAACAAAAAGCACGACAGGATTTTTTAATAAAGACTGTATATTTATGGAAAAAAATGACTGAAAATATTTTATATAAATAATTAAACGCAATGTGGAAATTATTTATAATTTCAATGGAACCAAGGACGTATTCTATGATCATGCCCAAATTACATCATTTCTACTTTTATTTTAAATAAAAATCTATTTTTTTCATAAACGTAGATAGGACTAAAATATATGTAGATATGTCATGATGTCGGAAATATGTTAGGAACAAAATAAACTGTTTCCTCATACGAATATATATATTGATGTATTGTATATTGGTGTTCAATATGTTAATTTTAACATTTTCGTTTAAAATATCGTATAGATTTCGAGAGGATCAATGAAATTATTTTGAATAATATGTTTTTTATACTGTAAACGTCAAAGGCTATAAAATTATTAATGTCGGGGGAGGGGGGGAAGAAAAACTAGACTTGAAATTGACACAAGTATACTGTATAATGTACACTTGTATCGTTACTTATTTTTCGCATATATTTATAGATTTATTCCAAGCTAACCGCAACCGTAAAGAAAAATACTTTTCCAGATTTTGCATTAAAATTTTGGCAATAGAAGTTACATAAGACCCAATTGTATTAAACGTATTACGTATTTAACGTATGAATAAGTAATATGCTTCTGAGTCAAATAATTTTCAGAAATAATATAATTTTGGCATGAAATGTAAATTTGCAACAAATTGTGTTTCGTTTAAAATTTTCAATTGTCAATATTAGATTTTTCATGATATTATTTTTCTTGCTGTTTGTATAAATATTTTTCTTGCCACAGATAAGCTCAAGAAAAATTATTTTCTGCAATAGGCACGGTTATTACATTAAACAGTTTTTTTATGACAATAAGTAAAAAAAAAATATTGTGGAAAAACAAGGTTATTTCTTCATAGTTTGCTACAAAATAAAAATCGACAATTTTTCTTTTGAAGCCAACTTACGAGTTTGTCGAAAGGAATACACTGCAGAAAATGTTGAAAATTCACATATTTCATCAAAATAACGTTATGTTCAAATGTAGAACTTTATACACGAAACTTTAAGCAAAATAACAAGTAAGAGACATAGTTGACATACGGTTTTGATGTCGGGATATTAATGGTTTATCCCATCATTTTAATTAGGGTTCGGCGTCGACCCACGCAGGTCGTCCTCTGATAGCGTCGGGCACGATCTTTTTGCTTCGATGCAATAATTCGTTTATCCCGAAAGTTTATCAAATGTCCCTTCCGAACTAAATATTGATTAGAACTTTTTCAGTAAATTAGTTCCGCTTTTGTCTGCTCATTTTGGTATTTACAACTACTTTTCAATTTCCGCGATCACCGCTTCGGATTTCTTTGATTGGATCGTATATGAAATCGTAATGAAATTATTTATAGCTTATTCTCATTCGTTGTACAATTTATTAAAAAGTTTAAAATTACTCCATAATTATGGATTTGATGAATATTTCAAAGATCTTTATTTTGTAACAATGGCAGAGTATATTTTTATTTAAAAATATCTAACCTAGTTATATTAGAAAAGATTTGACTCAAATTCATAACAAGACGTTTCAGTGCATTTATGTAACTTTTAAAACACACATACTGGCAAATAGACTGATTTTTAGTAAACCAATATCATACACTTGGAGTTGAGCTTATGACCGTTATGGGAACCAGATACGTCTTGTAGCAAAATTTAAAAAAATATGTCCGTATATTTTAAACTTATTTTCTCTGGAAATTAGTTTCATTGTTCAATATAAAGAATAATTTAAAATAATGTAACATCAGCATATTTTCTTAATTAACGACGTAAACGAACACAATGGGGCAGTGAGGTGACTTATAATACAGCAAAGCGGTACATTTTTGAGGAATACTTTTAGGAAAATAAAGAGGGTATTTAGTATGATTTTTACTCAGAGTGACATATAAATACATGAATGGCATTTTAAAAACCTTTTCATAAATTATTATTTCATATATAATTAAAAAAAGCATTCACAGAAAGATAATATTTTAGATCAGTATTTACGTTAGATACGAAAACAAATAAAATTATTATATTTTAAGGAATCTTTTAATCTGACTTAATATAACAACAACGAAATCAAACCCTGATGGATTTTACGTAGCTTAAATTTATAAAATTCGTCTCCTTAAAATTCTTCAAAAAACAGACTACAAATAATTTCACTGTTTTATTTTCTTTGACTAAATTTTCATCCTGTTTTATTTTTTTTTGTTTATTGTATTCGTTCTTTGTCTGTAATTGTTTTTTGCACTAACTATTGGTTCATTTATGTTAAATTCCCCACGAATTGTATTTATATATACATATATACATACATATACATATATATATATATATATATATTAAAATTATCGCCAAATATATTCCATATATATTTGGCGTTAATTTTGTGGGAATTCATTATTCACAATTAAAGGAAACTACAGGATGTAGTATTATTTCTACCTTTTCTAAGTTCTTTACCACGACCTCAAACAAGATTGGGCTGTTAGCAATCTTTGCTAACAGCCCAATCTCCACCTGAAGATGTTGTAATACAACGAAACCTCGGTCGTGGTAAAGAACTTAAAGAAAGTAGAAATAATACTACATCACGTAGTTTTCTTTAATTGAAATATATATATACATATATATATATATATATATATATATATATATATACACATGTACATATGTGTCAACGCAAAAAAAAAATTAAACGCGGCCATTTATGCTGTTTTTTTTAAAACTTGCAACTGAACAGAAACTTGTAGGTTACTTCCCGTTAACTTAGAATAATCAAATTTGGTAAAAGGCAAGTTTTGGCAGCTGAACAAAAGTTAAAAAATCCAAAAATCTTTTTAAATTTGCTTCTATGAAAAATATAGCTTTCATTATATTTTCTTTCCAAAGAATTTTTTTTTTTAATGGTTTTATAAAAATATCATGTATCATTAAATGTTTATTAATGGCTAAAAAATAATGGAACCCTCGTCGTACGAGTTCCACTCGTGCTTAATAGGTTTTCTAACTATAAATACAAAACATACATTTTAAGTATTCATGAAAGGCTCAAAATTTATAAAAATAAAAGTCTTGTGAGGATTATTCCAAGAATTCTTAAAGTAGCAATGCATAAGTATATTTCTACTATTTTAAACCTTCCTAACTCTAAAACGATTTCTACAATCATTTTATTTATTTACTAATATATCATAATACGCTATGTTGTGGACCCCTATTGAATTAAATATTTTCTATCTTATAAATTAAACCATTTTTGGGATCACGGTTTTAATTTTTCGTTCATTACTCATGAAGGTTTAGTTCTTTATCCTTATTACGGCCTTATCGTTTACAGTTTTTGTTTGACTGTCACTTTTGAATTATGGTTTATTTCAAAAATAATATTTTTAAACTCGAAGAGGAAACAAGTAGAGAAAACCCTACGATTGACTTTGATACTTTGAAGATGTGTTATTAACCGCTCTCATATTGTTTCAAATGAATGAAAATCGAAACAGAATATCTGAGAAAAAGGAAATACAAAATTCTGAGGCCGATGCGTAAAAAAAAATGACACGAAATATTTTAATTGACGAGTTATAAACTTACATGAAATGTTCCTAATGTGAAATTACTAAATAAGCTTAACCATTAAACGGACTGACAAAGCATATATATATATATATATATATATATATATATATATATATGTAGCATTTGAAATAGTTCTTTATGGTAGTAGAGTGGTGTTTGTATCAGTACTCTCTTGTCAGAGATCGTTTTATTATATATGAGAGGGTCTTCTCTTTCTCGACAACATAAAATTAATAATTCGTCAAGGTACAGACTGTCTGCATGAAAAAATGAAGCCCATTTTTTACATCATGAATGTCAATATTTTACACTAAAATATAAAGTCGTGTCATAGGCTACTACCATGACTTAAGCCGTAAAATAATAAAATTATTTTAATGCAAATGTCTCTTGTTTTTCGAAAGTTTCCTTTCTCATATTTTTTCATAGTGCATCAAAAAAAGTTAACATTGACATAAACAAACGACGGACGTAGACTTTCAATTGAATATAGAAGAAGGCATGGGTTGAAATTCTTGTTTCAGTAAGAACTGATTACTTTTCCAAAACCGATATTTTATGATTTTTCCATAGTATAACGTAAATACTCACTAACTTACTAACGTAAACAATGGAAAAATCCGCGCAAACACAACTTCCGCTATTATTTTGTATAATACTTAAATGCCATTGGAAGTTTCTAAGGATCAATTTCTATAAATCTACCAACTAAAGATGCCGTCATACAAGAATCTTGGTAGTAGTATATAAATTAAATAAGTTAGAAATAATACTGCATCACGTAGTTTCATTTCGTAGTTAATTGATAATGAATTTCTTCAAAATTAGAGCCAAATATATTCAGTACTTTATAAGTCGATTGATTTTAATATAAAAACATTATTAATTATACTTCTGAACTTTGTCTGTCATCAATTTATCGATTGATAAAAGCTAAAATACAAATGTATTCATTGGGGGCGGAGTTAACCCCACCTCAAAAATAAAAAAAAATATTGAGAACTTCCAATACGTTCTATCTTTATCAATGTTTTACAAATCATAAATCAGTGTCTTGTTTAGCAAACATATTTGCACATTAGTGTTTTAAAAAAAATGTTTTAGCATAACATAATTTTACCTCATTTTCGAACAACGATCTATAAGGAAATATTTGGACAGAATATTCTCTCAAACATCAAAGTAATTTCATTGTGATTCTTAAGAAATTATTCTATTTCAACCCACACACACACATATATATATATATATATATATATATATATATACATATATATGTATATATAAATATATATATATATATATCTATATATATATATATATATATATATATATCTACTTTCATGGTATATATAAATGTAGAGCTAGATTAATAAATGAAAAAAATTAAAATACAAAAATAAAACAAATAATTTGTGGATTAGTTTAACTTAATTTTCACCGATAAAAGCGAATAGGTGGCCAACATCAAGACACTGGCTGAAACAAAGCTATCAATTATGATGAAATTTAGGATATCATTAATGTTCAGCAAAATACAAGAATATTTTGTCCCGATAACGCTTATTCCATATTTATCACATGACAATAAAGAAGTATATCCGTACATACATATATGAGAACCTTTGATCAGTACTCTCCTGTCACAAATCTTATTCCTGTATATGAGAGGGTTTTCATATAAATAGCCTGTATTGAAAAAATCATGGAAAAATCAAGCCCATAAATAAATGTAATAATAATAAAATTAAACCCATTTTGTACAATATCATTAAACGTCAATATATTTTTACAGTAAAATATAAAGTTGTGTCACAGGTTACTGCCATGACTAAAGTAAATAGTATAATGATTTTAATGAAAATTTCTCTCGTTCTTTGAAAGTTTTCTAAGTTATATTTTTTCATAATGCATCAAAGAAAGTTAATATTGACGTGAACAAATGATGTGCGTTGATAGGGTACTTAATAAATATAAAATATTAACTAGACTTAGGGTAGGGATAGGGGACTTAATAAATACAAAATATTAACTAGACTTTCACTTAAACGTAGGAGAAGGCATGGGACGAAATATTTGTTTCCGTAAGAAATAATTACTTTTCCACGACTGATATTTTAAGATTGTTTCACTATTTGAATGCAGGACTATATTTATATTGAATTCATCTTGAAAATAATGTAAATACTAGATTTACATGATACCTTTAACAATATTATCTTATGTACCTAGTATATACAACGGGGGTACAACATAAAATAGCATATACAATGTCAATAAAAACGTTTTTGTTTTGTAAATTAAGAAAAAAATGGCAGTTAAAAGCAAAGATTACAATAATTACGGTAATTAAATAAAATATTTTAAAATAATGATAATAACCATAAAAGAGAAGTTATTTAAATTGAGATATCAATCTAACCTTTTTGTAGTTATTGATTGGGTTTATAGAACATAATAACCTGTAGGACATATTAAATATTCCCGTAAGTGCACAAGTTTGTACGCTCAGTTTTCAGCAAAATAACTAATAAGTTTTTGTTTGTTGTAATAACATACATTTCTGTATGGTCGGGGCGTTAACCGTATAGAGCATTATTTCAAAGATTTGGTGCCGATCTGCGCTGCTCGTCCACTGATATCATCAGATCGCTACTTTTCTCTCCGCTGCGTATTTGATTCATTTTGAATCGAATAACTTTCCCCGATTTGAAAGAAGCTAGAGCTTTTTGTGCCAATTAGATTAAAGCTATATACACGTGTACATCGGGAATTGATGTGGCTGTTAAATTTGCCATAATCGCTATTTAGGATTTCATGTATTATTTGAAATATCGATATACTAACGATGTGTTTTACTTACCATTATTAATAATTTTTCAGTGCAGGTTTGTGGATTGTTTGGAAAGTATTAAATTATTTGCATCAATAATTCTCATGTTTATTTTCTAAAATTATTATAAATATCTGTTGTAATATAATAGTTAAATATAATATTAATTATTGCTAGGATTTTTATTATTAGTAAAAAAATACGTTTTATATACTGTAACTAATCCATCAATAAGTATTCGTACTAATAATAAATGAAAACTTTGATTTAAACTACAACATCTATGCAGTTCAGTTTTAAATTTGTGTGAGAGTAGGGTACAGTTTGAAGCCGAGGAAAACTGGAAATACTAGAATGTTTGTTATCACCGATTATCCGTGAAAATTTATTTCTTTTTAAAAAAAATTACACAAAATTGTTTGTTTTTTGCTTCTTCTTGACCGACTTCAAAAAGGCAGCAGTTTTCAATTGAACTGATATGTACATTTTTTAAATAATAGCACTCGTAAGTATGAGAAGAGTTGATCGATTTTAATGAATCCTTTTGTGTTTGCAAGTAAATCGTTTCCTAAATATGTACTTATAATCATAACTTGATGATGGCTCACAAAGCACCCTAACCAATGAGAGCACAAGGTACTGTGAGATGCTTTTATTCTGATTTTGAAATAATTTTGCATTGCTTTATAAATACTTTATTCACAGATAGTAACCAAAAATTGATAATAAAGTTTGAAAATGGTTATAAATTTCATTTATGGTGAATTTCCAGACACACCAGTTTGGGCTACGCGTTGACAGATTACAAAGTTGGCCAGAGTATATATATATATATATATATATATATATATATATATATATATATATACATATATATGCATAAAGTTTAAGACGACCCATATTTTTGAGGGTTATTTCTTTAGAGGAGATTTGCGCTGAACATTGTAATCTATTACTTATAAGTATTTAATTTTTTCTTACATATGAAAAAAGCATGCTAAGGAAAATTTTAATAACTTAATCAACATTTAAATTGTTTTCATAAATAATATTCTTGTCCCGTTGAGTTTGCATAATAAATAGAGATTCGAAAGAAAACAATACGCGGAATAGTCCGGGATTCGAAATGTAAATGCTTCACCTTTCCTTTACTGGACTTTCCTTATTGTCTGGATGCTTTCCAGCAAGCTACTGTCTATTGTTCACAAATTTCTTTTAGTTACATCGAATGCGTCATTTAATTGATATACATTTTTATGTCTTCTTCGTTTGACAAGTCGCAGTTTTAAATTTACCTTTGTGTGAGTATAGTAGCATGTAGGTATTAATATGGTAACGCGACTTTCATAACGAATGTTCATTTGGCTCCAATAACTAACAATTATTGAAATAAGTCATAATTTAGATGCAACAATTTTAAAAAGTTTGTGGAGCGAAAACATTATTAAATTATAAAGAATTAATCTGACAAAACTAGTTTTTTGGTTGCATCTTAATTTTATTGGTTCATTTGATTTATCTAGTTTTAATGACAATTATATATTGAATATATTTGGCGTTAATTTTATAGATATTCATTATTCAAAATGAAATGAAACTGCGTGATGTAGTATTATTTCTACATTCTTTAAGTTCTTTACCACGACTTAGGTTTCATTGTATTACAACATCTTCAGGTGGGCTATTAGCAAAGATAATAATATCTTTGCTATAGCCCACCTTATAAAACATTGTTTTTTACCTAATTAAAGTTGCATATTTTCAAAATATGCCAAAAGTATTCATAAAATATTTTTACCTCTCTACTTCCGAAACAAGTAAACCTTAAAATTTAGACACAGTTGTAAAATTTCGTTTTCCAGAATACGTTAATTTTTAATAAATATTAAGTCTGGAATGGAGGAACGAATTTTAAATATTAGGCAACAAAACCAAATACAGTATTGTTTGAAAAGACTTTATTTTAATTTTTCAAGAACTAATTTCCATTTAATTCTGTCCAATATAGCTTTTGAATTATGACCTAAAACCCACCGATTTGATACCGATAGAAATGTAATTTATTTGACGTGAAAAAAACCTTTTAATTTTTTAAATAAAATTTTGTCAGTTCCTTTGATTTGTATTAATTGTGAAAAAAAATTATTATAGTACTATTAGATTTAGGATATGCCTTGAAGTGTCAAAAAATGACATTCAATAATTCTCCTGAAAATTTCACAAAACCAAGAAATTTTATAATCAATTCCGCACTTTTCTTGGTTTGCAGTTTTTGCAGAACATAATATGTATCTATAACTTCTCAGTTTTGCTTCTTGAAAGATGAGTATTGTTAAATTCTTTCTTAGTATGTCCTTATGTCTTAAAAGTAAATTATAATCCAAATGTTACATTTGTAGAACCGATGGTTAAGTCTGAGCATTGACCAATCAGTCAATCACTTTATCAGAAAAAGGTCCACATATGTCTATAATATATAGATAAATTTACTTTGAAGGTGATTTATTATAAAGATTTATTAGAAAGACAAATATACGGTACCCTATTTGACAAAAAAAAAATTTTATTTTCTTTTCATAACTGAAACTCACTAACAACCAATATTTAATTACACTGTAATGCCTCAATAGATTTTAATATGACAATATACAGAGTTTAATATTTTTTAAAAGATATCTAACTGAATAAAATATTGTGTGAGTTTTTCACTAGTCTGCTTATATTATGGTTCATGAGGTGATATCGACAATTTGTTTGCGTGATTTATTAAATCAATGTTTAGAGTTATGTGTGACTGTGGAAAAAGGTACCCTTGTAATCTCTCTCGCGAGTCTGTCTGTGATGTCAGTTTTTTTTGGCTGACGTAGAAACTTGGAATTTGGCAGAGTAATAAAACTTATTTTCTTGCACATTCCTCAGTAGCTAATACACAAAAACTGAATATGAAAATTTTAGAAGCCAGATGGATTTTTTTATTCCATTTATAACGTGAGGTGATGTTCAAAAATGCTAATAATAATGAAGATTGTAGAAAGACAGTGGTGTTTATCCTAAATAATATCATTTTTAAAATATGCATTATGTTTTAAAGCTTGTGAAAGATATAATAGAAAATATATTTACGTCGTGAAATAATATTATTTGTGAATATATTTGTGAAATATCACGTTCGTTTAAATTATTAAAATGCTTAAATATATATGGAATCCACAGGACAATCGTAATTACAGGTATTTCTTACTCCATTACTGTTGCCAAACAAATTTTATTTTTTATATTTTCATAGCAGTGTCTAATTATGTTATTCTGAATAAGCTCCATAAATGAGTTTGGTGAAAATTTATTTCATGGTAATTTATCAAATGCATATCTACTTTATTTATTTCCAAATGTATCTAATTGTTAAAATTATAGAGGTCAATATGTTGTTATTGATATTGAATAAATCCCCCACATCAGTTACTAATCCGAGGGTATATCATTGAAGCTGATAATACATAATTTATTAAAATTACGTTAAAATCATTAAATAAATCTCACATAGCGACGAAGAGAAAACTTGGAAAAATTTCTCTTGATTCAAGTGAAACTTTTCCAAGTAGAAAACTTGGAAAAGTTTTACTTGAATTAAGAGATGTCTACATTAAGTATATTGACAGGGATCGCGTATCGTTTTTCAGCTAGCCGCAACATCAATTAGCGAACTCTGTCAAATACTTGCGAGTACATCCGTCCGCCCCATCGCCGAATGGATGTTGAAGGGTCGACTGGGAGCGAATGCCGGTGGGCATTATTAGGCGAACATCAGTCCAACAAGAGAAAGAGACCAATTTTTAATGAGCGCAAAGTATTTAAAAAGATCTGCCTTTATGACAAGAACTTTCTTTGTCCCATCTAACTTTGGAGCTAATTTCGCCTTTCGAATTATGAAAACAATTTTTCGCAAAGGTTAATAACCGGAAGCTGTATTATTTTTTTTATTTTATTTTCAGCATTTTTCCCGCGGAAGGGCTTGCGCGCGTTTCAGCATATGCATTACAAATTTAAAAAAATACCATTCAAAAAAATACCGTATTATCAAGTTTATAACATTAATAGCTATAATAAAAGGAGACCATCAATTTCTTAATGACGTTAGTCAAATTAAATTTTGAATATATTTGGCGTTAATTTTGTTAAAATTCATTATTCACAAGTAAATGAAACTACGTGATGTAGTATTATTTCTACTTTCTTTAATTTCTTTACCACGACCTAGGTTTCGTTGTATTCCAACATCTTCAGGTGGGATATTATCTTTGCTAATAGCCCCCCTGAATATGTTGTTCGTAGTTATATTTAATTGTGCAAATTAAATTTGTCATTAATCGCACTTATGCTTCTACGTGCTCTAAGTCATTATTAAAGTATAAGGTTGAATAAGAGCATTTTCTCTAAAAAATAACAAAGTCTAAATTTTGTATCCATAGCTTTTTGAATAGGGTTTTTTTTTAAAGATTTACAATAATACGCAAATCGATGGGTAGGGGGCGTTAGTATGACTATGAAGCGCGAAGAAATTTTTACTCGGCGTTCCACTAACGTAATATACTACATAATTCATGTATTATGATACGTTTACAGGTTAAAGTTGAATAAACTGAAAAAATAAAACTAGAATCATCCTGGTAGTTTTCTGTAACCTGTACTTAGACCTGTAAAAACTCTGTTTCGTCATAATTGAAGCCTTAGTGGTTTCAGAAGTAAGAAGATAAACATATTTATTTTGCATAATTTTCAATATCACTGAAGGCGATTGGAAATTACAATGTGCCTCATATATTAAAAACGTAAACAAAGGTATTCCGGGGAAATAAACCGCCGCCGACGAAATATTGCTATCTTCTTATTTCTCGGCTTTTTCTACACAAGTTTTCTACACATGTTTCATGTTTAATCAAAATTATTAGGGACAATAAATTTATTTTCATTTTGTAGCGGTTATGTGAAAGAATTTTTGAGGTTAGTAAATGTTTATAACCGGGTGCTTATGAATAAATTACACACACATATATACATATATGTGTATATATACATATATATATATATATATATATAAGTATATACATAAATATATATATATATATATATATATACATATGTATATACATAAATATTTATATATATATATATATATATATATATATATATATATATATATATAAGTATATATATATATACATGCATGGTCCGCCCTATAATTACTATAAGATGGGCGAAACATAAATCGATTAAGTGACATCGCGAGTCGAACTGGTAAAAATATATTGTTTTTGCTAATTATGGGATAAACAGATATGGTTTTTACAATTTTGCCATTATATATTCGAAAGCTGATTAAACAATTTTTAAATCTTTTCAAGGGATGTTGTATGTCCTTTAAAAATATTTAAAATGTCGTCATCGTGGTATGTTGGACTGATGAAAAGACTTACAACCTTTGACTGCGCAGCGCACCGCGGGGACCCGGGTTTTATACCCGGCCGCTCATAGATAGGGTTGGATTGGTGTTCTGGTCGGCTGTAAGATATTGTTCTCGTAACAATAAGTCTGCCACTTGTATCCATCAAATACATTAAAGTTCATAAAAAAAATAAATTACGGGTAATATCAAAACAAGATAACGGGAAACTAAATAATTTACTGGCTTCAAAGATTGTATATTTATATGCATTCTGTACGTTTCCATGCCTTACAAGGAAAACGGAACATTTATAAGATCCCTCGTGTGTATCTCTCTGCATCTGCTAAAACCGACTTTCTAGGAAACTATGGGACTTAGAAATTTTTATTAACGATTATCCTGGATATTAAATTTTTTGAATGTGTTTTACTCTCTTAAAAGATATGCTTGATCATGTAATTACTTTATTAAAAAATTCATACTTGTAAAAACTTTAATAAAAATATTATGCAACGTTCAATATTTGTAAGGGCTTAAATATGTAAAGAATCTTCACTGTGCTAGTTTTCCTCGTACTATAAATTTTTTTGGTAATATTCGCTTCAACTCAATATTTGTGGAAAAAAGGACAAATGCCTAAAAACGCACTTCCGATATGAAGAACACTTCAGGTGTTAGTAAGTTGATTTCCCTCACAATGGCTAGTTTTAGAAAAAAAACCTAAAAAATTAGAGGCACAGGCAGAATAAGAGAGTTGAAACCTTTTCTGTGAATTTCGAATCGCCAGCTAAGAAAACGCAATTTTACAATATAAACATTAGGAATAAGAAAATACTACAAGCAGTTTTTCCGCAAGGTTATTTCTTAATACGCTGATCACGATTTAAAATAAATCGGTTTCACGAACTCACACTGAACAATATTATTATATGTCATAACAATAGTAGCTAATAGTAACAATGCTGTAGATTAAGAAATATATGATTAACTATGTAATATAATTTATATTACACAGTTAACAGATTGTGATCAAAATTAGTTTTAATATTTATTAATAAATCTACCAATTCGTTAATTTTCTTCATTTTTTTACCATTTTAACATATGAAAAAAATTGATGAAAATACGTGGAAGCCCTAAATACACGTGTGGCGTGTGCTCTTCGTATTGTCAGGTCTTGGTTTGAGGTATTTATGAAAGTAAAATTTCTTTTGGAGCGATAGAGTCAGTTCGTGTGTCGGAAAACAAGACAGTAACGAAAAATTAAACACAAAGTAGTGAGGAAATGACAATATTAATTTCCAGGGAAAGTGACATGGAACTCGAATGTAATGAATTTATCCGATTTGAAGAACTTCGGAATAGGATACAGTTATAACATGAAATCTATGCATATAACAAAATGTAAAATTAGCCTGTCTCAAATTTGAAGGTAGTTATGAAAAAAAAATTAATTAGCTGATTATAAAAAACGTAACAAAATACAAAAATATTATTACGGACGTTCATTTGTTGGTTCGTCTGTGAGCCTGTTTATTTTTTTTATTAGAACGTAAGAGTAGTTAAAATACATTATTGTGTGTATTCTGTCGGGTCTGGAATAAAAATGAACTATGTTTTACTTAATATTTAAAACACGAAAGTATGGCAACTTTGCGTATCAATACAAAGTGCATCAATACAATAAATAAATATACGTTAAATGTTATATTATAGTGTCAAGTCTAGTAATCACAAAGTCTACATTTCTTTGTAAAATTCCATATGCGAACAAAGTCGCGGGCATAGTTGAAATACAATAGGAATATAATTTAACACTATTAAAATATTTTCCATTAATTGAAAGGACATTGTCTTGTCATTATCTAAAATATTACTCTATCTGAAGGCGATTTTACATAGATAATCGAAACAATGTATCATGTAACTAAAGAGAACATCTTTTTACGCAGAAATTTTAATTAGATCTCTTTAATTGAAATTTAGCAAGGAGGTTTTTTCTCTTTATACGTCTGTAATCTTATACTTTAAATTTTATTAAAAGGCGTTTGTTCTATTTTACTGTTAGTTTGTGAATAGCAATTTTAAAATAAGAAATTCAGGAATGAAAAAGTTATCTATTATTGAAAAAGTGATAAAATATTTAATTCTTATTTGTTTTTTCTTTTCACATACCACTATATTTCATCTTTAGTTATATGAAATTGATATTTACTTTGCAAAAAAAATATCGTAATCAAAATAAAATTATTAACTATGCAAATAACAAGTACGAATATATTGTTTTGTTTTTAGAGTATCATTCATATAACATGCAGTGAAGACATTATTTATTTCCGTGTATGAAATACCCATCCTATGGATTTTATTTATTTTGGGAAAGACCCATTTTAAAAGGGTGAAAGGGATATGTATACGCGGAGATTGTAGTAAAACAGTGCGAGAATAACTCCACAATTAAAATGGAAATTTTGAAAGAATTTTAAAAATATTATAGAAAAAGGATTAAGCAAAAAGTTTAAAAAATAAAAAAAAATTATAATTATAATTAAACAATGGAGTATTATAGTCGATTTCTAAAAATTAAAGGTATTCAATGCAATATTTTTTTTGAAAAACCGTAATTCGGAGACGCGTTTACCGCTTTTGCGTTACCGGGTTAACCAATAGGAAATAGTTTCAAATAGGTCTCTTGTAAATGTAGTGAGGAACTGATGATTAACGTCAGAGATATCCTAAATAATTCTTCAGCGGATAAGAGGGTGAAACTTCTTTCAAATATTTAATGCC
The DNA here is from genome assembly GCA_039881145.1 of Druceiella hillmani. Classification (NCBI taxonomy): domain Eukaryota; kingdom Metazoa; phylum Arthropoda; class Insecta; order Lepidoptera; family Hepialidae; genus Druceiella; species Druceiella hillmani. Next base: position 4,215,906 of record JAYKKI010000117.1, read on the forward strand.
GAGTCTGAAATCATTGGACATATCTTTATGAGTATTTCAATTTTAAAATATTGACAAGGTCTGATTGTCTTGAAAAGTTTTTAATTACGATTGATTTATTTATTTACAAACTTAAATGTACACAATTAGTATACACGGCTGACTTATTGCAACAAGAGCAATCTCTTAGAGCCAAACAGAACACCAGTCCAATCTCACTCGACAAGCGGCTGAGATTCGAATCCAAGTTTCTGTGATACGCCGCGCCATCCAAGATTGACAATTAACCCAACACACTACTGACCAAATAACCGGGGTACAGGAACTCCCGACCGATTCCTCAAATGTCTCTCGGTAATAAGAAATTCATTTATGGTTGGAAACTATGTTTTACTACAAAAGTTCCAGAAACACAAATGTTTTTATTCTTTTATATTTTCAATACGTTTCTCATTCTGTGATTATTTGAAGTCAGTCACTTGTTTTTTCATTAAAAACTTTTATGTTTAATTACTTAAACTAAAAATTACTTTCGAAGAAATTTTCTGACTTTCTTTTATAACTGACAAATTCGATTTTGATATAAAAGGTTTATCAAAGGTTATTAATATTTCTAATTATTTTGATTCTATAAAAGGTGTTATATTTAATTTTAACAAAATAAATCATTTGTATCAATTAAGTAGTTTATTAATGGTTTAATTTTTGTTGGGTAAAATATATAATTCAGGAAAATTTGGCAATGTGAAAATATTTCTTTCCCATAAACCACGTAATTTATTGCTAACAAATAGTACCATCTCAAATTTATTAACGAACTATTTATAGTTTATATTCAACTGCCAATTTGCAAACATTTTTCAATTAATTAATATTATCCTTGAGCTTAAACATTTGGTGCCTTAAAAGCTATGTTTTATTTTAACATGAAGTACACTATATCTTCTTCATTTCTCTTAGATAAAAAGGAAGCACTAATTAGTTAGAAAAACCAAATGAAAAATCAGAGACATTTACGCATTTCCTTGAAAACGTTATCTAATATTTAAATTAGGAACGTCAAAATGAGACATTAACTTCTCCTACGAATTACTTACTAAGCATAGTTACATACGTTACATAGGAAATTACTCTGGTAGACTAAATTAAATGGATTATGATTTGATGAAAGGTACATGCTTTTTAGACTTATAAACGCAATTCTGAGAGGAAAGTTGTTATTTGTATAATAATACTATCTAATATTTATACAAAAAATATGAATATATAATCTCTACGTTTTCTCGGTTATATATGGAACTGACACAGGATTATTGTTATATGAAATTATTCTAGAAGCGTTTAAATTGCATTAAACGCAATTTCATGAAATATACCAATATATAATTTTTATGTTTTTTTACATCCTAGAGATATCATTTTATAAGATTGAAAATTAAATGTATCGTTGAAAATTAAAATTAATTGCATTGATATGATTGAAAATTAATTAATATGATTGAAAATTAAATGTATCGTTGAAAATTAATTGCATTAATCGCAATTATTGCACTAATCGCAATTAATCGCAATTATTATTGCATTAATCGCAAATAATTGCATTAATCGCAATTTCATGAAATATACCAATATATAATTTTTATGTTTTTTTACATCTTAGAGATATCATTTTATATGATTGAAAATTAAATGTATCGTTGAAAATTAAAAATAATTGCATTAATATGATTGAAAATTAATTGCATTAATATGATTAAAAATGAATTAATATGATTGAAAATTAAATGTATCGTTGAAAATTAATTGCATTAATCGCAATTATTGCATTAATCGCAACTAATTGCATTAATCGCAATTTCATAAAATATACCAATATATAATTTTTATATTTCTTTACATCCTAGAGATATCATTTTATATGATTGAAAATTAAATGTATCATTGAAAATTACTCGTATGTACATAATAACTTATTACAGTTCATTTCGAGTATACAAAAAATACAGATGCTTGCCAGGATGCACATATGCATATACCACAAGTTAAAAATTAACAGATTTACAGACTAATTCATCTCGATTTTCAGAGTTTGTATAATATACGCGACAATAAGAAATTAGTCACTGAAGAAACCTTTAAGAATAACAGTTAGCTTTTTTATATAAACTTATATGACCATTATAAATATATTTTATTGCAGTATTAAATATAGAAAATCTAAAAATATGTGTTTTAGAATCCCTTATGTTTTACTAGTAAGAACACGTTTTATTAGATAAAAGTAGCTGGGAACAAACAAACAGTTCTCTTTTTAATCATATTATTTCTCCGTAGGAGAGTGATTTTCCTGTTTTAATTAACTTCTCCGAACAATTTGGTTATGGTTTGGATTTACTTTTAATATCAACTAATAAACCATATTTCTCCGATTATCCTTAACAAAATAATAGACTTATACACTAAAATGTAAAAGCTAATCATAGTTTATTTGCGCACAGAAGTTAGAAATTTTACATTGATTTTTTTAAAAATTCACAAGGCTTCTTCGACCATTTTCTGGGTTAGATATTGAAGCAATGTATCAAGAAGAAGATAGGTACTTAATCTTGACATAGACAAATGAGACGCTTTGGAAGGGTTCATTCGAAATAAAATGTTTTGCTGCTCAAATTATAAAAAAGGATGAAGGCTATATTCAGCTTTTATTATTATTACTATATTGTTTAGGTTTACTGCCACATAGAAAACTGAGTATATAGATGGCGGACTTAATTCTACAGGAGCGATCTCTTATACCCAGCCACAAAGCAACAAATGAAAATGTTTAATATAGTAAAGATATAGTATAGAAATGATTGGTGCAAGGCAATGCGACATAATTTAAAAAATTGGTTACACAACCAAAAAGAAAAAAAAAGAAAAATCTACTAAAAGCAATAACAAAGCAAAATATCAGAGGTACGAATAACATTAAAGTGAAATTCAAAGAAACCTTACAAACGACCAAGGAAACATTGAGGGGAAATGGACGATGAGGTTCATGATCCAAGATTAAACTCTTAAAGATTTTAATGGACACTGAGGAGGCATTTTATATATTTACATTTGATCTATAACCTTGTAGTGTTTACGGTTAATAATTTTCTTTATTTTTGATGAGGGGTTCCCCCTTATCAATTCTTTTCTTTAGAAAACAATTTAAGATTATGAATTGAAAAGTGTTGAAATTTGGATCAAGAATTTGAAATAATGAGGAATTTGAAGTAATAAACGTAATAAAAGATATCGATTTTGAGATTAAGATTTCAATATTTCCAAAAATGTCTATACATCGTGTAGACATTTTTGAAGGTTTACCTATCGACATTATATAAATTATTTTGTTTTCACTTGACAAACGAAAAAATAACACGATTTAGAAGTAATAATTTTCATGTTTATGGAATTTTAATATATTTCTCTCCAATTTTGTGCTATACATGTAAATTTTTCTATAAGTAACGAATTATTTCTAAACCGATTAATTTTGAATATTTTTGATGAAAATGTTATAAGTTACATATTATCTTCACTAATAGGAAAACGAGCATTTCCATCAATGCCGGGCAAAACAGGTTGATGATTATCAGTTACGTAATAGTTAATCCGAAACTCTTTACTTAGATAATATTGTAATATAATATAACACATGTTAAATTAACCTATAATGTAATAAGATTACATTATAAGTTAATTTTAATTTGTGACAACAAGCTTTTAAAGTGAAATTAACAAGAAAATTCTTAACGCAGTGCCTTGTTCGAGAAACTGTATGGAGTCTCCATCTCCCTCAAATTTACTCGATGCACGTTTACTTACTTTTATTAACAATTTCGGAAGCTATAAAAATGCCCCCTTACTGATGACTGCCAGTCAAACGACTCATTTAATTCAAAATGATACAAAAATACATTTTTCTTCTAATGGCGAAAGTATCGTTATTGTATATTCACGCGATTATATGTTTTATTATCGACTAGCACATCGACCCCCGAGTTTTGACGGTTTAAGTTAAATTATATAAAGTTATCTTATACGATACCCTGGATATTGACCTTGGTCTCCATTTTTCTGAGATGTTCTTGCACATTCTCTCTACTCCCTACACTTTTCAAGTGTTTTATTCTTAATTTCTTCTTACAAACATTTACTTAATAAATATTCTAGAGAGATATTCTACAAGAAAGTAATATTCTATATTATTTTTAGTGTAAATGGAACTTTTTACTTCTAATTTTTTGGTTAGAGAACTTGTTTGATAAATACATACTAACACATACACATGTATATATATATATATATATATATATATATATATGTATATATATATATATATATATATATATATATATATTGTGGGCGTTTAGAAATGGACATTCACACTGTGTATATTTTTTTGGGAAAAGCTTATAGAGAGAAACTAATTCTCTAACCAATGAAACGTGAAACGCTTAAAAAACGAAAAGATATTGACGATTACAAATAAGGCGTTTTATATATTTTAAATAATTACCGCATTTATATATTTTTAAGAGTAAAGTGGAGAAAGAAAAGCATTAAAATAATTGTGTTATTCTCGTGTTTTGCCGAGATACATATATATTTTTGAGGCTTGTTTTTTTTTGGTTACATACAATTTCTCCAAAAGCAAATATGGGAGAATCTTCCCTATACTCTAGAAGTCCCGTCATCTTCACTCTGCCTTGGTGTGCATGCAAAACTCGCATGATAATTTATGCTTCAACGAGAGCCCTCAATGGCGACCGCAGCACTCATGCGACGTCAATGACACACCCAGACTGGCCGTACATATTCGTCGCCCTCCAAGCAGCTGCGTTTAAATTGGATAATAGCTTTAACTAATTTAGATTGTTGTCGCGTCGCAAAGTTTAGTTGGTCGTTGCGGTTTTGCCTTATTTTGTCTACCAAGTTTCATTTCCCTTCCTCTGACTAAAGCCTCGTTTTCTATCATTTTAATATATGTAGCATTATTTGGATATTATAAGTAAGTCGGATGAAATTACTAATCTATTTAGAAAAATACTCGCTCCATTTATAGGTACTTTCCAATACGTTTAGCAAGTCAACAATAAATAAAAAAAAACGAAAATTATATATATCCAATAAACACTCAAAGATATTAATAAATTATGATGAACACAGTATAAATAAAGAGCCCACCTACACCTTAAATTTGCGAATCAAAGAGGAGAACACATAAGGATGAAGTAATGTCTCCAATACCACGTTTATCAAATTAAGGGTGGGTGAATGGAGGAGGAGAGATGTCACAAACGGATGTGCGTATGTGCTTGTAGAAAATGAAAGATATAAGAGTTGTACACGGAAAACAATATTAATCACTACACAAACCTCACAATTTATGTTTTAATTATAATTAATTATTACGAATATAAATATAATTTGTAGAAAAGTTTAATTAAAATTTATTTTTTTGTTGTTAAAATTTATACAAAAACCTATTTAAAGAAGTTGATTGTTGCAATTATAAAACGCATGACTTCCACCAAGGTTAAATTTGTACTGGTGTAGCCTTAATAGAGATTTGAGAAATTATTCTTTCTCTCGTGGTCAACTCTATTTATATCGTTTGGTGGCGTCTTTCGAACTATATTTTTATATACCATGGTCAGATTAAAAAGAAAATTATATGGTTATTACCTTGTAACACTTAAATTGTCGAATTTTAATTTCATCCTCCAATGACAAATGGACAAAAATATACTTGTTGTAAATTATGCTATTAGTGATGATAATCATTCAGACGATAGCAATTTAAACTTTTATAATCCAATAGCTGTAATAACTGTAGTATAAGAGGAAATGGACTATTTTTCTCTTGTTCAGTTTATGTTTTAAACTAACTTTTATACTCATTAGCCGATGTTATATCTTTCTTAACATGTTAAGTGGAATAGTTTGTTTATTTATGAAAAATTACAACTAGTACATTATCACACTACAGTTTACTAGGGGCAGAGCAGTAATAAAAAATGTAACTGAAAGTGAGGTGGAGAAATACCGGCTCGATTGTTAACTGAACATGAATATGTTCGCCGAAATATTCTCGACCTCGACGACAGGTCTCGTTTGGAGAATGGAGTGGATAACATATTGAAGATAATTTTACTAGGGTGAAACTGCGGGGAATAGCTAATTAGGGCCTTTCATGTAATGAAAACATAAATAAAAAGAGAAGAAACGTGATTTTTTAAATACTTAATTTCATGTTGATAAAAATTCATCTGCTTTTACGCTCACGAGTCTAATATGATAATTAAAAAAATTTACCAAAATCTATTATACAGTTTTTCCCTAACGCAAATGTAGATAAATAGGAATGTTGCAAAAAATAAGATAAAATAATGATCTTATTTTTAATATATAAAATAAATAGATAAATAGGATGTTACAAAAAATTTTGATTCCTCCACAAAATCTCATTTATATAGCGCATGAAATGTTTTTAAAACTCCTAAACTTTATCACCTTTATCACTTCATTAAACATATAAATTACTTAAATCAGAAAACTTTTTAATATCTAGATAAATTGCTTTGAAGTTTCCTTGATTGACACTATCAGCTCAGCAATCGTACCACAAGGGGAAGCACTTTAGCACATTAACAAAATTGATTTTTTAATAGTTCTCTTTTGTTAAGTTGAAAGAAGACTTTTGTTAAATCTTGTATTCAATTATTGCAAAGGCTTCTCATGCTCTACTGTACTGATAAAGCTCAATTTAAGAAATATTTTTTCACCCACTTTTTTTTAAATTAATAATTTTTTATAGCTTTTAGGGTTACCTTTACGTGTTTATCGTTTTGTTTTTTATAGGTGCTTTTCTCAGAAAAGGTAGAAACTTGAAAATTGGTATAGCAATAAAATAGTTTAAATTGCACATGTTAAAATAACGAACACTTGAAATTTTATTTTAATTCTATTGCTAGGAAATTTCAAATGGGTAACATTAACTACTAGATTTTTTTAATTCAATTCCATATATTGTGTTGGGTATCGTTGGAAAGGGCCAATTATTAGGTCCTCAAAATTATTTGTTTTCATTATTACAGGATATCTTCAGAGTTATACCAAAAAATATGAAGGCAAATATTTTCAGCTTATTTTCGAAAGCACTAAACTCAAAATTATGACAAAAAATGGATTTTTATTTCAGAATTGACAGGGATTCAAACTAATATTTTGATCAGAGAGAAATAACAATATGTCTACATCAAATTCGATGTTTTTATTTATTAATACGATATTATTTTTGCAATATGTCAATAAATGGCGCGATATGAATGTACCAAGGTTTGTTATTATTTATTCATATATTTTAGAATGGTATTATTGGATTAAAAATAAATTATAACATCTTGTAAGATATATTATTTATATACGCCGGGAGTGGAAGTTAGACCAAAAATATTTTCCGTATATAATAAAGGATTCCAAAGTATCTTTTTTTCTGAGTATTGTGTCACGATAGTAAAAAAAAAGTCAAATACCCTTGCTTTTGTATAAATATATTACCGATAATAAGATATGTAGAATTAGTGTATTACCTTGGCCTTACTTTCAAATACCCTTGCTTTTGTACAAATATATTACCGACAATAACTTCCATTTAATTTTATTACATACACCCTAAAGTTTGCATTGTATAACTTCACATAATAACAACAATTGAATTTATTACCCCAACTAAAATACTAGTATATTGTATAACTCTCTGTAATATAATAAAACCTAGTCTGCGCCCCTGCAATAAACTCACTAACATAAACAATGGAAAAATCCGCACAAAGCAGTCTTCCGCTATTGTGTTTGAAACATATAAATGCTGTTGGTTGTTCCTAAGAGTTAATCTTTGCTAATATCCCACCTGAAGATGTTGTAATACAACGAAACCTAGGTCGTGGTAAAGAAATTAAAGATAGTAGAAATAATACTACATCACGTAGTTTCATTTAATTGTGAATAATGAATTTCTACAAAATTAACGCCAAATATATTCAATATAAAAAAAAATCATTTTGGAACGAATTTCTTTTACGCGGCTTACAGCAGGGCGAACTGGCAGAAATCGTCTCGTAAGGAAAAAGCATTACAACCCCTCAGGCGACCTTTTCCTTTCTTTCTCTGTCTCTTTCTATTATATACGGTTGTATGTGTGTGTGTTCGTGCAAGTATCGACATTCGAGCAGCAAGCATTGTGCGCGTTCAACTGTATAATCTCAATTCTAAACACGTGTAAATATTATTTAATCTTATTATTTTTATTCTACTGGCTTTCTATTATGAGCCAATCATACTGCCAGACCGTTTCCAATTCGGTATGTATTTATTTGCATTATAAATTATTGTTATATCATTTACTAAATGTTGAAAATGTATAAACTACAAAAAAATTTCGGCAAATTTATTTCTTTTCATGATTACTTTATTATTTAAAAAATAATTAAAATTAATAAATTACAATAACTTTGTCAGCATATTCATTTATTTTCATTAATTAATTGAACTTTGTTTAGCTTGCTTCAGTAAATTTAACAATTTATTATATTCATTCAAAATTTTTAAATATTTAAATTTAAAATAAAATAATTTAAATGAAAATAAATAAGTTTTAATTTTGAATGTAACTAAATTTAATTCTAAAAGCATTTTAAAATTTTATAAAGTTATTAAAAGACTCGGATTGACTAAAGTTAAAAAAAATTCAATATTGAAATTTTTAATTTTTTTTAATTAAATTAAAACTTAAAATGTCTGTCAATTTGATTGAGTTAATAAATAAATTTTTAAATAATAAAATGAGAAAAAAATTTTTGGAATAATGAAATTTAATGTTAAAATTCATTTTAAATTTAATTTGATTGATTTAGTAAAAAAAAATTTCAATCGGAAAAAAATTAATTGGTAGGATAATAAATCTGAATGTAAAAATTAAATTTAAATTTAATTAAATTTTGAAATATTTAAAATTAAAATATTTTAACTTTAAAATGCTTCAATTTTAATTTTTAATTGAATTAAATGGAAAATAAATTTTAACATTGAGTTTTATCATTCTAATTTTTTTTTATTCCATCAATCTAAATAAAATTTAATTACCATTAAAGATAAATGAATATACTAGCAATTCATTGTAATTTATTAATTTTAAGTATTTTGTTAATATTTTTTATTCACATGGGATTTATATTATGTCATTATTGCAATTTATAATGGAAAGTCGAAAAACAAACTGCAGTAAGTGTAAAAAATGCAAACTTAGAAAAATAAGTTGATAAATCATATAACTTAATACAAGTATTTGTTGTTTACATACATTTAATATACTTGTGATTCGAGTGTTCACGTTTTACTTTTTACAAGCATCATTGAGAAATAATAATGAAATCATATACTCAGTGTCAAAAAAAAATCCAAAATCAACTTCATAGTGCGAAAAAAATACCAAAAACAAACGCTCAATGTCAACAACAATTCCGGCAGCATCAAAAAGAAAAAGTACAGTAAAATGAAACATTGCATCTTGCCAGGGATGATATATATATAACGAGGCGAAGACAATGCGACATTAAACGAAATCTTGCTTTTTACTATTTCATTAAAATATTTGTTAAGAGTTGAAAACAATATTGTAAGCAACTCCGGTTGCTGATGGGGCTTCCTCTATTTCACAGTTTGTTTTCACTTTAACTCTGCACTTACGAAATACTTGATCTACTATATTAATGCGTGACATATTTATAAGTATAACCGTTACTGAAATGTACTAATTTATAATCTGGTTATTTTTATAATTGCATGTAAATTAATAGATATGTAAAAATGTTATTTACATATTCATAAAAGACTTTTCGGATTTAATCTTTAAAGTCCGCATGTTTACTGACAGATATAATGCATTTAGTGATAAAAATATTGCATTTGGCATCAAATAAACATACTTCAAAATCAAAATAGAAATATTTCCTTAGATTTTGTTAAATTTTCCTATATGTTGCAATTAAAATAATTATTAAATTTCCTTCATTAACATTTAATTATGGTAATATGACCCAAAAGGTTTTTGATGATATTCATTATATATTACTCCTACGTATCTTTTTATTACGTAAAAATTAAAATTTTGCCATGTTATTTAGTAAAACAGTGCCTTCAATTTGTGGAAAAAAAATCAAAAATTGAAACGCAAATATTTTTTTTGCCGTTTTCTTTTTTTCAAATTCTTTGAACAATAGATTTTCATGGAATGAAAAGGCATTGGTTGTTTCGAAAATCTGCCTGCTGCACTTGGGAAGGGCTCTTCCTATCGTAGTGAAATCATTTATCATACTCCGAGCTATATCTTGTCGAAACTTCAGACTGCTCAGCAAAGTTCCTTTCATGCTTTTACGTAAACGGTGTATGCACTTATATATCAAACAAATAAAAAAGTATTCAAAGATAGTTCTTTATTTCTGATGTTCGACCCGTTATGTAAGATCCATACCGCTCATCATTTTAATGCACTTTATTATAATTTTAGAACATTTCGCATCGTGTTTTCCGCAGAATATACTTTCGGATTTGCAGTATCTATTTTCACATGTGTCCAAAAATTTATTAACAAATGAAACATTTCATCCATTCATTTCAAGAAAGTCATGCCTTGGAAACATGAGGTTTAAATGTATCTACGCCTCATATTTTTATCATATGGAAGAAATTCGTAAAGGTGCCTTCGATTTGTCGATACTTCCATAAGATTTCATGTACTAATCGATCAGTTCATTTAATAGTCGAAATCTTCGAGTTTTTTCGACACATAAAAAAATTATTTATTTAATTCATACTCAGTTCCGTAAATTCGTATATACGAGTATACATACAAACCGAACTCAAATACTTAACCCGTTGCCGTACCACAATTTAAAACCTCACATTATGAGTTTACTGTTGTGTTGTCATTGTGTTTACTTCATACTTTAATAGTATTTTTTAAGTTTTGTTTCAAACTGGCAACGTCAAAATTAGAATGGAGAGTTTTGAAATTTATTAAAAAAATTATTTAACATCTGTTGTTGTCAAGAGAAAAGGTGTTAATAACTGATTAATTGATAGCATTTAATGTTCTTTTTCCTTCGATTTAACTAGCAAGCGTATTTTAAATAATTAGAGGAAACTACTACCAAGTCTCACTACGTATGTATAACTTCATGATATAATGACTTTTAAACTTCATTATCTGTTCGTCAGTCGATTAAGCTTTAGTATTATTTTATGGATCCATTATTGGTCTAATTTTGCATGTTCTAGCATGCCTTTGAAGGTCTTTTTCTTTTTCGTTGTTAGAGTAGTGTAAATTTGTTCGTATAAATTCAAATTAAAATATAGGCATTATATTTTATATACAAGGTAGTCCTATGCTTGATTCAGTAGACCAGTAATAGATCAATGATCTCAAGATATGATAACCCATAACTAAATTCTTACCAATAATGGTTTAATTCCTTCAAATGCAAATTCTATCTCATTTTGGTGAGTGCAGTTTGCTGACTCTGATATTATATTTTGAACTAAGTCATAAAATTTAGTCTTTGAACTAATTTCAAAAAGTTAACTTCAATATATGAAGAAATGTTTACTTTTCAAAATTTATATTCCATATGAATATTTGGAAGATAAGTTCTAAGAAAAACGGTCGAAAGGCGCGGTGTACTTCTGTGATAAACTCTATTGTTGATGTTGAAGGTTCAGGTGATTGCGATATTGTTGATTATTGCAGCTAGAGTATTAGATCCCAAATTTAAAAAATGTTTGTTATTATTTTAGAAGAAAAACGTTTTGTGTTCTTTACCGATATATTTTACACTCAGCAACATTTACTTATTTGCGCATGTAAACAAATTATTTACTGAATTTAAAATACCATATAATTGTTTCTATAGAATATATATGTCATTACAAATACCAAATCACTGACAAGAAACTCTAAAATTCAATAGAATCTAATAAGATATATTTTTAAACTAAGCAATTTGGTTCCTTGTGCACATATGTACATTAACTCCTGAATTCAAAATAACGTACCATTTTTCTTCCAGAATATGGACGTCATTTTAAAAGTCAATTAACTAACAATCAAATCTAAAATTCAGTAAATATTAAAAAATTGTGTGTTTTTAAACACGAATAACTTACAGGTTTCTGCTCGTACGAGTCCATTAACTCTTGAATTTAAAGTACAGTACAATGGTTACCATGAAATATATGTACTATTTTAATAGTAAAAAAACTAATAAAATTTTGATAATTCGATCGATTGTGAGTAAATATATTTTTAATCTCAAAATCCTTCTGTAAATATATTAATTCCTGAGTTTTAAACACCGTCCTGTTGTTATTATGGAATGTATGTATCATTTTTGTGGTAAAAAGACTAATAAATATAAAATTTAACTGGCGGTAATATAATAAATTTTTTAACTCGAAAAACCCTTAGTTGTCTGCAGGTATAAATACGTGTATTCCTTAATTCTATGCAACATACCCTTTTTTCTATAAAATGAAGGTATTATTTTAATAATAAGGCAACTAATAACAAAATCTGAAATTCGATTATTTGTAAAATTACTAGCTTTGAAACTCAAAAACTATTGTCTGCGCATGTAAATATATTAATTCTTGAATTTTATATATTATATACCATTGTTTTTATAAAATGTAGATATAAATTTAATAGTCAAAAGAAATAAAACTCCATTGAGAGTAAAATATTGCCTATTTTTTAAAAGGATTACTAATTTAACTTATATACAGAAGAGTGTCGCAAAGTTATATACTAAATGACTACTTTATATTTCTGTCATTAATTTACACTTAATTTGAATTATTTTTCAAATTTAAATATTTGACAGAAAAAAAATATTTTTGGAGATATTTTGATGACAAGTGGGGTTTATTTAATTTTCAAGAGTCTTCCAAACATTTTTCTGTATTGTGTATAAGCATATACACCTACGTGTAGAGGAATGCTACATACAAATGTGGATAGACTACAGGAATATCTAATATCAGCATTAATTTATAAACTTCTGTTCTAAAATATAATTATAATACAAAAGATCCAATTTCGTACTCGTATATTCATTATTTTATTCTATACAATAATTTTCTTAAATTGGTTAATTTCTTAAGAAGATTTCATTTTCCTATTTTTATTGCCAATTAATACAATACATTACACAAAATATTTTGAACTCCCAAAGAATTCAATAAAACCATATTTATTAAAATTTAATCCGGCATATTCGACATTAAATAAACATAATTCATTCATGTGCATCTGCATTTGGGTTTCACCGCATCTATGTCTAATTACCTATATATAAGTATGTCGCCACATGATAATATTACATGGGGATGAAAATCATAGTCCTGAATTATACTCTCAACAAAATAAGCAATCAACCTAACAAAAAAATTAGGAACTAGACATAACATAAACCTATACAAATTACATCATTTTAGTCATAAGGGAACAAGCTTGTAAATGAAATTTAATGTAATTTTATTTTCTTTAAAGAAACAAATATCTTTCGAGAAAACAATTTCACCACTCGCACACTATGTTCTGAATTCCATGAAAATATCACCTAATAAAGGTAACGTGATAAAAGAGCACTAGAACAAGGGTAGCGTCAACGGAAAATTCGCTTTACTACCCACGGGAGCATCTTTCTACAAAGTGTGCAGTGTGCGTAAAACAAGATGACGACAGCGATGTCAATGGGAAAATACGCTGCTTTCCCCTTATTTATCATAACGAAAGGATTTCTTTGCTGAAATGGAAAAAATAAAATCACCTTTGACAGACGTTTATATCTAATTTATTTTCATAGGTTTTCTACACTCCTTATCATTTGAGATTTATACATGACCAATATGTTTTTAAATAAATTTGGTATTCATTTATATTAGCTGCCTTTGTTATTCTTCGAGTAAGTTTATCGCTTTTGAGAAATGTGATAATGAAAATTAAATTCTTTGAGTCTTTTCATTACTGTTAATTAAAAATTGTGAATGAACTGATTTTCAAAGTAATATGTATTTTAATATGATAAACTTATAAATACACAGAAGGGAGTGTTTAGAAGTATCGGACCATAAATAATCAGTTAAATTCCATTATTTTTTATGTTATTATATTTCGATATTCAAAACTAATTTAAAATATAATATTTTTATATTTAGTGGAAGATCGTGTGAGCGGGGCTGAGTTGGACGAAGATGTCGATGAACCGGCTCAAAACGAGCCAGCTAGTGATGAAGCATCACACAAACTCACACAAGACAGCCAAAATTAAAACTATTTGTAAATCTGTAAATCAGTACTATCAGTAAATCAGCGCCTATCCGTGATTTATCTACAATTTTGACTGCCAAATTTTTAGAGCTTTGTAAAACAACAGGATGTTTGATAATCGATAAGCAACTTTACCCACACAGATGGCGAGTTAGATTCGTTTAGAATATACCATCAAAGCCTATAGTGGATATGCGACCCAGAAAATTCATATCCATTGAAAGGCCAAATTCATAGTGAGAAGTGAACGAACGAAATAAATCAACGTAAAAAAGTATTTAGTTGCACAGTTTAAAATAGCATAAATAAATATTTCGCTGTTATGCTGGCGCGACCTGCAACTTTCAGCAAATGTCTTCTCACCTTCTCAGCAAATTCCCTCCACACTTTTAGCAAATTCTCCCCACCTTTTTCACCTCGGGCACATGCGCGAACTACCATCCGCCAACCAATCTCTAAATTATGAATAGGTGGAGTTAAAGAAACTTTAGCAGCTAACTGTTTTTACTTTTAACAGCGGTTAGATATATTCACATAAGCATTAATAAGTTTTCACATTAAACATCCATGTCTAGGATATTCAGCACACTTTTGTTTATCCTATCATATAATACTTATATTTTATTTTTTTACTGCCGCTAGGTATACGTCGTCTCGAACAATTTTCTATAGCTTGGAGAAATAAAAACAAAGGAATAAATAAATATTGTTGTGTATATATAAAGGCGATTAATATGTCATTATTATGAAGGAAATAAATATTATGCTCTTGTAATTGTTTACAAATATGTTTCCACTCAACTTCTTCGAGTGGCTACAATGCATCATGTTTAAATTATCGTATATGTTTACGTAGATTTATTCTACGCTGACTGCAATCAGAAAAAGCAAAATTTTGGATGGTGTTATCATTATTTCACCAAAACATTACCGAAAATTAATTTAATTAAGTTTGTTTGAATAAGTAATACTCCTTGAAGTTAAATGAATACAAATGTTTAATGTGAATTCTAAGTGAAGTAAAACCATTTACGGATTTCAATTTTCCCTACCACCAGTTGTGTTTTATTTAAAACGATTTTATTCAATGTGTTATGATGTTCCAATTTTATTTTAGGATTTTTTAGAAAATGACATCGTGGCTGTTTGTGATGTCAACATAAACGTATTTTTGGTCACGCGTAAACCACTGTTGTTAACGATATACTTCCGTTATTTTAATAAAATACTTATAACTACGGTTATTGTAATAATGATTTTTTGGGTACCAATTATTTTTTTAGAACCACTTGATTCCAGCGCAATTTATTCTTCGCTTTTTTTTATAGCCAACTTACGTTTTATAGACCGAAATAAGCTGCGGAATGCGTTGAAAAGAATTACATCTCATCTAAATAAAACGCTCGCGTTAAATTTAAGTGCAGAAGTTTATAGAGGAGCTATTAGCAGAGTAACGAGTAGACCATCGTTTGTGATGACATACGGTTACATGTTGCCGAGACGCCAATGCCGTATCACATTATTTTAATTAGGGTTCAGCGTCGACCCGCGCGGGTTATCAAGGGCCAATTACTCTGAAAACTTTGTGCACTATCTTTTCGCTCCCTTGCGTACTTATTGTATCCCCAAAATTGACTGGAATTGCGTTAGCTCCACATTGACCAGTGCTTTCTTCGTAAATTAGGTTCAAGCTCTCCGTGTACGTGAGTTTCGAGGATTATTGGTAATGTTCAATTTACCCGGTCACTACTTGAGACATCTTGAATTAAGCCAACATATTTATGGCGTAATTTAAATTTTTAAATATTGCTTACATTTAAATATATAAATATTTTTAGTGTATTCATTTCTTAATACTGGTACAATATATATCCTCCTAATACTTCAACCGGTTACTTTAAAAGATATTTAACTCAAATTTATAACAACGATATTTAAATATATTTATGCGGATTTCAGTACATTACAGATATACTGGGAAATATCTAATTGATTTCATTTAAACAACATCATTCACCTGGTTTCGATCTTGTCAACATTATGGGAATGAAATATATTTTGAAGTGAACTTTTAAAAACTACGGTCATTATGACTTGATTTCTTATAGAAATTGGTTTATTTACTCAAAATATAAAATAACATTTTTTTAGCATCTTTGATACGAAATACGAAGGCAAATGTAACAATTACATTTTAAGGTATTTACCTTCTATTCAGGACGATAATAAAAAAAATAAAAGGAAACCATAATGTATGATACTTTGTCGATATTTATAAAATTGTTCTTTTAAAAACGTGTTCAAAAAGAGGCAGTAATTAATTTTTCCATTTATTTCATCAATGTTATCCGATTCTCCTCCTATACTATTTTTTCGTTGGTACTCGTTTTATGTCTATTATGATTTTTTTGTGCTAATTATCAACTTAATGATGCACATGCAATAAATACTTTTTCATGCCACCACGACATTTAAAACACATGGTCATTTTCAAAGCTCGTCTATAAAAATAATTCCTATTTTTAACTTGTTTCATAAACTTAAAATGAAAAATACAATATATGAATCACAGGTCAAACAAATTGTTTGTTGCAACGTTAAAATTATATTGAATATGTTTGGCGTTAATTTTGTAGAAATTCATTATTCACAATTAAACGAAACTACATGACGGCATCAGACTCTTTGACAATATATGGACAAAAATTATAAAGGATGTAGTATTATTTCTACTTTCTTAAAATTTTTTACCACGGCCCAGGTTTCGTTGTATTACAACAAATTCAGGTGGGCTATCCTCCATCTTTGCTAATAGCCCACCTGAAAATATTGTAATACAAAGAAACCTAGTTCGTGTTAAATAACTTAAAGAAAGTAGAAATAATACTACATCCTTGAACATTTTTGTTCACATATTGTCGCAGAGTCTGATGCCTGCTTAATCCTTAATATCCTTACAATCCATTACGATCATATTTGTAAGAGATTGATATATTTATTCTTGACCTGAACTTTAAAGCTTTAGGGGGGAAATTTCATTACTGCTAAAGTGTCATGATGGTTACAAGGCTCATATGACTGAAAAGAAATGACCAGAAAATTTTCAACTAATGACTCTTCAAGCAAATTGGTCTAGGTGTACTGTCATTATTGTCATATTTGCAAATATATCTTCGAAGGTCGTAAATGGAAAGTTTAAATGTAATTTTAAATTTTTTTAATTCTGCGACCATACATTGTTTGTTTGCTTATAAAATCGAATGTTCTTTAATTAATGTATGTCAATAAGTGATAAGTGAAAAGTTACAAGCTGAAGATATACCTGTGACTGCTCACAGTAAGTGAAGCACCCATAATGTTTTTTCATTGTAAATACGAATTATTTGACGAGTTTTAAGGTATAATTTAATAAAAATAATGGTAATATTTCTGAATTAAATGAATTCCCTACACTTGGTTTTACGGACATAATATTGTTGTAATTGGGAATATATAAGATTTATTAGGCTTATTTTGAGGAACATGACAGAATCGGTGAATAATAAAAAAAATAAGTTTACCGAATTATAAAATCTTTTAACGACTTAGGCACAATTAATTATTTTATATAAGTTAAAATAAAATCACATATGACTATAAAACTGTAGATTCCACAGAACTGTCTATGACTAACAAATTAACTGCCTTTTTTAAACTGTTAGTAAGTAAAGCTGCTTTTATTGACCATTTTTATAACTGTTAGTAAGTAGAGCTGCTTTTATTGGTTATTTTTGTAACTGTTAGTATATAAAGCTATTTTTATTAGTTATTTTTTAACTGTTTGTAAGTAAAGCTATTTTTATTGGTTATTTTTGTAGCTGTTAGTGAGTAAAACTGCTTTTGTTGATTATTTTTGTAACTGCTAGTTAGTAAGCAGGCGCACTGTCAAGTGCCGTACATATGTCATGCCAATTGTATAATATTTCTCTTGGATTCAATATCAAGATTATATTGAGGTACGTGCATCTTTTTTATAAAAACTATCTCTTAAAAAAGGATACTATTCTTCTTTGTAGGAGATCATTTTGGTTATAATTATAGAGATAAAGCTATGTTCAGAATAAACGGAGAAAAAATAGACAGGCGTGGTGATATTGTATATTTTAGAACTCTATTTTTTCTTGTAATATCTTTAATTCTATAAATAAAATAGTATTTTAAATAAGGTGGTGTTGTCATAACGTTTTTTTCATCTATTTGTTCTAACAGTGCCTTTGATTTTTTAATATAGTTAACAACGTAATATGGTTACAAAGGTAATTTTTTACTCTATTTATTCTTATAATACCTTTAATTTTCAGATATATCAAGCGAATATATCCTATTTTTTTGCAGAGAATTAAAATAGATGGTGCAATTATATATTGTGTACTTATGTTTAATCAACTAAAACAAAGTAGGTACAAAAAAATGCTTATATTTAAAACTTAATGCAAAGTGATAAGATGTGAAATCCAAAGTTTAAACTGAGAGACTTATGCACAATAACTATTAAGTGGAATGAAGCTAAGTTCTTTAGAGAAGCGTAAACTACTCTCTCCATTCCTGGTTTTTTACATCCATAAATGTTGCAATTTATAGCGCTGCTCCACATAGTCATTCTATTTCAATCCTTTTTTGTTACTAAATGGCTTATTATTTAAATTTTCCAGTAAAAAATAAGACATTATGTTATGATGGTAAACGTTAAGCCTTATAAGGAATGAGGTAACACGAAAACCCTTAGTTATGATAGAGGTAAAATCTCTTAGTTATGATAGAGGAAAATTAAAAGTAAATATAATGATGATTACTAATCATTTTAAATATAGTTAAAGTTAAGTAAGCCATAAAATTAATTTAGAAGTTATTAAGATTTTTATATTAATTGAGATTTTAAAATTTTCTATCATTTATCAACATTATAAATAAAACCTAAATTAGGAAAAAGGACATGTGTCATCATCATCTATTGAATTTTCCTGAAACGTACGTAAATTATATTGTCTATGAACACGGTGAAATTATGAAGAATCGTTCGTGCTTTCTCGCTCATACATGTAAAGTTGGCCATATATAACTATAGACCAGATTAATAATGTTTAACATTTCCTTCAACCGACTTCAATACAAGTTCTTAAAGCTAAATTAACTTTTACACTACTATAATAGATTTAATCATATGTAATCCTTAAGGTTTACTTTGTTTTGTAATAGCAAACGTCTAAAAGTGTAACAGAAAATTAAAAACCATATTAATATTTTTTGTACTGATGAAATTATATATCTATCAATGGTGTTACCGGTCTTTCTATATCAGATTTTTAAACGGTCAGGTTAGAAAATTGCCAAATAAAAATAGTATTATTTCGCTGGAATCTTAACCTATAAAATTACTTAATTTCTTCTGTGTACGATAAAATTTGCAGTGGGCATACTCCTTATACGGGAAAATTCTTTTTATAAGATTTCTACCTTTTCCTGCAGTACTAATTTTACAAAAGTATATGTTTACCTTTGACCTATTTCAAATACTGTATTCCATATATGTGTAAAACCTTATGCTGAAATTCAGATTTCTAAAAGTCAAAAATGTTGTGTTTGAGAAATTAATTCATCGCGAAAATCAGCTAATTTCGCAGGTTTCTGTCTAATCAATTGTAATAGCTAAATTTATGAATTTCAAATGAACTGTAGTGTTTGGCGATGAGACAGTCACTCAGTGCAAAAATCCCGTGTTTGTGCCTGATAAACAGTAGTAGCTTTATTTATAAGTGTTGGGTTTATCATATCATTACGTACAAAAAGTTATTCTATAACACAAAATATTTCGTGAAAAATATCACACGGTGCGCGACTGATATTTGCGTCCAATGTTGAGAACGGCACGATTGTTGACAAATTGCATGCAGGCCACCGCCCGTTAAAATCTTTTAAATTTATAAAATTTGTATTATTAACAAAAAAAACTGCAATCAGTTAGGATCTTTTCAAATTTCATTACACAGAGACGTGATTTACAGAGTGGAAAATACAAACTTTTGTTGACATCGTATTAATAAAGTTTGGAAAGGTTTAATCCTGATATATCCAAATTGAATTCTGGAAAATTTAAATAATATAATCGACATTTACTTTGAATTCACAAACAGCATTTCAGCTTGTTCGGCATAGATTTTTCAGTCGTAATACAGAGAGAGCCAAACGGAAACAATGCGCTGAAACCCAGCCGGAATTCGAAATGTAAATATTTTACTACTCCATTATTTCCGGTTTACTTATTATTTGAGTATTTTAACATTGAGCAAGCCATTATGTGTTTGTTTCAAATTGTGTTTCAAACTCTATATGTGCCTTTCAATTATGAAATTTTGTTCTCTACGTGCAGTATTTACCTAAAAATCTGTTGAGGAATTATTAAATAAGTTATAAAACTTTGTTAAATAATTTTTTGGTTTAAATATAATAAGATTAACCTATTTCATGTATGGTACTTCTGTCCTAATAGACGGGAGGCCCTCCAAATTGTATTTGAATGGATATCTAAAATTTGTTACAATCATACAACTGGAGTGTTGCAATGTTTTTAATTTGTGTAAAAATGACATACCTAAACCTAGTAAATATAAAAAAATTTACTTTAATCTTTAAACCTACTTTTAAAACTGTTTTATATATCTACTCTTAAAAATACAAAAAAATTAATGTATGTTTATTTTTGTTTAATTATTTCTAATTAACATCGAAATTCAACAAAGTATTCAACAAACCTTCAATCTTTGGCTATACTTCTATAAACTTCTTTTTTACCGTAATATTAATTCAAAAACTCGAAAATTTAATTACATATGTATTTGTTTATTAATTCTCTAAAAATATACTTCCTAAAATTATGAAAAAATATTTTTAAGACCCTCATAACTAGCCCTCTCAAACGATACTTCACACTGTACATGGAATTTAACAGAAATGGTATATTTCATTTGTAAAATCTGAACTATCATCACCGACAATTTGTTTTAGGGAATAAGAATATTGTTGCGTGTTAGCTATTGAGATGTGCGCAGATTATTATGTTCTATTACTTTCCCAAATTTCAAGTTCTTATAACAAGTGGCTTTTGAGAAGAAATGGGTTTGATAGGGGAACAAACTATTATGTGAGTAATCTTAAAATCTCCATTTTCCTTTTGATGGACGAAATCATTAAACAAAAGCAATATTTAATAAAGGAAATGCCTATATATAGATCCGTCTTTTCTATGAGAATTTTGTTAGCCTCGTCTCACTTCTGACTTCATTTTACCATTTGTATCCGCGAAACAATTTTCTCATAAATACTGTGACCGGAAGTATAGTGATACTAGTTTTTAAGTTGCATGGAAATTGATAAACATATGTATAAATCCTATGGAAATAATTAACCAAATGTATGAAATTTTCAACTATGCGTTTCGTCGCACAAAATTTGTTAACATTTTATTATGAACAATTATGTGAGAATGTTACTGAAATGTGGATCAAATACAATTTAATATATTCCTCTTATCGCATACAAAAGTAATTATTGATTTTAATTTGCCGCTTATTAATAAACAAATTAGGAACAAATATGACTTATCCTCACTGAACCCGACATAAATTTTATTTATTTATGTATCGACTTTAAAGTGCATATAAAACTATAGCTACACTACAGCTAACTTATAGCTACAGACGCAGTCACTTACGATCAACCAAAATACCGAGTATTAAGATAAATATTTATTGTAGAAGACGGCAATAAATTGTGAATTCAACTGAAAAACAAATTTAAAATATTATAAACAAACTGGCCAGCTAACATTTAAAAATTAGTTACAATTAATTAATAAAATATGTATAAAACAAAAAAAAAATGAAGGGGAGGTAAAAGTCATCTGAAAATTTCTTTCAGATGACTTTTCTTCAGATCTGGTATCCTTATGGACCTGCATAGAATCTAATTAGTTACGTCTATAGATATTCCTTTACTTTTGTTTATAGGAAAGCAGTTTCGAAACTATGAATATATTCACCATCTGTCTCACATGCTGTGGTAAAAATCATATTTGTTTCAATGTGAGAACACTGGCTGGACATCTCGAAACGCTAAGTTTACCTAATATTTGTAGCCATACTCTTCTAATAAAATATCTTTACTGTTATAACCATGGAATCACGACGCAAACTCTAATGAAGAACCTGAAAGGAATTTTACGGTGGCCAAGGAAATTGTTACTTTTTATCACTTGTCTATTCTAAATATAAATAAGTGTGCGCTAGCGAGACGGTCGTCCCCCTATGGTATTAACTCAGAAATTTGTTCAAAATATTAATATACCCTGAATATGCTCGCTTTGACTAAAACACCATTTTTAAATTCTCTCTTATACACATAATCAAATTGTGTGTGAAAGCAATAAAGCTGTTTCATTGAGAAGATTATTGTGGTAAATATTAAGTGAACTTGGCTTTTCAAGCATAATACTCAACAACTTTAACTAAATTTTAGTCTGAATTGATCAGAGGAAGTTTGAAATGATAATAGGAAACTTTTTGGAGATGTGAAGGATCACAATAGCAGAGGTGGATCTATGTTTCGCATTATATAACTCGAATCATAACAGTTTTGAATATAAACCTCAGCAACTTAAATTTCATAATTATTATTATGACAATAATTGTACCTACGCCGAAACTTTAACATGTTATAGGAAAACATTAGGAAGTGGATTTTTAATTTCTATTTTTTCGTTTTTGTTTGTTTTTGACTTTTTAAATTTTTTTTTATATAAATAAAATTGTAAGCATAATTAAATGAGGCTACCCGATATAGTATTTTTTCTATTTTCTTTAAGTTCTTTACCACGACCTAGGTTTCGTTGTATTACAACATCTTCAGTTGGGCTATTAGCAAATATATCATTATATTATAATCACGTAGTTTCATTTTCATTCAGTGAATAATGAATTTCTACAAAATTAACGCCAAATATATTCAATACAAAATTGTAAGCGTTAGTAATAGAAAAATATATAGCTATATCTTGGATAGTATATTTCTTTACAAAGAAAAGTTAAATTAATTCATATAGTTATTCAATTCTTTGAACACTTTACATCTTTGAAACAGTTACTATGTTCATTTAATTTTTTTGTTATTTTTGTGTCATCGTAAGCTATTATATTGTTTTGTTATTTTTGTGTCATCATAAGCTTTAGACCACAAATAAATTAAAAACATAAGGTCGCACAAACTGGGAATTTTTGCGGTTACGGTCCATATTTTTGTTTTAAAATGCTTTTCCCGAAAATACGTGTAAATAAGAGTTATTTCTTTGATATTATTGCGAATACATCGTTTAGAGTTTAGTGCGCTTGTAAGTATTGACGCATTACTTATTTTATGACTCATATTTTTAAACTCAAAAATGACATGGCTAACCTTATCCTTATTTCTTTAGCATTGTTAACCTTACCCTTATTTCTTCAAACAAATATAAAGCATATCAGAGGAAAAGCAAGTAAAAATTAAGGTCCAGCGCCTATTTGCATAAAAATATTAAGTGATATTTAAATTAACAATGTACGGTTATTTGCTCCACCTTCTCGCCGAACTACAGAGAATATACTATCATACAACTCATCTAAAATTTACTTAATATAAAGTTACTAAAGAAGGTCAAAAATTACACCTATTTTAAAATCATGTACATATATATATATATATATATATATATATATATGTGTGTGTGTGTGTGTGTGTGTATCGTTTATCTATAATATATACCATAACAACAAAGTTTAATTTTCGACCCACTGCTTTGATAATGGTAATCGAGAGACGTAATTTTAAAAAGTATACTTAGGTCATTTTAACTGGAACTGTAAGTCAGTAGTCGTCCTCATAAACACATAAGGCAGCTGCAAATTTTTTTCTTATTATCAAAACTTTTTCGTTATATTCATTAAAATCCTTCGATGCCATGACATACAGAAAAATAAAAGAACGTAGTAAATTTGATAAGGATTTAACACTTTCGACTTAAACAACTTCTGTTCAATTCAAGCATTTTTTACTTCTGTTTTTCTTTTAATTAGTGTGAGTTAACCTTAACTGATAAATAGATACGGTAGCAGAATTTTATACAGGATCGTTTAGGGTCGAATAATATTGCCGGACGCTTGTTTTAACAAATCTTCAACTGATTTAAACAAACCTTTTAATATTATACAAACAAGTATTCTTTAGTAATCGGTTCATTGATTGGTGAAAACCAAAAAACATCTATTCATCAGTTATTGCGAAATTTGCACATATACGAATAGATACAACCGGTGATGGAGAATATATATTGACGATACCCATACCTCAAAAGTACTTATTTATTGAAAACACAGAATACGTCCACACTTTATGAATATTTTGCAGATTATACATTAGTACCTTATTCAGCTAATGTATTTATAAGCTGCTTATTTTTAAAAAAAATTGTTTGGCATAATGTACCTGAATTTTCTTCATGTAAACAGAGTAAAGGCATAAAGTATTCTCTTACATGTAGGAGTAATTTTGTCCTAATTTTTTAAAAAGTTATTCGAATTTTATATATAATACATTTAGGTCGATGACAAATTTATTTATTTTTATATTGGACATATCTGTCGTCAAGTTTAAAGAAATTCATAATCACTTAAATTTTGGTAACAAGTAATTGAAACTAAGTGATAAAGTAATATGTAAGCTTTATTTAAATTCTTAACCACGACCTAGGTTTCGTTGTATGACACAATTTGCCACCTGAAGATGTTGTCTAACGACGAAACCTAGGTTGTGGTTAAGAATTTAAATAAAGTAGATGTAATACTATATCACGTAGCTTCATTTACTTGTAAATAAAAATTAAGTACTTTTATTTTATCAATAAATTTCGTACTAAATTAATACATATGTTCAAAAGTAAAAATACCATTGAAATAAATACGAAAATAATAAAACATATATATATATATATAGATATATTTATATATATTTATATATATATATATATATATATATATATATATATATATATATATATATAGAGGATAAATTACCAAAATATTATAAGCAGTGATTAGATTTATGACTCAATCTCATTATGTATGATAGTTATAGAATAAAATTCTAAAGGTCCTTAGTCTACCTATCTATCAAAACAGCAGTTGTCAGCCTCACATACTTGAGATTAGTGGTATAATTATTATTATCGAAATGCATTCTCTAATATATCTTCAAAATGTAATCTAAGCCAGACTTAAAATTTACCTGTATCAAATACTGTTATTAAGTTTCCTTGTGTGTAGAAGCGTACATTATCTGGTCTTACCGAAGATCGCTTAAATAAGTTATAACTACTTTAAAATATGTGCATCCGCTATATTTTCTACCGGAAGAAATTTTGTTTGCAGAGTGCAGCTTAATTACTTAGGAAAGTACAAATCTCTAGCGAAATCTACACTTTCTCTGCTTTTTCTTTAATGAATTCAAGTATTTGCGTTAATAACATCATATTTAAATATAACGTGTTTTTATTCGAAAAAATTAACAATATAATAGACATATACTTTCAATTTACAAACAATTTTAAAATCCTATGCATTTTCTATAACCGAGTCACGAGTATAGAAAACTGAAAGAAAACAATGTCCGAAATCGAGGCCGGAATTCTAAATGTAAATATTTTCCAATTTCATTGTTGCGAGTTTACTTATTGTTCGAGTGTATTGAAATGTGGCAAGCTATAGCTTTCTAGATTTTAATACGCGCGAACAATAATTAAACTCGCAACAATGGAGTTGGAAAATGTTTACATAACGTTGGTTTGCAGTTCTTTTTATATCACGTGTCCCTTTTAATTGACTTCAAATATATTTTCTCGTTTGTGTAAGTCAATATTTAATAAAAAAAGTTTATTAAGTCATTAAAAAGTTCAGTAAATTAGTTTTATAAATTTTTAAAATAAAAAGTCAAAGCTCGAAAATATTACTAGATCAATATTAAATTTGTTTCTATCGCGGAGGGGAATTTTATAATATCCCAATTTATCTTAAATCATTTAATTAAATTTGATTTTACTGAGGGATTAGTTTTATGTAGCCCATAATACAAAAGCAATAATTTTATGATATTTATTTCTTTGGCTCCTATTGGATAGGCGGGATATAAAATTAAAAAATAATAGTTTTGGTGTCTTCTCCTTACAGTCTATTTCGTAGAGGTGCGTAAAGATGTCCAGCTCAACTAAACATCCATCTCCTGGGAATGGTTGTCATAGTCAAATGACGTCAGATTTAAAAAGACGGTATTCGCAGTCGCGTTCGCATTCCCGAATACCGATGCCAACTACTCAAATTTGTATTCGTATTCGCGAATTCATAAACATTTTTTAGATAGCTCTACATAACTACTTCTTTTATTACGAAAAACAGTATTGTATAAATAAATTGCCAAAATCACTCAGAATAATAGTGATAATCTGAACTGAGACTATCTAAACTTAATTTCTTTCAATTCGGTTTAACCGTTATATTAACTATAATATAATTATATATAACTCTTTGGTATTATTATTCAAAACTCTCTGGTTAATAATGTCCATTAAAGGAAATTTTCACCTGAAAATTTTAGTTACAATTTATGCAAAATGGGTGCTAATTCTGAACTTGAATGAGAATCAAGTTGAGTCAATAATATTATTCCTCCTGTTATTGTCTAATAATTCATAAGCAATTGGTTATTGCGTTCACCCTTGCGCAAGTATTTAAGATAGTTGTTTCGGAAATAATAATAAAAAATATGAAACAAAAACAGAGCTTAATTTTTTTTAATACTGACTCTAGGGACGTTCAGTTCTATGTTCTCCCTGATTTTTGTATCTCATCCACCCAGAGTGTGTTCGGTCTACCTTATCGGTTCTTCCTTTTATTTCTTCGCTTTTCATTATACGGATACTGTCTATTATACATTTTTCTGTTTTTTATAATATAATTTTAATGATTCCTTTTCATAAGTCTTCATAATTTCTTTTCTCCTACAAGTAAATTTTTTAGATATTTTTTTTCTAGCATCTAAGAGTTTTAAAGTTTAAATTCCGTTCTTTTTTCTTTGCGATGGGCATATGCCAAGATCCTCGAAATAGAAAGTGGGCTGATTGGTAGGTTATGTTTAATGTTTCGATATTACTGAACTGTCTCCGGTTGTGAGTTAATACAAAATCTATTTCATTTTTAGCAGTTTTACTTGACGACTCGTGTTCAGATTTGTTAGTTTTTGTTTTTGAAATAGATATACATTATAAATAGTTTATTTTCCAAAACCTACTCTATCAATATTTGATATCTTTCATTACGTTCCCTAAGTCGCGTTTTCCCGTAAATAGCTCTTCTTCACTCTTAGTTATTCTTATTATTGCGACAAAGTCGCCTCTTTAACTGTCTGGTAATATCTTAAGTATATTTTTTGGTAATATATAAAATATAAAAGTATTATAAAAACCGCCTATCTCAGCCTTACTAGCGTCTGTTGTTGGAGCGTATACTGGGATCAGCGACATGTTTTATTGCTAAAATTGGAGGTTTAAAAGGGGAATTCTTTCTGATAAACGAATGGAACTTAGAATACTACTCCCATAATAATGTTTTAAGAGAAAGTCTACTCCTCAATGTCCATTTGTTTGTCCATAGTAAGAAAATATATTTTCTTGTTCGTTTACTTTAAGATTTTTTTTCTAACATCCACTAGTTAAATAACGTCAACATCATAGTTAAATAATGTCATCGTGTGTGAATAGTCTCAAATGATTTATAATTTCAAACACCGTGTATTTTCATCGAGAACTCTTGAGCGTATGGCACGTTGCCACATCGATAACTTCCCATAAAATTATTTTATATCTTAATCACGGACAAATAATGAAATAATTGTTATGTCTGTATCTTAGGAATCACAAACCATATAAACCAGTATAAATAGTTTTGTTTTTTATAAATAGTTTTAATTATGAATGTGTAATTGTAATTATTTTTCTTTATGATTGTGTTCGATAGAACACGCAACATGGAATTAGAGAAATGTGGGTTTTTATTCTAATTAGTACAATTCCAATTCATATTGTCTTAGTTAAATTTCAAGGCTTCTGAATAAACTGACAAGATTTTGCTTTTTGAAAAATGTCATGGAAACGCGGCAAAAGCTATACGAACTAATCGAAAGATATGAAAACAGCCGTGTATGTCATTTGAATCCCCGCAACGCACCGTTGCGGTGCGAGGGTTGCTATTTTACTAAGGCTAGTAAAAAACATTACACATAGTGTTTATGTTTGTTTATATTACGAATTTGTTATTATATTTAATTTGTTTGAATTGGTTTTACTTCCTAGCACGATTGTTTATTTTACTATAAAGTATTTATAACAACTATTACCAACTGGGTTTCATTTAATGTCGAACGGTCCAATCCACATTTTATAATACTGTTTTTCTAGTACACATTTTTTATTGGAGGTTTCTGGTTTAACTCGCTCGCGATAACCGAATTTACTAGAAGAAACAGAGGAGGCAAGTACTTCTATTCTGTTTCGAGGACCTTCTTACAATTTTCTTCTCAATTGGGATCATCGTTTGTGATAGGTCTTTTAGCGTGAAAATCTCTAAAAGAAATTTTTTTAGGCCAAAATTAATCATGGAGATTAATTACTTAATTAAAATGTATTTTGCGCAATTATTGTTTCATCTACTTGTTATTTATGGCACTAGTAATTCAATAATAAAAGTAGACCTATATATATATATATATTATATATATATATATATATATATATATATATATACATATTTTTTTTTGTCAATTTCACGGCCCCACTCTATAAGAAATTGCGAATCGAACCCTGATCCTAGTGGTGCGCCGCGCCCTCAACAACTTTAATGATTTACAATAAATCCAATATATCATGACTTCTTTGAATCACAACTCGTTCAAAAGGCGAACTTTAATATTGAATATATTTGGCGTTAATTTTGTAGAAATTCATTATTTACAATTAAATGAAACTACGTGATGTAGTATTATTTCTACTTTCTTTAATTTCTTTACCACGACCTAGGTTTCGTTGTATTACAACATCTTCAGGTAGGATATTAGCAAAGATGGAAAATTAAAAAAAAATAACTCGTTAAGCAGTTAAGAAATATTTTTATGAATATATTATGCAACTTATCGTTTACGATTACTATATAACGTAGCAATTACCGTATCTTAGAAGTTTTTATTACATGATATTGTGAAAATAATATGAAATATCGAAATCTATATAAAAAAAGGAAATAGTCATTTCCACCACTTCCTGTTCTTGCAATTATTATGTGAAGTTTTCTTTTTTAGTTCCTTTCACTAGAAACTTAGCAATTACTGGATCTTTTGCTACAAAAAAACGAACTAAGGTATAAAATCACCTTTTTCTTTCTCACATACTTACACATCCTTACACACATATACGACTGCTACATTCAACTCGGTGCCGACTACAACGATTTCTGATTGTAACAGTATTTTGTCAATTTATATAATGAAACCATATTGCACTGTGTAAGTTCCAACTAAATTAGTTAATTTTTTGTTCGAAAATTTAATTTCTCCATTTTTAGTGCTAATAGTGTATCATGTTATCAGAAGAAAGAATTCAATGAAACCTTATTTATTAAAACTGAAACAAGCACTTATAGCAATAAGTGAACATAAATTATTCCTACATATCTGCAAACATACACAAACCAGTATAAAAAAAAAGAAAAATATATATAAATATCTATATGTATACATATATATATATATATATATATATATATATATATATATATATATATATATATATATATATATATATATATATACATCAATACGTCCGTATATCTGTACCACAAATATGACGATATTACGTTGTGATAAAAATTATGATCTTACTTCAATAAAACTAGTTACCAACGTAACCAAATATTAAGAAACAAAGGACAATCAAAATGACATAACTTTTAATTATAAAGAAACTAGGTCGCAAATGACATTTAATATAATCGTATAATCTATAAAGAAACAGACGCTTTTTCACGAAGACCGTCTTGCCGCGCGTACAATATCCTCTAAATTCCGTGAACATATAACCTAATAAAGATAGCATAATAAGACAAAGGGTGGGAAATTGGCATTAAAACTCACTCAAATATATTTCTACAAGCTATTCAGTGCACGTAAAACAAGACGACGACCGCGGTTTCAATGCAAAAAATTCCGCCTTTCACTTACCCCCGACAGACGTTCATAATCAATAAATTTTCACGAGTTTTCCACTCTCTTTAGTGTCTTCAAGTTGGAGATTTCCATATGAATTGATAGCGTCACTTTCTCTAATATTAGTTCATTGTGACAAAGGGAATGTAGTAAAATAATTTTTTTTTCCTTTATCTTAGTTACCTTGCTTGAAAGTTTATGACTTGAAAATTACGATAATTTAATTTGAATTGTAAGAAGTTGTCTCAACGCTATCAGATATATGTTCACAAATGAACATATTTCTGTATGAATATCTATTTCAGAAACAATGTAATTTTCTTATAATATACTAACTTAAATACAAAAATATTAATAGAATACATCAATATAAATAGGCGCTAATATAACGAAATGTGCACTAAAAGATGATATGATTCTTTTTTTTATAATCGAGCAATTTTATCCAGCTAAACTAATTAGGGTGGAAATAAATTTGCTTAAAACCTTTCCAAGTTTTCATAAAACTGTAAAAATCAAATAAATTGGTATCTGTCAGTTTTTTGTTTCTTGATCACAATAGCCCCAGTATATGATTACCCAAGTGATGTTTGTGTAAGAGGACGAAATTTATATAATTTTATACAAAAACTCAAAGAAAAATAATTAAAAAATAGCTATATATACTTTTTATAAGCTTCGATATGTGCATATTTATCATACACGTGAAGTATATTTCAAAATACGATGTTTTCTTAAAATTATTTCCATCTCGCTAGTGACAGAATATAACTTAGTTGAATTAATAACTGAAGTAATAAGTAAACTCTATAAATATTTTTTTTTTAATATTATACTGGAAAATTGTTAGAAGACAAGAACATTTTTTATTATTTTGAATAACATAAATTATTATACTTCCAAGAATATTTTTTAATAAAATTTAATTACGTAAGTACATATTTTCAAATGCAACTAATTTTTATTAACTATTTCATTGTTATATTACGATAATTGTATTTGAGTTGGTTGATATAAAATATTGCATTTCTCAATTAATAGAATAACGTGGGTAACTCCGCACCACTTGTATCCTCTTCCTATTGTGACAAGTACTGTAGTACCACATTGCTATACTTATTTTAATCTTTGGTATGAAGATTTAATGTGTTTAAATTTTCTCTTATTAGTTCTACATTTCGTTGAAATAACACATAACGACTCACAGAAATGAGCATTGAACAAGTTGGCCAAAATGAGGAATGCTTAAATGTCAATTATGGTGAAATATTTACATCAATAGTAAGATTAAAAGTTTTATTAAGTAAATAATAAATATTCCTGGGCAACAAATACCTATATTTTCAATAGTTCGAAAAGTAAAAAATCAGTCTTATAACAGAATATGACGATCAAACAAAATTATTAATTTCGGATTTTCTCAAAGCGTTTTATGATCTTGTTGATATGATATGTTTATTTTTGAGGTCATTTTAAGCTCGGAACTCCTACTCCACTCTCCGTTATTGTGACAATTATGAAATAGCATTTTTTTCAGCAATTTCACAGAAAAGAAATAATAGTTTTCTTCAAGGGCATGCCTAATAATATTTTATTTATAAATAAAGAGTATCTTCTGCAAGCTCAGGAATTTTCTGCTGATCTTTTTAAAAGCTCAAACGTAAGTTGTGGTCTTGAGTTTCAGTCAGATTAATTGATTAGTTCGATAGATTACATACCAATTCTCAACCCTGTACTTTTCACAGGTTTGATGGATCACGTGAAAATTGCCTGAAAATGTTTTCGTTTCACTCTTCTTCAAAAAAAGAATTAAAAAGTCAGGAATTATTATATTAATTTTCAATAGCAATGTAATATTACTATGGGAGGAAAAGGATAATTGGAGAAATTTCAACAATTATTAACTTTAAAATTATCACGTAATAATTGATTTACATGATAATTATATCATTGTCCAATAGTAGTAAATTTCATTAATATTGGAATGGTCTTTCTTTGTCGATCTTTCTAATTTGAAAAATTTGTCGACTTTTGATGGTAACGTAACGATTTAGAGATTCAATGATAGGCCATTATTTTCGAGAGAAAGCAATTTATAAACATCATAGAAAGAAAAGATATCTCTTAATAGATATTATCAACCACAACCTGCCGTTTAATAAAAGCCATGTCATGTAAGAATATTCTTAAGATTCCGTACAAAATTATGCACTTAGCAATTTTTAAAGGTTTCTAATTAAACTATTAACAAACAATAAATTTTCACAGCGCAAACATATGGCCTACTATATTTTTAACAAACACAAAAACAAACTGATCATAAAAATATAGAATTTCACATAAAATTATAAATTGTTGATTTTTAATTTGTTTCCTTTATTTGTTCTATAAAACCTCCCATTGCGCCAACTTTCAACACTGTAGGTTTACCGTAGGTTCACTGTAAGATGCCCTATAGATTTAAATGATCAGTGAGTAAAAATATTGTATGAATAAAAAAATATGTTTTAAAGAGCCATGAACTTTTATTGGGTGAATATGATATACTTTAAATTGTTTTATCTATTGAATACATTTTGTATTGGTCTCCTTTTCAATTTAATACCAAAAAATATATTTGTATAAATTTAAGATTTTTGTTTAAATTTTCTTTAATTAAATACATTACTATATCAGATTAATATCGAAAAGACATATGGTTTCTTGGTAAAAAAAATTCTACACCACCTGAAGATTTTTTTTCTGTGTTAAAAACAATATTTGCACACTTAATTATGGTATTTGTGATGTCTAATGTAAACTGCGTAAATGCTTTCCAAATAGCCTCAAGTAGTTGTTTCTTATTGCCATTAATCAAATTAAAAACGATTTTAATGTAATTTTATTACACGTTAAGACAAAGATGCATTCCATAGTTCGTATTTTATTAATTCTTAGTTTAGTTAAGCAAAATAAGTAGATACCTATATTGGGTTAATTATTAATAATGCGAAAGGGATTCATGATTTCTTGTGTTTGAATTAATTTTACTTCTTTAATTCGGGGCTTTGTCCATCCGACCTACACTCTGTAATAATAAATGTATTTATTTTTGTTAGCTCTCAGTTTACAAACATAGGTATCAGAAGATAATGAATTTTTCTGCAAAACTACAAATCTCTGTTTCGCACTAACACTAAAAAAATATCTATGCCATTTCGTAGTATGACTAATATCAAAAGTTAAAAGACTTCTTTATTGCAGTATTTTAGATTAGTGGCTGAAGACACTAAACTTCTTGTGTAGTTATACCACTAAAATGTTAGTGGTTGTAAAGTTAAAAATTGGCAATAAACATAATATTCAAAACGTAATAACAGATCAAAAGTTAGAAAGATCTGATGATCAGATATGGACTCCCTAATTTTTTTTTAAATATTTTATGTGATCAAAATTTGCGTTCGTTAAAGAAATTTTAGTCTGAAAATATAACATTATATTGACTGCTTCGACATTGTAATTATATTGACTGCTTCTATGTCCAACCAAAAGAAATGAATTTACAATACAAATTGTTAAATAAATTTAATACAAATATTCAACAAATAAAAACAAGTGTGTGGCTCACCAAAATATATTTCAAATTTATTTCTTCATGATATCTTTCACGAACATATGTTCCATTATTTTGATATCCTCTTATTATTTGTACGAATATTAAATACTTCATACAATGGCATTTAATACTGAAAATCTTCCTAAAATTTCAATAAAATGTACAACTATTTAGCTTTTATCAGATACTTTTTGTTTTTCGAAACGTCGAAGTGTATAATGCTTTTTACTTTTTAAGAAAATAAAGTAATTTACTCATCCTTCCAATGACGGATAATATCTTAAAATAAATTATGGATAATGAATTAAGACGATTGTTTATTTGGACAAAGAAGTTACGCTTAAGCCTCAAATCAATACTTGGACGTCAGCTAAAGCCGAGAAGGATTATTAGACGAACATCGATCTGAAAGTTTATAAGTAAATCTTTTAAGTAAATGCATAATTAGATAAACTTAAACATTGAAATATATATCTTAATTCTATTAAACCGTATAGGAATATTAACATTATTTTTGGCCAAGTAAGTAGTACACTAGATAGTGTGTCTTTCCCAAGTGTAAAAATATCGTAAGTATCTCAACTAATGTAAACTTGAAAGTATTGCTATAGTTTTCTGAACAACTTTTAAAATTTAAACTACTAGTTAGGAGAGAGGAATGGAGAACATATTTGTTGACATTTACGACATTATCTAGAGGACTATCTTATCAAAATTCTAATAAAAATAATTTTTAATTCCTCGTGACTGGCTGTTTTAATTGATGTCCAACACGATCTAAGCAAAAAAATTATTTAGAGTATACTATATGTCCGTTCAAATATATTCATATAAAAATTCTTGAATATATTTTTATTTGAATGAATACACAGTAGTTTATTTTCCTTTGTCAAGTATGGAAATATAAAAAATATTTTTCTTTTATTTAGCTGCATTCTTTTTACCACAATATCATACCTAAATCTTATTCACTTTTGAGGTAATCTTTGGATTCGAACTAGCAAAGAATTTTTAAAAAGGCAACAATTTTATATTTTCAAGGTAAGTTTTAGTCATATTATCTATTTTTCAGTAAATTTTTTGTTTAACCTATACTTTAATACCAATTTACACCAAACGAGATATCTCGTTTACTCTAAACGAGATAGCATGAAAAAATTTGGATAACTGGCGGTAAAGAGAAAAAAATATGATAGGGACTAATTAAGAATATAGAAAATAATACTTAATAGTAATTGGCATTTAACTCACACAAATATTTACAATTTTTTTTCTAAAGTCGTGAATCGTACCACGGAACAAGTCGAAACCAAGCCTCCAATTTGGAATTTAAACATTTCAATTATTTCTATACTTAACGCTACTTGTTTGTTTGCCAAATAAAAACTATTAAAGAGTTTCCTACTAAACACAACTGTTTATTTGGCATATTACACTGAATTTCTTAAACGATAAAAATACTACAATCACAACATCAACTGCTGTAACCTAGAGTTAACGCGCAATACACACAAACGACTCTCGCAAGCTGCGAGTTGGCAGCTGATAACTGTCGACTTTTATAAGAAAGATCATTGGCTGACTTTCTACCGATTTACCACACATGCCCAAATGCAAGCGTTGCAGACTAAATTTATTTAGAGTTTATTATATCTTCGTTATTTTATCTTTATTAATGAGTCGCATGTTCTATCTACCACCTTTTTCTCCATCAGTGTTTTAATTGATAACGTTAGGATCGGTCCGAGTCAGTCAGGGTCACTTCAAATTTGATAGTACCTATTATATTGGACGTGTAAATCATGTTATTAAATATTACATCTTCTATTTTCTCCGTTTATTGTAGGTCGTCTGTGTTGGTCTTAAGTGATATAAATCTATATTTATTTAAAAACACTAACAAACATCGACCAACCAACATCAAGGCTAACAATCATTTAAGGCCTCATTCAAATTTTAGTCAATAAATATTATTAAGTTTTCAATAATAATTGAATATCTTTAGATCATACCTCTAAAATTATACTATAAATTAACATAATACGATATGTATCGCATATGAAAATGTAAAGCGTAGAAATGAAAATATAGAGGGTAAAAATATTTCATATTTATTTAACATTTTAAGGGGGAAAAAACATATCTTACATAGATAACAATTGCGTGGCTCAAATTGAGGTGACAATTTAGGGTATTATTTGAAGCTAGAATGTCCATTAAACTTCAAAGGCCAGGTTTACAAGCAAGCAGAACCTTGGTGAAATGGACAGATCGATGAATAAAATACGCATGTCAAAGAAATGAAAATGCTGCATCGGGCCAAGGAAATTACAAGATTTGATAGAATTAAAATCGAGTGTTTTGTAGTAACATTTAAAGCTGCAAATACTAAGGACATGCTAAAAGAAAATCGCTTACTTTATACTGATTCCTAATGAGGCACAACAAAAACCTATGGCCAGAGATACGATGAAAATGGAAGAAGGGAAGAGAGGCCGAGACCAACCTGTTACTAACTGGAAGACCACTAATGAAGAAGATCTCAAATCTGTGGACATGTACTCGATCACAACACGAGATAGTCTGCTGTGACCAAAACGTAGGACAAGAGCTAATATGTGAACAGTGTGATATGGGACTATAGCTAGGAGAAAGAAGCTTAGCATTTTAAGGAAAATTGGAAGTTTAGAAGATAAATAACGCCTCTCTTTGTCCGTCTGTCACAGCCATTTTTCTTGGAAACTGCTTGATGCAGGAAGTTTAAATTGTGTTCATCAATTAAGCATATTAAACCTCTCATATCACAGTAGCTAAATACTACCAAATACCCATATGGGAAATACAAAAGTTGGTTTAGGTTAGGATGGTTATATTAAGTTTGTGACATATTTTTTTAAATTCTTATATAGTGTTGTTTGAAAGATTCTCAAAACCATTTAACCATTTCTTAACGTTTTTTGCAGTTATACTGAAAAATTTGCTGAATAGTTGGTCGTATATATATATATATATATATATATATATACATATATATATATGTATATATATATATATATATGTATATATATATATACATATAAATATATATATATATATATATATATATATATATATATATACATATGTACATATATATCGACATATGTTATGTCAGGTATTATTAAAAATTGTTGTGGTGCGAAATATAAGATTATAATAACTTATCATAAATAAAGTAATTAACTAAATTTAATATCAGATTTTTTTCCATGGATTACATATATTTTAAATTTTGTTTTTCAATTTTTAAATTGTTTTAACGAATGTCTATTGATACATGGTGATTGGTGGAAGAGTCTTGTACCACATGTAAGAAACATAGAAAATAGAAATAGAAAAATATGTAAATACTCTCGGGGAATAATATGGTAGACGATATATGATGACCATTAACATTCTAATTATAGATAATTATATCTAATTATCTAATTATATCTTTATAATTTCCAAAATTTTATTTACAAAAAACATGCCGATACTTTTTTAAAAATATTAAGGTAATCCTATTCTTAAATTGCAATTTGTTCTGTTTGGAAATTTGTATCAAGGTTTCTTCAAATTCTTGGAACCTTATGCTAATATAGACATACTTAATACTAATTTAATATATCCCAAATTGAAATGTTTTAAATCTATATAATAATGCAAACATATATATTAATGCGACAAACATTTTGAGGATTTCATCTAATTCTTTGAAAAAGTGTACACGTGGCTAAATAATCGATTGAAAACTAAGTAACAATCCTGAAATACGGTTAACATAAATGTAATTTCGACTACATGGCAACAAATGTAACAAAAGAACGTTCCTTAGAAAATTCCTCGCTATTTCAGAATGTTCTTTTTAGAGCTAAGAATGTCGTTTTTCCTTTATGCCAGACATCGCTCCACTGATTTGCGTCGAATTTTCTAACATTTTTCTTTTGTTGATGAAATTATTTTTGTAGCAGGGACATTTAAGAAAAATATATATTTTCTTCCAAAAATTCCAATGTTTGGATAGTAACATGATTATTCCATCACAAGTTTTCATTGGCCGTTAATTATTTTCTTATGGATTTATTTATATTACCAGAAACATTGAACTTTTACACCTTATGTTTTCTGTCAAGATAAAAATAGAATTTTACAATATAACGTAGTCAACTATAAATTCAACAATAATATTATATACGTGTTGTATCGTGGTTACATACAAAAAAAATCACTTACTCAAATAAATTGTACTCTTAAATAACCGTGATCATATGTTTGAACAGTTGAATACCGTGACAAAGTAGGAAATCCAGATATAAATCCATCCTAGATAAAGGTATTCTAAAAAGATTATGAGTTTACTGGCAAGGAAAATTATTAAGTATCAAAAACTGTGCTTTAACAAGAATGAGGTATGTGAAATATTTTCATTTAACAAACGAATGATAAATTTTATGAGTTAAATTGAAATGTGAAAAACAAATATTTCCCATAAATTACCAGAAGTTCTAGTTTTTCCCCACTGGTTATACTAATTTTATTACTATTTGCAAGCTTTTTCGAGTTTATTCAGAGAATAATATAGATATAAAAGCTAAAATCGATTTCAGAAACCTCTCTGAAATATTAAAAATTCTGTAGATTTGCATAAAAAAGTTGTCATAATTTTCAATACACATTACTGGTAGGATATATAGAGCCTAACAAAGAGCTTGACTGTTATTCATAAGAGTAATATTCTACATAAATCTTGGAACCTTAAATTAAGGAAGTATACCAAAATTATCAACCCCTTAAAAAAATCCCCCTCAAATTTGGAATTTGGAAAAAAAATTGTTTACAAAAGTAAGCTTCAAATATATTGAGTTTGATGCAAAGGATCATCTGTATGAATAATATACATGTTCTTTGTTACAACCTGTGTACCATAAATGCTTAGGTTAAAATAAGTCAAATAGGTAACACAAATTTCGCCTCCGATTTTGGTATGGGTACGCGTCGCAGACTGATGGGTTGTGGTATATGGCCGTCATAAGATCATGCTGCAGCACTATAAAGCCTACATTGAATAATTTACTAACGTGTGACATCATAATATTAATTTCATCAAAGAAAATATTACGAAAAATATTTCAAGAGAACCTCATATTTAGACCAAAAGCAAATTGTATTTACTTTATTTTTACAATAAGATTGATTTGAAGGAGCCATAATAAATAAATTGGTAAGACGATTAGAGACAAAATAATTATGACAACATACTTACTTATATTCTTTTACGATATCATTGAGTTGTTAAAATATTGTATTGTTTCGTCCGAAAGCAGATAATGTTGGAATTAAGTATGTAATGTAAAATTGAACTAAGTTATTAAATGTAGTAGAAAAAGAGAATGATTTTTAAATTGTAATTAGGTAATGTCAAAAGTTAACGTATCTATTATCCTAAAAGTATGAAAAAGCTTCTTCCTTTTTATTTTGCATACTTAATAAGACCAAGTTTAAAAAAAATAATATTATCTAATTAAATATTCTAAACGTAAGAGGGGAATACGGCTAATGACATATATAGATAGAGAACAAAAAGGTATGATTTTAACAGCACTGATTCAGTACAATGAGAAAAATGACATTTTAAAAAGTTTAATTTCTTAGATTCTAACAAGAGCGCTAATTAGAGCAGAAAGTTACTTTATTCACAGTAACTGGACCAGATACATCGTCTAGTAAAACGTCGTACAAGTACTAATTAAGTTTCTTTTGGAGATGGCGCGGTATGGTTTTACATAAATATTTATTACACAACATTTTTTTAAAAATCAATATTTCAGGAAATACACCTTTTCAGCTAGCATTTGTCATAATATTTTTAAATCTTTTACTCGAAACTTTTTAAACAAATGTCAGATGTTTTTACCCGGATAAAACTTAAAGGAACATCTTTAATAATTTTCGGGCGAGATCATGACTCGAATATTTTATCAAGTAACAATCATAAATACCGTTACATCTTTTCGCACCATTTATACTAGCGGGATATAAATACAGTAATCAACGCTTTGTTTTAATTCAAAAAAACTTGACTCGCACAATTCGTTAATCTCGGTCTAATTAAATTGTGAAACGAAATGAGACAATGCGCGGGAACGCAGCCGGAATTTGGAATGCAAATACTGTAGAATAGGGCGCGGCACTGCGCGAATCGGGAGGCGGCCAACATCTCCATTATTGTGAATTTATTTAATACTTCAGTGTTTTGAAAGCGAGCAAAGCTTTTGCAGTTATATAGGTAGTGTGTATAGAGCTCTCTATGATTTTATTTTGTAATTTTACTTCATCTAATTAGGTGGAAATCAAGATCTGACTAACCGATTCTTTTTTCAATCTTTATTCTGAAAATTTCAAGTTATGTTTAGAAATTATTAGAGAATATCAATAACTAGTAAAGTCGCATATAATTTCTCCATATGATATAACGTTTTAAAATGAAAACTGAAAATGAAAATTTGTCTTATTCTGTACTATATAACCTATTTTTTTAATTCAAAACAATTTATTAAAATCCTTTTCTTATGGATGAAATTTTTAAGGGTCATGACGTCTATCGGTCAATTAACATAAATATTGATATAAAATAACAATAAATTATCTAATGTGATCAAATTTGAACGTTATGATTTTCTGTGTATACTTCTATAAGACATGAATTCTGGAAATTTCAAAAATATTTATTTATTTATATTCTTTTATACTTAAATACATAAAGGATCTAATGCTATAGAAAATATTAGCTAATATATTATATTACGGAAAAACTGCAGCAGGTGTCACACATATAAAATAACAAGTCTTCCCTAAAACACAAATTTTACATAGTAAAATGAAAACCATAACGATTAAAATGGCAATCTAATAAATATCTAACAAAGTGGTTAATAAAAAAATAATATATTTATTCATACGTGTACATACATACATATATATATATATATATATATATATATATATATATATATATATATATATATATTATAACAATATGGGATATGGGCAGGATTTGGGAGGAACAACAAAGGAAAGGTCGATGTGGAATTATGTAAGGAATTTTTTTCAGATGACCTTTCCTTTGAATGCTCGAACGTACGACGTATTCCCGACAACACGATACAACTTATTCAACAGTTTTGGTATCGTGAATAGTGAAGGAACATTCTTAGAAGGCGCAAGCATATTTGGTAATACTTAGAAGAAAGAGATTTTCAGAGCGAGCTTACACATCTAAAACTGAGAAAGTAATCTAGACTCAAGACAATGGGTGCGGGAATATTTCAACATATTAAAGTAAAAGGAAAGAATGTGAAATTATCAGGCTGAAATAAAATTTGTTAGATCATTAGATATTGGTATATAATATTACATGCAATTATTGGGCATGAAAGTTTGAAAAAAATGGTTTGGAGGACAACAAATATTTCTTCTTAGTGCTTTTGGCTGTGTTTGAACTACATCATAAGCCTTCTACGTTATTGAAAACTTTGTCTTGTGAATTTTTCTTTACGTCATACTTTCATTTTTTTTTTTCGTTACGTTTAACTTTTTGGTTTTTATTTCTCCAAAGTAGATTTTTGGTGATTATCGGATTATAATGATTA
This sequence comes from Druceiella hillmani, assembly GCA_039881145.1. Classification (NCBI taxonomy): domain Eukaryota; kingdom Metazoa; phylum Arthropoda; class Insecta; order Lepidoptera; family Hepialidae; genus Druceiella; species Druceiella hillmani. The sequence goes on from JAYKKI010000117.1 coordinate 4,257,937, forward strand.
ATGGAATGATTAATGAAAAATAATATTGATATTTTTTTTTTCGTAATCCCTCATAATACGATTACTACTTATATCTAACAGGTTTATTATATTAGCATTTTTTTGATGCTAAACAGCTAAAAATGGTGATCATTAGGTATTAGTTAATTCATGGCACGTACGCAATTTCTTACTTAGCTACTTTCTTTTTTAAGTACACAATTTTTTAATTATTTATTTCCTTTATTTAACGTATTTCTACTAATCATTGGTCCTGTTCCATTTTTCTATCGATTAGTTTAAAGAATATAATTAACTTACCAAAACTATAGCCACTAAACGTTCAGTTGAGTAAAGTGTATTTTTAGAAAATAGTTATTAAATCTGGAAGTCGTATATCCAGGGTTAGATATACTATTAAGTACACATAAAATTTAAACGTTCAAAGGTTCATATAATTTCTATTAAATTGTTTATAAATATTTTTTATTTTTGTAAATATTATAATTGTATAAAATAATTTACAAATATGATATACATTTGACATTATGTATAATAGTCGTCTGTACAAAGTTTCAAAAATAATAAATATACGAAATTTTCAGGTTATTAGGTATCGTTTTTTACAAGGCAGAAGGGTCGAACTCAAATAACTTTTCTTTTCGGAAGATAAAATTTTCAATAACGTATTATATAAACTTAGAAAATATTTTCATCATTACTCGCATAAAATGAGGTATCCGAACTGACGCAGTTATTTTTGAGAAATCTTTTGTCATCTAAATTATATTAAAGTTAATCAGTTTTTCGTCTTGGACTACCATTTTTGGTACAATTCTCCTTAGATTTCGACAAATCCTGAATTCTAAAAGTTTTAAATAAATTCTGAATTCAGAAAATTTTTAATTTTTTAAAATTTGCATCCTGACATCTATTTGGAAATATATTTCTCTTAAAATGACACTCGTTTCATTCGGATGGGATATTCAGTCACAAAAATATGAAGCAGTTTAGGCACCTATCAAATCTGTAATATCAAAGATAGTGTGAACACACTATCTTGCGTGTTCACAATTTCTGACATCCGATATCCTTTTTAGCCGAGTTATTGAAGTCTTAAATTTTTTTTGGAGAAACTGTCGCTCATTTGAGTGAGATTACTTTCCAACACCCGATAACGATTTTAAAGACGCTTTTATGTTAAAATTTTTTGACGTAAGCTTCTGGTTACCAAAATGGTAGCCAGTTGGTATATATATATATATATATATATATATATATATATATATATATATATATATATATATATATATATATATACATATATATATAATTTATAATTGGGAATCTAGAGGACTGTGCCAGATAGGCGAATAATCAAACGATAGCAATTTCGTTTGGCAGCTTTCTGTACAAATTAGGAAATTAAAAGAACAGGTATATCATTAATAAATGTTTTGAAAATATTTGGTGTGAGTTTTAGGTTAATTAACTTTTATACAAACATAGGACGATTTTTTAAAACATATTCACTTTTCTATATAAAGTAACTATCCTAATTAATGTTAAAACAATAAAAGTTTCTATGGATCGATATTTGCTACAGAAATCCATAACAACACAAAATTTTGTATGTATATTGATTATGACTGATATATTTCCGAAATAATTCCCGAAGGATAGCATCCGTTTTTTTTACGATATTGATTGTATTCTTATTTAATCTCGTCATATTGTCTGAAAATTTTGTAAGTTTGATTTTAATATATTTCAACTCATCCCATCCATCGGATTTGGATTTGAGTGTGGTTTCCTGGATATTTTACATAAAGTTTTCCCTCTTTTATTACTAAATTACAATGTTACCGAACCCAAACGTATTTTAAATAATTTGGAACGTATGTAAATTGAGGCCTGATGTGATTTAGGCTACATTAATGAAGTGCAGAAAGTTAGTTTATAAGGGCATACATCATTTTCATACTAGAAAAAGTAATTAAATAAATATTTAAATTTAATAACGACACTAACTAGCATAAATAATTAATAATAAATTTATGTCGTCTGTTTAATTTTTGGATAATAAATAGTACATAATAATATTTCCGTTTCTTGACTGCACTAACCAAGAACGAATATGAGGCAGACTACCTCGAATGCTTAATTAAAACATCACGCACGCAGCATTCTTATGGAAATAAGCTAGATTTCGTATTTGCCCGCCGTCTGGCATTTCTGGTTTCTGTTTACCAAAGTAATAGGGGTGAAGTTAACGATATCGTAATATCGAGGTATTACATAAAATCAGTTGCATGTTTCAATGCGTGTAGAGTCAAAACCTAAAAAAACAAAAAACCAGTCAAACATAAGCGGAGCTCGTGTTACACGGGTTCCTTACATATTTAGGTGTTTATAAATATTTCCTATTAAACTATTTACGCAATATTTATTTATTGAACGAAAATACACTTCTTACTATACATTTTAATGTTCAAAAAAAATGTTTTTAATACGGTTTTCGGATTTCTTCCTTTACTTGTATTATCCATTATTTCCGTTAAAGAAATTATTTTCCGACATTTTACGCATCCATTTTATTATACTTATTCTTTGCATTCTTACTTATTACAAAATGAACATTAAAGTAATAATTTGTGTCGCTCTGTTCATCAATAATGAAGTTGACCAAGAGACTTCTGCAAAATTCTAGAAAAAGAAAAAAAAATTATTTTAATTTTTTACACAAAAAAACCTACATGAAACACTAAATGGAGGAAATATGTTTAAATTCCATAACATTAAACTCACCCTACTTATAATTTAAATCTACCTTTGCCACAATCAAATTTATAATATAATTAACGAATAAACTCAAAATAGTTAGATACTAAATACGCCGTTATATCAGAAGAAAATTCAGAAATATACTATTACCAGGAATAATGTTTTAGCGTTATGCAATTGTAGTATATCAGCACATAGGCTAACGACAATTTCATTAAACCTATTTGAACATAGAGACTACAAAGTGGTAAATTTAAAGATCAAACTTTACAAATACGAAACTCTTTTGATACGAAAGCGAAATAAACATAGTTGTTTACGAGAAGTTTAGGTGTACGAAAGTCATAATTAGAAACTTTCTGAAAGTAATTAATAAATAGATTAAAAGAGTAAATTATATAGTGAACAATATTTTTACCTCGAATGTTTTAGTATTATACGATTGTAGTTCATCAACACAATTTCATTAAATCTCTTTGACAAGAGAAGTTATAAAGCACTAATTTTTTATACGAAAATTTAGAAATACGACATTTTATTTATAAGAAATTAAAGTAAACAGTTTTTACGCAAAAATATGTACGAAAGCTATGTCAGAAACTTTATAAAAATAATTAATAAAATTGATTAAAATTAAAAATTTGTAAGTGATTAAATAATTGGCCACAAAGAGAAAAAGCTTAATTTCCTGAAACATATTATAAGCTGGATTGAAGCTCTTTAGACATATTGATGGCACCAACGTACGAAGGGTAAAAGTACATGATATATGTTTTATTTTATTTGATGGTTATATTTTTCCAGTTTTTGTTTGACCTTTAGTAAAGCGTGAGCTCATGCACTCTTAAGGACTTACTGCAATTATAACTTGTCCAAGAGTTGAATTTAATATATTATTTACTTTTCCAAAGCAAATCTAATCATTTTAAGACAAAAATTATGACATCTTTAATAAAGTCGTGGTAGGCTCAAATCAGATTGCATCATTACATTTTAATGCGCTGCAATAAAATGGTCATATTTCTTTAAAAGATGATGTAGATAGCGAAACCATCCAACCGTCATTCCTCGCTATATTCGTTAACTACTTCATGTTTTCCAGAAGAGGAAATGCCGACCTAAGACCCCTGTATGTCTTGTGGTTGTTTAGACGATGATAGCGAAGTTTTCAAAAAGGTTATACAACAAAAGTACGTTTTTGCGATCGAATATTTTAGCACCTAGTAAATGCTTTCGTATGTCGATATCAGAATTTAATAACAAAAATATCTACGCGTGAAACGAAAACTATTTTTTCGATTTATGAATAAAGCTCTTTGTTAATTAGGGCGAAGCTCAGATATCTGAAGCAGAGAAACAATAAGAAATGAAAAAATATTTTTGCAAAAAATTAAGTAAGTGTCGACTAAAATTTACCAAAATGTATTTGGGATAGAAATCAAAATAGTTGGCAAATTTTAAGATTCAGTTTTCATTTTGACATGTGTTCTTTTATTGCTACAAATATGAGAGAAGAAATAAACAGTACCCCAGGACTCAAAACGTTTAAACCTTTATTATTCTCCTAATAACACGGAATAAATCATGTTATTTCCAATAGTTTTCATAATTTGCTTTCTGTGCCTTATGGTTTTATAAAAGCTTCTGTTCATAAATATAAAAAATTATAGGTTGGAAGAGGACTTTATTGAAATCAGCCTATAAATTCCCATATTAAAAGTTTCACCTTAATTGAAACTTTTTACAAACTAAATAACCCAGCAAAAACTCTATTTACGTGCTGAACGTTTAACTTGAACGTTGTACTTCTCCTGAATGTTTAGTCCTATTTAGGTGGTTTTTCCCCTGTCTATATACTACTCAAACATGTCTTATCAGATGATGTTGCTGAATCTTTAAAACAATATAATAATAATGGTTTTATGCAGGACAAGACAAGCAAAAGTGGTACCAATGAGCTGGCAAGCTACTTCTTTTTCATTAGAAACAACAAAGTTAAACTTGATATTAAGGATTTTCTTTTATGGACGGACGACTGGGTTAGTGAAAATCGTAACGAGATATTTTCATATATTTGTTTGAGAGTAAAGTATATCAAATCGATTTTTTGCACAGATTGTTGCAAAAGCTGGCTTTATTTACTAACGATTTGGGAATTTTACTGACATTGCTTTATGTGCCTCGATTCGATTTTCCTTTGCAGTTATAATTCGTTGAAAATGGTGGGTAAATATTTTTTTCTTCTTTGGAAATAGTTTTGTATCGTATTTTAAATATAAAAATAAATAAAAAACATTATTGTTGTAAATACTACAACTAAGTAAAAATAAAAATCATAAACAGAAAATAGATAAGGTGATAAAATAATTTGCACTTTCGTATATGTTTTAGGATTTAATGCGTCTCTTTTTATTGCTGGCCACCATTCCTTTAAATTACGCTTAAGTTTCATTTACAATATTATTAGAGACGAAAAAAATATTTGAAAGGGTGAAACAGAAGCATTTATAAAAAATTAAAAATCAGTGACTTCAAATAGTGTAATTACATCGCGTAAACGGATTAAATAAAACACGTTTATATTCGTAAGAATTAATTAAATAACTTGTAAAAAACTTTAAGTATGATCAAATTAAAGCCAGGAGTTACTAAGAAAACGTATCAACCTATATAAGTAATCAATACCATAATAAAAACAAAAGTTCACCAGGGCCCAAATTTGCATTAAAAAATCATTGAAAATGGAAAAATTTATAATATTCACACTATGAATTAATTTGTGTATATATATTGATTACTTTACTTCGAAAAAATTTTCTACTCTTTAGATTTATGAGCCCTAAAAATTATTTTATTTCGTTTATAAAGTTATAGTTCATTTAGAAATAAAATATAAATAAATTTACTATAATTGTTTCCCATTACATGATTTAAATTTACTACCAAAAATTATATGTCTTTCTATCCTGTACTTTACTAGGTTTTCTCTTCTACTGTATCCCTCATATTTTAACATGTGCAATATTTAAAGTATTTCCCAATAAAACTTACTTATTTCTTTTTATTTCAGAAATATTTCAGAAATTTAAAGTCCTGAAGATCGCATAAAATGTCTGCGATTAAAGATCCTAATGATCAACATCATAAAAACAAAAAATTTTTTATGATTAGACATTCGTAAAAATGTTAAACACAAAAAATACGGCCACTTAGACTCCCAATTTAGACTACGATACACTCAGGTGCTAACCTTTACGATTTGTAAAGTTTAAACATTTTTAATTGACTAAGAATTAATATCTTAATAAAATGAAAACTATTTGTATGTAGAGAAATTTATTAGAATTTAAAAATATGTATAAGAATTTAATTTGGGTGCAATAATTTTCAAAAGAATTTCTATTTGGTTGCTTAACATCTCTATCTTTAAAATAATTTTATGATTTAGATTCATTGATACGATTGATATATAGAGTAGGTTCATCTGAAACTTTGAAAAATGAAGTCAATTACTGGACTGCATATCATTTATCGGAAAAGCAAAAGTATTCAATAAAATTTTCCTCATTTCCGTCATATGCAATACACAGAAATCTTTATCGTAAAAAATATCAATAACACTTATATACATGAATAAGCAAGGAATTTCACAACACATATACCGATGCCAACCGGAATGGTAAAAGGCGGCACTATCAATTCATATGGAAATATCGAAGCTAAGGAGAGTGGAAAACATTTGAAAATGTAGCCTACATAAATGTCTGGCAGAGGTGATTCTCTTTCTTCTCATCTTATATCTTGAAAGGGGAAGAATTTTTTCACAAGTTTTTTTCACACAGTAGGCATCGTACCAAATTATTTTATTCCAGTTATCAGCCTTAAAGTATTGCAACATTTGAGTAAAAATTCAAAGTCCAGTAGTATTTAATTAGGAGAAAAGGAATTTACAATAATCAGAATTATATTTCAAAGTTATGAATTTAAACAATATGAATTTTTAGATTATACAAGATATATCGCTTACAATGCATGTGTTTGTGGTAGGAATATTTCATAATTATTTAGAATTTTAAGGAAAAGAGACCCTTATAAAGTGAAGAACCTGCCATCTGTACGTCTGTCATAGCCGTTTTTTTAAAACTGCTTGATACCGAAGGTTTAAATTCGGCACAGTAATGAAATAAATTAATCAACGTATACCACAATAGCTAATACTCACAATTGACTGTAAAGGAATTTCAGAAAGACGCTAGGGATAGGGAGCAAATTAAGTTCTCGGCATTTCTATTTTCCGTGTCTTACATAATATAAGAAAACCTGTGGTCCTAAACCTAAAGTCCTCAAAAATCATTTTTTTATGGTTCTAAGAAGGTATACTGAAAAAGTGTTATGAAATGTATATATATATATATATATATATATATACTTATATGTATATATATATATATATATACTTATATATATATACATATATATATATATATATATATATATATATATATATATATATATATATATATATATATATCCGTATTTATATTGCCGATGATTTATGATTAAAGTAACTTTACTGAAAAAGTTACGTAAACATTGGTCTGTTAGATTAATGCTAAGTTTTTTCTTCGTAAGATTTTTTTGTTTTCAGTATTTTTCAAGGCCTTAATTGTTTTTAGAATTGTGTATTAATGCGTAATAAAATTGTGAGTTGATTTGTGGAACGACATTGAATAGCAGATAGTTTATGGAAAATAGAAATAAAAAATATACATAAGTAATACCGGTCAAAAATTAAACTTGGTAAAAGACATAGGATGACTATTAGCATTCTGTTTATAGATGTGATTATCTTTATAATTTTTCTTATTTTATTAACCTCTAATACACCACTAAAATATGTTTCAAAAACTGACTTCCAATAAAGAGGTACTAAAAAGTAAAAAATAATTATCTCAAAATAGGTACCTAATTTTTCGCAGAAAATAACCAAGTTACCTATTTTTGAATAGGTGCCAGTACCGCTAATCAACTTAACCCAAAGGTAAAATTGTATCCTACAAATATGCCCTTTATGAATCTATTTCGTTTTCTGAGTACATTAGAAGTTGAGGTTTTAATTTAACACTATTCTGAAATTGGTGCCGGCCAGTGAATGACGGTGCTGGCAGCGATATAAAAAATTAATAACTTAGCTATTTTTTGCCTATTTTGAGTTAATAATTTTTTACTTGTACCTACTTTTTTTCAATTCCTTTTTTAAAATATATTTTATTTTAGAATTTTGAGTGATTGATAATATTAATCATCACACTACAACCAACATTAAATTATTTTCTTCCTTAGAATATTGTATATTTGTAAAAAGTTAGGGGAAAAAGCTAATATATAGATAATTGCCTCTTGGTCTAAAGTTGGTTATCAATAATACACGGAAATCAAGCGACAGTAGTAGCCGCTGCTGTTCAGCTGTTAGCTGTTGTGGAGTTACGTTTTACATATATGAAGCCCAATATTAGATTTTGCGAAGTTATAAGTAAAGTAACAACTTACCGGTAGCAAATATATTTAATCACTATCAATTTACTATGATCCATTAAGGAGTCGCATTGTTCATCTTCAGAACGCACCATCAGAGTCTGACATGGTCGATGGTGTAGTTATTTTTCAAAGTAACAACTACCAATAGCTAATGTCTTGAATCACGTTTAATTTGCTACCATCCGTTAAGAAGTTCCATTGTTCATCTCTAGAACTCCTTATCAGACCTGGTCGACGCGGTATTTCTTTTGCAAAGTTACATTTGCTAGTAGGACATATCTTGAATCATAATTGATTTACAGTCATTCGTTAAGGAGTTCCATTGTTAATTTCTGGACCTCATTATCAGACCGTCATCATATTTATATAGGACCACCTGTACAGTCCCCCTTTTCAAATAAAAAAAACATCGAAATAGGTAAACTCAGTAAAGAATTATCGCTGAATATATTTAAAAAAAAGACGAATGGAGAACCTACTCCTTTTTTGCAGTTGGTTAACAATTTTGTGAAAACAATAAAGATTGTAACATGCCTTTTTTGAAAACTTGTATCAGGACTTTTGCTAAGCCTTGAAACCTAACTCTAAATTATAAGTATTTATTACTAATGTAAGTTAAATTTATGTCTTTCAAATCTATATAATAAATCAAATATCTATATTTATATCAGAGACGCTTTATAGATTTAATCTAATTCTTCAATAAAAGTATACACGTGGCCAAAGAATCGATTCAAAAGTGGGTATCCTCTCTGAAAAAGATTCATGTGAATGTAATTTCGAGCACATGGCAACAAGCATAACAAAAGACTGTTCAGTAGAAAATTTTCCGTTATTTCAGAATATTCTTTTCAGAGATAAGAATGTCGCTTGGTCTTAATAGGGGACATCGCTTCGCTGATCTGCGACGTATTTTCCAACATTTTGCCGGTATTGAACGAACTATTTTCGTAAAAGTGACATTTAGGAAAAAATATTACCTGGAAAAATTACATTCTTGGAGTATAAAAGTTAAAATTCCGACAGAAATTGTCGTGTTAATATTTATGTTTTCATAGATGTATTTATAAATTAAAAAATATTAAACTTTTACGTCTTCTTGTTTCTGTGAAGATAAATATGTCGAAATAAGGTATGATTTTAACAACAATAATTTTGAATATATTTGGCGTTAATTTTGTAGAAATTCATTATTCACAATTAAATGAAATTACGTGATGTAGTATTATTTCTACTTTCTTTAATTTCTTTACCACGACCTAGGTTTCGTTGTATCACAACATCTTAAGGTGGGATATTAGAAAAGATCTTTGCTAATATCCCACCTGAAGATATTGTAATACCACGAAACCTAGATCGTGGTAAAGATATTAAAGAAAGTAGAAATAATACTACATCACGTAGTTTCATTTAATTGTGAACAATCATTTTAATAACTACGACATACTTCAAATATATCACTTTCGTTTATTACGAACAAATCAAACTCTGATGCGATCGTGATAAAATAATTGAGTAGTTGAATACTGTTGCACAATAAAAAGAATTTCCAAGCACTCGTAATCAGAATTAAGACTATCGCAAAAGGAAGGTTACTACTTTTTCTTAGAAAATTATTACGTATGGCGACTAGTATCTTCTCAATCACAAAGTATGTAAAATATTTTCTTAAATTTTATAAGTAATATTTTTTTATAAATTTAATAATAAAATCGAGCTGCAAAAAGTTATTACTCAGCAGTACATGACGCAAAATGTAGTATTCTTCCACTGGCAGCACTGACACAATCAATAACAATAAGATCTATTCGGATCTATCCTGAAAACTAGATTAAAAATCACCAAATACGAAATTCTGTTTAAAATATTCAATAATACTGTAGACTCTCATAAAAAAACTTACGAGAATACATAGCGATAAGGATATATTAGAGCGCAGCAGAAGAGGTTTCGGTTATTCATACGGGTAATTCGGTGCATTAAACTAAGTAGAAACAGAAAAGTATGGTGACATTCTCAACCGTTTGCAAAAAAAATCATTCTCGATTTTAGACTTACGACAATAAAGTTATTTTTTTAGAAGAATATGCTTCAAATATAACCAACTTCATGCAGAGAATCGCCTCAAATTATAACAAATAACGTATCAACTACTCATATAAAAGAGATGTTCTTTGTTAATATCTGTGTAAAAGAGATGTTCTTTGGACAATAAACATATACTCAAAACAGGTAATTCACAGATTTTTCCTCCAATATTTTGCTCGAACACAGGTAGATGAACTGTGACCGCGAGCAAATACCCGCTGGACTCCGCTGCACCAAGCTGTAGCACTGAGTAACTCACTGGCGTATCTTGTCTTTATTTGAATTTCATTATGGCGTCATTTTATGGGCCAAAGAAAATATTACAAAACTGATTTCAAGACAACCACACATTTAGACCGAAGAACAAGTTGTATCTATATTGTTTTCGCTATTAAATTTATTTAGGTTAGGTATATTAAACATATTGGTAAAACGACTACTGAAAGAAAAATTATGATCATATATTTACTTATATTTTTTTACGATGTTGTTGAGGTGTTAAAATATTCTTTTGTCCGAAAGCTAGTAATACTGAAATTAGCTGCCTATTGTAAAACTGAAGTTAGCTGTTATGTATAGCAGCAAAAGGAATTGTGCTTAGGTAATGTCAGAAGTTAACGAGCCGATAGTCGTTAAACAAATAAGAAGCTTCGCGCTTTTCAGCTTGCTTAGTTTATAAAAACAAGTCTAAAAAAATAAGTATTGTCTTAATATATAAACGAAAACATAAAAGGAAAATACAACTAGTAACAAGTACCATATAAATAGAGAACAAAACGAAACAATTCAATATCACCAGTTTTGCTATATATAAATAAATGTTATGCACTGAGCACAAAAGTACAAGACAATATTTCAAAATATTTGCACTTTCAATTTCAAATGAGATTATTTTAGCAGAAATGATTAAGTATCATGAGAAAATGTTTTTTTAAAAAGTTATATTTTTTTTTCATACAAAAACGCTAATCAGATCCATTATAATTATTGTGTTCTCATTAATTAGACCAGATACGCCTTCTACTAAAACGTCATAAAAGCGCTAATTAAATTTCTTTTAGAATTGAACTAAATGGCGCTGTATTATTTTTCAAAAATATTTATTACAAATTGTTTTGCAAGCAAATGTTATTTTAGGAAGTACACCTTTTTTCTTGTAAACTTTTTAATAAATGCTAAATGTTTTGTTTCGTAATTTTCACTGAAATGTAGCTATCCTTTAAACACATGCTAATGAATACATTTTAATGTCATCTGGCATGTTGTTACAGTAATTGCGGGTTATCTATAAACTAACTGGTAAGTATGTGCACGTTTCTTCTTAGCACGTTCCATCTTTGCCCCAAAATGCTGATATTTAGTAATCCATTTAATACATATTAAATAAATTGGAGCATTTGTTTCTTTTAAATCTTCAATTTTAGTAATATGTCAACTGGAAAACAGAATAGCAATACTCCAAAAGTATTTCATATAATTATTAAATTCGTTAATTTCTGACATATTAATATTTTGTACACATATATAATCCTAAACTCGGCATAGTTAACAATATTTTTTTAGTCCATCACCTACCTAAGGTTGAAAATTTATACTTTGTAACTTTATCTGAAATTGCTAAATAATGCGAAGGGTATCTAGGTCATGCTAATAATAAAAGAGTTTTGGGATTTAAGGTTATGACTTGCTTCCGTTGCAAATGAACTGGGTATTTACGTTAAACTAGCTATCAATTTCGGTTAGCCAAATAAAAAAAAACTATTCAATTTCACGTCATTTTTTTAGAAGTAAACACATAAAGATAATTTATCAGTAGCTTTCTTAACAGTTTGCCAATTTTTTTGTACTTTAACGGAATGAAGGGCGTAACTGACAATTTATAAAAATTAGCCACTTATACCCTGGAACTTATGTGTATGTCTCATGGTCGTATATAATTATTTTTCTCACCTTTTAAACAACTTTTTGTGTTTTTTATTTTTTTTCAACAACGCTCCTCTAATGCTTTGGTTTGCTCAAGTAAACCATTTTATGATCTGAATTCGCAACAAAAAATGGGTCCTAATTAACAAGTTGAGATAATTAGTTTAATTCTTTTATCGTCAATGCAGCTCGCACGTAAATTGGAATTACTTTCTCTCCAGCTACCCACTGTCGCCGTGTTTATTCCATTTGCAGCGCTTCCTGCTTACCTGCTCCCATATAGATCTGTAACTTAAACGCAATCTTAAAAAATATTGGAAACGCAAGAACGCAACAATATAAATAAATAACTAAACACGATAGCTAAACCCGTCAAAAGTCGACAAACGTTGCGTTTTATATAAATAAAATATGTAGATGCTGTTCTCTTTCTGTAAATTTTCAAGTTCCTAATAAGACATTTTATATACCTATTTATAAAGTAACTAAAACAATTCAAAAGTTTCACTCAAAATTATACAAGATACATTTCAACTACTTTGTATCATTATTACACATTATATGTAAGTTTTGAAAATGCCTTATCTGTACACCCTACAACATACAGTATGTTAATATGATGTAAAGAAATGAATTTTCCGTTGACAACTAACACGTTATTATACGTATTGAATATTATTTTCCATCAATGTATGTCTTACTGTTATTAAAGTTGATTCATATTGTCAATTAAACAAAAAAAAAAGGAATTTGCAGTACAACAATTTTGTTTCTATTAAATTCTTGCACTAAATGGTTTAAAGCTAAGTACAAGATATACTGAAGTTAAGAAAATAATTTTAAATTTATTTGCATTATATGCATTGTGAAGTGAATTTAATGCAGCCAATCAGGAAAAAGTTTATTCCTAACATGAGAATTTACCGATTTAATCAATTATATTAAATTATAAATTATATTAACCTTAAAACTGCTGAAATAGGTTTTCATCAAATTAACATTAGAATCGCCACTAGCCTAACTTTCCCCGCCGGTTTTTAAGATTAAATATCTCTCACTTTTTACAATATCGAAATTGTTCGGAGATTACGGTTAGAAAATATATAAATCTCACCCACATAAGCTCGCGAACGAAGGGAAACTTCTCATTAGTCCATGTTAGTAAATAATTTATAACAATTTTTTGTTATCTTAGGGTATGTTATTTTCTTTTTCGTTGTTAGTCTGATTCAAACTTAATTCAATGCGCTTTATAAATTTTCCACTCAAAATTAATAAATAAATGACGATATCATAATAACTTATAATTATTGTTTTACACTGTGCAAGAAAATGAATGCACGACTGAACGGGGAACGACCAATGACGACTTGCCCATTTATCGACCGATTAACATTTAAATAAACTTTTTGTCGTTCTTCACCGCCAAAACGTAAGCGCTCGACCGGTTCTGCCGCCGGTCGAGTGCGTTTGTGATTTGTCTGCTCATAGATTACACAATTTTAACGTGACATAAGATTAAAACATCGATAACCAATTTCTCTTAAAACGTATAAAAATGTCCCACTACCTAAATACCTAAATATTATAACATGATGTTTTAACCGTTCTTATTTTATAAACTTGAATCATGAAGTTCTATACCCGACTAACGTTCACGAGTGTAACCGTTCATAATTATACTGTTACCGATAATAAATAAAAGAATGAAAGCAAATTATTTCTATCGCTTTTTACCCGGATAAAACTGGGACGAACATCTTTACTAATTCTCTAGCGAGACCTTAACTCGAATGTTTCAAAAAGTAATATTCATGAAAACCGTAACATTTTCCCACATAACTTTAAACAGCAATCAACGTTTCGCTTTAATACAAAAAATTTTGACTCGAACAATGCGTTAATCTTGGTCTAATTAAATTTCGAAGCAAATGGAACAATGCGCGGTAACGCAGCCAGAACTCGTAATTCAAATATTGTAGCACATGAAGTGGCGCTGCGCAAAGCGGGAGGCGACCAGTCTCTCCATTATTGCGAATTTACTCTTATTTATTACACAAATGTTATGAAATCCAGCGAAGCGTTCGCAGTTATATACGTAGTATATTGTATACAGCCATCTGTGATTTTCTTTTTTTATTTTGTTCCATCTGGAGTCCATGTCGAAATACAGATAGCTAGTTGTAAGGTATAATCAAACATATCATTTTCGTACTTGAAAAGGTAAAAAAATAAATATTAAAAATTAAATAACGACTCAAACTGGCAGTGAAAAAAATAATACTAACCTAATATGATCTGTTTAATTTCGGATAATAAGTAGTACATAATTGTTAATTTCGCTTGTTGACTACCGCCCTCCAGCAAGAAAGAGTAAGGGTGGAGCAGATTACGACTCAATGACTCGAAACAATCGACTTAATGAAAATATCACGTACGTAGCATTTTTATGCAAATACGCACCGATCTCTGGCTTTTGTATTTACTTTTTGCATGGGTTTTCTGCTTTCTAGTTTTATAAAGTAACAGAGGTGAGGTTAATAATACAATAACATGGAGATTTCAATATCTATCAATATGTGTAGAATGAAAAAAGAAACAGAAAGGAAAAAAATATATATTTTATAGATACAAATCCAACAAAAACCATTTCAACTCAATTCATCCAGATTTAAAAATAATTCTGAAAATTACAAATTTATTAAAAAGCCCTCTTCATTTATATATACTTACGAGCTTACGTATTATTTGCATTTATTTACGTTAATGACGCTCTAAGCCCTCTTATTTAAAAAGCCTTTATCCCAGCAAAAAATGCGCAAAAGTAATTCATAAGCCATGACTAAAAATACCTCCTCAAATTCACTATCGCCGATGAGTTGGAGCTGAATAGATTTTCACGAGGATTTAGTTAAAAATTTAGTGTCTATTGAAAAATAGATTTGTTGTTTATCATTGATCCAACCTATAGGTAATAAAGCCTCGTGGCGTCTGCCCCGGTTGAAGTATTAAATAACGACTTGGGGGCGGAGACCAATGAATAACCAAAGGCACATTGGTATAATGTGGCAATACGCTTAGTTGTTACGATTTATTGTTTCCATATTTAATTACATACCCATTTAAATACAATATTTGCTCTATTTCAGAATTCTGTAGCACGAAGCAAAAAGAAAACTGTATATTTGCTTCATAGCTCTCTGTTCGTATGTTACATCTTCATCTTTATTGGGTGTTTTTTAAATAGCTCTCTGTACAACAAATTTGATGGTGAGATATGTTTTATTGTCTTTGTTAGTGTTTTGAAAGAAATTTTAGTTGATAATGTTTTAGTTATATTTTTTACGGTGTTTTCTTTCGCAATATAAACAAAATAGGGAAAAAAATACCAATACCAATTTAATTACAAGCGACTTGTTTTTCATTAGAAATGAAAAAGTTAAATTGATATTGAGGATTTTCTAATATGTTCTGACGACTGTGTCAGTCAAAATCTTAACATGATAATTTTTTTAAATATTTGTATGACATTTAAGTATATAAAATTACAGATTGTTGGAATAGGCAACCCTGTTTGCTAACAATTCGAGAATTTTACTGATTTTGTTGTTTCTGAATTAATTAGATTTTCCCCCACAGTTATATTTTCCTAAAAATGTTAATTGCTGCATTCTTATTGTGGGTTAACATTTTTTTGTTGAGCTGAAATAAATGCTGTATCACGTTTTAAATATCGGGAAGTAAATAGAAAAATTTAATTGCTGTAAATAATTAATCCAAATAAGTATAAAAATTATCCACAGAGTCACTCTGAAATGTGATAAACCATTATTCTAAACCATATGCGAACGACTATTATCTCTAATTATCTTTAAATTTTACTTACAGCTTTACTGAATATGAAAAAAAATATTAAAAAGCGTGGAATGAAAGTATTATTTACAACTGAAAAAGTACATAAACTGATTTACTTAAACACGTTTATATTCACGCATTTAACACGTTTTATAGTCAGTTTGTAAAAAACTGTAAGTCTCTTCAAACTAAAACCAGGATTTATTAGAAAATGTATATAGTCTATACAAACAATCCAAAGCACTATTAAAACTACATTTCTGCTGGGTCGAAATCAGTATTACATTTTTTTTCAAAAAGTTGTAATTTGTATGGAAATATTCATTTATTTTATTAAAAACAATGAAACGTTAACCAACAACAATATATTTTCTAATATATAGAATCATAAGATATAGTAACGTATTTATTTTGTTTGTAAAATTATGGTTCATTTAGAAATAAAACACAAATAGATAAACAAAAATTGTTTTCGATTACTACAAAACATTATAAATATTTTACTATCCCGCATTTTACCAGGTCTTTTCTCATATCATATTTTGACATATTCAAATACACTCACTTTTTCCTTTTTCCTGAAAAATGTCTACGATTTAAGATCCTAGTGATCAACATCAAAAACCAAAAATTCTTTATTATTAGATATCCGTAATATTATTCTTTGCATAAAATAAGGCCACTTCTCTAAAATTAGACTGCGATACACATAGGTAATAAAGTTTAAGATTGATAATATTTTACATTTGATTAATTGACTAACCATTAATCTTATCTTAATAAGATCAAAACTTTTTGGTTACCAGGATATATACCAGGGAGAGAGATATACCAGGATTTGCAAAAATACACAAGACTCTAAAAAGAGCGTATAACTAAATTTTGAAAAAATTTCTACTTTTTTGCTAAACGTTCCAATGTTTGAAATAATTTTCTAATTAAACTTCATTGATACAATTGATATATAGTTCAGGTTACATTTTAACATTGAGAAATTAATTAAATTACTTGTATGTGCACCAACTATCAGAGAAATGAAAGTAATCAATAACATTTTTTCATTTTCTAAAGTAATACGCAATACACAGAAATGCTTATCGTAAAAGACATCAGTGACTTTTAACACTTATGAATAAACAGGCAATTTCACAACAATATATGCCGCTACGAACCGTAACCGAGAAGGCGACGCTATCAGTTCATATGGAAATGTTGAAGTTAAGGAGGGTGGAAAATATATGAAAATGTAACCAACATAAATGTCAGCCAGAGGTGATCCTTTTTTTTGTAATCTAATCGAAATAAATTCTTTACGATATGGAATAAGTGAAAGGCGAAAATTTTTTTTCAGGTTTCTTTCACACGGTGGGTATCTGACTTTATTCCTTTGTCACAGCCTTAAAGTATTGAAACAAATAAAAATTTATTCAATGTCCGGTACTATATAATTAGGTGAAAGTTTTCCATATTGCTTTTGAACTTTAAGTTTTGGAACTCATTGAAGAATCAGTTAGTATAAAATACAAAAAAATTTCAATATCATAATTAATATATGTAACTTTCTTCATAATATGTGTTTTTCCCTGATTTATTGTGTTCCTGTTTATACAAATTTTAAACAGGCATTTTCCACGTAAACTAGCAATTAAGCAAGTGAATTATGTAAGTGGTCACAAACCTGATACATTAAAGTATATGTGTTATGGAGGAAGGGTATTATTAACTACGAAAAACGAAAAGAAAAACAACAATAATGTCATTTATTAGAGGATATAAAATACAAGTAAAGTAAAAGACATATACAGAAATTTTCTTACAGGTAATGATAAAAAATTAAAAATTAAGTAGCACGCCTTAATTCAAACTTTTCAATATTACTAACTCGACTTGTGCAGTTACACTATAAGTATCATCGACACCGTTTACATCTAGCACCTGTTGATATACATACATACGCAAATACATACACATATTCACATGTATATACTCACATGCACAATAGATAATAATAATAATTATTATTTTTAATATATAGACATATAAACATATACACTTATAGTTATATAGACAAATACACTATATTACCCATAGAGAAAGCATAGCACAAAGAAAAGAAATAAAACCAAAATACGAAAAACAAAGGAAAAAAGACAATACAATAAATATAATTGAAATCAATTAATTTCGAAGTGCCGACATTTTTCGTTTATACCTTTTGCATTTGATGGGTCAAAAGCCACTTACGGATTGACATTTTAAAAGTTGTGAGAGATCCAACGATCTTCAGGGGCGGATGGAGACCATTCCGAATTTTAGATACAGCAAGTGATACACGGGATCGCCGCGGGATGCCGAAACAAAAAGGCGCGCATGCATTTTGAATTCTTTGGCTGTTTTTGAAATTAAACGCGGGTCGTATTCGATATCTCCATAATCGAGTACAGGCAGAATGAGATTCTCAACTAGAATTTTCCTAATGGTAACATAGAGATAAGAACGGTACCTATATGGCGTTTTGAGACGCATAAAGCAGCAATTAATTTTTACGGATAAAGCAAAATTAAATTTTTGCGGCTCATGTAATCTCAGCTGTGAATTCTGTGAATCTTCCTGATCATGCAACATAAGGCCTACTTCTTGTAATTAGAAAACAGGATTTGAAAGGGTTTAAAAATAAGATATGTTTACACGACCATTTCCACATCTTCATGAGATCTTCATTAATATTTTCCCTAACTCTGTCTTCATCTCCGAGACGAAAGGATTTGTACAGCTGCTTATCCTCAGCATAAAAATGAATTTTAACGTGTATGGAAATTACGTAAGATTAAATTACAGAAAAACCGGTTTAAACAGATGGCGAATAACAATTAATCGATAATCAATACACAAAATATTTGATTTACGACGATTATCAAGAAACAATAGAAAATATTTGATCTATATGAACTGTTTAAAAATAGTGACGTATTTCCATAAAAAAACTATAATTATTATTTGTATTTTAACAGGAGAAAAGAAGCGTTTGTTTGATAAACAATAAATTACCACACTACTTAAATATACGTGCGCCAATATTATTCCATTTGAAAAATTGTCATTTGCTTTTAGTGACAAAAATTTAAAAAGAAAACCCTTAGAGACTCATTTTGTTATTCCTCTAAATTTCAGTCTGTAACGTTTGTCGTTATGACCATTTATCATGGAAATTTAGCAGAGTTATAGAAAGTAGTGACCTAATTAGAGATGTGTATGAAAAATTCAATTTTGATTTCAGAATAGAATTTTTAGAAAGGCTAAATCAGAATAAAAGCATATTTTTCCAGGTCTCCCGAATATAAGAGAAAATGTTTTTGACGTAGGAATTTCAGAATATTTTATTTATTTCTCAATGTATTTATTGATACTAATTTTTCCAAAAATACTTGAAAAGTAGCCTCGAATTTAATGTCGAGAAAAAAATTAAAAAATTGAGAAGTTGGATATGAATTTCATGCATTCAATTTATAAAAAGTTAGCTTCCCTTCACGTCTTTATATCCGGAAAACGAGGAACTCTGACCGCATTTTGTTTTACCCGTATTATTGTATAAAATATATTTTGTGTTGAAAATTTTCCAAAATGCTGAAATACATATTTCCTTTGTCAAAACTATATAAAATTTTCATGTCCTTAAATTAAATTATTTCGAAATTCCCATATAATTTTCTATTATCATTTTCACAGTTATAGGTATTGAATTTAAAAACAATCCTCTCTTAGCAGGCACCTGGAAGGAAAATTGGAAATTGATAGTTCTGCTTTATTCTGTTCCATAATTTTAAAGATTTTGATAAAAATCAATCAGTCAATAATTGCCTTTATATAAATAAATTTTTGTTTTTTCTCCTAGATCCGCCTTTGAAGAGCGTGGTTGACAAACAATTTCATTATGCGGCCGGGGTAATAATGCATTCAACGATATTTTCATCAAATATTTCAAAGGCTACATCGAAATAGAAGGGCTGATTAAAATTATTGCTAAATTTTACGGAAATTTAAAAAAAAATTTGAGGATAATTTTGTATATGTTTTCTACAATAACTTCAAAAATAGTTTAATGAACCTCATAACATGTTCATTTTATTAATGTTGGTTTATTAAAATAAAAAAGAAAACATTTAAGTATCTAATTTAATTGTGAATAATGAATTTCTACAAAATTAACGCCAAATATATAAAAATATCGTTAAATATTTTAAGAAATATCTCCAAAAATATCATTCATAAATTCTGTAATAAAGAATTTTGGACTTTTTACAAATTTCTTCATTAATTTGACTACGAACGATGCATGGAATTAATAAAATATATCCGATTAGGTTAATGGCTCGCTGTTAATTTACGTTACAACTATTTTTGTTTGAAAATAATTTAAATATATCCGAGTCGATAACATTACCATTACATTAAATTTCAAGTTTCTGCGTGTAATAATTTTTTAGAAAAATGCCTCTGATTGACGTCCAGATAAAAGTGAGTAGTGTTATAAGTTTGCCATTTGTTATTTTCGAGAAAAAAGCTCTGAAAATGTACAAGTCACTTAGCTTTAAAAGGGTAAAGGCATTACGAATGGTTTCACTTTTTATTACCTCAATTTCTGACTATCATGTTTAATATCACGGGTGATTGAGGAAAAAACTACGAATAGAAGAATATGCTATATAGAAGATATTGTTACCTTGGCCCAGAAATAAAATTGGCGATGCAAGTCCGGTCGATCATCTGCGAATTGCAATTGGTCATTTATCACATTTACAACTGTCACATTAAGCATTGATCTTTTATCGGTGGATATTATATCTTGTGTTTTATGTCCCTCGTAAAAATATTGATCAGTAATATAAATATAACTACAATGTTTTCATTTTCATAAATTAACGAGTACCTGATACCCACTATTTTCTAGATTCCTCTCAGGTCGATTTAAATATTTGAAAAGAAATTAGATTGTAAATGGCAAATAAATTGTATAAGATTAGTTCATGTCGCAGTGAGCTAATACCATTATTTGTGAACACAAACTCTAGTTTGTTAGTTATTCTCACTTTTATTTATTCAGTGCCTTCATAATAATTATCATATGCCTGACTAGTCAATTTTAAATGATCGATTTATTACTCGTCAAATAATGTTTTGATGTAATAATTTGATTTTATGGATTGAAATGAAAAAGCCTTCTTTTTAACTGTTTTCCTTCAGTTGTCATTTTTTAGATTTCTTTAATATGTTAAGCTATTAGTAGCTGCTGAAGTTAGAAATGATATATGAATCAGTAAAGAAATAACTTTCTCTCTTTATATGGATAAGGGTTGAATGAAAAGAACCAGAGTGACCTAAATTACACCTTAATAATATGAAATCAATACTCCCATACGAGTTTCTATTTATATATTACATTTCGAAAAAAGATGCATTTTATACAATGCATTTATATGGGGTAAGGATATTTCATACTTGTTTAGTATTTTAAGAAAAGTAGAATTTTTATAAAAAAAGTTCTCTCTGTCTCTTCATCTTTTATGGTCGTTAGTTTTGAAAATTGCTTGACGCCGAAAGTTGAAATTTTGCCCAGTAATAAAGCATAATAAACAGCATATACCGCAATAGCTAACAATGAAAAATATCTGTAAAAGAATTTTAGACTGTATGGATAGTGACAAATTAAGTTCTCGACATTTTTTTTTCAATTTCTCACACAGTGTGAAGAATCATTTCGAAGAGCTTATCATAAGGCATCATGAACTTTATTTATTTAATTTTTATTTTAGGCAGATACACAAAAAAATGTGTATAGAAATAAATTTACCCGAGGTTCCTCCTTCTTATTTTTTCCGAACTTTTTGAACTTATAATGATGAATTTTAATTTCTGAAGCAAAAGTTAGAAGAAAACTGTGAATATGATTCCAAACTTTACAATTGTTTTTAATGCCCACGATTTTGTATATACCTTCCTACTGAATGACATTAAGCTTAATAAATATTTATTGTGCTAAGAAGTGAATAACAAAGCAACTATCAATATTCATAGTGTACATGTGATTAAATAATCGATTTAAAACTGAGAAACTACCCTTGAAATACGGTTAACGTGAACGAAATTTCGAGAACATGGCGGCGAGTATAACAAAGGACTCTTATTTAGAAAATTCTCCGCTATTTCACAATGTTCTTTTTAGAGGTAAGAATTTCGCTCAGCCTTTATATTATACATCCCTTCACTGACATGTGACGTATTTTCCGACATTTCTGCCTGTGTGGATAAAACTATTTTTATAACAAAGACATTGAAGAAAAATATATGTTTCTTGGAAAAACTAAAATCTTGGCGTATTAAAGTAAAAATGTTGACAAAAATTGTCGTAAGCCATTAATTATATATTTATATATTTATTTAGGGTACGAGAAACATTCAACTTTGACGCCTTCTCGTTTCAGTGAAAATAAAAAAGAATTTTATTACTTAGCGTAATAATTTATGTTTACGGATATAATAAATAAAAAAAATAATTTTCACCATTCACAAACAAATCAAACTCTGACGCAAACGCGATAAAATAATTAAGCAGTTGGATACAGTTGCAAAGTAGGGATACACTCGTTATTCGACTTTAGTCTGTACGATTGCAAAAGGAAGGTTACTACTTTTTTAAAGAGAATTATTACGTACGACGAACTAGTTCAACAGATAAATAATAAGTTATATAAGTAAAATTGAGCCAAATTGAAGACTCAGCCAAAAATGAAGACTCAGCAGAAAATAACCCAAAGTGTGGCATTTTTCTTACGAAAGCCCTGATATTATTAACATTTCAAAAACTTGTTTCAAATATTCAAAAGTAGTGTAGACTCGCATACGGTTGTGATAATTTTCAATAAACATTCTTAGTAAGATTTGTAGAGCGTAGCAGAAGACGTGTATTTTATTCATACAAGTAATCCTGTACTGTGTCCAAAAACTAAGAAGAAAAATAAAGTGGGCCTACCAAAATTCTCATTCGTTTCTAAAAAATAACCCTAAAAGAATTTAAAAAAAAATCAATTTTGTCAAAAATATGCTTTAAATATAGCAAGTTTGATGCAGAGAATTTCCTCGAAATGTAACAAAGAACTTGTCAATTATTCATACAATAGACACATTCCCTCTTACGATCTGTGTACAATAAACACGTAAGCAAAACGGGTAACTCACTGATTTTCGCCTCCAATATTTTGCTTGGACACATGTAGATGAACTGTAATGATGAACCGCGACCAAATACCAGCGAGCAAATACAAGTTTGAGCACCAATAATTCACTGCCCTGTCATATCTTTATTTGGACTAGTGGTCGCCCAGTAGTCGAAATCCGACGATAATAAATTTAAATTATAAGTTATTTAATATAAATTATTAAAATATAATGCTCAAACATTATTAAGGTTTTATTGTCAAAGACTATATACTACTATAACCACATATTTCGCCAACGCTGTTATTTTCCTATTTAAAAAAAATAAATTATATATAATTCAAAAAGGATAAAAATAAAGAATATCTATTTTAAAAAAAAATTATTGAAACGGAACATACTGTAGGATGATGCGAAATAAAAAAAATTATGCGGTAAAAAATGCTCTTCATTGAATAGCATTTTTTATCGCATATTGCGATAATATAATTAACGATTTAAAACTTCTTATAATTAACGATTTAAAAAAAATTGGTAACGATGAGGTTTTTTCAAGAATTCTACAAATTCTATTTCATTTGGTAAAGCTCTCATATTTCGAGTAAATGTAACTTTATGAAAATTAGGAAATTCATGCCAACTTGTAACACAATTTTCAATTAAAGTTCCACGTGATCCATATGGGATTACTGGTAAGATTTGCCGAAAATCACCGCACAAAAGTATAGTTCTTCCTTCAAACACTCTATGTTTATCGTTTTCAGCACATAGATCACGCAATAATCTATCTATGATTTTCAACACTTGGAAAGGACACATAGAAACTTCATCAATAATTATCAATGATGACGAATTTATGAAACTACCTTAGCTACTACTTGCAGTAATATTTGATACAGAATTTTCTAAAATGGATATAGGCAATTTAAACACATTGTGTAAAGTCCTACCTCCAAGTAATAAAGTTGAAGCTATGCCAATGAACGCAGTTGGAATACAACGAAAATTAAACGAATTTAATTTGTGAATTAATGCTGTTTGAGTGAATGTTTTACCACAACCAGCGTGAGCGGTTAAACAAAAAACATTGGATCCAGTATCATGATCATCAGTATCCAGTATCAATAGTATTTTCTTCTTCTATTCTCTGCGAGTATGTGAGAACTGGTAAACC
Source organism: Druceiella hillmani (assembly GCA_039881145.1). Taxonomy (NCBI): domain Eukaryota; kingdom Metazoa; phylum Arthropoda; class Insecta; order Lepidoptera; family Hepialidae; genus Druceiella; species Druceiella hillmani. The sequence goes on from JAYKKI010000117.1 coordinate 4,282,490, forward strand.
AAGAATTTGACAAGACAAATTATGAACATTCAAATTACCATCAATTTCTAATAGAGCTCTATTAAAGTATACTTCTTCGTTGTAAAGTCTTAGAAAATCTTCACTAAGATATACTTTAAATTCATTCCATAACGCTAATACATTGGTTGGCACATTTATTGCACAAATGTAACCAAATAAATTTGTTTTGGTGAATGTAATTCTTTTGATTCATTTAAACATTCCCGCCATTCATTATCATTTGAAGCTATTCTGCGAGCATGGCACGCTTCAACTAAAGAAGGGTATAAAAATTCATTGTATGTTCTAACATCCTCGAATGATTTCGGACTACAGACATGCAATAAGAGCAATTGTAAGTGAAAAAGTTCGATATCTTTTGGTGACACTACACATATTCTTGTAATGATTTTATCACCTCCACGGCTTCTCTTCTTCCATTTATTTCGGGAATCTTCTAACACATAATGCATAGGAATTTCAGTATATTTATACTCTCGTGCCGATGGATCTGATCGATTCAACTCAAAAAATGCTAATAATTTTGTCTGTCTTTTATTATCAATTACTTGACGTTCTTGCCCTTCTCGGAAGTGTACATTCTGTCGACGCGGTAAATGAATATCAAGTCTGATTATAGTATGTGACTGAAAATGCATTGGTAATTTATAAATGCGTCATATGGCTTCTGTTGATCCGACATAACGACCAATTAAAAAATTGGTAACTTCACTAATTTCTATATTTTGACCTTGTTCATTTCCACCAGACTCTAGTTCAACAGATACACTGTCATAGCCTTTATACACGTATTCATAAATGTATTTGACACTTTTCACTGTAGTATATACTTCAACATTTATATGGCAATTAAATTTAGCAAGTAAATATGGATTGTATGGTACAACATACCGATTGTCAAGGCAACTACCACGAAGTTCTGCATTAATACCATTATCACGTCTTCTGTATAATGGATACCCATTTAACGATTCACATGTAGTTTCATTAAATCGTTTTGGATACTCTTTTATACATTTTCCATCTCTCATACATACAGAATTAGAATTAAGTATTCCGCATGGACCATACATCATATGTTTTACAACATATTTATGTAATGCTGGATGTGTTTCAATGTGAGGAATCTCCGCAGATACAACTTTATCAATATCTATAGCATTAACAATTTTATCTTGCTCATTTAAAGTGAGTAAAGTGGGAGCATGAGGCAATCCTCTTTTTTGAAATTCAATTGTATAAATGAGTGCTTCAACTTTACCAAAGATATTATTTTGTATAAGGCCCTCTATGAAAGCTTTCAACTTTGACTTGAATACACGCACAATAATATCAGGTCTAAAATTAGCAGCTTCACCTACACCAATGTTGTTAACTATTTCTGGCCCAACTTGGATTGCTCATTGTAATAAATAAAGACGGTTTTCCGAAATATTGTACAATTGACATTGCATCTAAATAATTCTGATACATATTTCTTGGAGATCCATTGAATGAAGATGGTAAAATTACTCTACGACCAACATTTCTGCCCACCCGACCAACAATGCAATGTAATCTTGAGCCCAAGTCGATAGGCTGCATACTGAAGCATGGCTAATTTTTTTCTGGGTGCTCTTGAATTAGATATAGTTGGTACGTTATGAGGAATATTGATATGCCACCCAGTATCACCATTTGGAAAAAGTAATGAATGTGTTCAAGGGTCTAATGATGAATTTAAAATTGATATATTTTTGATGATACTATTAACTTTTGAAAATGAAATCATATTTCGTTCAAAGGTGGCTCACCATCAACTGTACTAAATATTACTGCTACATCAGTTTGAACTGCATCATTAAAATGGCATTGATTTAAATCATGATTTACTTTAATGAGCATATAAATTTCTTTTTTTTATTTTCAACTCTGTGACAATGATGTTTCATTGCAATGAATGACCGAACCAAAGGATTACTGCGTTCCAATTCAAGAGATATTTTGCGCATTATATTGTTATTGCATGTTTGATTAAAATGTTGTTGTAATCTATAATTGATAATATATAATTGATAGTGTCGACATCATAAAAATCGAATTGCGCACAACATGGTGAGCGACCATATGCCGCATTCATTGAACCTGATCTGTGATAAAAGCATCATGTTTTTGAAATGATACACTCCACTTGTAACTGCCCCGCAAATTTTAGCTTCTGAGCTAGCCATAGAAAATGATGAATTATATTTGCGAATGTTTTCAAAATAATTTTTTGCCTTACTTTTGATTGAAGGTTCATTTGAAATAAGTCCATAATACAATGATTTAAAAGATTCATTTTCACTTAAGGGCGGTAATATTGCTTTACCCTTATGATAACATTAAGTGAATTCAGTCCTGTCACTTAAAGTCACTTCAGAATCAAAACGTTTCGCATTGCAAAACCTGCATTGTAAATCCATTAATCCACAATCATAACATTTAGTGCACATTTATATGTATCTCTAAAAATTACTTCTTCATTTGTAAACTATTAATATTATTTAAAATTGCGTTTGGTCTATTAATATGTGTATGCGAAACAAACTATGAATATGACATTATCATAATTATGATTATTTTTGACATTCAGTAAGACTATGGACAAATAATATTAATCTTAATTTGACCATAGACTTCAACCATAATCAAAATAGTACATATGTGTGTGTGTCAAACGCATGCATTTCTAATAAAAATCTATATATCTCTTTCTATGAAAATTTTTAGCTTTCAGCACTTTTCTCCATTTAAACTTTAACTGTGCCAAATTTCATATTCCTCCGGACGCGTAATTTTCGTAAAAAGGAGTATAAAGGTTTTGCTTTGCATATTAATATTTTGGTTATTATTAACCTTTAAATTATGGTTATTATTAACCTATAGAAAATTGAATAATATTTTATTAAATCGTAATAACTCTAATTTCAGATAAAAGGTCAATTTTTTTACTACTATATATGGGAAAATAACAAAGTTAAAGCACAGTAACTTAGAAACTGTCTGGCAGATAAACTACAATGGAAAGCCAGCGGAAAAATAAAATTATGGACAACTCATCTGTCAATATGTGGGTATATATATATGTGTGTGTGTCAAACGAATGGTAGTATGTGTAATGTTTTTTTTATTAATTTAATGTGTTTCTAATGCATTATTATATAAACATTTTAGCTTTCCGTACTCCTCCATATAAACTTTAACTGTGCCAAATTTCATACTCCTCCGTCTGCGTAATTTTCGTAAAAGAGGTACAACGTTTTTGCTTCACGTATTAAAATTATGATTATTATTAATAATATTACATTAAATGATAACAACTGTAATTCAAGATAAAAGATCAAATTTTTTACTATTGTATATGAGAAAATAACAAAGTTGAAGCACAATAACTTGCGAACTGTCTGGCAGATAAACTACAATGGAAAGCCAGCGGAAAAATAAAACTATAGACTACTTATATGTCAATTGTATGTATATACCTGTGTGTGTCAAATGCATGGTAGTGTGTGTAATGTTTTATTTATTAATTTATTGTACTCATAAGCATTATTATTAAAAAATATTAGCGTTCTGCACTTCTCCTACATATAAACTATAAGTATGCCAAATTTCATACTACTCCGTCTGCGCAATTTTCGTAAAAAGGGGTCCAAAGTTTTTGCTTCACGTATTAATATATAGATTTCGTTATAACGTCATTTTATTAGCAGAGGAAAATATTTGAAGATATACATTTAGACAGAGGAACAAGTTGTATCTATTTTATTTTTACTATAATATTTTTTTTGGGTTAGCTATATCAAATAAATTGGTTAGGTGAATAGTGAAAAAAGAATTACGAGTACGACCACCAATTTACTTACTTTCTTCTACGATGTCGTTTAATTGTAAAAGTATTGTTTCTTTCAAAAGCCAATAATACTGAAATTAGTTGCATATTTTAAAAGTGAACTAAACCATTGTGTTTAGTACGAAAAAGAATAATTTTGAAATGTGTTTAGGTAACGTCAAAAGTTAACGAGTCAGGGGTCTTTTATGTATAATAAAGCTTCCTTCTTTATAGTTTGCATGGCTTATAAGAGCAAGTTTATAAAAATAAATATTATCTGAATAAATATCATGAAACATAAAAGGGAAATACGGCTGCTAGCAATTAACATATAGAGAGAAAAGAAACATTAACAATCAATGTTAACATGATGCGAATATTAATTTATATAATACACTGAGTACGAAATTGCATTTCGTAACAATTGTACCTTTAATTTTAAGGGAGTATATATAGAGAATATTTTAGCATCAAAGATTAAGTATTATTAAAAAAATGTTTCAAAAAGTTTTAATTACTCTAGATCCGAAAAAATCTCTATAATTGGGCTAGTAATAATTATTTTATGTGGTTTTCGTAGATAGATGAGCTTTCTAGAAAAAAGACGCACAAGCACTTTTTAAGTTTCCGTTACAATTGAAATAAATGGCACTTTATTATTTTATAGAAATATTTTTTCTTTTTGCGAATAAATGTAATTTTAGAAAATACACCTTTTAGGTTGCATTTTTGACAAACTTTTTAATATTTTCGTATACACTTTTTAATAAATTCCGAATGTTTTTTCGCAATTTCCAGAAAAATTTATTAATCCTTCAAAAACGTGCTGATGAATATATTCATCTATCCTAGATGACTCGTAACGGTAATTACTGGTTATTTAAAATTAACTGCTAAGTGCGTGCATGTTTCTCCTCAGCATGTTGCACCGTTGCCCTAAAATGCTTCCAGCTCGATACAAATTTAAATAATATAGTCGTACACAAAATATATTAAACCAATCACAGGCCTTGGTATTTTCAAATGTTCATTTGTAATGACATGTCAAGTGGAAAATGAAAGAGTAATAGTACAACAATTTTTCATGTAAATTTTAAATTCCCTGGTATCTGAAAAGTTAAAATTGCGTAGATATATAATGTTCAATTTTAATCAAGCATAATTGACAATATGTATTCTATCTGCCCATCGCCTGAATAAGTTTATAAATATATGATTTTTCACTTTGTCTGAAATTATTAAGGAATGCGAAGGTTATCTAGGTCATACTAAATATAATAGACTTTTGGTATTTATAGTCAACGCATGCTTAGGTTGTAAATAGCAGGTATGTAAAAAGAAACTGTCAACTGAGCACTTACATTATGTAAGCTCTTCATCTTTGTTAACCAATTACAATTACGCTGTATTCAATTTTAGATTGCTTTTTTTAATAGTAAACACTTCTGCTACGGCGCACCGAGGGATCCAGGCTCGATTCCCGACCGCTCATCAAGCGGGACTGAAGAAGTTCAATCTTTCGAGGTTCTAGCAACTACTTTTTCATATGAGATCTTCTTCATTTCATTTGGCACGACAACAAAAAATACTTATGCCTAATTTGTCAAGAGCATTCTCAACAATTTACAAATTTTTGTGTGCTTTAGTTCATTGAAGGATATTTATAAAAATTAGCCACTTATATGCTGGAAATTATTTGTGGGTCCCATGGTCATATATAATTCTTTTTCTCGCATATTAAAAAAATTTTTCTACGAAGCTTCTAAGTTATAGTTTGTTTAAATAAAGAATATATTTTATAATCTGAATTTGCAACAGAAAATGGATCCTAATTAACTATTTGAAATAATTATTTATGTTTTTACTGACGACTCTGCTTGCGTGGAAATTATGATATTTAAACTTATTAACAAAATTATTTCCTTTCCAGCGACCCATTGTCGCCGCAGTTTACAGTGCTTCCTGGTTACCTACTCACATTTAAATTCAATGCCTTTGTATTTTAAACTCAAAAACCTATTTAAATTAATAACTAAAAACGAAAGCTAAAATAGCAAAAACCGCATCAAAGGACGGACGTTCGAGTTTTATATAAACAAAATATGTACACACAGTTCTCTTTCGGTGTATTTTCAAGTTCCCTATGTATATTGAAAAAAAATTGTGTATATTTATAAGATAGCCATAATATTTCAAAAGTTTAGCTCAAAACTGAACTTGATACATTTTAACTATATCGTCTCGTTATTATTCATTACGTATAAGTTTTGAAAATACGTTATCTGTACACACATATCAATTTGGAAATTGTAGGTTAATACAATGCCATGGCAATTGAATTTTCCGTTAATGAGCTATACGTTATTAGACGTATTGAATATTTTTTTCATGTATTATTGTTATTAATTCGGGTTGTTAATACAACACAAAAAAATTTTGATATTTTGATAAAATACTTGTACAAGTATACAAGCTTACAAACAACTCTCTAAATTCACTTTGTTACTTTTCCTGCGACTGTTTGTGACGTTATACAAGGTTAGTTGATTTTATGATAAACTATGTATATGTTACATTTTAATTAGTGCGATTGACACGTAATTTGTGAGCTAATATTGGCAAATTTAATGAAATTAAATGAATATACATTTTCTAAAAATATCTCTTTGTGTGAATATTCGAAGTTTTTGTTGTTTCATACCTACAGGTGCGTAACAATTTATTCAAATATGTGCTTCAGATATAGGTTTTGATGAATATATATAATAATAATTTTTTACATTTATTTAATGTAAACTAAAGTAATTTTTTTATTAAGAGAGGATATGCAAAGAAACACTTTAGCATACCCCAGTTGTATGAGTTATAGTCAGAAAAACCTTTTTAAATTATGGTTTTTAGGTAATGTTGAAAAAAAATTAAAAGATTGACTAACTGCGTTTGATTTCTGCGTTTTTAGTTTAATTTACCTATATATATATATATATATATATATATATATATATATATATATATATATATATGTATATATATATATATATATATATATATACACACACATATATATATGTATATATATATACGTGTAACTGTTTTTGGTTTTGACAATGGTATTAAAAAAAGACAGGAGACAAATTATACAAACCCAATAATGTGTTAAATTACAATTATGATTAAAATAATGAAAAATCATCTTGATGAGGCGAGCTATCATCAAATCAAAATTAGAATCGATACTGGCCCCATTTTATCCTGTCGATAACTTCGATTACGTATCTCTCTCGTTTTACGACATCAAAATTTTTAGAGATTGTGGCTAGAAAAGATGTAAACCTCAACCACATTAACTTGCGAGTAAAGGAAAACTACCTATTAATTCATATTGGCAAATAATTTATAATAATTACTTGTATTCTAAAGGTATGTCATTTTCTTTTTTCTTATTAGTCTGAATAAAATTGAGTTTTTGTTAATTAATTGTAATACATTAAATTAATTTTTCGCTCAATACTCTTAAGTAAATGGTAATATCACACTAAGTGAGTGTGATGCTGTTTTTGTTTTTCTTCTGTACATAAAAATAAATGTACGACTGAAAGTGGGAAGATCGTTGACGACTTGCCAATTATCGACCGATTAACATTTAAAGAAACTTTTTTTGACTGCCATGATATTAGTGCCCGACTGGCTCCGCCGTCAGTCGAATGCATTCATTTGTTTACACAATTTTAACATAACTGAAACGTTGCTAAAAAGTTTCTCTTTAAAATATATAAAATCTTCCAGTATGTCAATAACTAATCATTAAAAGTTGTTGTTTTAACCGTTTTTACTTTATAAACTTCAACTATAAATTTCTAAACTAATAACGTCCACGAGAGTAACCGGTCTTAATAATGCTGTCATCGATAATAAATAAAAAAATTGATATAAAATTACACTTTCCCTTTCACCTGGATGAAACTGAGATTTTACCTGCTTGAAAAAGTATTTAATAATTCTCCAGCGATATCATGACTAAACTGTTTTACCAATAACCACAAAAACTATAAAAATTGTTCACACAACATTTATACCGGCCGGAAATGAATACTGCAATCAACCTTTCGCTTTAATATAAAAAAACATTGCCTAGCACAATTTGTTAATCTCGGTCTAATTAAATTGTGAAACAAAATGAAACAATGCGCGCGAAAGCAGCCGGAATTCGGAATGCAAATATTGTAGAGCATAACGGGGCGCTGCGCACAGCGAGAGAAGTCAACCTCTCTATTATTGCGAATTTACTCGTATTTAATACCCAAATGGTTTAAAATCCAGCGAAACGTTCGCAGTTATTTACAAAGTCTATTGTATATAGCCATCTGTGTGTTTCTTTTATGATTTTATTCCATCTCGATGGGTGAAAATCAAGATCTGACTCATTGATTGTTTTCCCAGTGTCAGGTTACATTTAGGAATTGTTAGAAGTTAGAAAGTTAGATTGTTAGAAAATATTATCAACGTGTCAAGTCATAAATTATTTCTCTACAACACCATACACCACAGGAGATGAAAGTTATTCTTGTTTGGTATTGAAGAGTGAAAGAAAAGAAAAATGAATAATTAAGTGGAAAATGTTATTTTTCTTAATTTAAAACAACTTGCTGAAATCACAGTTTGATGAATTGTTTAAGGATAATCACATCTATTGGTCAATTGATATAAATATTGATAGTAAAAAAGCATAAATTATCTTAACTACATGATCAAATTTTAACGTTATGGATTGGTGTGTTAACATCCATAATGCAATTATTTCTGGAATTTTCAAAAATATTTATTTATTATTCGCTTTTCATACTTAACCATATGAGGGAACTTACATCAAGTGGAGTGATCTCGTTCGATCAAATAATTCATCAAGTATTATAATGTAACATGTGTTGTGGAAGACTGGAATAGACTGTGAATACAAATGCAAATTAAAAAAATATTTAAATTAATAAAGAATAAATTAGCAAAATAAATAATATCTAACAAAAATATAAAAAAAAACTAAACGAAAGATACACATATAAACACATGTGCACACGTATATATTTATAATTATAATGGAAAAGCCGGTGAACGTACGATGTAAGAAAATGTTTCCAGATATATTTTCTTCCGTAAATACACGAAATATTTTACTCAAATTGAGTATGATTGGATTAACATATTATTCCCAAAATCTGAAACAGTTCCTAAGGGACAGCATCCGTCTCTTTGATGTTCATTAGGTTCCTATTTAATCCCGTGAAAATTTTTCAAGTTTAATTTGTGTTCATTTTAACTCGTACCGTGTACCGGATTAACAAACCCGAGTGTGGTTTTCGTAAGATAGCACATAAAGTATTCTCTCCTTTATTAATTAATGACAATGTCCTTACAGAAAGCTAACGTATATTAAATAACTTGGAACGCAGGTAAACTATAGCCATGATTAACAAATAGGCTACATTATTAAAATTCAGAAAGCTAGTTTTAAGATATAAGGGAACATATAATTTTCCTACTTGAACAAGTAATGAAATATATATTTAAATATATACATATTCGTGCTTGACAGGTGTTTTTTGTATATATATATATATATATATATACACATGTATATTGAACACATACATGTATATTGAGCATGGACAACAAAAATATTGAAAATTTCAGATTGATTCATCGGGTGGTTTGGTGTTAAACAAAGCATTTTTTGCAACTTTAAACGAAATCCAAGCACTTTTTTCCAATGAATTCAATTTGGCGTCACAATTTAGATCCTTCATAACCTTTCTTATGTCTGGCCCCACAAAAATTGCTTCCTTTGGTTTTGCCCCACTAAGTCTTGGAAATATATTGAATATATTTGGGGTTAATTTTGTAGAAATTCATTATTCACAACTAAATGAAACTACGTGATGTAGTACTATTTCTACTTTCGTTAATTTCTTTACCACGACCTAGGTTTCGTTGTATCACAACATCTTCAGGTGGGATATGAGCAAAACTTAACTCTTAGGAACATTCAACAGCATTTATATGTTTCAAACACAATAGCGGAAGCCGAGTTTGTGTGGGTTTTTCCACTGCTTATGTTAGTGAGTTTATTGTAAGGGCGTAGAGTAGGTTTTATTATATTTCCGAGAGTTATACAATTTACCAATATTTTAATGAGGGTAATAAATTCAATTGTTGTTATCATGTGAGGTTGTACAATGCAAAAGTTCCGGTGTATGTAATAAAATTAAATGGAAGTTATTAGCGGTAATATATTTATACAAAAGCAAGGGTATTTGAAAGTAAGGACAAGGTAATACTACTAATTCTACATATCTCCGGTTTTGTTTATTCATATATTTATTTCTTTTAATTTTTTTTTATTATATATACTTATATTTATATTTACATGTGTATTTGGGCTAAAACAATTTCAAGAGTACTATAGTATCAATATTGTCTAATTATATTATATGAAAATATTAAGTATGGGTGATGGTTATTTTCAATGAGATGTTTATCAAAGTGAGATGTGTCTGGTTTATTATTTCGCCAGTTAGCAATGTGTTTTTTATATATTGTATTAAAATCTCTTCCTGTTTGACATATGTAAACACTATTACAGTCGTTACATTTAAGTTTATAGATACCGCTCTTTTTATGTTTATTTATTTTTTCTTTATTATTAATAAGGACTTTACCCAAGTTATTTAAAGTGCTATAAGCACATGTTGTATTATTTATATTTTTAACCGGTTAAAGCTCTGTGAATCATGGAATGGAAGGCAGAGCTTTAACTATCCCTCTAGAAAAACCTAATTTACGTAAAGAAATAAAAACTATAAAATAAATCGCAGAAAATAATAATTATGACCTATCAATTGTCACAAAACTGTACCATAATAAATTAAGAAAAATACTAATACAAGAAATATACCCGATCGTACCAAATAATAATATTTACTATAAATCTATCCCACACGTAGGTAATGTTTCACTCAAATTAGGAAAACTCTTAACTTATAATAAAAATATAAATAATACAACATGTCCTTATAGTACTTCAAATAATTTGGGTAAAACCTTTGTTAATAATAAAGCAAAAATAGATAAACATAAAAAGAGTGGTATCTACAAACTTAAATGTAACGACTGTAATAGTGTATATATAGGTCAAACAGGAAGAGATATTAATACAATATATAAAGAACATATTGCCAGCTGGCAAAATAATAAACCAGACACATCTCACTTTGCTAAATATCTCATTGAAAATAACCATCACCCCCCATACTGATAATGCCCCCTATATATTACAAATAAATACAAACTTAACATCCTAGAAACATTAGAAATAAACAGACACCAAGGTTAATATATTAAATGAATAACTAAATACAGTATCATCACCCATGCTTAATATTTTCTAGATATAATATAATTAGACAACATTGATACTACAGTATTCTTGAAATTGTTTTAGCCCATATACACATATAAATATAAATATAAGTATATATAATAAAGAAAAAATTAATAGAAATAAATAAATAAGTATATGAACAAACAAAACCGGAGATATATAGAATTAGTGGTATCACCGATAATAACTTCCATTTAATTTTATTCACCTGAACTTTTGCATTGCACAAACTCACATAATAACAACAATTGAATTTATTACCCTGATTAAAATACTGGTAAATCGTATAACTCTCGGATATATAATAAAACCTACACCGCTCCCCTGCAATAAACTCACTAACATAAGCAGTGGAAAAACCCGCACAAACCCGGCTTCCGCTATTGTGTTTGAAACATATAAATGCTGTTGAATGTTCCTAAGAGTTAATCTTTGCTAATATCCGGTCTAAAGATGTTGTAATACGACGAAACCTAGGTCGTGGTAAAGAAATTAAAGAAAGTAGAAATAATACTAGGTCATGTAGTTTCATTTAATTGTGAAAATAATATTTATAAAAAAGGTAAAATTTTTTCACAAAATTTAGACCAGCCAGATAGAAATACCGCAATCAACGTTTCGCTTTGATTCAAAAACTTCTCTCGCACAATTCGTTAATCTCGTTCTAATTAAATTGCGAAGCAAATGAAACAATTCGCGGGAATGCAGGCGGAATTCGGAATGCAAATATATAGAGTATGACGCGGCGCTGCGCAAAGCGGGAGGCGGCCAACCTCTTCATTATTGCGAATTTATTTAATACCTATTTTGTTTGAGAACCTAAAAAACGTTCGCAGTTATATAGTGTATTTTCTATAGTCCTCTGTGATTTCGTTTCATAATTGTATTTTATCTCGATGGGTGGAAATCAAGATTTGATTCACAGATTCTTTTCTCAATTTTCTTTTTTTATAAAAATATGAGGTTATATTTAAATAGTAATACAATATTATCAACTTGTAAAGTCATAAATATTTTTTCCACAATATAAATCCTTTGAAACTAAGACATGATATGAAAATTATTGTTATTGTTGCTTGTAGACTACCGCCGGCAGCTTGCAAGAGCGAAGGTGGAGCCGACTACCTGCTTAATTAAAATATCACGCAAGTAACATTCTTATGCAAATACAAACCGGATCCTGGCTTTTTCACCTGCTTTCTGTTTATCTAAAATAACGGTGGGTGAGAAGGTTAATAATACTATAGGTGTCAACATAATTGGAGTAAAAACCTGAAAAGGACCAAAAAAAGTAAAAATGTTTTCTGTAGGATTAAATATTATGCCTAACCAAAAAAAACTTTTCAACACGACTCATCAAGATCGATATCTACTTCTAATAATAGCAAAAATTTATTCAAAAGCTATCTTTACTTGTTATATACATAGTGCATCCAAAAAGTACCGGGACTGATTTTTGTAAAAACGTACAAGTAGCGCTATCTCTAGAACAATAATGGAACTATATAGACTAATGTTTTCTCTACCTACTGTAATTTTGTTGACTAAACGTGAATGCGAGGTGATATGTGTGACGTGTTGATATCTGTTTGCCATCTTTTACCATGATTTTGAAAATGGAACGAAAAGCTGCAATTGAATTTCGTTTTAATGTGGAAAAACTGCATCAGGAATAATTGAAATGATGCCATCTGCTTACTGTGAAGAGTAATTGAGTCGTTTGAAGGCGTATGAGTGATGTTTGCATCTTAAAAAGGATCGTGTGTATGTAAAAAAAAGGACCGTGAGTACTTGAAGATGATCCGCGAGAATATAGACCGTCAAGCGCCATTTTACAGGAAAACGTTGAACGTGTGAGTTCATTACTCGCCGCGAATCGGCAATTAAGTATCAAATTGCTACCTGAATAAGTTGGGATTAGTGTTGGTAGCATCCACAATATCGTATATGGCATCATGTTAAGAAAGAGAAAATTGTGTTCGAAGTGCGTTCCGCATATTTAATTTCTGAACAAAAGAGGCAGTGTGTTGAGGCGAAATTTTGTATAATGGACCGACACAAATCCCAACTTTCTGCGAAACATTGTTACAAGTGATGTATCGTTGTGCTTTCATAACGGATATGGAGGAGGGACGGTTAGTCAAGATCCGTGCTGTGAAGTCCAAAGTGAAAATCACGTTGATTGCGTTTTTCGACCCGCGAATAATTATCTACAGGACATTTTTGTCCCCTGGTCCACTGTCTGGTCCTGGAGCCTTCCACAAAGAGGGGTTACAGCCTCTTTTGTATTCCATTCGTCGAATGCTAAGGAAAATGTGGGACACAGGTGATTAGTTTTTGCTACATTACAATGTGTCAGCACATTCTTCTCTCATTGTTAGAGAGTTTTTGACCAAAAAAGAGGTTACTCTCATTCAAAACTCTCCCTATTTGCCTGATCTCACCCCTGCAGACTACAAGCTGTTTCTTAAACTGAAACCAGCATTAAAAGGTGAACGTTTCAAAGATATCGTATCAATTGATCAGAATATGACGGCGATTTTAAAAAGCATTTATCAAAGTATTTTTCAAACTTGGAACTGGCATTTCATAGATTATGCAAACGTTGTATAGTATGAAGGAGACGTATGTTGAAAATTAAATTAGGAAAAAGATTATCTTAAATCGTGTAATATTTTTTTTAATGTAGTCCCGGATCTTTTCGAATGCACTGTGTATTTACGATTTTGCGTGTTGTTTGTTTTGCCTTCGTTTAAAAGTGTTTTAGTAAAATATTTGGTTTAAAAAAATAAAATATTGTAAATATATTTCTTTTGTTAACGACATAAAAATAATTGTAAGTTTTAAAAAGCCGACTGCTTAATTTATTTGAAGGCAAAGTGAGATATTTAATCAACAGTTATAGCTCCATAATTTATTTTTGTATTAATATTAAAACACATGAAATTATTTGTTAGATTTTAGTAAATACAACGGAGAAGTCGTCATTTAAATTTGCATAGTAATGTTTAAACGATGCACGTATAGATAGAATATTCAGATAGAGGGATGAATGAAATTAAAAAAAGAGCCAATAATTCATGTCCTTTCTCAGACTCCCATAAATACAAAACCGTCTATGTATATGGCTATCGCTTACCACAACAGCAAATTCAATTAGCTAATCTTAAGGGTCAAATTAATTTTTTTGGTATTGTGCCAAACTTAAAATGTGTTTTATTAATAAAATAAACCATAATTCCAATAATTTAATGACGCCATTAGTCTTATTTAAATAACCTTTATCCCAACAAAAATGCCTAAAACAAATTCATAAGCCATAATATAAATAACACCTCAAATTTACTATCGCAAATAAGTCGTAGCTGATCTATTCAGATCTCAAAAGGATTAAGTTGAAAATTTAGTGTTTACTTAAAAAGCGTTTTATTTTCCGTCATTAATCCGACCTTCGGTTAATAACATCTAGAGGCAACCGCCCTTGGCTGAGGTATAAAATAAGGACTTGGGGGCGGCGTTCAATGAATAACTAAAAACACATTGGTATAATATGGCAGAGCGTTTAGCTGTTAAGATTTATTGTTTTCAAATTTAATTACTAGATTGGCTAATAACTTTTTAGCCACAACTTTGGGATTTTTCAGGAAAGATTTTCGAAACTTCTAGAAGCTTTTACTGTGGGGTATAAATAAGCGAAAGTGTAGACAGTGGACAACAGTCAGCCCGCATATGCTTTAATTGAATTACAATAAAGTTAATGGATATAAATTGGTATCTAATACGGATTCGATTACTTTACCGATTTCGTCTGATTACGATGCAAAAACTCCCACAAATAATATGTGTCATGTGATGGGCGAGTCTACGGCGTCTTACGCGATGACAAATTTGGTTCAGAAAATTCAAGAATGAAGTTAATCACGGACTTGAAGACTAACCCCGTACCCAACGTCCTGTTCAATTGGACGTTCAACGATTACGTCGCCTAATTAATCCCCGGACTGACGACTCGTCAATCGGCCGATAAGCTACACTGTTATCATTGCGCTATAGAGACATATTTGCACGAATTGAAAAAATATCGATATGATATATCGATGAAAAATTTTAAATAACCCTCACCCCCATACATCAAACCTTATAATGAGATATGTTTCAGTGTCTTCATTGAGTATATAGAAAGAGATCTTTTGAAATGTTTTCGAAACCATATCAAAAGATTTCTTCCGAAATACTCTTGCTTCACAAGACGAGCTTCAAATTCTTTAGCTGTTAACACCTAGCAGTTCTTTCACCTTTAATTGTTATTCGTTTGAGACAAATCTACAAAAAAGGAACATTTTAAAATATTTGAAATTTAGTAAGTATTTCAAAACAAAATAGTTTTCGTCAAGTTGCATAAAAATTTATTCTACCTAGCATATATTAATAACAGTGAAGGATATATAGTCAATTTATTAAATAGAAATATTAAAAACCCAACTTTTATTTATGCTTAGATACAATCGATAACCTGAGAGTACACGTTCTATATGTATTTAACAGTTTTTTTTCTCAGTTAACTTGTGAAATAGTAACCAAATTTTTTAATCATTTACTAACAATTTTTTTTTGTTTTTAGGACATTTCAAGAAACAATATTTTTTGAAAGAAATAAAATCTAAAAGGTTCCAATTTTCCATTAACAACTACGGACCAAAATTTCTTTCCAAAAGTAAAATGAACATACTTTTTCCAAATACGGCTGTTTCGTTACATAATATATCGGTCGCGTAAGGTAATAATAGATTACCACCTGGTACGTTCAAATGAGTGTTAATTAATTGACATTGCTCTAAATTTGTAGCATACTTTTTGAAAATATGAGACGAAAATAGATAACTTTTAATTTTTGGCCCTACTTAGAAAGAAATATTTTATTTTCAAATTGAAAAAATAAATTTCTGCATCCTGCCAATCATAATCACATTTAAACATAAAACGTTTTGGTGTAGACGATATTACAGTAATGTTTTAAAAACTCTATATAATCGAGATATAATATAAAAATGGTTTCAAATAAGGAAAAGCTAATTCTAAATAATCTGATTTCATAACTTTTTCTGAAGAAATAAAGAGAATGACCGTTGTCAGTTACCTCTGTTACCAGTCATTCAGTTAGTTATTCAGTTTATTACTTATATACTTTATATACTTATTCATAACAAAATAAACAATATTTTCACTGTCCTTCTGCCTGCGTGTTATGAGATACACCAATAGATTTTTTGAAACTTTAAAAACATAATTAAAATTTTTTTTGACATGAAAAGGATTTCTTGTCGAAAAGTTGACTTTTTATTGCACGATATCATTTATTATCTCCAGGCACATAAGTACAACAACATTATTTCTCAAAAATTATCATTGTGGTGGAAATCAAACGTGTGAATGGTACATATTTATAGTATTAAAGTATTTTATAATGAAACGAAAAAGTATACTTGTAATTTTGTAAGTTACTCACTTTTAAACAGTGTGACTTCAAGCTCAACGTCATTACGATGGCGATTAATTTTGTTGTTTTGAGTTTGTTTAATATTAAATTTTGTTAATTTAGATCAGTGTCACGGCAGATCGGAATCGTTAGTGGGCATTGCAAAAATAACGGTCACACACTGCATATCAAAGAAACACAAAAAATCACAAATTATTGCTGTGATGGGAATAGGTTTCATAGTAAATATACACACGATAGTAATTAGTTGTCCAGTAAAAAAGCAGCATTTTATTTACAGATAATCTTATTTTAATATCAAAACTATCTTATCGTTCATTATAATATTTATTAAATTGATGGCGATACCCGTAGGTCAAATCTGGTATATCCGTATATACGTTTCATTACGAAAATTCTATTAAGTTGTGTTTATATACTTATAATAATCGGATAACTAGTCTGTGATAAACACAAATATATTTTGAATTAAATTCACTAAATCACATAATAGAGAATGGATGTTCAAGAAATATCGTGAATTCCGCGGGATATCTGGATGATGTTTTCATGAAAATTCGAAGAACAATCCCACTTATAAAGATAATCAAGGTTCATAATCTTTGTTTTATTTTCACTTATAGCTAAATCATATCAGTGTTTGTTTAGATTTTTAGGGTTTAATAAAATACCGTCAGGTTTCACAACCTTAAGGGCTTATTGCAATAATATCTCGTTCTAGAAATGATACTACTACCTTAATTACTTTTATAAAGTGAATTCAATTGTGTTATGGGTTTAATTAATAGTAAAAGTTAACATAAAAATCATAACGTTACGAATAAAATCTTCGTGGACTCACATTGGATTGGACTTACCTGGACTCACACTCCGGAAAATGACGATATTCTTTCAGAAGACAATGTAGATAGTCAGCCTATGCCCTATCAATCCGACTGTTATTCATTGCTATATTTGTTATTTACTTTATATCTTTCATATTGAGAAATTCTTATCCGAAGCCTTCGTATGCCTTTTGGTTATTTAAACAAGGACGTTTTCAACCAGATTATAATAAACAGTGCACTTTCACGATCAAGTATTTTAGCGCCTAGTAAATGTCTCCCATATCGATATTAAAAATACCTGTGCGTGTTAAAACAGGTTTGTTAAATGTATGAATACAGCTCTTTCTTGATGAAAAGAAACTCAATAGCTAAGTAAATGTGGCCTAAAAAATAACAAAAAACTTTATTTGAAGCAAAAAAGCAAAGTAAGTAAGAAAGGAGAAATAAACAATTAATCCAAGATATAAAAAGTATAAATCTTTATAAAAAATCGTGGTATGTAAAATTGTTTTTAAAAATTTGCTTTTTCTACATAATATATTCAGACAAACTGTTGTTGATAAACACGAAAGGTATATAGGTGGATGTTCCAAACTTGTAAGAGGTTTTCCTCAAAATCAGTCTACAACTTCAATAAAGGAAGGTATAACTTCCCACTTTAAAAATTTTGTTTCAGTTGAAATCCATCACGCAGTTAAAGAACCCAGCAAAGTGTCTTTAGGTATTGAATTGATTGGCAATGTTTTAATCTAAGACAACAGCAAAAAGAGTTACCAATGAAGTGGTAAGCTGCTTGTTTTTCATTAGAAATGAAAAAAAATGAACTTGGTATTAAGGATTTTTGATTAGGTCTGAGGACTGTGACAGTCAAAATCGTAACAAGATATTTTTTTTAAATTTGTATGTCAGTAAAATATATAAAATCGATTTCCTGCACAGATTGTTACAATACGTTACAAACGATTCGATAATTTTATTGACTTAGTTGTGTGTGACTTAATTCGATTTTCTTCGGCAGCTGTAATTTATTGAAAATGGTAAGTGCTGCATTCACATGGTGGGTTACTATTTTTTTTTGGGCGGAAGTGAGTGTTGTATCGCATTTTAAACATCTGAAATAAAAAATACATTATTGTTGTAAATAATAAAACCAAATAAATATAATAATATTCAACAGAAACTCTATGAAATGTCATAAACTATTTTGCACCTAAATCTGTATTTTAAGTTTTAATATGTCTTTTTTAATCCATGGGTACTATTATGGCTGACTACTAATTATCGCGGCCCACTGACCGCTTATCATCGCTGACTACTATTTTAATTTCCTTCAAGTCTTACTTGCAACATTGTTGATGATGGAAAATAACCTCTTCAAAAAGGTGGAACTAAAGCATTAATAAATAATAAAAAAGGAACTTCCTCAAACAGTGCAATAACATCATATAAACGGAATGACTAAAATACATTTATATTCGTAATGATTGATTAACAATCCGATTAGTAAAAAACTTTAAGTACGCTCAAATTAAAACCAGGATTCACATAGAAATCCAATGTAATCCATAAAAAGAAATCAAGGCACTAGTGAACAACAGTTCAACTTCATCCAAATCAACATTAAAATATATTTGAAAATGCGGAAATTGGCTATATTCACAACGTGTATCAATATGTTTTCTACCTTTCTGAAAAACAATGAAACCTTAATATTAATTAGTGTTTATTGTATTACAATTTTATTGTTTAATAGTTCAATTTCTAATCTATAGACTCACGAGTTCTAATAATGATTTCATTTCATTAATAAAGTTATGTTTCATTTATAAATAAAATACAAATAAATTAATAATATTATTTTCGATTATATGATTAACTTTATTACAAAACTTCGTATGTTTCTTCCATCCTACATTTTACTAAGTATTTCTTTGACTATATCAGTAATACTTTGGCATGTATGGTATTTGAAGTTGTTTTTCCGATCCAGTACATTTATTACCCCTTTTTTTCCAAAAATAGTCATCAACTTGAGATCATAGTTATCAACTTTATAAAATATCTGCGATTTGAGATCCTAGTGATCAAAATAATAAAAACAAAGAATCCTTTACGATTAGATATTCATAACAATTTTTGCACACAGAAAATAGGACCACTTCTCTAAATTTAGATTGCGAAATTGCGATATTTTGTAAGACTTTTAATAAGACTGTATCCTAAATTTTCTAAAGAATTCCATTTCCTTTGCTGATTGTACTTATTTGTAATACTGTTATAATTAAGGTTCATTAATACGAGTGATATATAGAAAATGTTACATTTGGAACTTTTTGAATATATTTGGCGTTAGTTTTGTAGAAATTCATTATTCACAATTAAATGAAATTATGTGATGTAGTATTATTTCTACTTTTATAAATTTCTTTACCACGACCTAGGTTTCGTTGTATTACAACATCTTCAGGTGGGCTATTAGCAAAGATCAATCTTTGCTAATAGCCCACCTAAAGATGTTGTAATACAACAAAACTTAGATCGTGGTAAAGAAATTAAAAAAGTAGAAATAATACTACATCATGTAATTTCATTTAATTGTGAATTTGAAATTTTTAAAAATGAATTTAATTACTGGTAAATATACCAATCACTGGATACACAAAAGTACTGAATAAAATTTTCTTCATTTCCTAAATTCGTACGCAATACACAGAAAAGTTTATCACAAATAACATCAGTGACAACTAACACTTATATAAATGAATAAACAAGCAATTTCACAACGTCTACGAGTACTTACCAGAAAACGGGAAAGCGACGCTATCAGTTCATATGGAAATTTTGAGGCTAAGGAGGGTGGAAACGATATGAAAATGTATCGAATATAAATGTTTATTCTCTTTCTTTTCATCTCATCGAAATATATTCTTTCCGATATGGAATAACTAAAAGGCGAAAAATGTTTCGGAAATTTCTTTCACACGGTGTGCATCGTATTATATAACTTTATGCTGGTTGTCACAGCAATTTCAGTTTTTATAGTATTGTAACAAACGAGAAAACATTTAATGTACGATGGTACATAATTAGGAAAAAAGGAATTTAGCCTATTGGCCTTGAGCCTTAATTTTAGGACTTATAGAAAGGTATAGGTAGTATATAACACACACAATTTTCAACAACCTAATTAGACGATTTTACCTCTCTGCATATTATGTGTTTTTCCCTGTTTTATATTGTTAGCGTTTATTGAAAATTTGACATGTATTTTTCACATAAATAACAAACAATTTAATTATATGAAAAATCACAAACCTGATACATTAAAATATATATTTTATGGAGGTGGGATATTACTAAGAAAAAAAATTAAAAACTACTATTTTCAAATCTGCATGTATGAATATAGAATCGATGCTGTTACATAATAGATCAAATTTGTTACATGTAGTAAAACTAGCGGTGTTGTTAATTTTTTTCCAGGACCAGTAAACACTTTGAACATTTTCGTTCGTATTATCTGTACTAAGAACTTTTAAGAGCACGCATGGTATTTCTCTTAGACAACAAAGGGCTACGTACGGTTTCAATAATTTCACTATGGAAATTTGCTAAGTCGATCTCTATATACGAGTATTATAGAAAAAAGGTATAAATTTATTAGATTTTAAATAAAAATGAGTTACATAGAAAATTTCTAATTATTATTAGTTTTTTTTCACAAGTAAAGAAAACAATCCCATATCAGCTTTTATTGCAATTTAATAAGATATTTTGTATACAGTGCATGTATATGGGATAGAAATATTCATATATGTATATACTTGTTTAGAATTGTAATAAAAATAGGACCCAAATAAAATACATAACGAGCAGCCTATCTTTCTGCAGCAGTGGTTGGAGACTGAAAACTTGAAAACTGCTTGACGCAGAAAGCGTAAACTATCACAATAATAAAGCATATTAAATAGCATATATTGCAATAGCTAAAATCCAAAAATATCTACAAAAAAATTTAGAAAGTCCTTAAAGATAGGAGCCAATTACGTTCTCGACATTTTTTCTTACATTTAATACATAGTGTGAGGAATCATTTCAAAGACTAAATATTTGGTTCTCAATTTTATTTTTATAGTTAAAGGCAGGTATATTAAAAAACAGGCAAATAACATATTTGCACCCAGGGTTTTCCATACCCACTTCTTCCGAACTTGCTGAGTTTAATTTTACAAAATAAACATGGTTTTTAAAACCGACGCAAAGATTGCAGGAAAACTATAACCATGGTTCCAGACCACATATTTTTTTGTAATAGTCCCTATTATATATATGTCCTTCGACATAATTAAATTAAGCGTTAAGCAATATTTATTGTTCTAAGTAGTGCATATTAGCGATGATTTATTGTCAAAGTAATTTTAAGTAAAAAAGTACAAAAAAATGGAGTGTAAGTTTTTGTCCACGTTTTTCTCCGTAAGTAATTTTTACTTTTCTTTGTTTATCGTCTAAATTGCTTTTAGGATTGCAAATTGATACAACATCGTGATTCGCGGAATAATTTTGTACGGTAAATTTCTTATTAAAAATAGAAATAAAAATATACATAAATATTATCGATTAATATTTTGATTTAGTAAATGATGTCTATTACTATTCTATTTAATTATTATTACAATTTTCACGATTTTATGTACTACAAATACGCCAATAATTTTGTGAAATCAATTAAGTTTATGTCTTACCCTTTTTGAAAATTCTGCAGTCTTTGAACCTAATGCTAAATTACACTTACTTAATACTATTTATGTAAATTTTATATTTTTCAGATCTGCGTAATAAAGTGACTATCCACATTTATATGGTAGATATTTTACAGATTTAATCGAATGCTTTAATAAAAGTACACACATGACTAAATAATAAATTTAAAACTGAGTAACCACTCTGAAACAGGAGTCAACATAAATATAATTTCGAGAACTTGGCAGCGAATATAATAAAAGAATGCTTCCTAGAAAATTTTCCGTTATCTCAAAATGTCCTTTTCAGATGTAAAAATGTCGTTTGTCTTTTATACCTGACATAGCTTCGCTGATCTGTGACGTATTTTCCTTAATTTTTACTTATATTGATCAAACTATTTTTCTAACAATAACATTTATTATGTATATATATATATATATATATATATATAAATATTTATGTATATATATATATATATATATATATATATATTTATAGAATTTTAAGGAGATATATATATCTTCTTAAAATCCGATCAATTTTGGAGTACGAAAGTAAAAATTCCGACAGAAATTGTCGTAGTCCTACACTTATGTTTTCATATATTTATTTACATTAAAAAAATATTAAATTTTTACGCCGTCTCGTTTCTGTGAAGATAAAAACTGAATTTTATGATATATCTTAATAATTTGTCATTTTAACCATAGTAATATAAATAACTACGACTTATTACAAATAATTCACATCCACCTATCACAAACAAATCGGACTGTAATGCCATTGCGATCAAATAATTAAACTTTTAAATACCACGGAAAAATAGGTAATTCTGAAATCGCAATTCGACTTTAGAATAAACTACCGCGTTTAAATTAAGGTTACTGCAGAAAATTATTACGTACGACGAACTAGTGTCTTCTTAACATTGAAGGATGTAAAACATTTTCATTCAACAATCGAATAATAAATTTCACAAGTAAAATTTAGGTGCTAAAAATGAAGACTGCAGAAAACAGCGGGAGAACATCAGCGGGAGATTCATCCACTGGCAACACCCATGTTACTAATATTAGCAAGCTCTGGTCGGATTTATTCTATAAACTATAAAGATTTAAAATCACCGATTACAAAAACCTATGATATTTTTCAATACAAATTGCTGGAAGGCTATGTAGATCGTAGCAAAGTATGGTTCTATTTTTCATACAGGTAATAGTGTGAATTAAATGAAGAACAAAAAATTAAGGAAGTATACCGAAATTCTCAACCTTTTCTAAATAAAATCACCCTCAAATCAAAATCATCACCATTTTCCACAGAATTATGCGTCAAATAAACTGAGTTTGATGCAGAT
Organism: Druceiella hillmani; assembly: GCA_039881145.1. Classification (NCBI taxonomy): domain Eukaryota; kingdom Metazoa; phylum Arthropoda; class Insecta; order Lepidoptera; family Hepialidae; genus Druceiella; species Druceiella hillmani. The sequence goes on from JAYKKI010000117.1 coordinate 4,306,223, forward strand.
AATCATTTGCTTGAATAATCAACACGTTCTTCGTTACAATCTGTATACAATAAAGATATACGTAAAAATAGGTTTTTTTAAAAAATACTTTATTTTGCAACGTAAAATCTACCAGTAGTAATATTTTGAATTACGTTTCATTTACTACCATCCGATAAGGAATTCCATTGTTCACCTCCAGAACGCATAATTAGACTCTGACATGATCGATAGTGTACTTTGCAAAGTAATAACTATCGATAGCAAATTTCTTGGATGATATGTAGATCCTAGCAAAGTACGTTTCTATTGTTCATACAGGACATACGGAAAAACAAAAAATTAAGGAAGTATACCGAAATTCTCAACCGCTTCTGAATAAAATCACCCTCAAATTAAAATCACCACGATGTTTCATAGAAATATGCTTCAATTAAACTGAGTTTTGAAGAGAATCATCTATTTGAATAATTGACATTTTCTTTGTTACGATCTGTATACAATAAACACATACGTAAAAGTAGGTTCAATAGTAAACTCACAAGTCTTCGACTTCGACATTGTGCTCGGGCACGGATTACTTACTGCTGGTGGTAAACCAGCAAATACCCATTGGCTGTCGCTAGATCTTGTCGCAGTACCATGTAGCGCGCAGCACGTAATAAGCTGTCGGGTCACATCATTATTTGAATGTCGTCATGACGTCATTTTATGTCATGTGCCAATGAAAATATTTTAAACATTTCATAATGTAACCATAACAAATAAATTGGTAAGATGACTAATAGGTGAAGAATTACGATAACTTACATTTTTTTTTAAATATGGTTGTGTTTTTAAAAGTATGTTTTTGTCTGAAATCCGATAATGCTAAAATTACCTAGATAATGTGAAAGTGAACTAAGTCATTATTTATATTAAGAAAAAGAATAATTTTGAGTTTTGCTAAGGTAATATGAAAGGTCCTCGTTAACCTTTTATTGGTCGTAAAATATGAAAAAGTTTCCATTTTATTTGACTTGCATAGTTTATAAGAACAAATTTAAAAAAAAACGTATTTTCTGAATAAATATCCGAAAGCATAAAAGAAAATAGGGCTGGTAACAAACACTATTTAGAAATGGAGCAAAAATTGACAAAATTAGCAGTTTTGCTTAATATGAATATATATTACTGAGTAAAAAATAGCGTTTCAATTCAATTATACCCTCGATTCCAATTAAGTTTGTGTAGAGGATATTTTCCAACAAGATTAAGCAGGGTGAGAAAAATGACATTCGGAAAAGTTGTTATTTTTTTAGATTAGGAGGAAAACGCTAATCAGGCCCATAACAAAGATTTTACTCTAACTAATTAGGGTAGAAGTAATTATTTTATGTCTTATACCGTAGATAGATACGCCTTCTAGTAAAAGGTCGTACAAGCGCTAATTAAGTTTCTTTTAGAATTGAACTAGATGGGCCATATTATTTTACAGAAATATTAATTACACAAATCTATTTGAAAATCAATGGTATTTTATGATAATGAATATATTTGGCGTTAATTTTGTAGAAATTAATTATTCACAATTAAATGAAACTACGTTATGTAGTATTATTTCTACTTTCTTTAATTTCTTTACCACGACCTAGGTTTCGTTGAATTACAACATCTTCAGGTGGTATATTAGCAAAGATTTCTTGCTAGAGAGAAAAAAAGAATCTTTGCTAATATCCCACCTCAATATGTCGTAATACAACGAAACCTAGGTCGTGGTAAAGAAATTAAAGAAAGTAGAAATAATACTACATCACGTAGTTTCATTTAATTGTGGGTATTTTAAGAGTTAAACATTGTGGCTGGCATTTGTCGTAGACTTTTTAAATCTGTTGCGTAAACTTTTCACATAAATACTATAAATTTTATTTGGTGATCGCGTTGATGTATATATGCTGATATCATCTATCATATCGTGACGATAATTAATAGTTATCTAAAACTAATTGATAAGTTCCTGCATCTTTTTTCTTAACGTGTTGCATCGTTATTCCAATATCTTTACGGCTGGATACGGATTAGAATAATCTACTTAAGATATATTAAATAAATTAAAGAATATTTTTTTACATCTTCACTTTTAATAATATATCAACTCGGTTGACATATTATTAAACATCTTCAAACATCACTTTAGTATATACATTAACTAACTTACATTTCGATATTTAGGACATCAGCCTCTCTTAGTATTGTCAACAATGTTAGTTAATCTGCTCATCACTTGGTTAGGGTTCAAAATTTATGATATTCAACTTCATCTTAAATTGCGAAGTAATACGGAGGTTATCTAGGTCGTGTTAATAATAATGGATTTTTGAGATTTAACGTCAAGGGATGCTGCCGTTGCAAACACCAGGTAAATATAATGAAAGGATGAGCTGGGAGATATTACATAACGCTAGCTGTCAATTTCGGTTTGCCCTGTCAAAAAAGGTTGTTTTAGTACTTAAAGTATGTTACTAGACATTTATAACAATTAGCCGTGTATATCCTGGAATTCCATCATAGGTCTAATTGTCATTTAAATTCTTTTAAACTTTATCTTTTTGTAGCTTAATAAAAAAAAATAAATAACTTTATTGTCCCAATTCGCAACAAAAAGTAAATCGTTACTAACAATCTGCAATAATTATTCATATATTTTGCCCACAACTCCACTCACGTAAAAATTGAGATCTCACGTGAAAATTTACGAATTTCCCTCTCGCGATCCGGCGCCGCTGCTTTTTTGCCATTTACAGCGCTTCTTGCTTGTACGCATTCATATAGCTTCTTAGCTTCAACACCTACGCTAGTATTATATACACAAAAACCTTTTTAAATAGACAAATAAAATATCTACACCGCTCCCTTTAACCAAATTGTTCCCTTTTTCAATAAAATCTTCACACATATTTATGAAGTAGGTGTAATGGTTGAAAATTTTAACTCAAAAACGAACAAGATGCATTTCCAATATTTTATCCCTTTTTTCTCTTGTGTGTTACTCGTTAGACTCAGTTTTTTTAAATACATTAAATGTATAACCTGTACTCATTTGGATCCTACAGGTTATTACAATATTATGTCAGTTTAATTTTCCGGCACTAAGTTATATGTCACTATATGCGCAAAAAATAATATTTTCGACTAATTTATGCGTTATGATTATTTAAGGTGATATGGATGAGTTAAAAGGACCCAAAAAAATGTTTTGAGTAAGTAAATTTTATTTGCATGAAATTCTCTCACTAAACAAAGTCACTTAATAAATGACTCCCTAAATATTTCATATTACTTATTAGCTTACTAAGGGAAGTAAAAGTCAGAATTGTCATTAGATATTATATAAACCTATTTATGAATATGGTAACATTTTCAGATTGGTCACCATTTAATCAAAATTAAATTCCACTTCGAGAGAAAATAAATGAACCCAAACATAAGTATTTTATCACAATGAACCAAAATGTTCTAATTTAATTAACGGTATATTTAGGAGTTTTCTTGATAAGATTCTGTTAACGTAGTGTATGAAAATTCGAGTAAGCTATTCCGTTGCTAGTTAGAGAAATGCGAAACTAAATGTAATCGTTTAAAATCGACAAATTCACTTTCTCCACAGGCGGCAAAATCATATTCATTTCCTCGTCATTTCCCTCTTGTCAGTTTCATATTGACCTAAAATAGCTCGTTTATTTGTTTAAAAGTTATAGGGACACCAATATTAATTTGAACAATGAAAAGTTACAAGCAAGCCGCGCGCGTCCAGTATAAAAAATGTCTGCCGCGTTAATGGCGTTGCTAATGTTTTGTTGTTTGATAACTCCAATTCTAGAAGTTACTATTTTGTGGCATAACTCAGTTAAATGTGCTACTTTGGTTCGAATATTTTTGTAATATTACACGGGAATGATATTTTATTTTAAATTATATGCGTGTCACATTTTTTAAGTCTAAACGAAACTTAAATTATTTGCGAATACGGTCAAATATATTAAAATTCAATAAATATATTTTTTAGAGACATCTCTATAATTTAATGTGTTTCTTTCTGTGTGTTTTTTCTGTATTCTCCGTATGTCATATCTTCAAAGTTTCTGTTGTTTTATGCTTATGTCTAAAATTTTTGAATCTATGCTTCAGATATACATTTTTCTTTTTTTAAGGAAGACCAAAGTTATTTTGTGTTTATTGAAAAAGTTTATGATAACAAAAAAAATTAACATACCCCATTGTATGAGGTATCGTCAGAAAGGGCTTTTAAAATTAAGGATTTTAGGAATTATCGTGAAAATTTTAACAACTTTACACTATTTAAGTGCAACTGTATTTTCTTTTATTTATATATAACTAGCTGATCCGGCGAACTTCGTACCACCTCAGAGTCAATAAATGTTTTAACTTATTAGCTGAATTAAATTCAGTTTTTTATTAAGTTAAAATAAATATTCAAAATAAATTAAGTTCAATAAATATACAAACAAAATGAAAACTATTTTAATTAAATTAAAATAACATTAAAATCACGACTTTGTAGTCATCACTTGGCATGCGATCCAACGCAGTTATGAACAACCGAACCAATGAATGATATTCATGACGTAATTGCTGCAAATCTTGAAGAACTTCTCTTTTTATTGCCGATTCGATATTTTTACACCGATCAAGTTGTTCCTCCATGTTACCCATGAAGTAAATTTAGATGAATTTATGCTGTGCATTTTCAAGCGCTTGCAATAATCCAATTCGATTGTGAATTTGGCCTTGGATCTATAAAGTCGAAGGCGAAGTTAGATTTATTAAATTATGATCACTCTAGCAGAAATTACCTTGAATGTCAGATTTAATCCGCGTTCTTTGATAATATCTGCTTCAAATGAAGTCATTTGGAAACATCCCTTATATGAAATTTTAAATTGTTAAATAGAAAATGTCGTGATTCTGGTGTTTTGGTACGAAGTAATGAATGCAATGACTCAGGTGGCAGAAGCAACAATCGCAATTTCATCTTGCCACTGAGAGAGCAAAATCCAGGCGTTTCTCCAGCGAACTAATTAAATGCACCGCCATGGTCGCACACAATATCCATTGAGCCAATTCGAATAAAAGGATGCGAGCTGTAGTCAATTATGCAATCGTATTGAAATGTTACTCGATTCAAATCAACGCTTGTAGCATTTCTTCTTGCACGTCGAAGATTATTACGTTGTTGATCTGTGCGATAAGCCCGACGATTTTTCGTTTCCAACTGAGCTGTGTTCTTGAGTCGGGCCATACTTACGCGGCGTTCTTCCCGTGCAATTTCTTGTTCATCTGCAGTGGATTGATTTGCAATATTCCTAAGTCGAATTGCATTACGGTTTCGTTATGAAATATTAGACTCTCAGCATTATAAATAACAATTTAAAATTAATCACACAAAAAATATGTGATTAATTTTCTAATTTAAATTCAATTACATAATGAAGCAATTATCACAAATATCATAACCTCAAAAATTGAACATCTTCATAAAACTTAACTATTTGGAATCACTCTTCGCTAATGAATTTCAGAAAAAATTGTTTAAAGAGAATTAATTTAATCAAATTCAAATTAAATAACGGTCGAAAACTGAATAAGAATTATTAAAAACCAATTAACAAAAAAACTTGTCATTTATCACATATTACGTTTTATACACAATTAAATTATTTGTGATTTTTTTCCACTGCGCGAGGAAACTTCTCAAAGCCGAGATAAAAAAATATTCTATACATATATAACAATCATATAAATTTTAAATGACAAAAATAATTTCAGTCAATCCGTTCTCGATATATCACCAACAAAACCGTTCCATACGAAATGTGTGGGAAAATGAATTTTCTTAATAAATTTTTTTTTCGTAAATTTTTCCAATGTTTTAATACTTATTATCCTATTTCCGACGAAGACAAATCCAAAAACACAAAAATTAAAAAACTTGGTCCAGCCGTTCTTGAGTTATAAACGGTGTAACTAAGACGAGTTTGTTTTATATATATATATATATATATATATATATATATATATATAGATAACTATTTTTATTTATATCATGTCACCAAAAAAAATATAGATTTTCGTATTGCATTTTCTATATTCAAATTGTATCAATATAATAATGTAATAAACCATACTTAAAATTTTAAAAAGTTATGGAAAAGCCATTTTGTTAAAACTTTGGGATCAAAAATAGATATTTCATTGTGAATAATTGGTATTTCTAATAAATTAAAATTTAAGTTTTGGAATGGATTGGAGCGATTCACATGCATTAAAAATAGTTTTTGTTCAGAATAATGAAAGGGATAAACACTGTAAAAATAGGCCATAAATAAAATTTACATGGAAAATAAAATTTATTCTTCTTTTATAATTATGGCTCAAGATTCTGCTTAAAAGCGCAGAAGTTAAACTACAAATTAATTACTAAATTATAGAAAATTCTTTCATCTTCATATGAAGACGTTTAACAAAAATCCAAAAGCCAGTAGCAAGTGTGCCGTGCTTTTCCGCTTAATGTTTAAGTTTTGGAAAGATCCAGCACTGACCAGCAATTTTCAAAGATTTTTTTTAAACCTCTGTCATGATTTAGTGACTTTGTTTTCCTGTTCTTAAGTCTTTGCTTTAAGTAAATATATATCATTTGTCAACATTTACCATGAAGTCAGTACCAACTTTTAAGAAATACAAGAAACACTAAAATTAAGGGATCACCTTCAATATTAGTTTCTTTACTTAAATAATAAAAAAAAATTGAAGGCAATCAAATAAAAAGACACGTTATTCCAAATATGTGCATTTACGCATTTTAGTGTTTTCGAATGTTAAATAAATAAATTATATTAAGGTTAAGACGTCCGTTGAGACGTGTTTTTATCAAATTAATATTGGTACCTATGTATTTTGCAATTTTGTATACCTGGTAATTTAGTCCCGCCAGTAATTTCGATTTAGTGTATCTCACTTTTCACAATATCAAAATTGTTTGGCAACAAAAAAACTGGGTTTTCGATAATTCAGTGTAATACGCTTAAGAATTTTTCCACCCAAAATATTAAATATACGAAAATATCACTCAATTTTAATTTTTGTTTTATACTGTACATAAAAATGTGTGCGCTTGAACGAGGGAAGATCGGTGACAATTTATCGACAAATTAACATTTAAATAAACTTTTTGACTTCCTCGACCGTCATTATATTAGCGCTCGCTCGTCCCGCCACCCGTCGGATGCGTTCGTCGTTTGTTTGCTCACGCGTTACAAAATTTTAACGTGACTTAAGATTGAAACATGCTATAAAGTTTCCCTTCGAAATGTATAATAAGTTACAGTACGTAAATAACTAATTATTATACCTTGTTATTTTAACGGTTTTCATATTTAATTCAGATCATACAATTCTATACTCGACTTATGTTCACGAGAGTAACCGTTCATAACTATATTGTTACCGATAATAAACCAAGAAAATAAAGCAACTTTTTTCATTTACTTTCCACCCAGATAAAAGTGGGTGGAATATCCTTAATAACTCTCGAGGGTGACCATAACTCGAATGTTTTGTCAAGTAATAATCATGAAAGCCGTTATATTTTTCCACACCATTTAGACCAGCGGGATGTAAATATCGCAATCAACGTTTCGCTTTAATACAAAAAAATCTTGACTCGCACAATTCGTTAATCTTGATTTAATTAAATTGCGGCGCAAACGAAACAATGAGTGGGGACGCAGCCGGAACTCGGAATGCAAATATCGTAGCGCATGACGCGGCGCTGCGCAAAGCGGGAGGCGGCCAACCTCTCCATTATTGCGAATTTATTTAATACTTGAGTGCTCTCAAAACGAACAAAGCATTTGCAGTTTTATATGTACGTAGGTTATTGTAAATAGCTCTTTATGATTCCCTTATAACATTTTACTCCATCTGGATGGTTGGAAATCACGATGTGACCCATTGATTGTTTCCTTAATGCCCTTTTTTTCTAAAAATGCCTGGTATATTTAGAAATTATTAGAAAATGTAACTTATAGTCATAAATTATTACTCCCCAATATACAACTTTTTTAAACTAAGGAAGATGAATATTATTCTTTTTCTGTACTGAAACTAAAAGGAAATATATAATAAAGAAAATAAGTTGAAAATATTTGATTTTATAAACTTATTGAAGTCATAGTTTATGTTGGATAAATTTTCAATGATAATGACATTGCACGAAATTTTCAATGACAATGAATTTTAGTGACTGATATCTACTTCTGATAATAGCACAGATTTATTAAAAACCCCCTCCTCATTTATTATATACTTACGGTGTTACATATTATTCGCTTTTATTTACGTATATACGCAAAGTCGATATTTAAAAAAACATTTGTTTTAAATCATTTAAAATGTAAGACAATATAATCATTAAATGTCATAATTTGTGAATATTTGGTGTCTTTTATCTTACGAAATTAAAAAGTCTTCTAATTTTAACTTCTTACTCTGACGTTACTAAATGTTTTGTTGTATAAATTTAACCTTATTCATGTGTGTTTTAATTGAATATAATTTTATTTTCAGTATTTTATATTAAAGAATTCCTCATTTACATTTAATGATGTAGGTATTTATATTTATATACAGTGTTATATGTTTTATACATTCCAAGGCAATCGTACTTAAGGAGTAAACCCTAATCGCAAGTTGGAGCTAATACGCACAATCTTTTTTTTTATTAACATCAAAATAATGTTAAGTTTTAATAAACACACAAACTTAGCTTATTCGGTGGTTAATGACAGTAAAGTATTCTATAAATGATTATGGTACTTTTTGGTTTTACATTTTTGACATTCATGTTGAAACACATGAAATTCTTTGATAGATTTTAAAAAAGACAACGGAGTAATTGTCATTTTAATTTACTTAATGATGTTTAAGTGATGCACGTATATACAGAATATATTGATACACGGATAGACGAAAAGTCCAAAAATACCCAATACTTCACGTCTTTCGTCAAACTCCAATAACTATAACAGTGTGTATGTATATTGAAGTCGATTAACCTAGCAACAAAACTAATATACCTTCAGATTGTTCCAATTTTCTTCATTTGTGCTCAATCTAAATTTAATATAAATATATTTTATTAAAATTGTATAAGATGGTTCCAAAAATTCGCTTGGTTTTAATATCCTAAGCGAAAAAAGTTTAAACAAATTTACAAGTCATAATAAAATGCAACTTAAAATTCTATTTTAAATGAGTTGGAGGTAAATATATTCTGAAAATAAAATTGGGTTTAGTTGAAAATTTAGTATTTATTGAAAGACAGATCATTTATCTGACGTTTCGTTAATGACACCTAGAGATGACCGCCCCTGGCAGGGGTATAAAATCACGATTCGGGAAAGACGTCTAATAAGTAAGCAAAAAAACACGTTGATTAGTTGTTATAATTAATTGTTTTAAAATTTAACGGTATGCAGTTTTAAATACATTTGCTTTATTTTAAGGGTTCTGTAGCAAGAGACAAGTTAATTTCTTGGTCTTTCTCTCTTTGTTCTTATATTTCGGCATCATTTATTGTTGAAGGTTTTTAAATTTCCCCCATACATTAAACCTGATGTTGTCTCACTGTCTTCATCAAGTGTTTTGAAAGATATCTTTAGAATAATTGTCAAAACCGCTTTCACACGGTTCAGATATGAACCTTCTCCCTTTCACTTTTTAGTAATTTGTGTAAAAAGCATGAAAAAATCAGGGCAATGGAATTAATTAAGTATTTCAATACAAAATTATTTCCGTCAAGTTGCATAAAAAATTAGACAATCTAATATATCCTCATATCATTTAAGTATATATAAGTCGAAATATTTAAATAGTGAAAATTGATGTCAATATTCATTAATAGTAAATATAAATACTGTGCTCTAGTAGATTATTAAACTTTTTATATGTGCCTTTTTTGTATTGTTATTTACGGTAACCTGGAAGTGCCACGTGTCAAGTCAAACTGATAAACTGTCGGGCATGATTTTACTGTTATGGCGATTATTTCTCTTATTTTGTGTTTGTTTAATGTTAATTTTTTTTCATCATTCATTTATGTCACTGTTACGATAGGTTGGAATTATTAGTGGGCATTGCCAAAAGTAATCGCCACACTACATATGAAGGAAACCCAAGAATTTATAAAGTGTTGCTGTGATGGAAAAACGTTTCGTAGTAAGTATATGCACGATAGTAATTAGTTATCCAGTAAACAAGCAGCGTAATATTGACAGATCATTTTATTTTTAATATAAAATAAAATAGTTCATTTTCAGTTTTATGAAAATTTATTGGGTAGATAAAAAATCATGTCCGGTATGTAATAATATCAATCAACCAGTTTATCGTTAACTCAAATTTATTCTGATTTAAATTTATTACATGACATAACTTGCATGGAGATTCTATAGAAAAATTCACGGTGCGAAGAATACTTTTTAAAAATATGCTTTGTGTACCTAACATATTCATACAAACTGCTGTTGATAAATACAATTGAGATATAGTTGCGTGTTCTAAAATTAGAAGAGACTTTCATCAAATAACTTTAAGTAAAGGAAAGTAACATTAAAATTTTATTTCAGTCGAAAGCCATTACACAAATAAAGAACCCAACAAACTCTATTTAAGTAATAACTTGATACATAAAAAATATTTAAGTTGTATATTAACGGATGTAGAAACATGTTATATCAGATGATGTTGCTGAATGTCTTAAATAATATAATAATTATTGTTTTATGTGGGTCACTATAACAGCAGAAATATGTGTCAATGAAGTGGTGAACTGCTTATTTTTCACAATTAAATGAAACTACATGATGTAGTATTATTTCTACTTTCTTAATTTCTTTGCCACGACCTAGGTTTCTTTGTATTACAACATCTTTAGGTGGGCTATTAACAAAGATTAATTCTTACGAACATCCAACAGCATTTACATGTTTCAAAAACAATGGCGGAAGCCGGGTTTGTGTTGGTTTTTCCACTGATTATGTTAATGAGTTTATTGTAGGGGAGCGGTGTAGGTTTTATTATATTTCCGAGAGTTAGACGATATACCAGTATTTTAGTGAGGGTAATAAACTCAATTATTCTTATTATATGAGGTTGCACAATGCTAGTGTTCCGGTGTATGTAATAAATACTGTGTCACAAAACGTGAATAAAAACTACACATTATTCTTTGACCATTTGTGAATACACGTTTCAAAATACAATTAGCTACATTGTAAAGTGCTTTTATAGACATATAATTTGGTCAGATGAGCTGTTAATATGTATTAAAATATGTCGATATCATTAAAAATACTTTAAAGAGAACATAAATCTTTGTAAAGGCACGACAAACGACGAAGTGTTACAGGGAAAAGTTGAATAAATATAAATATATTTCGCTGGAAATGTTAATTGATGCATTTGCATTGTAGGCTAATTTTCTTCTATCGGCGAAAGTAACTGTTGTGTCGTGTTATAAATACCCAAAGGAAATAGAATAATATTTTATTGTGAATAACAAAACTAAATAAGGATTAAGTTATCAGCGAAATGCATATGAAACGTGTTTGAAATATTATTAAAATATTTTGCACCTTGTTTTTGCACATTTTCCACCATGTTTTACGTGTTATTACCTCTAGCATCATCATTAACCAATGTTAATTTTATTTGTACTTTAGGTTTACCTACAACATAATTAATTAAGAAAAAAAAATTTGAAAATATGAAGTGAAAGCTTCAATAAAAAATAAAAAAACTATATTTCTTCAAATAGCTCACGATGATCACATGATCACAAAACATAAAAGAATTTATTTTAACGCATTTATATTTGTCGCCCAAAGAAGTTTGCACGAATAGAAATCAGGAATTACCTAGGAAACATATAGCCTAAGCAAAGAATCAGATACACTAATCAAAACAAGAAGGGAGTTGCCCTAAAATCGGAATTAAAAAGTCTTGAGAATGCGACAATTTTTTATATTGAAAGTAAGTATTAATTTGTATTCATATATTTTCTTCTTAAAAAGCAACAAGACCCTTTCTTAAAAAGCAATGTAGTTTCTAAAACTACGAATTTATAAAACCTAGTAAATACTTTAGTTCCTGTTATGTAATTATCGCTCATTTATAAATAAAAAATACATAAATTCAATATCATTATTTTTGATCATATCATTTAAAATTACTACAGAATTTTGAATATTTTTTCATCATGCACTTCGATAGCTCTACTCTACTACTAATATTTTAGAATATGTATTTTTTTCCTGTGACATACATTTACTTCCTATACATTTATTTTAAATCCACGAACGCATGCAATTTCAGCTCCTAGTGATCAGCAACATAACAAATAAGAAAACTTTTTTGGTACAAAATCCGTAACATTAAAAATGTTGTACACAGGAAATATTTCTCAAAATTTTAACAGCGGTCCACTTAGATGACAGCTTGTCACCCGCGTAGTTTTCATATGAAATACGATTGATAAAATATTACATATTATTTTATGTCTAAGAATAAACGTTTTAATTAGTTGAAGACTACATAAATGCAAATAGAGAGACATACTATGATTTGATAAAATATACAAGACTCTTAAAAAGGCTGTATAATAAATTAAAGAAATTTTAAGTTTTACATAGGTTTCTATTACCATTACATATAATGCTTTGTCAAAAAAAAACCGATGTCAAAGTTTATTAGATAATAAAAATTTTTAAAATAAAAACAGTTAAAACAACAGACCTTAGACTATGAATAGATTAACGTGGGTAGTTTTATGAAGTTTTCATTTGTTACTGAAAATTTGTAAATTACTATCTAAAAAAATTCAATCCTTCCGAATCGTTCCTGTTTTTATGAGTGCAATACCTAACTGTTATGTCAATTACGATTGGTGACTGCGGAAAATTCTAAAAGTTCACTACCTTGATCTAGAAAGAAAAGTGACGAGGGCGAGTCCTGCCGAACGTCGGCGACAAAATTTTAAGTTTTTGAAGTAATATAATTTGTTGTATTTTGTACCTCCCGTAAAAATATTTATCTGTAATATTGACATAACTACGCTGTTTCCACTTTTATAAATTCACAAGTGGCTGAAAGCCGTTGTTTTTAATTTTCTCTTGGATCGGTGTAAGTATTTAAAAATAAATATATAGAGTAAATAAATTATCTAACGTTGCTATCTCTTGCAACAAATAAACAATCTTATTGTTGAACATGAACTTGAGCTTGATAGTTTTTCACGTTTTTAGACATTCAGTACCTTCATGGTAATCATAACATGGCCAATCAGTGAGTTTTTATAAATAGATTTTTACTTGTCAAAAAATTCTATTGTACATTATTTTTATTTGTCTTATACGATTTTACAAGAGGAAGTTGAAAGAAAAGCAAGTATACCCTGAAAAAAATTGGTCACTCAAAGAAATTTTGAAAGGAGATTATATTATATACATCAAACAAATTGTATTTGACCACTGTCTGCTGCCTTGCTTATTATATGGTTGCCAGGCATGGGTTTTCATTAATAAAACGAAACAAGAGATGAAAATACCACAAAGAGCTGTGGAGAAAAGTTCACCAAAAATAAGAAAAATACAGAAAATAAAAAATTAAAGACAATAACAAACCAAATTAACTGAAGTTCTTACACAAGCTCTTGAGCGAAAGTAGCAAGTGACAGGTCTCTAATCACGCTATATTGACAACCGATGGACTATTTAAACAACTAAATGGAAAGAACTAACAGGGAAAAGAAGGAGAGGCAGGCTAAGTAGACGACAGGCTGATGTCATAGGGCTACGAAGGCAAAGAAGATGACATAGTCATACTTCTGAAGTATTATTAGAGCAAAAAATATTAAAGAAACTTTTTTAAAATGCGATCAAAAATGTTTAACTTTTTTCCAAACGGCATAACCTCAGCGAGATATGAGTCTCTAAATTAACTAACATTTTAAGCACGTGTGATAAGAAATCTTAATGGTGTTTAGTAAATACTTCAATGCAACGTAAATTCCGTCAACTACTATTGGGAGATAAAAAAGACGTCGAAAACTATATTTTTCTTCACGAAACTTCTTAATGGGTAACTATGAAGATAACTTCGTCAAAAATAACTTAGTCATATTTGTATTTCCTTAATATTTTCCACAAATATGATTAACAGAATGGCGTAAATAATAACATAACTTTTTGTTACTCTCTATGTACAATGATTTCGGTCATAAAATTTTAATTTGTCCTTGAAATAGCAAATTTGACAATTGTTTTTTAGAATCTATTGCGATATATATATATATATATATATATATATATATATATATATATATATACATATATATATATATATATATATATGTATGTATATATATATATATATATTTATATATATATATATATATATATATATATATATATATATATATATAATATTTTTCACTAACTTTAACGCACAGAATCACCTGTTATGATTCAGACCATAGATACGTTCTGAGTAAAAAAAATCATTAACATAATTGTAATAGAGTAGTAATTCGAGATTGTTGCAAGTTGTTTTCGCGAGAACAAAGAGTGCAAGTAACAGTGAAAACGATTTTTTTTCGTCAAAATAAAAGTGGGTTCTTTTATAATTTATGTAATTAATTTATTAAAGCATTGCTTTTTTTAGGATTTTTTTCTTTTCCAGCAAAAAGAAAAAAGTTTCAAATTATTGTATTTTTCTATATTTCGCAATAAAATGGTTAGAAAGGGCAAATACTTTTTTTTTGCTCTTTATATCTGAGGAAATAAAAAAAGTAATGTAAAAGTTAATTTAATTTGAATTTACGAAAGTAGACGACGGGTTGATGACATAGGATACAGGCTGATGACGGAAAGAATAGGGAAAGACTTGTTGACCCAAGGTAGAGAAAATGATTATGAAAGAGAATGGAGCAGGCTTTCACCTAAAGAAGGCTCCATATCTGTTAAAGTGATAACTAACTATACTAACAATTAGACACTAAGCATAATACTAACAAATACCAACTAGCGAGATATACTATCAATCTATGGTGACATGGAATAAACAGTCTATTTTATTTATTTATATTATTGATTTTTATAGGTAGAACCCAAAAAAAAGACTTTTCCATATTTTTCCATTTATAACATTTAAAATTATAAAGTCACTATTCAAACTCTAAATATAGAGTTATGATAAAGCGATGACCATCGCGAAGGGCTAAACTATATATTGAAGAAAGTTTCGTAAATTTTGACTTAGTAGCTTCTGAGATTAGAATCAATATATGAATCAGTAAAGAAATAAATTTCTTTTTATGTAGACATTGATCGTCTAATAGACATTACAGTATGCTGCATTTTTCTCTAATATATGAGTATAAACAATTCTCGAGTACAAGTTATAATCGTAAATTAAACAAAAACTGGGCTCGTTTAATAGTAAGTGGACTATGTTTGAAATTAAAATGAAACCTGAAACAGATAAAACAAAGCGTCACCACGACGAACGGAGTTGGCAAACTTCTTGATGCGATAATAATCTAAATAAGTTAAAGCAATTAGCCAAGTTGAACTGGTCCGTAGTGAAACTAAGCTACTTAAAGGGTATCCGATATTACCTTCTGCTGAAGGCGAAATTCGTCAGTCGGGCATGGGCAGTGATAATTATCTACCGCAGCTCAGATCTACACAGTATGATACGAATAGCACGTACGGTGACGCACACACAGGTTTCAAAATAGTCTTGCAATGTCCTTTATTTTGTAATCGTAAATAATTTAAGTTGTTTAATAAAAGCACCAGATCACCACATGTCTTGAATTATGAAAATTTTATTTTGTAATTTTAAATTCTATATTTATTAGAGAAAAATACAACACTTACTTTTTGGAGAAAGGTATTGCAACTAAGGGATCTTTACTATGGATCTATACTAATATTTGCTTATGGAAATTCCTTATTTATTTATATAACAAGTTATTTCATCACCCTCGTCAATACAAAACCAGAAGTTTCCCGACTCCGAATCGATACGGATCATTAGTGGAATACTATCACCCTATCCATCAACCACACATATACTGCAAAACCTTCATCACGAGGATTGTTTTGCTCTTGTGCGTTAATTTAATATGCAAAATAAATAAATGCGCAAACAAATATTTTACCATTTTAATGGACGTCACTGTTTATCTTCGTCAGAGTAAAATATGTTTTACCGTTGATATTAATTACAATTTTGGTTTCTATGATTCTATACCTCAAAATGAAAAACAGAACGTTCATAAGATCACTTCCATCCGTCTGTGACGTGAAGTGTCTTATAAAGTTAACTCTTATGACGGTCTTATGATCTTATGGGGATTTATTTGGTACAATCATAAATCTGATTAACGAGCATATACATAAATAATATTTCTGTGGAAATTATAGACGGAAAAATTAAGTAATTACAAAAATATAAAACGCCTTATAAAGCGTGAAGTATCGTTTGAAAATGTCTTATTGCGAATTTTAGTTACTTTACATTTAGGAATACACTAAAAACTAAACTATAAAAGACATAATATAACACTACATACATAGACATTACATATTAATCAATAGACATAACATAACTAATAGACATAACTGACACTAAAGTGTTATAATTCTGTAAAAGACATGGAAATCAATATTTTTACGTTGTCACAATTCATATTTGTAAGTAGATTAATATTGAATATATTTGGCGTTAATTTTGTAGAAATTCATTATTGATAATTAATAAAGATAATTATCTTCAGGCGCTAATTGCTCACCTGAAGATGTTGTAACACAACGAAACCTAGGTCGTGGTAAAGAAAGTAGAAATAATATTACATCACGTAGTTTCATTTAATTATCAAGTAGATTAATGATAAACTATACACACTTGAATATTTTTAAGTGACCAAATGCGCACAGAACCCGGCAGAGACTTTTATTCGTATTTGAGATGTTTAATCGATAACACTTTCAAAGCATGAAAAAATTAATGATTTAATTGTACGGACATTGGTTTGGATTTAATATTATCACACTTCCTATAGATGTACTTTATTAAAAAAAGACAATAAACATATGCTTTTATCATTAAAAAGAGACCGACAGAACGAATGAAACGAACGAATGAATTGAGAATGAATGAACGAATGAAATTGTTCAGAAATAAAATTATTTTCATACTTCATCACCTGTCCATACAAAAATAATTTTTCACTGCTCGATGAGTTATAAAACTACCAGATCACTTAATATATCTGAGCAAACCTGTGAAATAATTAACAAAACATAATAGATGTAAAGACGCTAAAAATAATGAAAATGTAAACTGCAAACAAGGTTTGGTAATTATATATATACGTGAATATTTCTTCAACAACAAGTTCAGGTCATGTTAGTATAATATAAGTTGTATATCCTAGCAGATCAACTCGCCATACACACTCCAATACAGAGAGTAGGTAAGGCACACAATTTCAAGTACTTAATTAAAATATCACGCCACATTCTTATGCAAATACGCACTAATCCCTGACGTTTGTATTTGCTCTTTCGCTGCTATTTTGGCTCATGTTTGCCTATAATTATATGAGCGGCATATTTGTGCAGTGTTATCAAATTTTATCATAACCATAATTAGCATTGCGCTGATCTGTGCCATGTGGCGATTGCTAATGAATTATATGTATTTACATAATTGTATAGGTGTTAAAATATTTAATTAGTGTCTCTGGATTTTTTGTCAGAGCTGTCAAATGTTACGCATATTGCAACGAGTACAGTTTGGCACATATAGAAATTTCACTGCTTCTTTTTTATTAAATTAATGGATATATATTAAAATGATGTCTTTAATGAAAATATAGTTGCTTGCAACTAAAAATTTAATTTTAAAATTTTTTTCTCTGCAAACTGTGGTTTTGCAATAAATTTTTTGCCATCATTTTTTCGCTGAAACATGCAAATTTTTATGAACAAAAAACGAACACAAAACTAAAATTTAATTTAGCGGAAAAGATTTTGAAAATAGTTTAAATATGTGTAATATGTATGATAGTCAATTGATAGCCCTTAACATCATTTTTCAAAACTATTTTATTTACTAAAGTAACAATCAGCGACTAATATTCTTTTGATTTTCAATAAATGCTCTTCCAATAAATTAAAATATAGAACATTTTTCATTTTCGCTACACTTTATCTATACTGAAATATTTTTAATATTGGTTTCTTTTATGATTATTGCAATAATATCTTATAATATAATTAATATCTTATAATACGTGTCCGTACTAATATGTGTCCGACGCTGACCGCCTGCACTCCATTTTTAAAAATTAAGTTACATGGCTTTTCTGTGAGTTTTCGTTCAAATAATAGAAGAACGCCATTTTAACTTTTGTTAAATAGGTTGATGTATTTTATTCTAAGTTTAAAAATAAGGGACAATCAGTTACTATCTCATGGGAAATTAAATCTTTAGCAACGACACCTATGCATGTTTCGATTCAATATCCTTCCATCGATTGAAATATGCTCTCCGTAATAACACTCAGCTTGGTACGATAGTATCGCAAAGATATTTTAAAATTTCGATTAAGATTGTTCTCTGAGACGTTACTGTTTCTCCAAAATCTCTTTTTAGGTGTTATTCACCTCATTATGTCACACGATTTTTATTGAGCTTTTAAAATATTTGAAATAAAATTTTCAAGTCACAAAACTTATGTTCTTTTGCTTGTCACCGGATGGATATTTTACTTATAATGACCACCGACGCGATCTTTTGCCCGATGTATTGAATAATAACTTCACATCCATTCGACGGTGGCGCACTGAGCCCCTCCACGAATATACAGTCGAGTGTCGCATCCCCACGTGACAGCGAAGTTTACTAATTGATGTAATCGCCTCCCCCCCCCCCCCCTCCCCAAAAAGACCCTTGTGGGTATTATTTAAAACAGACCTGGTCATCAAAACAGACCTGGTATAATGCCTACATCTTTCTGATCTGTTTAGCAGTTTGACGTGACATACGTCCAAGCGGACAGGTGGGTGTGCAGAAAGACCTATAGAGAAGCGGCTAGACCTATAGAGAGCTAACGGCTTTCTCAAGGTAGTTTAAAAATTTAATCAAAAATAACTTTTACAGTAAAAATATTATGGTTCCGTTTAACAACGGCGATCATGAGTCCAAACTTAATTTCGTTACAAACATTGATAGCCGAGTTAAACTAGGCTCCATAGTATTGTATATGTGTAATGTGCGATATTAAGAATACTAATAAGTAGAATATCAATGCTTCTTAATCCATCGTACTTTATAAATTTTTATCCAACTGATATTTTTTACTAGACGAACAAAATTTCGAGAATGATCTGCGATGATATGTAAAATGATCTGCGATGAGAACGGACCTGGAGTTCAACAAATGTCTCTCATTATTGAATTCATTTATCTTTGCATTTAAATCTCGCTGAAAATCTCAATTGCTGCATTCATATCGTGGATCAACTTTTTTTATTCAACGGCGGAAGTAACTGTTGCAACGCGTTTGAAATAATTGAAGAAAACGGAACAAAGTAATTATTAATCAAAACTAGTTATTAAAATTACCAAGATGGTCTCTACGAAATATGTTTTTAATATAGATAAATAATTTATATTTTGTTTCAGTGTCATTTATAGTCGTCAAATGTAATTATTTTCAAAGATATTTCGAAATTAATCATAATTATTTCGAGGACATTTCGAAACATTTTTTAATTTTACTTGTAAAACCGCCCACTACGATAAAGATTTTAATAATTATCAGTAAATAATAGAAAAACAATTTATTAAATTAGTGCAATCGTAAATCGACTAATTAAGACATAATTTATTCGTAGAAATTTATTTTCAAAATAATTGTCCTAAATTTATTGTATGTTAAGAAAAGGACCAGGATTTATTTAGAAAACGTATGTAGCCAAAAAAAATTCTAATGAAAATACAGACGAACTCTGCCAAAATTGAAAATTCTAAGAAGTGTAATTCGTTTATATTCATATTGAAGTATAATCGAAAAAGACCCAAGTTACAAAAAAATTTCAGAAATATGAAATAATATACACATGAACTTTAAATATATATATATATATATATATATATATATATGTATATATATATATATATATATATATATATATATATATATATATGTATATATATATATATTGGTTTTATTTTCTATAAACAACAATAAAAAAAATTTATGAAACTGTCCGTCAATAAACATTCATAAGACTGAGAAAGACTGAGAAATCGGAAATCGGAGTTCCGTGGTGTCATAGTCTCTGCTTGAGACTGAAAATATTAATTTAAAAACCGTAGATCCTCAAGTGCCAAGGTTTAGGTAGACAGTAATCGCATGGCTTCAAAACTGAGAATTTAGAACCCGGAGTTTAATGGAAGAGTCTCCGCTTGATACTAAAAATACTAATTTGAAAACATTAGATCCTTTAGTCTCAGGGCTAAGGTTAAAAGTATCACCGCCATAATAGGACTGAGGAGTTGCAAGCCTAAAAATCAATATTAGTATTTGCTTGAAACTTACAATACTAAAATATACTTCAGAACTTCAACTCTCACGATTTAAGCAGGAAAAACCTCCATTGTATCAAGACTGAGAAGTTTTAACTCAAAATTTAGTGAAAGAGCCTCTACTTGAGATGCAAAATACTAATTTGAAAACAGCAGATATACGAGTCTCACGAATTAAATAGGAAGTGACCCCATAGCGTTAAAACTGAGAAGTGGGTACTCGAGTGTAGTAGAGGAATCTTTACTTGAGACCCACAATATTAACTTAAAAGCAGAAGATCCTCAGTTTCACGATATAAGCAAAATACCTCAAAGTGTTAAGACTGTAATTTAGTAGCAGAGTCTCCGCTTGAGAGCCAAACCCCTAATTTAAAAACGGTATATCCTAAAACCTCACAGTTTAAGTGGGCAGTTTCCATGTATTATCATGACTGAGGAGCTGGAACCAGGAGTTCAATGACCAAGTCTCTGCTTGACACCACAATACTAATTAATAAACAGCGTATTTTCAAATATCAATGTTTAGGCAGGAAGTACATTTGCAGCATCAGAATTTATAAATCAAAAGTTGAAATTATATTGAATGTACTCTATGAGCTTACCTATCTATTTACCCTATTATTTTCTCACTCCATCAAGATAAGTCAAACGAGTTTAAACTTGCTGAATTTTTCCCTTATTAATGAGAAGTTCCTGTTACCATGTTCCGACTAGAACATTGTACCCTTATTTTTCTAAACAGCAGATTTATGTAACCCGTGGTCATGTTTTATCACATTATCATTAGACTTAAATCTTCATAACTCGATCCCGGTACCTGTTTTGTTTAATACTGAGGAATTATATAAAGATATACATCTTTAATTTCCATGGATGGATTCTAACCAAATTTGTGTGGAAAATATTAATAATTTATCCTTATCCTCCCAAGCAAAAAAGTTTAGTCCAAACTGGTTGACAAATGAAAATAATAACCGCCTCTTTTTTGATATCGATTAAAAAACCTAAACAATATCAATTTACAATTAAATGAAACTACGTGATGTAGTATTATTTCTACTTTCTTTAATTTCTTTACCACGACCTAGGTTTCATTGTATTGCAACATCTTCAGGTGGGATATTAGCAAAGATTAGAAAGATATTAGCAAAGATATCTTTGCTAATATCCCACCTAAAGATGTTGTAATACAACGAAACCTAGGTCATGGTAAAGAAATTTAAAAAAGTAGAAATAATACTACATCACGTAGTTTCATTTAACTGTGAATAATTAATTTGTACAAAATTAACGCCAAATATATTCAATATCAATTTAATTACCAAACCTTCTGATTCACGAACTCTAATAATAATCTTATTTGTATTAGGAAGATATTATAATATTTTTAATTATTTTGTTTAATATGAGTACAGAGACCTTTTATGTGTGTTTTCGATCGTGCAATTTTAATAAAAATTGCATGCTTTTCATTGTATGAAAATCTCTTAAATCAATCATTTCCTGCATCGAAGATCCTACATCATTTAATGAAATCATATTTTAATCGTGCTGTATAATAATACTATAAATATAATTATAGCATGCACGGAATTAGAAGTATGATTGGATCAAAAATAGGTGTGCGAAACGCATTTGTAAACTGGAAATAAGACGACTTTTCCGAATTTAGACTGGCGATTGAATTAAATGATAACACGGCATGTTCCCGAGGCAATGTTCACATTAAATGTGATTGATAAAATGTTGCATACTAATATTTGACTACTGACTAAGTTCTTTCATGACAAGTAATAATTAAATATAAATGGAGAAATACAGTAGGTTTATAGTTGGAAAAGGTGTTAAAAACGAATTTTCAAGAGAATTTTGCTTTCTCTAAAGGTCAAGGAAATAATTTTATAATTTAGCTTCATATATAGAAGTATCTATAAAATTTGTTAGCTATGAAATATGTAAAATAAATAAAATCACTATCCGTACACTTATCAATGCATAACAATGAGAAATTTTTAAAAGGGTAAAGACAAAAGCACTCGATAAAATCTTCTGATTTCTTATTGTCGCACGCGATACATAGAAATGCTTATCATAAAAGACATCAATGACAACTCACACTTATATAAATGAATAAACAAGCAATTCCACGACAACATATACCGCTACAAACCGGAAGCCAGGGAAGAAATGCTATCAGTTCATATGGAAATATCGAACTCGTTGAAGCTAAGAAGGGTGGAAATCGTATGAAAATGTAGCTACCGTAAACGTCTAGTGGAAGTAATTTTCTTTTTTCCCATCTCATCGAAATATGTACTTTACGATAAGAAATAAGTGAAGAGTGAACATTTTTTTCGTTCACAAGGGGACCTCGATTTGTTCGACCCTGAATACTTTGTCGAGATATTGCTTCACAAATTGTAAAGCGATTTTTCCTTGCGACTGGCCCGGCCTTGTTTGTTTCTTTTCATTTTCTTCTTAATTTTTTCATATTTACATGGCATTTAAATAATTAAAAACGTAAATAATTATTAGTGGTATCTAAATAAGAGCAAAAAATTGACTTTTCGAATTTCTGTGCTTTTAGTCTTGGACTTTATTTTTAATTGGATATTTCGAAGGAAAATATTTTGTACGGCAATTACACAAATTCCTTAATATGATCAGATCATTTATTGAATATATTTGCCGTAAATTTTTTTAGAAATTCACTATTTACAATTATAAATAATACTACACCACGTAGTTTCATTTAATTGTAAATTATAAGATCATTTTAACTATCTGCATAAACTAGCTGTGATTTTTCTTATTTTACATTGCTGGTTTTGTGAGATCTTAAAATCATTTATTTCGCCTAAGTGGACTCTCATTTTATAATAAAACTACTCGAAAAAGACTTGTTATTTTGAATGAAAAAAATTGTTAAGAAAAATTAAAGATTGCGGTCGTGATATACCCAACAATGGTTGTAATGTATAATGAAGGAAATTTTATATGTCTAATAAACTAGGTATCTTGGTTAATTTTCCCTCGAGACCAGTAAATAGATCGGTCGCTTTTCTTCATAATGCTCATGGTAATAATACTTTTAGATTGAAAAAATTTTGTCAGAAAATGAGGGGATAAGTCACATTTAAATATTATTGGTGTGATTTTTTTTTGGTCAGTGTACAAACAGAAAAAAATATAAAGGTATTAGCTAAGGGATAAAAATTAATATTTATTTAAATAAAATATTTTATGTCAATCGGTTGTGGAAAAAACTTGTTTTTCCCACATGTAAGATAAATCGTTGCATGCGTAAATATTAGCCAATTTTAATAGTTTTTCAGTTGTTTAATAATCTATTTGGGCATAATGGAACACTTACCAAATCATCTTAACTTTTTCCTCCCTCTATATGTATGTACCAAGCATTTTTCAACATGACAGAAATTAAGAAATATTTAACATAGAAATATTTCAAAAAGTACTAATCCAATTTCCGTGGTCATGTACAAAAATTTAATTTCAATTTTAAAAAACTATTTTACGAGATAACATAAAGACAAAAAAGTTTCCTCTTAGTTACCATACTAGGTATCAAACATATGAATTGAAAAACTAATAATTTTTTTCTTAATATAATTTTTATAATATTCCAAAAATATTTCATGAGTCGCTCTCCCATGTCTTTCCTATGATTTGGAAAATCACCTGTTAACATTTTTTAAAAATTTGTAAAAGGTGAAGTTGAGATTTATGCAGTTTATATTTTATTCTATATAAATAGTAACTTATTCCGGCTTTTCTCGAGCAAAGAGAGATCATGGCTTAATTTTATTTTACTAGCTTTTTCATATAATAAGAATTTGCGACTTTACTTTTTCAGAAATTTTTCTTTCGCTGTTTCGGAGAGGGATAATATAATTCCGTGTATATTTTGAACAACGTCTCTGGACGTTAGCGAATTAAAAGGAATCCTGGTAATGTGCATCTACGAAACGGCCCACACTACACGTGGATTTGAAAAACATTCTTAGTCAAATTCGACCCTAATAAAATTTCCATCCAAAGATTTTGAATATTTATTAATGAGATATATGTGAGTTAATATGCTTTATATCAAATTAAAAATATGTTAGGTAAGACAGTTTCTAATAAAATATTCATGGATATTTTTGTCATTATGTTTAAAAATATCTTCTATGAAGTTACATATATTTAACTTTTAATTAATATTTCAAACTATATAGGGGATTAAAAAAAATGTTTTTCCCTGTATAAAATTATAAATAAATAATTTCGAATTCACGTCAAATCTCAAGTATTAAGCATGACAAAAATACAAATGTACAGACCAGTGGTTAATCTTTTTAAAGTTCGTTTTTTTCATTTGCGGGACGGCAGCATAAAAGTCCACAAATCACTTCTTTCTAAAAACGAAGTTATTATGAACCATTCATGTTTTCATTGAAATAAGTACCGTGTCAATTCTACAATTGATTATTTATCTTGGGTTGATATCGTGCATTTGATATCTCTCGCAAAAATGCTGACAAAAAATGAAGGTTCAACCGCCGTTTTAATATTCATGACTGGGCAAGCAGTTGGCAGTCGACGTTATCTGCCTTCATTTTAAGTTCACGTTAATAATTCAGAATATAAGCAATATATATAAGCAGTAAGTTATTTGCCTTAAGTTTGTCAGTGTAGCAGCAAACAAGTATTCTCATTCTTGAAGACAGACATAATGTTTTAAGTCATTACCGTTTGTCACTAATTGTCAAGTCAGTTATTCATGGTCATCATCACTACCCCAACCATCGATTTCATGTGGATCACCATGTTTGTTGATTGAATTGTTCTTAGAATGATAATTTTAGTATTTTTTATACAGTTTTATTAAAAATGTAAGAAAAACCAGTCTTAATCAGAAGGATGTCCCATTCATCGGAATACTCGATATTCTCTTAGATGCAGAGTGATGACAATATAAAGATCTTATTACCATCATGAAGTGCTAAGAAATAGTCAAGTAATATTCCATAAAATCGGTTCAGCAATTTCTGTGACTATAACAAATTTACAAAAAAACAAGAAACAAATTTCTCTCTTTATATATATAAAATATATAGTATTGTTATGTAATTGGAAATTGTTAGGTAGTGAAAAATATCAAATGATAAGGGTAACCCTAAAATCTAAAACATGACATTAGGGTTACACTGATCGTTTCATCATAATCAAATACTTACGAATAAATTCTTTTTAAAAACGACAGGTAAAGTTGGTTCGTTTAGTATTAAGTGGGAACACAAACTTTGAAGTGAAAAGAAAACCAAGAATAGGTAAAACAAAGCGTGATCGCAATGACCGGAGATAATAACATCCTTAAGGGCATTTGGATTTAATAGTCGGGCGAGCACTGTAGTAATTATAAGTCGGGTAAGCACTGTAATGATTATCTGTCATTGCCCGGATAAATCAAATGTGATAAGAATAACTTGGAAAGGATGTAATATCAATTTTAACGCAAATTTCAAGAGGTTCAGACTTCTCTTTTTAACTCTTTTGATTAAATTAGGATATGTGTCAATGATCTATATTTATACTAGATATATTAGTACTTATAACTGCATATTTTAAATTTTAATAAAACAGCATATTTTGTAATTTAAAATGACACATTTTTGAAAACTATCTTTATGTAAAAAGTATTTTTTTCTTTACTGTAAGATGTTGCAAGTAAAATGTGGCAATCGATGTATCTTTGCCTTCATACTGAGATATTCTATAATATCGTCATTAGATATGCAATTGGAAAATGAATGGAGAACCAAGTTTATTAGTCAAAGTATTAGCGTACAATGAAACGCGAATATATAAATAAGATAAGCATTTTTAGTCAAAACTTATTTCATAATTTTGTTGAATTCTACCTACTGTGATTTTAATGGTTAATACCCATGCATAAAACAAAACTATTCCGCTGGACTAGTAGTCCTGTAATTATATAATTTAGCATACTTTTACAAGCATATTATATAATTTAAAAATGCCTTAGATAAGGAATTTATTGAAAATGATCATCACAGCTAAGATTTAATTGTAATTCCACATGTACTTAAACAATTTTTGTTCATTCATTCAACATCAAATTCAAGTCGTATTAGTTTAAATATGTTTTGTTTGTGGTGAGTCAAATTGCTACCCGTATTAAACCAAAATTAAAAATAATTTCGTGTATTTAACTGAACTATCACGTACCATTCTTTTTTCAAATATCCACCAGCCCTTGACATTCATATTTGATTTTTCTCTACTGTTCCAACTTTGTGTTCATCAGCAGTAAAATTTTGCTGCAGCATTATAAAATTTTGTTGCAGCATTATAAAATTTTATCATAAATAAAAAATTCCCTCATTCTTATCTGGTATAATCTGGATTTTATATTAACATGTGTAGGGTTTTTTGAGAACACCCATGACAAAAAGTACTATTTCTATTTGCTGTATGTATTGTGAAATATCTGTACAGATAATAAAATATTGGATTGACATGTCACTTGCTCTTTTATTAAAACTGCCAACTCAAAATTTTTTTTTATTTTTATTTATACGACAATAAAATATATTCATTAATATATACATTTACCAAACACTTATTATATAACAATATTAATGTGATAGAAAAACCTTAGAGCCTAATCTCTAGTTTTACAAATACAGTTATGTGCTCTTAGTTATCGTGTTTCTTCAATTAATACATAAACATTGTATTTACTTTTTGAGATTCATAGAGTTATTAGTTATTATCTCACGTCAAATTAAATTTTTAGCAAAGACGTATATGCACTCTTCGGTTCAAAATCTTCCATCGTCTGAGATAGGCTTTATAACAATTAGCTCGGTTTGAATGTCTCTGAAAGTTTTCATATACCGATGTATGTAAACATAATTTCTCCAGCATCGGAGAACCATATACTTTCTCGTAATTTATTAACGAAAGTGCCTCAGTTTTTAATTAAGTTTGCCCTCTTCTAATATATTTATCAACATATTTTTTTTCATTATGAAATTGTGTGGTATTTATTGGGCATATTTAAAATATTTTTTTTTGCGTAATGGAACTAATTGCATGTTGCGGCAAAAATTCTTGAATCCAACAATTAATATGGTAGCACATGCATTTTCCAATTGCGATTAAAATATCTTAGGAAACATAATTTTACTTAACATACGTTAATGACTTTCATGTTTATGATTTAGATCATTCCTTTTGTTTTCTAGTTTTCCTCGTTTTTAATACATTTCTAGACACGAAACTTAATTCAATAATCTTTGATTTTCTATCTTTAACACTGATTTTTTAATTTATCATGTCTTAAAATATTTTTTTCATTGCACTAGAATCATTTTCAGTAGCTTTACATGGATAAAATATAGAAAAATCCAAGTCATTTCCTCCTTAGTTTATTTCGTCTTTCTTTTTTAAACTTACTGTTGATATTACTCTTTTATACAAAGGTAAAAAAGTTGCCTCATTTTGCTGATTCTAAGGGAGTGATATTTCCCTTAATGTTTCCTGTACCTTGTCATCCTATAAAAACAACAATAATATTATTTTAGGTAATCTCGAAAGGGACACGCTACTTGCTGTGATGAGTTAATACATTTTAAGGAATTTGGCTAACAAAATGGGAATTTTTCACTACCACAATAATCAAGGAAAAGATCGGGAGACGATTTTTTCAAAAAAATCTATCAAGTATAGGTAGAACCTGCAATATGAATTTCCGTACACAGTGATACATAAACATAATTAAGGATATACGAATATGTTCTTCCATCAATGAAAAAATAATCAGGTCTGAGAAAAGACTCGAAATTACGTCCAAAATACCAGTACTATCACAAAGAGCGGCGAACAGGATGTTTACAAAAAAGTCCTCCACAAACTCCGAATGGATCAAAGTCCATTTGAGAGAAACGCTTTAGGCGTTATACTAAAAAGCCATAAATGAAATGACTATCTAATGAAGCACAGTAAGGTTTTTGAAGTGGGTAGAAACTGTCTAAAATCGAGAGAGATAGCGTAAACTGAAGAAAGCCTACACCCTAGCAGTCAAAAATGGCTAAAATAGGAAAATGGGAAAATGAAAATAAAGTATTTCTACTCGACTATTTAGGGATATTATTATTATTATATATTGATATTTGAATATATGGTCTAGTATATCTTTTACAAGTAAATACTTATCCTGAGTGTCTTAAAAATTATAAAATTTAATATCGTCGTATGGTTTTCCGACAAAATTCATATAAACTTCCAGTCGCTGTTTTAGCAGTTTTTTTAAATAGGGTGAGTTTTATGTTTTTGTTAAACATTTATAAGTATGTCACATAAACTACTATAAATAATTTTAGAATGGTTTCACTTATTCTTTTGATTGATCGACCAATACCAAAATTTTGATCAATTGGTTTTTAAGAACACAAAACCATATGTTTATATTCTTGCTCTGAATTGGCAGGTTCAGAATTCAGAGCAAATTCATAAGTCATTTACTGGTTAATAATTTTTTAATTAACCTATATATTTATCAAATGTTATTAACAAAACCGAATACGAGAGTTGTGAATTACTGTACTGGCGAATTCACAGAGTACTCTTAAATGTTCTACGCAGTGCATAAGTAACTAACTTTGCACGTATTATTGCGAGTGCTAAAGTATTACTACATGTAAAAATTTAGCATGCATGGTATTAAAAGCATGGTAGGATCAAAGACACTTTTTTCCTGTTGTCATCAGGAGAAATATTTGTGACTGAAAATCCCCGCTAATCGATATAATATAAAATGACAATGCCTTTACAATTATGTTTCCGCAACAATTTTATAGAAATATACGACCATTCCTTCGAACTTAGACTGCTGTATTTTTACAGAAGATATGAGCATTCCTTCGAAGTTAGACTGCTGTCTAATAGGGTAATGGCGTGTGACCGACGCAATCGTTATGTTAAATATGATTAATTACATTCTACGGAATATTATTTGGCTATGAAATGATCGCGTAATGTATTGAAAATGATTTGAATTTAAATTAATAAATGTACAAAGCTAATATGAGAAATTCGAATGTCAGTATAATTTTTACTTTTCGTTAATGTTAATGAAATAATTTTATAATTCAGCTTCATCAAAACAAATAAAATACGCAATTTGTTACATATGACATATTGAAAATAAAAACAATCATATATACGTAAGCTAGGGAAAATCGCATCCGATAAAATTTTCTCATTTCCTGGAGTCGACGAAAAACACAAAATGTCTTATCATAAAGGATATCAATGACAACTTACACTTACGTAAATGAATAAACAAGCAAATTCACAACGACATATACCGCTACGGACCGGAAACGAGGAAGCGGCGCTATCAGTTCATATGGAAATGTCGAACTCGTAGAAGCTAAGGAGGATGGAAAGCATATGAAAATGTAGCCAACATAAACGTCTGGCGGAGGTGATTTTCTCTTTTCTCATCTCATCGAAATATGTAGTTTATGATGAGGAATAAGTGAAAGGCGAATATTTTTTTTCCTTTACTGAATACACATACTGAGAACTTTTTTGTGATACCTTCTCATTGTTTGTAATTTCCCATTGTCGCTAGCTTTGTCGTGGTGACCTCTTATTATTTTATTCTTACTACATAGCAGTGTCAAGATATTTAAACAAGGGAGCTATGGAATATCCAATGGTATATAATTAAGAGCAAATAATATGGCTTCCTAAAATTTTATTTTGTAACCTAAATTTTAGTCATTATTGAAGAAAAATAAAGTGTGGAGTAAATCTACAATTTTCATTAGTGTGACTAGATTATTTTACTTCTCTACATATGATGCAAATATTTCATATTTTATGCTGGTAGTGTTTAATTTTTAATTACCTACATTTTTCACATAAATTATAAGTTACTTAATTTAATATAAATAAACTATAATTGTAGTTAAAAATTTGTTAAAACACAAATATTTATTCTTGTTCATAAGGTAACGAAAAATTAAAAGACATTGAAATATGTACGCATATATCTAGATACGACTGCTTTTGCAGGACAGAGGTAATTTGATAACACAAGTAAATTAACGCTCTTGGTTAGCTTTCCCTAAATATCATCCGCTTTTATTAAAATTATCAACTTTAAGATTATTACTGGTAATTATTTCAGAAACTATAAAGATGGGTTTGATTTCAATAATATGAGAATGGAAAGGTTTTAACTTAATCTTTTTACTGAAAAAGACGTAAGCATCATCATATATATTAATACGCTAAGGTTAAGATGTTAGTCTCCCTTTTTAGAAAAAACCTCACAACTAATCCACATAAATTATATAAAATTTTATAGATAATTGCTTGCTCTACCGGCATCCACAACTAAAAAATTTATTGTTGCTATTGTTTTTGCAAATTAATTAATTATTAAAATTATATACACAAAACAGCAATGCTGCCATCTAACCGCTCAACGTCAATATGATTGATGGTCGGTAAAATTTTTGTTTAATTTCAAATCCACTCACGTATAAATAAAGTGGCGCTTTAGCTTAATGCTTTTGATACTTACGCCTCTATATGTCAATTTTAGTAAAATATTTGTTTGATCTGTCATCTGAGCTTCATAATGGAAGAAATAATGCGAAGACTTCGCACGGGTCACGCTAGTATTAGTTATAATAGTTAATTAAATAAATTATTTCATCCGTTTAAAAATGTAATAGTATATAATAATACTAACTTAGAAACAGCAGTTCGCCAAGTATCACGGATTAGGCAGGGAGTAGCATTAAGACTGAATAGTGGAAAACTGGATTTAAATGACAGAGTCTCTGCTTGGAACCCACAATACCAATTTTGAAACAGCAGATCTTACCTTTCAGGGTTTAAGCAAGCAATACCCCTCCAGCACCAGAAGTGAGGTGTTCGGACCCGAATTTCCATGACTTAGTGTTGGCTTCAGACCCATAAAATTCATATAAAAACGGAAGACCTTCATGTCTCACGGTTTAGTCAGGAAGCACTTTTAAAAAGACAGAATTTACATTGTTATTTATGCACTTACCTACCTATATACATGGTTATTTTCCTGCTATATTAAGTCAAGTCAAACAAGTCCATACTCAATGAGTTTACTCCTCATTACCGAAGAGTTGTATCACTATCTTCCAGCTCCATCATTGTATAATATCCTGATATTGCTAAAGAACAAATTTATGTCTCTCTTGGTGTTATTATTAGACCCACACCAACCAAACTCGATCCCATTACCTGTGCTGTTCAGTGTTGAGGAATTCTATCTATGCCTTTAATTTTTATAGAAAGATTCTAACATTTTTCATCCTTTTTTTGAAGTTTTTTCCATTTATTGCCACTATTCAGTTCCCTTTAGATATACATTTATGATAGCTTGATGAGCATAATATACCGTAACGATTGGTTAAAATTTTGCTTTGGCGAAAATTTCTTAAAAAATTATCCAGTAACTTTAAAAATAGAATCAATAAGTGAAGATGTAATTAAATTTATTACTTCATATAATGAATGTACGTAATGATTTGGAATGTCAGGTTAAAGTGAATGAGTAACAATTAGATTAACTCGTATTACATTTCAAAGATAAACCAACCCTCCAATAAAAATATTTTTTACCAACGAAATACAAAATGAATTTCTATATTAATAAATAAGTTTGAAATTGAAATAGAACTTAGAAGGGATAAAGTAAATCAAGACCGCAACGACCGAAGATAACAAACTTCTCGACGTGACAGAAATGTAAATTAGTTAAAGCAATTAGCTAACTTTAACTGGTCCATGGTGAAACCTAGCTACCTGAAGGGTGACCAATATTACCAACTGTTAAGTTAAAAGTTGCAAGTCTGGCGAGAGCAGTTATCTGCTGCTGCTTAGTTCTGCGCAATGTGATATAAATTTCAGATTATATAAGGTTCTACTGAACATATATTATTAAGTTTCAAGTAATTTTCAAGCGAGTTACACTATATCCCATAGCCCTAAATTACCTTGGCTCTTTATTAATATATCTAAATATAGTTATAAAATAATTTAAAATTGGAATACAAGTGAATGCTTTGTATTTGAATAAAATTACCGAAGTTTAAAGTTATAATTTGACCTCTATCAGAATATATATATATATATATATATATATATATATATATATATATATATATATATATATATATATATATATATATATATAATGAATGTAGATGGACTTAATATCCGCTATAAAGATTACAGCAAATTTGGTAAAAAATTATTTCAAAATTAAATGAAACTACGTGATGTAGTAGTATTTCTACTTTCTTTAAGTTTAATTGTGAATAATGAATTTCTACAAAATTAACGCCAAATATATCCAATATTAAAAAATTTACTTCTTTTATCAGGTTTAATAAATGTCTAGTAAATGTATTTTCTTCATAAAGAACATAAAAATTATTAATGCAAGTGACCATTATGCGGGGTTGAAGTCACATTTCTTTAACTGTTGTGAAAGACACAATCAAAAATATTAAACTGAAAATAAATATGTCAAATTAAAATTTAATAGTATTTATTGATAATACAACTTACAGTGAGTAACAAAAAGTCTTATTTACAACGAATATCACAAACAAATCTAATAAAATTATTATCATAACTTAAATATATAACTAAAGGTATGTGATAACTAAAACGAAAAACCTAAACTCTACTGTGCAAATTAGCGAAATTTATTGCAATAAGCATCAGTAGAAAATATTTTGAATCACATCTGATTTACTATCCATTATTGAGTTCCAATGTTTATCTCGAAAATCTCATGAGACGATCGTTGGTGTAATTATTTTAAAAAGTATCAGCAACCAGTAGCAAATATCTTGAATCACGGTTAATTTATTACTATCCGTAAAGGATTTATATTTTATATCTGCAGAACTCATCATCAGACCCTAACCTGGTCGATGTTGAAATTATTTTGTAATGTAGCAATTACCGGTGGCAAAGATTTTGAATCATGGTTGATTTACTATTTTTCGTTAAGTAGTTCCATTTTTCGTCTCTCAATTCTGACTTCAGATCATCGCCATATTTAAATGGAATCATTTCGCTAGTATCCTCTTTCAAACAAAATAATTTTTAGCATTAAACTATGTAAAAATAAAATAAAAATAAATTGAACTATATATATATATATATATATGTGTGTGTGTGTGTGTGTGTGTGTGTGTGTGTGTGTGTGTGTGCGCGTGTGTGTATGTGTATACATATAACACATGTACTTACAAAATTATATAATCAGTCAATGATTTCAGTTACCGGAAACTGTGTAAGCAAACTTTGATCTTTACTGACCGTTACTTCTGGAAATACACCCCCAGAAAAATAAGTTCTGAGGGTGTATTTTGTTTACAAAGTTTATAAAAATATACTCATATTGTTAGTGAAGACTACCAAGAAGCAAAGTTATTTTATTCGTTTTTTCCCAAAAATACTTTTGGAAAATCATTAATATGAAATAATTTACAAAATATTATGAATAAAAAATATAACGGAAAAACGACAGTAACTAAAAGTTATTAATAACATAAGGTTCTAAACAATTATTCTACAGTTATTAAACAGCAAATTAATGTCATCTTAAAAACTACAAGTCAAATAACAAACCAAGAGTAACAACAAGAAACAAAACTTTACGATAATAATTAAAATATCATGTAGCAATAATACGTATCGGACGTTTGCATTAGTTCTGCTGTTTCACCTTTAGGTTTATTTTCGGTGATATAAGTCCCGTCGGTAAAATATCTTCGGAGTGTTATATAATGATTCGATAAAAATATAATATCTTACTCCTATCGGAGTCATATGACCAAAAGTAATGATGTATATGTTAATGGATAACGTTTCTTACACTATATAGACTTCAAAAAATCAATTACAAGCTTTCGTCGTGCTTGAGGTGCTATGGTGTTTCTACAGGTTTAAACAAGATGTGTTACTAAATTTTTTGCTAAAATAATCAAATGTTACAAATGATTTCTCATTACTGGTACTACACTATATAAAAGACTCTCATTGACATTTCTCACCCCAAGAAAAAAATCAATTATTCGCTTTTGCCATGCTATGACGTTTTTACGTTGAATTTGTGTTACTGAATTTTTTGCCAAAATAATCAAATATTACAAATTATTTCGTACCACACTACATAAAATATACTTGTTAAAATGTTTAACATTTTCCAGATATGACAAAACAGTTATTACGTTGATAGAACATCTGACGGTCTGAACTTCGTTTTAACAGGTGCAGTTATATGCATTTTCTGAGCCTTTTTCTCTACGTAATATATGAACATTATTTTTACTTTTGCTAATGTGGATTATATTCAAGCTTTTATAAATAAACGATCATTATTTACTGTTCAATGGGAATTCAAATCTGTGTCAATGATATCCATGCATACTCCGGTTCGAACTTTTCGATCGGTTGAGATATACTCACCATCATAAAACATATTTTATATATGTATATATATATATATATATATATATATATATATATATATATATATAAATGAGCAAGTTTGTTCCCTCGTATGGACTAAACTGCTAAAGTAATTTTAACAAATGAGCTGTCCTTAGATTCATTTTGATCCAGAGAGTATCCTAGGGTATATACCTTTACATGAAATTAAGTGATGTGTATACAAGAGAGTGAATTGGTTTCCTCGTATCGACTAAATTAGTAAAGTAATTTAAAAAATGAGGTGTTCTTAGATTCCTTTTTATTCTGAGTGTGCCCTAGTATATATAGTTAGATAAAAATCAATTCTACAGTATAGAAAAGATTACGAATTTCGTATTTATGACTACTACGACTATGACGGTTCTACATGCTGGTGTGTCATAAAAGGCGTGTAAAAGAAGCATGCTTTTCAGTTAGTTTTTTTTCCGTAGTCGGGTTTTAGTTTTTTTTGACTTTTAGTTTCAATCAATGGAAATAAACTGTGCCAGACTTTAATTAATATTACTTTCTTCTACTATTTCTCGTAACAGTTTTTTCGACATGGTCATATCATGTAGTAGTTATTTTGTAATTAGCTGTGCTTACGAATTCGTTTGCGCTTAGTGAAGGAAAACAATTTTTTTATTTTTATTTCTCTCATTTGTTACTCCTGGATATAAATTATTAAAGAAACTATTAAACCAAAAAAATTTCATTAAAATCCGCCTAGTTTATTCTGCGTTTCACCCGCTCAAATTAACATACAGGCTGACAAATATTCTAAAAAAAATTTCTGTATACTATTATCTTTCGAAACGCCAAATTAATCATTACTTTAAATATTTTTAATTTACTGAATTAATTATGTGACAATTTTGTTAGAAATACATACAACATAAAACCGTTTGCATAATACGCTATTTTCCTCAAGTCTTATATTAAATATGATATAGCCTATTTTTAATGAATTTGATTAAAGCATCTTTTAGATGTCCTCAGACAAATTTAATTTTAGCGTTTATAGTTTTGACACAGCTCACTTTACGGATTTTCTTTATATTCGTTAATTCTCACCTTTTCAATAGATTACTGGATCAGAAATTTTGCCTATAATTCTCGCTCTGGTCTTTCGAATTTTAAGATGATTATCAGCATATTTTAAAACATTTTTTTTTCGCTAGGAAAGCTTTAAATGGCTTGAAATAGGTCAGTAACACAGTACAAGCAATTTCACTTTATTTTGGGCTCAGTATAAATTATTTTTTTTTTTGTAAAAATTAAAGACCTTCCTTATTTTGCAAACTTCTGGAGAGTGGTCTTCGCCATGAGAGTTTCCTATGCTTTGCCAGAGATTACTTTTAGAAACAATTTTAACTTTCATTCAGATAACCTTCGATTTGAAGATCTTCTTTAATTAAATTTCCATTTGAATATATTTTAGTGTAAAATGTTATATTATTATACTAACATAATTATTTAGGAACTATGCTTCAACAGAATGTAAAATGTTTAGTATAGGCATCAAATGGTTTCTTAAAAAACAACTGCAACAGGTGGACGGTTATCTCAATAATGTAATAGCAGTTCCTTTTTTCATCATTTTCAGGTCCGGAACGAATTTCTGTCGTACTGATATTGATGATGATGTTTTTTCCTGAACTCAAATTTAGGAAAATTTTAGTTTTAAAATTTGGTAAAAAGTTCCATTGTTTTAAGTAATTACTTACCATAAGTATTACTCAGGCGAAATGAAAGAAATATCAATAGGAATAATTTAATTTACTATAGATAAACGATATTTAAATACGTGGATGGTGTCTTCAATCTATAGCTGAAAAACTTGCTCGATACGCTGCAGTGTATTTAGACAAAATTCTTACTTCAAGGGTTTAGGGAACCATATATTCTGCTATTGCCCTAAAGTGTAAAGTGTATAGCATCGCGTCCGAGAAAAAATCTATTATCTTAAAATATTTCGATCCAAGATCTTTTTAATCTTCTTCAAACAAAACTTAACATGTAGGCGTTCTTGTCTTTATCGTTTTATTATATATGTATATATATGTATATATATATATATATATATATATGTGTGTGTGTATATATATATATATATATATATATATATCTATATATATACTTCCCATGATGACTTGGCTGGTGTGTGCATCGTCATAACATAAATGTTAATTTGAATTAAATAAGTCATAAACGTCATTCGATTCACACTCACCTGTATTTATAAGTACATTGTAATTACTGCAACACAGGGGTTTTTAATTTCGAAAAATTCCTTTTCGATCTTCTGTGTCAAATTTGGCATAACGGAATAATTATGCGTCCATACGTCCGCTCGTCTGGTATAGAAAGTTTTCCGGAAATCTCAAGATTATTTGTTAAAAAAAGTTGATAATTTGCGTAATTATAACCGTCAGTAAACATAAGAGGTAAAAACTTTTCAATTTATGTTTTATGATCTTGATTAAGAAGATTAAAAAACTATTTTTCAAGACCTCCGTATGGGAAATAAAATTGAAGGACACAGATTAAAAAATAAATGACTTGGTTTCTTTTTCTGACTTTCTAATACTTTCCAAAAAAATGTATAAATTTCCTGTAGTATACTCTGCATAGCAAATTTATGCATTTTTTTGGAAAATATTAGAAAGTCTGAGATGCGAAACAAGTCATCCAAGACAGAATCGTTAAAAAACATTTTTAAAAATTCATGAACTTTGATAATATTTACAAAGGAAGAAAATTTTGAAATTTGCATTACATACAAATTTCTTTTTACACAAAATGAAAATTCGACGAAAAAGTTTATCAAACTAAGTTTAGATTGTCAATAAATTATTTTAAAAAAATCCTCTCACATAAATAACACTTGATTTAGTGCTATTCTTAAATGTTTTTTTACGTTAAGGAACGAGAATCAGTTAAGAGAAATATTAGAAACCGATACCTTAAAGAATATCATGAAAATTGTTTTCCTTTGAGCTAATAATTAACTTTAAATACTTCGCGGAATAGGTGAAATTAACAATTTGATTAATTAACACACCTATTATGTAGAGAAATATTATTTACTTTGCTTCTCTTTGTATTTATTTTCACAACCTTGATTATACAAACTTTAAGGTATAATGTTTAAAGGGGTAGATTTATTTTTGCTAATTTTCTTTGCGAACATTTTCAGATTAACAGACCC
Source organism: Druceiella hillmani (assembly GCA_039881145.1). Taxonomy (NCBI): domain Eukaryota; kingdom Metazoa; phylum Arthropoda; class Insecta; order Lepidoptera; family Hepialidae; genus Druceiella; species Druceiella hillmani. The sequence continues at coordinate 4,344,711 of JAYKKI010000117.1, forward strand.
ATTTTTCATGACATATCTAAAATCTATCGTCAAAAACAATCATGCGAGCTCTAATTGCACAAGTACGAACTGCACGTGACAAACTATGTTTTAACAAATCATAGAATTGAGTAAATTAAAAATATTATTTGTCGATATTTCTTAACGAGAGCAATGAGAGTTGTTGTTGTAATTTTTTGTTTGAGAGTTGTTGTAATTTGTTGTAAGCATAACTAAATCATAACAAAATTCTGAGAGAAAACTTAATGGGTTTTATTTCGATTTAACAAAAATTAATTTTGGATATTGAATATGTTAGGCGTTAATTTTGTAGAAATTCATTATTCACAATTAAATGAAACAACGTGATGTACTATTATTGAAGATGTTGTAATACAACGAAACCTAGGTTAGAGTAAAGAACTTAAAGAAAGTAGAAATAATACTACATCACGTAGTTTCATTTAATTGTGAAAAATTAATTTATCCACGCTTTTTTAATGAAATATTACATATTATATAAATTATGGTTTCTGACAAAAAAGTTAGAACGAAAAAAAATTGTTTATTTAAATGATGTTCAAGGTGTTTAATGAAGGTTTAAAGGTTAAATCTCATAAAATCTATTCATCTAGGGTCTATTTTTTGCAACAATTTTATTTAAGCATATTACAAACACAATGAAATTTTGATACGGAAAAACAAAACTTAAAACCGAAAAAATTTTGTTACATTCAAAGTTATTCAAGGCATTTAGCCTTTTCTAAAGTGATAAAATTTTAAAACATTTGTCTTTTATGTCTTATTTGCGTTTATACATGTCATAAATATTATAAAATTGTTATACCGAAAAAGAATCGGGAATTTAATACTGAATTTAACAAAATAACTTGTTTAATTGAATGTTATTCGAGGTGTTTTTATATAGGTATAAATTCCAACGTTATTTTTTCAACAAGCGATTAAGTTTTAAATATTTGTCTAAAATTTATTATAAATGTCGTTTAATGTATGTTTGTATTTCGTCTTTAATCTTATAACTATTATAAATTCTTATTACTGAGAAAAATACTTTGCTAATATTATACCCATATATATCTATTCATATCCGACCCTGTTTTATTTTATTAATTTGGTGAACAGATGTAATATTATTTTAATTCCTATAAAAATTAAATTAAACCAATTACGTAATTTATTTTATTTATTTATTTATCTACTTTAATGTATCTAATTGATACATATGGCGGACTTATTGCTACGTGAGCAATGTCTTACAGCCAACCATAACACCCGTCCAGCTCCGCTTTACGAACGGCCGGGAATCGAACCCGGGTCTCCGCGGTGTGCCGCGTCGCCACAGGCCGTATGCCTTGTGATCAACCCAACATACCACGGCGACGACATTTAGTACGCATTACCTATTTATATACTCTGGTTTTGCAAAATTTTCATTTTATTTGCGAAATATTTATTTAAACATCTGTTCAAAATACTGTAATGAATTTTAATAACTTCATTAACCTCTCTATTCAAAAGCTCGTCCCCTTGTCTTAAAACCAAAAAAAGTCAAAAGAGTATCTGCATTTGTTCAAAAAGAACTACAATAAAATAATAATACAACTTCCGGTTATTATCTTTGTGAAAAATTTCTTGGCGAATTCAAAGGGCACAATTAGCTTCAACGGGAGACGAGGCTAAGTAAATTCTCGTAATAAAGAGGATTTAGTTTAAGACTTTACGCTCATTAAAAATTGTTCTTTTGTCTGTGTCGATGTTCGACTAATAATGCCCTCCGGCAGCGTCTCCCGCCCGAGGTAATGAATAATAACTCTACATCCATTTAGGGCGGCGAGCTGGGCGCATCGGCGAGTATTCAGCTGAATACTGCCCCAACCGTCGAGTTTCTTAATTCGTATCGGCGTCTGTTGAGAAAGGACACGGAATCCGCCTCAATATTATTTAAAATGGACTTGACTCATTATGATACTTGTTTTGCAAAGTTTTCTCTTTATATTGCTTTTTATTATTTGTTGTGAAATTGAATATTTGCGAGTAGCTTTTAATAAGCATGTATAATTGTTTTAAAGAACTTTTATTACAATTAACAAAAAAAACGTAATGCGACTTATGTAGGGAATAATTAATGAATTGTTATGAATATTTAAGCAAAATGAGAAATATTAGGTTAAACCACAAATATTCAAGCAACATATTTTTTTTATTGAACTGCGACCTAAAATCGGGAATTTTAGATTAGTCTGTAAAATTAAAATATATTGTATTCTTTGTTCTTTAATAAAAAAACTGTTTAAAAATTAGAGTAAACGGATAAATTCATATTTATAATTGATTAGAATTTAGACAAATACTCGCCCTTTACGTAAACTATTTGGCCGAAGTATTAAACTGTGACATACTAAAAATTGCACAATCGTCTAGTATATTTTCATATATTCAGATTGAACTAAACATAGCAAATTGTGAAAATAAAATTTACTTTTTTGCAGAGAAAATGTTACTTAGGACACAGATGGTGAGAGTCCAGATATTTTTCATGTGATAATTCAAAGGACCCTTAGTAGATATCTCCAGAATACCAATTCCAGAGCATCGATTTTTTGTCAATCTTGAAGCCTTATGGTGCTAGGCTTTTCATTTTTGGATTCAAGATTTTCCTTATTTTACCCTACTTGAAATACTATTACATATTCGGGCATTTATAGCTCTAGACTTAATTTTGGCTGTGTACATAGGATACTAAAATTTAATAGGAACGAGACTTAAAAAGAAAAAAAATTATTAAATGTCGATGGGAAATTGGCTGATAAACGATTTGAAATAATGTAAATGGGAAATTTATGTGTATGATGCTTTTAAATTTTCAAACGTTACTTTTTTATTAAAATATGAGTTTGATTAAAATAAATGTATGTAAAAATATCGAGTTTAGTAAATAAGTGTATTTGTCGATATTTATGGAAGACAATACTGAGAGCGGTTTAAAGTATTTCAAGTGTTCATCTATCAAATGAACTAAGGTAAATCGTAATTTTTTCTATTATCTCTTTCTAGCTGGCTGTAAACTGAATATTAATTAAATATACGAAAATTTTCCAAAATAGCAGGTTTTAGCAAAATCTATTTGTAAGAAACTATTAACAATCATATATATACAATATGAATATAAAAAATATTTTCAATAGGTTTGTTATTTTAATTATTTATTTATAGTATTAAATATAAGAAATACAGGACATAGAAACTGAAAAATAGTAAAACCAAGTCTAAGAAATAAGAAATGCGCCAGTAGGACAGTAAGAAATGCCCCATATTATCCAGCTAAATGTAAATGAACAGCAATAATCATACCACCTTTTCTGTGTCATACTGGCATTGGTAGAATTAAACCTAGCTAAGATATAAACATTTGCGTATAAAAACGCAAACGAAGTATTTTATAAATATTAAATATTTCTCGTTTGTATTATCAAATATCGATTTTATGCAAACTTTATATTTAATAAACCACTTACAAAATTTAATCACAGAAAGAGCCATAGGTTGTGAATGTAAAATTTATTAATTTGAACAAATGAGTAGCGGTTAAGAGTGGTTAGATTCTCGACCTAAATTAAATGGAAAAGGTCGTGGAAAGACATGATCAGTGAACTTATGCTTCCGACTGCGGGGTTGTTCTGCTTGTCTCTGTCGCCTTGGTCCGCCCCTCATAAATTTCTATATTTTCGTTGAAGGGCACTTCGGTTTAACTGGAAATACCCTTATCTGATACTTACATAGTCCAACGTTTGTTTCATTAGTTAAAGTTAAATGGGAATAATCTTTTACTTTATCTGGTTTGCTGATAATCCGAACTAATATTATAAATACGAAAGTGGGTTTATTTGTTCTTTTGTCTTACTTATACGTCCCTATTACTCCACCGATTAATTATTTATTATCTTTTAATTATTTATTATATCACACCTTCAGCATAAAACCCTCAATATAAATATCTAATAAAACATCAGACCAGAAATGTAATCTATATATATAAAACAAAGTCGTGTTATTTACACCGTTTATAACTCAAGAACGGCTATACCAATTTTTTTTTATTTTTGTGGTTTTGGATTTGTCTTTGTCGGGGATAGGATAATAAGCATTAAAACATTGGAAAAATTTACGAAAAAAAAAGTTATTAAGAAAATTCATTTTCCCATACATTTTGTATGGAACGGCTTTGTTGATGATATATCGAGAACGGATTGACTGATATTTTTTTTTCATTAAAAATTTACATGATTATTATATATTTATTGAATATTTTTTTATCTCGGCTTCGAGAAATTTCCTCGCGTATTGAAAAAGTAAAAAAACCACGAATAATTTAGTTTTGTATAAAACGTAATATGCGATAAATGAAAGAAAAAGAAAGAAAAAAGTATGTCATAAATGACAGACCCGAACGAAAATGATAATTGGTTTTTAATAATTCCTATTGAGTTTTCGACCGTTGTTTCATGTGAGTTTGATTAAATTAATTCTCTTTAAATGATTTGTTTGAAATAGTTGAGTTAAGTTTTATGAAGATGTTCACTTTGTGAAGTTATGATATTTGTAATTGTGCGGGCATCGATAATTGCTTCATTATGTAATTTATGTGATTAATTTTAAAGTGTTATTTATAATTCTGACAGTCAAATCTTTCACAACGGAACCGTATTGCAATTCGACTTAGGAATATTGCAAATCAATCCACTCAAGAACAAGACAAACAGCTCAGTTGGCAACGAAAAATCGTCGAGCTTATGGCAGAAATCAATAACGTAATAATCTTCGACGTGCAAGAAGAAATGCTTCAAGCGTTGATTTGAATCGAGTAGCATTTCAATACGATTGCATAATTGACTACAGCTCGCATCCTTTCGTTCAAATTGGCCCAATGGATATTGTGTGCCACCATTGCGGTGCATTGAATTAGTTCGCTGGAGAAACGCCTTGATTGTACTCTCTCAGTGGCAAGATGAAATTGCCATTCTTGCTTCTGCCACCTGTGTCAAAAGATCGAATCGGTAATAAAAAGAGAGTTCTTCAAGATTTGCAGCAACTACTTCATGAATATCATACATTGGTTCGGTTATTCATAAGCGTTGGGTCGCACGCCAAGTGATGACTACAATGTCGTGATTTTAATGTTATTTTAATTTATTACTGTTGCTAGGCCGCTCCGGCCTAGCAACAGTAATAATATCGAATAACACCCCTCCCCCGCACCCGGCGCACACGCGGCTTCCCGTAGCTTCTAGTTTAGTAACGCCGCGGCTGTGAGTGGTATTTTATGTGTTGGCGCTCGCAATTTTGGTAAGTAAATTCATTTCGAAGTTTTTTTCGGGCCTCTGTGGCCCATCGTCAGTATTTACGTAACTTTTTTTAAAATCACTTATGTTACTAATATTAACTTTTTCTTTCAATAGTTAGACAAGTAATATAAAATGGAACCAAGTACATTATCGGGGCGAAAACGGACTATTAATGACGAAGATAATACCCGTCATTCTAGAATTAGGAAGTCGCTTGCGACCAGACACCCGGATTTTGAATCAGTTCTCTTATTTTGGGTGAATTATGAAGAGTCTAGCGGTTCAGAGACAGAATACCTCGGTGATACATTTGTTACAGAGCAACAAGGGCATAATGAAGATTCTCAGAGTGACTCAGAGCCTGAAGAGGAATCGGAACAAGATTTTTCCGACGAAATTCCACTATCGTCATTATGGTGTTCCTACGGCAAAAACCGATACAAATGGTCACGGCAACCTCCATCAAGAGCAGTCAGGACTCCTCAACACAACATTATAAGACGGATCCACTCTTCAAACCTAACAGCAAATGATTCAAAAGACCCCTATTCAATATGGAATAAGTTTATGGACAATGACATGTTACAAGAGATACTCAAGTGGACTAATAAAAAGATAAATCAATACAGAGCCAAATTTTCAGAAGGCGGTCGCCCAGAATTAAAAAATTTAGATTTCATTGAACTTCATGCATTTATTGATCTACTCTTTTACACGGCCGTATTCAAATCAAATCACGAAAACGTGGATTACATATTCACCACAGACGGTACGGGTCGAGAGATATTCAGGTGTGTTATGTCAAAAATTAGATTCTTCAATATCTTGTACTGCATTCGATTTGACAACCCTGTTGATCGCGAAGAGCGACGAAATACTGACAAAATAGCAGCAATTTCAAAAATTTTTACTCAATTTGTGGAAAATTGTCAAAAGGTTTATAACGTCAGCGAGTATGCCACAATTGACAAAATGTTAGTCCCTTTTCGCGGACGTACACACCTAATGATTTACATGCCAATGTAATCAGCAAAATACGGATTGAAGCTAATGTACTTATGTGACGCAAAAAATGATTATTTGTATGACTGTTATATATATACAGGACGTGGATCAGATGGTGCAGGTTTGACAGATGATGAAAAAAAGTTCCTGGTATCAACGCAATCAGTTATTCGTCTCGCAAAGCCATTATACGGGAGTAACAGAAATATTAATTATGATAACTGATTCAATTCACTTGAACTTGTCGATGATTTGAAGAAAAAGGGTTTAACATGTGTTGGCACGTTGAAAAAAACAAACGTGAGATACTGAAAGAATTCCTACCGTAAAAAAAAAGAGAAGTCAATTCTACACTTTATGGTTTTGCCGGTCAAAATACACTTGTCTCGCATGCCCCAAAAAAAATAAGGCAGTCATTCTTTTATCATCTATGCACCATGCTGAAGGTACTGATGAATCTACTGGAAAGCCTGAAATAATCCACTTCTATAATACAGCCAAAGGAGGAGTGGATGAAATAGATAAAAAGTGTGCTATATATACATGTAGCCGCAGGACACGACGTAGGCCGATGGTAATATTTTATCGTATTTTAGATTACAGCTCTGTCAATAGCCATATCTTGTATGATATACACCAAGAAAAAATGACAGAAAGAGGTATTTTCATAAAAGACTTGGCCCGTCATTTGGTGTTGCCATACTTAAAACGCAGAGTACATAATGAAAAACTGCCTCGTGAACTACGCTTGAGTTTGACACGAGTGTTGGGACCTGAAATGCTTTCTTCTGGACATCCAGAACTTCCAGAAGTTGAAGAAGAAGGACTTAAGATAAGAAGAAGGTGTCACACATGTCCACTGAAGCTTCATAGAAAGTCCACAGATACATGTTATGTATGTAAAAAACACGTATGCCTTCAGTGCGCTAAGAAAATTTGCCCAGATTGTGCCTAGTTTGTAAGATTTTGTGCCTTACAATTTTATTGTTTTTATGTAATAGCTACGGTTGATTATATATAGTTTATTAGAGATATTATTGAAGATTAAAAGTACAAATAATGTTAATGTTAACTTTGTTAAGTTTTTTAAGAAATACAGACTGTTTTCTGATCTCAAGTAAATTTTGCCAAAAAATGTTACTTAATTTTTAATTTAATATAAATATGTAACTTAAAAATAAAATTTAATTTTAAAAATACGCTTGTTTTATTTAAATATACTTATTTTAGATAGTCAGTAATTATTTGAACCTTAAAATCTTCATTTATCGTTTACATCAACGATTAAAGGCACGAGCTGCTCAGGCCCCCACGTCAGAACTTATGTAAAAAAATGTCACGTCAGTAGTTAAAGGTTAAAATAGTTTTCATTTTGATTTGTATATTTGTTGAACTTAATTCATTTTAAATATTCATACACTTAATAAAAAACTGAATTTAATTCAGCTAATAAGTTAAAGCATTTATTGACTCTGAGGCGGTACGAAGTTCGCCGGGTCAGCTAGTATGAGATAAAATTAATTTTTTGATCATCACTTATTTTCTTTTCCACACGAAAAAAAATTGCGAGTCAAACCCAATGAAGTCATATTTATTTATTTTATTAAAAAGCATCTGCATAATAATTTTCCCAAAGACGCTGTTAGCATAAATTGCAATTAATAAATCACTGAAAATAGATCTTTGCCAAAAGAAACGTTCGTATACTTCTTTGAGGCGTTTCATCCCCTTGCACTTTCTTATCAACAATGTTATTTTATCGAAATATCCCTTTTTTTAACTTTGTTAAATAAAACTCTATTTCTTCTTCTTTATTAAACTTTATTGAAACTTGCCTGACTAAGTAAACATATGGTGTACAAATTGCTGCAGGAAGGATATCTTACAGCCGACTAGAAAGCTACAAGTGAGAAACTTTTAATAATTTTATTTTAATGAAATATCCCTTGACTTCGTTAAATAAAATTCATAACTACATTTCTTGTTCTTTATTCAACTTTAATGAAACTTGCTTGTCTAAGTATACGGATGGTGGACTAATTGCTACAAAAAATATGTCTTACAACCAACTACAAAGCTGCAAGAGAGAAATATCATATTGATATCATATCATAGAAATATCACGTATAGTGTCAGATTACAATTATTTATACGGGCAATAGCAAAAGACACGAAAACTACTTTATGTGAATTAAAAAAAAATGGTATAAAAAATACAAATATGAAATCCAGAGATACAATTAACGTGGAATAAATAGACACGTATTGAGTATCGATATTAAGGGCATATTTTGCATATTCATGTTTAGCTTTTTCTGTAGTTTTGTCACGTATGCGATAAATGATGCTTCGTAGAATGTAATTCTATATTGACACATTGCGAGAGATAATACCATATTATACGAGTACTAATAAAATATGTATGCGACCACCTGATGTATCTCTGTACGTCTGGGTTATTTAATTATTTTCATATAAACTATTCTTGAAACTATTATATATTATTTCAAACAGATATTTCTTTTGCAAATACGCAATATATTAAAAATTTTATTTCTTCAGAGAGATTAATATTAAAATTAATTTACTTAGTAATGTTTTTAGAAGGTATCAATGTAATAACACATAATAATCTCAGCCATATGATAAATACAGTCTATTTCACAGCCATATGATAAGTATCTGTCAGAAAGACTACTTAAGGTTTGTCAGATGGAATTCCCACAATTTCCATGTTGTCGAATGTATCGAAGTTTTATTCAACTTTTTAATTTTAGTATATTTGAAACGAACGTAGACGTCGGACTATTTATAGTATCATTCTGGAGAAAATTTCATAGAGTTTCAATATTTCAATTGCAATCAATTGCAATTTTTCAATTGCAAAATATGTAGATGTTATTCCTACTTATTCCTTAAATTGTTTACGAGTATAATGACAATGAAGGTGAATTCATCCTCACCTTCTTCTGCGGTATTTGGGTTGGATTATGCATTTTTAATTGTAAAATCATTACTTTGATAATCTCTCGATATCGAGTTTAATAGGGTTGTTTGCTCTTCGCTATACCTGAGAGGATAATGCCATACTTTATTTCATCAGCCTAGAATTCGCACAAACATCCTGCAGCGTTTACTTACCTTAAGTCCACTTACATTGTTTATTTAACTCGGTATTCGTATTACGATATGTGATGGTCTGGATAATGGTTTCTGCTTTATTAACTACGAAATGTCGCCAAGCGGGTTAGCGAGTTGCTTTTAAGCTCTCGACTAATCGCCAGTTGGAGTCATATTTATCTGAGTTGCTGCGTACGTCAATCTTATTCATTATTTTTTGAACATTTCATTTTCTAAAAAAATATAATATTCTATCCTCTTTTAATAGCAAATACCTTTTATTAGTTTCTAGCAAACCAATATTAGGACTTATTTTAATTTTTTCTCAAAGCTGCAAAAGCAACATCCAGCAATATTGCTTTATTTGATACCAAGTGATTATAATTTCTTCTCCGATAGAAGTCAATCAAAAGCAATTAAATACGTAAACAAGTAATAATCGAATGGTTATAGTACACTTTAAAGACAATATTTAAACATTTTTTTTTGAAGAAATGGAAACGATAATAAAGCGTTTGAATTGTATTATATATATATATATATATATATATATATATATATATGTATATATATATATATATATATATTATATTATATTCAAAAGAACTATATAAAAAAGAACAAAAATTTTTATTTTTACTTCATAAGTGTTAGGCTCAGAAAATTTTTATTTTGACTCTATCTTGTTATTTATATAAGTTTAATTTGTGTACTATTTTATTTCTACATTTTGATATATTTTTTTTTAATTTTAATACCTTATATCAAATTTGTTAGTCCTTGCGTTAAACTTATGTTAGCAAAATATTATCATTTGTATTAGGAAATGCATATATATTTTTCAACAAATTTTATTTTTAATGAAATATTTTTTATTCCTTTATTTTGACAAGTTTAATAATTAATAAATATTCAAGAAAGCCAAGAAGAAAACTTACTATGTTAGACCTTTACTTTTAAACTGTAAACTATAAATAATTCTAATGAAAATAATAGAAAAAACTAATAAATAACCCAATAACTAATGGGTTATTTATTAACTAGATATGTGCAATTAATTTTATAATTAGCAAACAATTGCGTATTTTTATTTGCATAAATAAAAAAAAATTATTTTCTTATTACGAATGTTGCATTTTTTTGTAACATTGACTTTTTCAAATATTCAGGAAAATGTAATTTGTTAATTTTTTTTTCGAAAGCATTGCAGAAAATCTTTTGCAACTATTGAATCGTTTTGATCATACAAAGACTTATGCCTCTTTGGTATTTGTTACCCAAGTTCAAAATGGAATACGAATCAAGTATTATTTGCTAATTTTGTTAAATAGAAATTACTTCTAGCTACAATCCAAATGATTGTATCTATACATTATTCGTTCTTGTAATATTTATTTTCAGCCAAAAGGTGTATAATTTTAAGATTAATATATTACTATTTTAATTACAAGTGAATTCTCTGGAATTTCTTCAGCTTGGAACCTCCCATATAATATTCCATTACATCGAAGATAATTTAAGGTATAATGGAAATAAATGATATATTTTTAAATCTTAAATGCATATCAGTGTTTTATTGTATTGGAAAAATGAAGTTTAATTATTGGTCGTACAGAAATTAGTAAGAAATTGGATTCCTTAATAAAAGATTTTCTGGATATGTGGACGCACTGCGAAGGGAAAATGTAAGTAGACCCATAAGTGTTTGAAATTTGGAATAATTTAAATTTAGGGCAAATGGAAATATTACTCTTTCTTTTTTTATTGAGCGAAAGTACATTCTTTCAACACAAATAAAGAAAAACTTTTTTACACCAAAAAATTTAATTGCGAAATTTTTATATAGAAACTAAGCTTTTATAATAATATTTTCTTACTTAGTTTTGCTTTTCATTTAAACCAGCCACTAAATACCTCAACACAAACCCCAATTTATAGAAAAAAAGAAAAAGAAACAATTGTGTAAAAACAGGTTATAATTTTTTTATTTGGCTTTCAACTGACACCTGCTTCTTTAGAATAAGAGCACTTTTATAACCATTTTTTCAAATAAAAATAATCCCGAGTTTCCTCGAGTATGCAAATAATTTGGATTTTTCCAGCTACTTTAGAAAAATATTGTCGAATATTTAAAAATATCTGTCGATGCTTTCCTTCCGATTTTCCGACTTCTGACCTTTCATTAATTTTTTTATACATGGGTATCATTGTGCGGGTGATTTATATATTTTATCTAATCTTTATCAAAATTTCTTTACAGGTTTTTTTTGTAAGTTCCGTATTAAAAGAATTGATATCCATTTGAGATTTTTTTTAAATCTATAACAATCATAATAATCCTAAATTATTAATATTGGAATAGTATTATTGCTACAGATTATTTTGTTTTTAGTCTAGTTTCTAGTCTTTAGTTAAGATTTTTAGTATTTTTGGAGTATCAATATTATATTAATTCATTTTAATATTGCTGAAATGATGATGATACTCAGTAGAGACTAACCATAAATAGCATTAAATGCAAATATCTGACTAAAGTTAACAAAATCTTAAGTGTTTATTTAAACTCAGATGAGATGAATATCATCTCCACAAGGACTCCGCGAAGTTTCAATACTCGGATTAAAATTTTGACAGTGACTGATTTGTCACGGCTTACGTCATGGATTTTGCGAGCAAGTTTACGCTGATACAGTCACAAATGTTATTGATCTCATAAAAAAATGTTACAAGTTTCAATTAAAAAAACTACAATATTTAAGTGGCCATAATTTATTTCTCATATTACGTATTTCCCGTGCTTCAATATAATATACAATAAATTATATTAAATATTGCAGTTAAGACAATATTTTGAAAGTAATTAATATTATTCCATCTAATAAAAAAATTTATTCTCTCTTAGGCATGTGAAAAATACACTAGTCAATAGATTTACAAAATGACAAGTAATAACATTTCGAAATAATTTACAAGAAATTATAATATTTCTAATGTTTGAACGATGTGATGTCCTGTAATGTTTAAACACTTGCATATATCACGTAACTATTTTATTATCTTAATAATCGAATTCGAAACTAACTGATTTTTTTGGATGAAACGGCCGATCGTAAATAGCGAATGTATATATATATATATATATATATATATATATATATATATATATATATATACATATATGCTATCAGAACTTAAAGTAAGTAGAAATAATACTACATCACGTAGTTCACTTTAATTGTGAATAATAAATTACTACAAAATAAATATTCAAATATAATCAACAAGGAAAAGTCAGTTACGATATCATAATATCAATGTCTTTGACTCAGAACAGAAAAGTAAATATATTTCAGACGGCGTACTGACTCGTCCCGTGTTAATGTATGAAATTCCGCGCGTATAATTTTGATAACTTAAAACAATTGTAATAACTGTTAAGCTGTTTATTAGAATATTACGATAAACGTTGGAATTTTGGTTTAGATAAGTTGAAGAAGATTATTATTAAATTTTATTAGATAAAAATTTATATAATCTTAAATTGCACGCTTTAGACTATTCAGTCTAAAGTTTGTTTTTAAAAACAATAAAACTTTTATCATGGATTTTATTTACATATTAAGCGATCGCGGACTTTATTACAATATTTTTTAAAAAACTTTTGTTTCGAAATCGATCAGAATTAATTTATTGCGAAAGCTGTACTTTGGCTCATACATTACTTTTACATTAATCAATGTATGTTTTTGTGTAATTTCAAAGCAAATATATGAAAATTTATTCATTCGTGATTTTATTATTTATTGAAATAATACTAATTAACATGGTGTGCCTAAGAGTTTTAACAGTTTTTGATAACTTGAGACTTTGTATTTATTAATATACTTAGAAATATTGACCTTTATATTACCGCATTTTTATGTTACGCGGATAAAATGTTTTTTCGTTTACTATAAAAATAAACTAAAACCGACAACATAATATGTTACGTATGTACCATATCGATATCAATAATATACTCTTTTGAAATTGTATGTTAAATGTAAAAAGAATGTTTAGATCTCTATCTAGAGAACTATTTAATATTTTAAATATTTCATTAGCCAATCCGTTCAATAAACCGTCACTTTTTGTTAAAAAACAAAAAAAAAATTAAAAGAATATCTTCATTGGTGTAAAAAACATTATAGAAAAATAATATTACAACTTCAGCTATTATCTTTGTGAAAAATTACTTCACAAATTAAAGGGCCAAATTAGCTTGAAATAAATTCTCGTAATAAAGGAGAATTTAGTGGAGGACTTTACGCTCATTAAAAAATATATTTTCGACTGCCTTCGAACCATGATCCGAATAATAACGCCCATCGCCAGCCTTTCTCGCTCATGATATTGAATAATGAATGATTCGACGTCCGTTTGATGATGGCACGCATAGCTTTGGTCTCGAAATTGTTTTCTTTATATCAATGACTCGAACTGTCGCTAATTAGTGTTGTCACTCGATGAGAATAGAATATACTTGCGTGTCGTGTGTAATAAGTTTATACGGCAGATATTTAAAAATTTTGGTCATAATTATAGGTAAGAGGAATTAAACCTGAATTATTAATATAGAATGTTTTTTCGTAATGTCAGGAATATATTTAATCAAATCAACCAAGTTTAAATCATTAAAACACGATTACTAAATACACCAAAATACAATTAATGATAATATTCCATTAACAGGATTCAATAACTATTAATACATTTTTTGTGTAAAATATGAAACTAATATTTAGTAAGAATTGAAATTGGTGTTAAGAGATCATATATGTTGTTACCTATGTATTACAAAACTTACAAATAAAGTAAAAAAGTTGTAATGAAAAATAAATAAAGTTGAATCCTTTGTTTATCCCTGAAACGCTTTATTTAACAAAAATAATTTGGTTGCAATTTCTAATTTTATATAATTCTAATTTTTTTGCAAGCTTTTATTGTTACAAAACATTGATTTCTGAAATTGTTCCTCTTCTAAAGGATACGCTTAAATGAAATATTTTGTGAAACAATTTTAATGCTACAAACTATCATTCAATGAACGTAGTATAAACGTAGCATTAAATCTCTGTAACAGACATACAGAGAGGCAGACAAAGTCTTCAAAAACTACAACATTCTATTATATAGCCTAATTTGATTCTACCGAAAATTACAAGCCATAAAATACTAAAAATTGGATGGCAGATGGTTTGAAAAATTGAAAAATTAGAACATACATTTTATGCATATCACGAGTTTGCTCCAACTAAACTACGACCGTTATCCAATCAATTATAGGAATTGAATTCAAACCTGTGAAGCATATTAGTAACGATCAAGTAGGAATGAAATTAAAATTTACCGACATTTATTTTGAAGTTTATTTATAGCTAATCCCTAATTAAAGATAATTGTTATATTCAAAATAATCCTAATAAGAAATCTCTTCACCTATTGATTGACTAATCTTATTGCACATTGCATAATAAAAAAATGTCAGTAAACGTTTTCGTGAGCAACCATGTTCAATACGTACTTATTTCTGTAAAATTGTAATTGGTTAATTAAGTAACGGGGTCAGATACATATCTATTTTTTTTAAAATTGCCCACTAAGTGATTAACAGAAGTGTTTTACCGATAAAATGGCTGATCCTTAACAGCGAGTAAAAATTTTGCTTTTATAATCAATTAAAAAAAATTAAAAGAAAAGTAACTTGTAATATCATATTAGAAATCCGCTCCGGCTCCGTTAGGATAGGCAAAAATTTTTCGAGCATTGAACTAATGCTTCTCTAGTAAATGCGTGAAAGCCCGCGCACATAATTTTGCTCACATAAAAACATTGTCAAAACGTTTAAATTATATGTTACAAAACTTCGAAATAATGACCATTTAATTTGTTTAAGTTGAGGAATATCACTATTAAACATGATTTCATAAGAACTAAAGCAGTTTTACGTAAATAAATGAGTTAAAATGTTATGTTTTTAAAGACATCGGGGAATTTATGTACACATCACGGGGTTGCGAACTTTATTAAAAACTTTTTAAAAAATTGTATAGTTTTATCGGGTCTCTAATGATTTAAGCAACGCTCGCCAATATACCTCTAGAACGAATGCTTCTTTCCGACTTCATACTTGCAATAGTTTCAACATATAAGAGAATATAGTATTAATAATAGAGTATTCCGGATATCTGTAATAATTTAAACTAATGAAATATATAGTCGTAAATACATATAACAGCCCTAAGAAAAAATGTTTACTGTCTATACCTCTTTAATTTATCAACATAAATTAACCCTAATTTTCCCCCCAATTGATTTTTCATATATACACTAACAAAAAGTCGTTGTCCCAACTTTTTTCAATCTTTTTACGTACTTGGTTAACGTTTCGACGTACGTGGAAGCGTACAAGCTAAAAAATATTTTACAGTATCATTCAATATTGAGAAAAATATTTCATCAACATGTTCGATTTAAGGAGGGATATTTTGAGAAATTATTTCAAATTAATTAAAATTATTTATTCGTAAAAACTCATGGACATTTTTAAGAAATATTTCATAACGATGAAGGTCAAACCTAAAGAACTATGATGCTTTAGGATATGGATTTATAACAAAATATGAGGAAGTTACATGACTCGATATAGCTTTTAAGAATAGAAGAGTTTCCCTTAAAAATTACAACATATTTCAATTTATTTAAATATCTGTTGTGATCTAATTTTGCCTTTAAAAATGACGTACGTATCTGTTTGTTGGAGAGTAAATAAATACCTAGGTGGACTTGCTTTTAGTTGCAGTATGACCGATTTTGATAATGTTTTCTCTCCATTGAATATACATAAAAATTTAAAGCATATTGACTTTCTTTATGAATTTACATATATGTTAATTTTAATAAATACATTTTCCACAAAATCTCCCTTTTTGCGATTGACTTGCTTGCCTGTCGGTTATGATTTTTTTTTCATTTTTACTTTTTATTATAATTAAAAGAAATGTACGCGGGTTGTGCACTTTTACTTCTACTGACTTCTCACTTTTTAATTTCTGAAAAACATTTCTAGCACAAGAGACGTAATTTTTGTTCAATAAAAATTTCAGCGAAATACTCCACCGTTCTAAAATTATAATCAATTTATTGTCAAGGTGGTCCTTTCGCTCATATAGTACTTTTGTATTAGTCAGTATTCATTTTAGTGTAATTATATAGGAAAAATAAGAAAGTCACCTAAATTGCAGTTTGTAATTTTATTGTTTATGAAAATACTACAGAATAATATAGGGTACGAAAAAATTTTACCTTAAGCACTTATTTCTGTGCAAATGGATTAATTTTGAAATTTTTTATTAATTTCATTTATAACGTAAAATTATATATATATATATATATATATATATATATATATATATATATATATATTTATATATATACATATATATATATATATATATATATATATATAAATATATATATATATATATATATATCGATTCCAACGTTCTATTTATTTGAAATTTTATTTAAAAATGTAAGAGGTACGTTTAAACCTCTACTTCGAAAACTGCGCTGCATCTTATGTACTGTATTAGGGCGTAAATAACTTAGATAATCGGTTTATACTGAATGGATGAAAAAATTTCTCTTTATGTTAAATCAACAAAAAACTACAAAAGAATATCTCTGTTTTTGGAAAAATAATAACGTAAAATAATATTACAACTTTCGGTCATTATCTTTGTAAAAAATTGCTTCGCGAACTGAAAGGGCCAAATTAGCTGAAAAGTGAGAAGGGTCTAAGTAAATTTTCGTAAGAAAAGAGCATTTAGCGGAAGACTTTACGCTCATTAAAAATTGTTCATTTGTCTGTCTTCGAGTAGTTATTCGACTAATAATGTCCATCGGCGGCCTTTCTTGTTCAAGATATTGAATAATGACTCAACGTCGTTTGTTTACAGCACGCCCAGATCCCCGCGAGTATTATTCATCCGAGCTCTGCCACCAAACTTATTTTTTTAAATAGATGGTCCGAACTCTCGAGTTCGGTAATTAGTGTTGTCGCTTGCGGAGATGTAACACCTGTGTCATTCAAAATGAACTTGACGCAATATGATACTTCTTTTTGAAAGTATTTTTTCTTTATTGTTATTTATAATCTGATGTAAATTAAGTGCTTCTGTATCGTGCGTAGTAAGTGGTACGCTCTATATCAATATTGTAATATTAAATCCGTGGAATCCACCGGATGATTTTTGAGATATTCTTTGATAAGGATTCTGTAAAAATAACCAGTAGAACTCTTGATGTCATAGAAAGTAATATAAGAAGAAGAAAGTCCGATGAAGGATTTATGGGTCATACACCGTCAACCATGAAATACATGGATTATACAAGAAGAAGCGGCGGAGAGGAGACTGGAGACTATATATTTCAGTACTTCCCTTTAATTAGACTCTTCAGTACAAATGAAAATTTTCTAAACCCAAAAAAAGCTGATACGATGAACCTTACGACGACCTACTCAGGTAGGTCCATCTTTAATTTTACTTTAATTAACATTTTATACATTATACATAACTTTCACAAATATATATTTAAAGTTTAAATGCTGACATCTTTTGTGAGACTCGCCGTCACATTTTTAACACAGTTTATCATAGTTTTAGCACTGCTGTTAACGATATTGAATTAGGAGAGTTTAATATTCATCGAACTAAGTTATGTTATACAGAATCTATTTTCTGTAACTGTGTTGGAAACTATCGGTTTGTTACTTGACCCCAGTGTCCCAGTGTAACTCAAATCCTCGTTGCCTAAATTCTTCTTTTGTTTATATTCCGATCTGCATTCTATTCTTATATAAACACAACTAGAATTTGAAAGAGATAAAAACCATTTTGGAACAAACAAATTATGTTGTTTTATATATATGAGGTGCTATTGTAGTATTTTATATTTGAAGGACTAACATTTTTTTTTTTTAATTTCAAAACTTTGCTCACTCTTTGTGGTCAAAGCCGTACCTTTGTGAGTAACTTTTACTTAATTGCGTAAAAACTTGGATACTCATGATTTCATAAGGTTTGAATGCAAAATTTTGTCATAATATCAAGAAAAAAAAATAAAAATGGGTATATTGGTGAAGGAAAGTACGTCAGAAGCATAGATTCTTATGCTTTTCTCTCGCTCATTGTCTCTTTCTCTCTACGTCTGTCATTTTCCGTCCACAAATTAAACAAAGTAAGGAAAAGTTGGTCAATTATTTTGAAGAAATTTATGAAAACAGATGAAGAAAAAGAAATCGCCCTTTTTAAGAAACTTTCATTTATATCTTTATTAAAGATATGTCAGCACATGAGAAAGAAATGATTCGAAAATGTTTGGTAAATTAAATGAGAAAAAATAAAGATTTTTTTGTCATTTAAAAAGTACTCTTTAAGAGAAATTTTATTGAGCTTAAAATTACTTACTTTATGTTAATCTCTTCATTTTTACCCGACTACGGGAGAGGAATCATTATGAAATTCACTTGCTCTCACGTATATGTATGTGCGTTAATTTGTTCCCTCGTTCAGAGTAAACTACTAAAGTGATTTCAAAAAATAAGGCACCTTTAGATTCCTCTTGAGCCAGGGAGTGCCCTAGTTTATTGTAATATTATGAATTACACATGCTATGTATGTAAGTACGTGAGTAAGTTTAGTCCCTCGTACAGAATAAACTACTAACAAATGAGGTCTCCTTAGATACGCCTTGTTCCGGAGTATTCTATGGTAAATAATGAGATAAGATTACAGATAAGATAGAAATCAGTTATTTAAACATTTATTTATATCTTTATTTAGCTGTACATTAAAACGAAAAATTAATCGCATCCTCACATTATACCACGGAAAAAGTTGATTTGTGGTAATTGAAGTATCAAGAAACAAAAGTGAAGATACAATTAGTGTCTGCGATTCTATTTTAACTGCTTCAATGGCCGTATGATACTATATCGCCAGCAGTGCGGGATTACTCTTAATGGTTAAATTCAATTAAATAAAAAAAAAATTCAAGGTTAAAATAAATTTTCAAGCGGTTCTGATTTCTCATGTACCAAATTTACATTAAAGTCATCAGTCATAATAAGTGAAACTTCATGAAAATTGCGGCCAATCCGATGAGCAACTATCTCGTTATACTCTGCCAATACTCTTTTAAGGAAAAGAAGATATTGAGTTTCAATTCGCACTGTACGGCTTAAGAATGCATTAAAAACCAAGGCTCTCTGCATAATTCCTATAAGAGAGAAATGCATAGCAAAAAGGAGAGAGTGCACCATTTTGGCTAAATTGCAAAAAGAGAGTATACAGATAGGGTGATGTCAACTTCAAGGCGCAACTTCCGTATCAAACTATCTGTACGTCCAGTCTGCGAGAGTATAGGTATAGGTGGCTACATCAATGCTCTTTCGTTGATGAGATGTTACTTTCCTAAAGTTTCTTATGCTAATCCAAATAGTGAATCTTGCATTAAGAGGCTTAGCTATAGTAATTTTTTTCTGTCATATATTTTTTCCTTAGTGTTTTTAAGTATAAAATTTAAAAAAGTTATATTTACAATCAAAAATAATTTTTTTGCGAAAATATTAGTTTTAACTTAATATCGACAATATTTAAATTCCAGAATCCACTATACGGTATACGTTTCGTGGTGATGTGGCTAAGTCCGTGCCAGTATTCATTCGAACGCTGCACCGACCTATTTGGTGTTGTTGGTTTGGTGTTGCTATTTGGTGTTGTCGTTAGCCAAGTTTCAAAACGCGACTTCTGTTAATGTTATTTAAAATGACTGCCCCGTTTCATGTTTCTGTTGCCAATTTTTTACGTGATACTGCTGTTATATTTACATCCGTACATAAAAGAATGACATATTGATATTAAGGAATTATTATCAGAACAATTTGCATAGGCATCTGGATGTAATGAATTAGTGAATTAAGAGTTCTTAATAAAAGGAGTTAAATTACAAAATTTAAACTTTAAAATATTTTCTACATACTTTTTTTTTTACAAAAAATTGATTTATTTTGGTGGGAACTGATAGAGCCAATTAGATTGACGGCAAATTGACCAGTAACGTCTTTTTGTAAAATCCGAAATTATTTTAAACAAAGTATCTATAAAGGTTTAATAGTTTAGTCTAATTAACTCCTGTTATTAAGAATATCACTTTTGAAAAACTTTGACATTTAAAATAATATTTAAAATTGTCTATGCTTCGAAAATACCGTTTTCTTCATAATGTTAGATTAAACAGTTTCAGAAATAAAAGACGAAAACAAACTGTCTTTGTGTATGTTTCTCATTTCTTTGATTTTTGCTGGTTAACATGCTTTATTACTTTGATACATTTTAAAGTACTACATCAACCGGTTTCTGAGAAAATCGACTGTAACCGATGAACAGGTGACATGTTACATGATTTATGTTTTACGTTTTCAATTTTGGTGCCCTAAGAAAGAGAAACATGGAAATACTAATATCCAAAATTTTAACTGCATTACTTTTGAAATTTGAATGAATTTTTGCAGTAATATTGTGTGTATATGGGTGTAAATTCACTGTCTAAATTAACCTTTCGTGTCTATAAACTCATTACTAAATAACATGTTCAGTGAATGTTTCAGAAATTTGCGTATTTTGAATTCAACAACACATTTCGCAAGCACGATTTCGATAATTTTAGTGCTATCTACTGTACAAAATATTAAACTACTATTTAATAAATTGGTCCAAAAATAAAGGTTCCCATAGATTGACTCAACTTTTTTTATCAACATTGTAAAGCCGTATCCTGAGTAATTTGCTAAGTTAATGCAGTCAGGCATATTATGCTAAATTCATCATCTTTGAAAAAAATTACTATCTTACAAAATTAAATATAACGTAAACCATTACTATAATAACATATATTTTATAAATTTAAATTTTTTTCCGAATTTTTTCATAGGATAATTTTTATACTAGCTACCATTCACAAATTATAGTCTCAAATTTACAATAGTTAGTTTTTAGACTTAATTTGCAACCAACTCATCAATCATTAAAGTGTTTAACACCAATCTTGCTTTCTATGATTTTGGTCACAAACGCTATTTTAAAAATTAGCAGTTACAAGATCGGCATGTCAAATATTGCAAACAGTGTTTTTGCCACGTTTTGTGATAAGTTTTTAATGGGCGTAATAAAATTAAATTGACAATTTTAATTAATACTGAATTGCCTAACAAATTTTATTTGTAATTTTGTGGAAGTAGCGATAGTTTAGTAAAAACACATACTTTTTGCGAAACATATTTTTGACTTATTCGTCTTACGTACTTTACTCTCTTTTAATTTTAATTTTGTTTATTTTAATAATAAATAGTCATATAATCATAAATATTTTTTGAGATTTTATCCGACATAAGTTATAATTTCAGGTAAAAATTAGTAAAGATGTGATAATTTGGTAAAAAGACAGATAATTTGAGACACAATTAGGAAAGATAATTTTGAGATACAATCAGGAAAGATAATTTTGAGATACAAGCAGGAAAGAAGAGGACGTAGTCATTTTCAGAATAACTCAGTATCTGTTCATCGTTTGTTAAACATACTTTACTAAATCTTTTAGAAAAATTAAAGTTCTACAAACATTATTTAAAACTTTTTTTACGAGACCTTCATTTT
Organism: Druceiella hillmani; assembly: GCA_039881145.1. Lineage (NCBI taxonomy): Eukaryota > Metazoa > Arthropoda > Insecta > Lepidoptera > Hepialidae > Druceiella > Druceiella hillmani. The sequence goes on from JAYKKI010000117.1 coordinate 4,366,936, forward strand.
AGAAAGTACAGGATATATTTGGCGTTAATTTTGTAGAAATTCAAAATTGACAATTAAATGAAACTACGTGAGTTAGTATTATTTCTTTGCTAATAGTCCACCTGAAGATGTAATATAACGAAACCTAGGTCGTGGTAAAGAACTTAAAGAAAGTAGAGATAATACTACATCCCGTAGTTTCATTTAATTGTTGTTAGATAATACTGTTATTACTGAACAAATTATATATTGAAAAACCTATTATTATTACCTGTATGGTCTCAGTTGTCAATAGAAACATCGTAATTATTGAAACGAAACACATAGAGTACTGTTAAATATCGAAATTTTCCCTTTCTGTTTATTAAAAAATTAAATTGACGGGACCGAAAATAAATTTTATCGAGATTTATATAAAACATTGATAGTGATTTAAAGTTAATTGTAATTATCCCTATATTCTACTAATTTATTAATCCGATTTCGAACTAAATAATAAAATTCATTATCTTAATATTGATTTCGCAAGAGAGAGAATTTTGGCAAAGTTTGATAGGTATTTATTTTTATGAAATGATATCAAATAATTTATATTCATAACTAAATGAAACCACGTGATGTGGTATTATAACCACTATATATTATTTCAATAATTATTATATTATTTAAATAATTAACTACGATCTAGGATCTCTTCATAATACCCATCCAAAATTGTTGTCTTACAACGAAACCTAGGTCGTGGTTAGCGATTTAAATAAAGTAAATATAACACTACATCACGTAATTTCATTTAATTGTGAATAAAAATTAAGTGATAATGAATTTCTACAAAATTAACGCTAAATATATTAAATATTGTGGTGGTTAACGATTTCTTTAAATAAATATGGAAAATATATTTACAACATTAATAACATTTCACTGAGTTATGTATGGTAAGTAGGAGGCACAAAATTTAAATAATAGACGTTATGCTCCTGTACGTAAATTGAGATAATAATCGAAAAATTAGTTTGTATTTACGGTATGTAACAAAGTTAACCAAATGAACATGAATAACATATTAGATTGGCTCCGATATTGAGTAAATAGACTGTCAAATTTCTCAGAAAGTACATAATGATAGAGAAATTTATTGAATTGATAGGAAAGTTAAAGCATAATTGAATTAGAATTGGCACAAATATGGATATCGCTAGATTGAAGTTAGTTAGTAAAAGCAGAACAAACTATATTAACACAAATGTAAAAATGTAGATACGTAGTCACATTAGTAAAACATACATTAGCTATATTTCAGTTGTTAAAAGAAGCAACATGTTGCGCGCTCTGCATACATACTTATCGCATGGGGATGGTAAAATAAACATAGATATCGCCTAATAATTCAAATCGCTGTCACAAGTAATATTGATAACATATGTATTGATGTTAAGTGTATTTTTGTACTGGCGAAGTTGACATCATTACAAAGTACGGCTTCTTGAACATAAATATGGTCAGAATACGAAAATTAAAAATCATAAAGGGGAGAAATGATTTATGTCAGGCCATGTCGCAAGTATAAAATAATTTAATTCTCAAATCGAGATTAAAATTAACGGTCCACTATTTACCCAAGCAGGAATCATCGTCAAGTACAACGTAAATTTTTGAGCAAGTTATATTCAACCGTAATTATTTTATTACAAATTAAATACGCACAATAAAGAAAGGAACTAGTTAGTGATGGAAATATTTACTGTTGTACTTTATTTGTTAAAAAAATAATCTTAAATGTAAACTTCGTTTTATATAGCAACTAATAACAGCAGCCTAACCAAACGTTTATTAATTTTTTAAGAGATGGTGTTGACGGATCATTACCAATGAACAATATGGAAGTAGTCTAAAAACAAGATTAGGTCATTGCTAACTTTACATTTATATATTTGAAATAACTTTAACAAAGGGACAATAATTGTTAAATATTAAGATATGTGGCAATAATTTTTGGAAAGAAACGGGCCAAGCGACAGCTGATCGCGTACTGATAGATTGTTAGTCTTTAATACTGGTTGGTTGCGTACTGATAGATCTTTAGCCATTTGATATTAATTGGTGGCATACTTATATATTTTTAGCAATTTAATGCTAGTTGGTCGCGTACTGACAGACCTTTAGCCATTTAATATTGCTTGGTCCCCTAATGATAGATCCTTAGTTTGTCGCATAGTGATAAATTGTCAGTTTTTAACACTATTAAGGTAATAATTTACATAATAATATTTGTGCTTTACTACCAATAGAAATGAGGTTTTGCTTTTTTTTGATCTCACTGAAGACAAATTTCAAAACAAGTTTTAAAAAAAATTAATAACCATGAAATGTTAAGAAATTAGACATGAAAATATAAAAAATAATTATGAAAATGAAATGAAATATTAATTTTTTACTTAGGATTAGAATCTGAACCATTTTCATCATGACTAAACAAATGCTTTCGCAGATCATTTCTGGTTTTTAAAAAAAATTTATTCTAAAACTAATACAATTATACAATAATTCTGAACATAGGCCCCAAGCCGACTAACTATAATAGAGTATAAACGATTAACGGTGTCAAGAAGATAACTACGGCAGTGTTCGACACTGATTTTTTTCTTTTAGTGCATATAAGTGGTGGCGAAAATCATTTCCATGCCATGTAAATATATGTCATCGAAAAGAGCATTTAAAAGATAGTCAAAGATTATTTTAAGTTTTTTTTATAGGAATTCAAAGTAAACATATAAATTTTTAGTATCGCCCCATTAACTGCCTTCTTGTACACAAGAATCTGCAAATCTGCAAAGCCTCCTGAGTAAGTTAATTTTAAATTTAACAACATCCAAAAGTCTATTACTTTTGGATGTTTTTTATACTCTTTTGAAAATTTTTTATACTCTTAAAGACATTATAGGCTATTATTTATGTATATAAAAAATAATAATATTTAACTACAGTTTTACAAAAAAATTACGAACTCTTAAAAGCATATCATTTAATGTTTAATGTTATTTAACTACTGGGGGGTACTACTTTTAAATTAGCAAATATTCAGCCATTTTGACCAAACCCGTGAATTGAAGGAAATATAAAGTAATACTTACAATAATCCTCTAAAGCACTAGTGAAATTCGTAATACGAAAGTTCTGTACAAACTTAGTTTTATGCAAATATCTACATGTTATTTCTACTACACAATTCATTCAGCTGTAAATAAAAATTAAGTTATACTGAATTTCTACAAAATTTACGCCAAATATATACAATATTATTTCTGGCTAGTGTTTAAAAAAAACTACAAATCAGAATAGTCATTAGGTATATTTACACACAAAATAATAATATTCAAATTTTGTCACAAAGGATAAGGTTCGTCCTTAAACATAAATACTCACATATTGAATATATTTGGCGTTAATTTTGTAGAAATTCATTATTCACAATTAAATGAAACTACGTGATGTATTATTTCTACTTTTTTTAATTTCTTCAACCACGATCTAGGTTTCGTTGTATTACAACATCTTCAGGTGGGATATTGGCAAAGATAGATAGATATCTTTGCCAATATCCCACCTGAAGATGTTGTAATACAACAAAACCTAGGTCGTGGTTGAAGAAATTAAACAAAGTAGAAATAGTACTACATCACGTAGTTTCATTTAATTGTTGATAAATACTCACATAAATTGAACGATAGAAAACGTTAGGCTAATATGTTATATCAGAGAAATTATTCCTCGGCCTATGGTCGTGTGTAACAACATTAGAAGTTTAAATTAATGTTCGTTCTTTGATATCATTATTTATATCTCTTTATCGATAGATAGTGTTAGGATAACGTTTCATTCAGTGAAATGTTTGGACTGTACCCATGAACCTGCCATCTATAAATAAGTAAACTATTTATTCGTTTGTGCTATTTCTTTATACCAACTGAGCGATAGATAGTGTAAGGATAACTTTGTACGTCATTGAAATGGTTGAACATTAACTTTCATCCTATTATCCATAAATACGTAAGAAGTTATCTTTAATATTTATTTTTTAACGCCAGTATTTTTAACAACTGATTAATATTTAGTGTTACAATAAAAACGTATGCCATTAAATATATTATATTACCGCTCAGCCTCTATAATTATATAAGAATTTTCCTATAATGCTCGGTCTCTAATGTCAGTATTTATATCTGTTTATCGAGAGAAAGTGCTGGGATAACATTGCATAAAAGTAAAATAATGAAACATTACCCATCAGCATGTCTTATATAAATAGGTAGGAAATTTTCCATAATGCTTGTTCCTCAGTGTTAGCATTTTCATCAATGGATCGACTGGTAGTGTCGGGGTAACATTTTGTGGCAATGAAATGGTAGGATATTATATCTCAGCTTATTATATACAAATAGGCAAGAAGTTTCACTTGATGCTCGCCATTTGACGTCAATATTTCTGTCAATTAACCATTAGTAATCATTAGGATAAAATGGTATATAAGTGAAATGCCGGAGCATTTCCGCTCAGCTTTCAGTCAATATTAATATATAATAAATTTCATTTTAATATAAAAATCCCAACTTTCTTTACCATATGATTTTAAGTCAAAAAAGAAGATTAATTTAATTGTCAATTTATCTTTTCTTTTATTAAAATAAAAATAAAAAATTTTACTAAAATGCAAAAAAATAAATCTAGAATAAAAATAAATTTAACCTTATGTTTCAGTTGAAAACCATTTAACATTTTGGAACTTTTTTCAGAACTCAAGAAATTAAAAAAATTTCAAATAAATCTTCAAGTTAAATCCACTTTATGCCCTTTTCAATGTAGTAAAATCTTGAAACGGAGTGTACTTGTGATATACAATACACTACCTACATAACTGCGAATGCTTTGGTCGTTTTCAGAGCACTCGAGCATTAAATGATTTCGCAATAATGGAGAGGTTGGCCGCCTCTCGTTTCGCGTAGTGCCGCGCCCTACCCTACAGTATTTGCATTCCAAATTCCGGCTGCGTTCCCGCGCATTGTTTCATTTCGTTTCGCAATTTAATTAGACCGAGATAAGCGAATTGTGCGAGTGAAGCTTTTTTTTTTAATAAAAGCGAAATACTGGTTACTTGGTATTTATATGTACTGATCTTAATTTTGTGGATAAATGTATGATCATTACTGTGGAAAAATGTATGATCAATACTTGGTTGGAGAATAATTAAAGAAGCTCGTCCTACTTTATACGGTGAAACAATAATCAAAAAATCCTTTTTTTTACCCATCATCAAAAACATTGTAACTAAAAAAGCTAACTAAAATATTTAGTTTTATATCCACTGAATTTTAATTTTAGATTTTGGAGTAATACTTATTGAGCGACGTCTGACCCGTCACGTAAAAATTGTGTAACGAGTGAGAAAGTACGTGAAGGAAATATCCGACCGGCAACAGAACGATCCGACCGTCGCTTGGTGATAGCGGTGGGGATTGGAATTCAAAAATTTATTCAAATTATAATCTGTCTATGAATCACAAGGTCATCATCGATCCTCGCGCCTTAGTCGTTCATTTGTTTTTGTTTACAATATAAAATAAAATTTTGTCTATTAATATAATTTACTTAATGAATTCCAGTGAAAATTTATCAGGTATGTTAATGTAAATTAATGAAAATATAGTTTTAATCATATTACCAGGAGAAAAAAGGACACGCTTCTAGGTAACTAATGATTGTTATAAGTTATTAACTTTTAAATTATTAACTTAAAAATATTACACAATTTCACTTCATCCGTGAGTTAATGAGGGTGAGAATAATTTTAAATTAACTACAATAATTCTGAACTAAATTTTGATTTAATTAAAACTACTGAAACATTATAATAGAAAAATACTTTTTTGATCTATCATTCTTTTTCTCGATTGCTCATTGCTGACACAAAAATAACTGATATATATTATGTTTTTTGTTATTGAAAAATGATAACAAAAAAGTGATACAAAAGTGCATTGGCAATCAAATAAGTCTTTTATGAAAGAGCGTAAAAAATGGGCACATAAATATACAAGCAAATAAAACATCCCTCCATAATATTATATTTTGCAATCTAACGGAATGAACGGATTTTGACAACACATTCTCGAACATTATGAAGGCATTATACTCAAAAAATTACGTTTGCGAACAATTTATAAAATCTCTAAAGATATAGTGGAGTACCGCAATACAGACCAGGTCGGGATGTAAATATGACTGAAACACGTTATCATCACCCGCATTTTATACGTGAAGTTCCAGAATAAAACAAACATCTTAAAACCTTAAAACACGGCTACGAGCAAAACCAAGCCCTGACCAAAAATTAAGAAAAAACAAACATCCATTTGTATTTAAAATTATATCTTTGGTAAGAGCATTTCTAACAAATTTGATAACTAATATAAAGCCACTATCAACGTATTTAAGTTTTATTATTTAATAACTGAAACTGAAATGTCACAATTTAGTTCACACTTCTTTGTGTTTTTCAAGTCTGCGGTTATGCAATTCACTTACAAAATATTAAAATTGGAATACATTTACAGTTGTTGAAGTTTAAATAAAAAGTTGTAATTAACAAAATGTTTAAATTACTTGTACGTATATTTATGAAATAATAAATAACTTGGAACAACACAAATATATAATTAGATTGATTGTATTGTATATGGTTAATGTCGTTTTGTCAATAAAATTTAACATATAATTTTCGCGCCAATGGGCTGCGATGAATAATGGATTTTTAATTATGATCTTTTTCTGTTGTAGATCTAGATCAAGAAAGTATTTTTGATTTAAACAAACTAAAGCTTTATAGCTACGAAACGATAATGTTTAAACCAATTACCATATTACTAGCTGGTTGCCCAGTGATTTCACTCTCTCACAGCCATTAAATATTCAAGAAATTGTACTTACACATGCGTTTGGGTAAAAAATTGAGGGTCAGCGTCTTAGGTCCCACACAATGACTCAAAAAAAATCCCTCAGTACTATTCACCATTATTTGTATATGTTTATGGCTAAACAAAATTCCCTTTACGTGCCGGCAGTAATGTTTTTTCAAATCGTATTGTTCCTCATTTCGAAATCCACAAAGGAACTCAAGCGAAAAACAATAACACCGCCGCTATCTCAATAAATCCTTTTTATCGATTCTACTATGTACACTTATTGTTTTAATACTTGCTTATTTGTATTTATTCTTTAACTCGTATTTACCAAACAACAACCTTGTCTAACATATTAATAGCTAAGGGCTTCTTATTTGCTTCCTATCAAAACTCAAAATAAGACCCCTAAACAATTTTTAGTGTACAAATGTCTATTTATTATAAATTTTTAGTTACATTTGACTAATGTTCATAATAATTAGGTCATTTGTTGAGAATACTATTAATAAAATAAACGATTAAGGTTTAAGGTTAAAAAAGATCAAAATTTAATACATTATTTTTATCGGGGCAAAGCGAGATTAACAGTTAGCATAATGCAATTTTGCTCAGTTCATCCATTTATTTAACCTATCTGGTATTTGCTACGTAAGCATTGGACGTGAAATCCCCAAACTCCATTAATATTAGAGTGACCTAGGTAACCTCACCATTACTAAGCGATTCAAACTCCTAAAATTAAACTTTAACCAGGTGACCGGCAAATTAACTACACATTGTTTAACTAAGAAATACGCATGTGATATATAGTGTAAGTTAAACAAGTATATATATTTCGCTAAAATTTGTTACAAAACCAACGTATAAAAATTACACGTGAATACGAAATTTTAATGTGAAAGTTATTAATTGACTTAAAAATACCTCCAACATTTTTGGAGAATTGCTGTTTCCTTTCTCAGTCTAAATGTTACTAAAAGTGCATATCTAAAAATAGAAATCTGTAATTTCTTTGATATATGTTATAAACGCCACTTAAACGCCTATCGAGTGATAAGCTTTTTAAGGCAACGATGTAATATACTACGAAGAAATATGCATACATTTTCCAGTTAGTTTCATGAAACAAGTAGTTACCATTAAGATATGCCAGATGATGTCAGCATTTGTGCATATAGGTAAAGGATTAATGTGTTTAGATAAAAAGCAGTAAAAGAAAATATTTGGTATTTTCTAAACAAAATATTACAAGGAGAATTGAAAACATAAGTAGAATTTCATAAAATATCATCGATTTACAAAAAAAAATGGGTGTAATCATTATTTCGACAAAAACGTATAGAGCCATCTAATTGACTTCTAATAAAAACTTCATTTAAGTTTAGAGCTTATATATATCCACAAGTCTGGAAAAATATATATCCACATCACACGAGGCAAAATCTTTATTAATTATTTAATTAATTAAATTTTAACTCCATTTGAATTTAAATTCATAATATTAAAACTTTCTTAAATTTAGTTCTTTCTTTTTTTTTTTTTCTGGTGCTAAAATTTCCTTTGCACAAACGCTATTGAACTTAATAGAACAATTGTACCAAAACACTATTTTGTACTCAGTACATGATACTCATTCATATTAAGCATAATTGCTAACACTGAAATGTTTATTTTTGCTCTATTTGTATATAATATTTCCAACTAGCTCTATTTTCCTCTTGTACTCTTAGGTATTTGTTAAAGTAACATTTTAATTATTTAAACTCGTTGTTTAAAACATACAACCTGAAAAAAATACAAAGCTTTTTACGTTTTAACGACCAACGACTATTTAATTTCATATTACCTAAGCATAACACGGATTATTGTTTTTTTCGTTCTTTACATAATGTTTAAATCATTTTCAAATTAATGGTAAAATTACCATTAACTATTTAATATGTAGTAATTTCCTTCAAAATTAAATTAACGCTTAATAATATCAAAAATAACAGTAAACTGGTACTAACTGTTATTTTTATGCGTCTATTACGGTCATATGAAAACTTTATTGCAAGTCATGATCGAGTAAAACATTTTGAAATTTAGTTAAATGTATGAAATTAGGAAATTCCATATTTAAAGAGAAAAGTAACGGTTTTCTTTTATTTAATTTTTTCTTTCGAAACCAAACCGGGATTTTTCAATATCATTTTATGCTTTATGTATTCGTCTGATTATTATATTTTTTATTATATAGGTCGACATTTCAAGAAGATCAAAAAATTTTCAAACCTTTTCCATTTTCTTCATATCTTTTTGAGTTCCTGAGATACTCAGTTGAAGTCTATAACAAAAAAAATTTTTTAGGGGTATATATTGAACTAGCTTCACCCTGCGGCTTCATCCGTATAGCCTTTTATCATAACTTTCATTATCCTGCTCCTCGTCTCCTCCTCTGGTCAGTCAATCAGTATCGATTGTCTCAGTCAGGAATATATTGGCGGAAATAATCCTAATGAACACTCAATGAGCTAACTGGCCCGTAGAAGGTAAAAATCTTACACTGTTTAAGCAGTGTTTCACGGATGCCGTTAATTTTTAACATTATTATGTTTCTGTGATAATTATGAATAGCCGTCTAATATTTCACGATCATATCACAGAAACTTGGTAGCTAGGATTTGGTGCCATGATTTGTCATGCGATCTTCCCACGATTTCCATGAAAGCATACACACACACACATTTATACATACATATATATATATATATATATATATATATATATATATATATGTAAATATATATATATATATATATATACATATATTTACATATATATATATATATATATATATTAGGGTGTCCCTTATATCACCGATTTTTTTTTCTTTTAAATATTGTAACGCATACCCTCTAATTCTTTTTACAGTACTAAAGGCTACCTTCGTGCAAAATTTCATCGTCATATGACAATGGCAACCCGTGCCGACATGGCATCATTGTTTTTCTAAACAACGGTTTTAGAAGACTTAGTTGCATGTAAGCTATATTATGATCAAAATATATATTTTATAATAGAAAACAGTGGAAGATTAATTTAGGTTATGTATTTATTTATAAAATTGAAAAAGGTATATAATTCAGAATTCAGGATACTTTTTTTTAAAGTATCTTTCTTGCAATCTGAGTACAACTTTCTGTGTTCTTGTACACAACGTAACAAGAATTGTTTTTGTTCTTCTGCAGCAGTTATTAATCCGTGAAAATCTTGCATGAGCTTCACGCCTCTCTCTGCTGTGTCATTGACTGCCTTCAAGTGCATAACTTTTTCTTTAGCTTCCTGAAAGGAAGGGATTTGTTCCCATGAAGAGACGTCTTCTTGGAGAAAAGCGTTATCAATTTTTAACCGCGATAATAAATTTGTGCTCTTGATGATCACGAAATCAGTCAAACGTTTTCCTGAAACAATAAAAGAAATATATTAACAAAATTATCACATTTTCTAATGATAAAATGAAAAAAAAAAATTTTCCGCCCACCGTACAAAGAAGCAGATATTTCTTCCTTCGATGGAATATATCTCTTCCCAAAATCATACAAACTTTCCCTTTTGTAAATTTGATACAATATCAGCTTTGGTTTGTGTATCAACTTCATCATCAAATAATGAAAATAAAACTATTTCTTCTTATAAATACTACAAGTGTTGGCTGAACTTGGTCAGAGATGCTTTAGAAATCACTTGGTCGACTGTTTCCTAGTTTTTCAATGTTTTTAAGAAACATAAATCTCGATTCGGGTCTTTTACCGCCAAATTGCACTCAAGCCAGGGCTTTACATAAGCCATTGCAATAAATAAGCAAACATCTTGCAGTGCTCGTTTGTCCTTAGCACTCATTTTAAACTGTGATTGCAGCAAGCATATCTTTAAAGAGTAAATAGCTCTTGCCATCCATCTTGCCTGATGCATGGCGCCAGGTGGTCTGATTTTAAATTTCTTTTCATTATCTCCCCCCAAAAACACTATACACAGTTCAATCAACTCCCGATAATCGTCACATATAATAGATTTCAGTACTTCTTTTTTATAATAATTAATAAGTTCGTTAATCATCGTTTCACAAAAATATTTCTTTACGAAATCAGTACATGTTTCGGTAGCAGTTGCATTAACGTTCTTCCAATTTTCTCTAAATTTTTTAAATAACGGGATATCGGGACTGCTAGAAACTTGATGGATATTTGATTCAAACACACATTTCAGTACTAGTCCATACATATGATGGCGGCAAGCAAAAAGTAACAATTCCTTTTCTAATTTTTGCTCCAAGAGCACACAAGCCCCATTTAAGCGGCCTGTATTGGAAGCCGTTGTGTCGCAGCACATAATCTGCACCTTGTCATTGAGATCCCAATCAGAAAGGGCATTTAAAACAGCTTCAGTTTGAACTTTGCCAGTTTAACTTAAAAAGACCAACTTCTAGCAGTGCCAAAACTCGATAGTTTTGTCTTTTTCTCCGAATGAAATGAGAATTGGCAGTCGTCCTTCTTTTGAACCTGTCACATTTAAACCGGGCAATAGCTTTCCATCTCAATGAATAGCACGTTGTTCACAATTTCAGGCACGTTGTTCTGAAAATCAGTTTTTATCGATTCTGCTCTCTCTTTTCTCATTTGGATCCGAATTCGTTGAATAGAAGACTTGTTGATATGAAAGTCTTCATAACTGAGACCAAGTGCTTCTACAACAGCCTGAAGTATGTAAACAGAAACCCTTACACTTAGTTGACATTTATCTAAAGCTGCAACTAGTTTAAGGGTAATAAAACACGTCCTTCCTCTTTTTGCAGCAGATAACGAAGTCACGGATTGAGATTGCGAGGTGGAAGGCAAATTTTCTTCCAAACTTTCGTCAGAACTGGTAGACTGTTCGTGAAGATCTTGAGGTGGGATAGAGGTGTTTGAAGTCAATAAATTCATATCAGTCAAATGCTTTAGTCTTTTTTCCTCTTCTCCTAGATTTCTCTGCCTTACTCTTTCGTCTTTCTCAACTAACTTTTTGTCAACACCCGCTAAGCAACCCGAACGCCTTGGCTCTCTTTTTTTTTGTAAAAATATTTTGTCTTCCTCTATTTTGATTCTTTGTAGAGCATCGGCATGCGCGATATCAAATAAATTATCTAAATCTTTTTGGAACTTCTCCTCGCTTGTTTATAAACATCTTGTGTTTTTTGACAGTTTTTTTCTAGCTCTCTCCAAACATGATAAAGATCCACAAGTTTTTTCACACAATTAGGTACAGCTCTGGTAGGTATTCAAGCTTTTTCCCAAAATATGATGCACTCACGAATCACAAGATTTGCACTTTCATTAACAGTCAATTTTACCTTGCGAATATTAAAAAACAGAACTGAGAGAACTTGACGATTAGACGGCAACTTTGCTCCCGTTATTAGGTGATTTATCTCACCAACCAAGAAAATATTTTTCTTATTACTTCTAAGTTCCACTGACGTCTTGAAAATAAACTATTATGCACGTTAATTAAGCGATACGCCGGTGAAAACTCGGAAACAAATGACTACAAGAGCGAGTACACGCCGGTCATCCGCGTTACTTGTATGAATATGTTTCACGCTCAACTCGGCACGGGTTGCGGTGCTTCAAATAAGATAAATATTTATTTTCGAGTGTTTTATGGCCAAATGAAAAAAATTAGAAGGTATGCGCTACAAAATAAAAACTTTGAAAAATAGGGACACCCTAATATATATATATATATATACATATATATATATATATATATATATATATATATATATATATATATATATATATATATATATATATGTAAACATCATTCATTTACGTACTTTAATGTATGCGATTGATCAATATGACGGACTTTTTGCTACGAAATCGATATCTTCAGCCAACCAGAACGCCAGTCCAGCCCTGCTTGATGAGTGGCCGGGAATTAAACCCAGGTCTTCGCAATACGCCGAGCCGCCCAAGACACGACGGTAACGATATAAGCAATAAAAAAGTTAAATATACTTAATATAAACAAATTTAAATTGAATATCCTCATTTTTTTTCGTATTTGATGTTTATAGTCGGATGTAATTCACTTCAACTCCGATGGAAATTGTTTAGGATAATGCATTTTTTTAAATTATTAAATAATTATATTGATAACCACTTGATCTTGGGTTTGGTAAAAGTTTAATGCCCCTGACTGTCACTCACTATTTATTAAAACCCTTATTTTAATCAACGAGGTATTGCTAGAGGCGTCAAATCTTGAATGTTTATCTGCTCCGTTGACCTCTTTAGTAATGCGATTATGGAGTTGCTTGGTAGTTGACCTTCAGTAAATAGTTAGCTTACTTACTTTAAATCTATATTTATTTTGTTTTATTAATATAATTTATATTCATTTGTCATGTTGTTTAATATAATTTTTATTGTACTTTCAGTGTTTACACATGCCTAACGCTTTTGGGGTAACCTGGACATATCTGCTGGCTGGATTTATCAAAAAAAACCCATATTTTTCGATAAATATATCATACAATATTTATCGAATCTTTCTGGGGCTTTCTAATACAAAAATAATTTTAATTCTGATGTGTGGTTGCAGAGATCAGCCCGAAGAAATAAAGATATGAACTTGTTCTTTATACATATATCAACATATTTTAAACCAACTTACGGTTACACCGGAAAACTTATCTACGGCAATTTTACTGCAATTTCTTTTAGTTTTCTTTACAACCACGTTAAGCTATAGTACGTTGTTATTTTCTAACAATGGTTATTTAGTCTTATACCGGTGAATACTAATGATCTTTTGATAAAAAATAACCGATTTTAAGATAATAAATTACTTTGACTATCAATGTTTTTCAAAAATTTTAAAAAACATATTCTTTTAATTTATTCGAATTATAGTAGGTTTGATTGCATCATGTTACTAAACATTAAAAGACTTGTTAATGTTTTGTCTACCTTTCGTTATTACACATATTTATTAATTTTTTTCTCAGTGGATATCTATTTAATTACTCTATATTTAGGCTAGTACATAACACAAAACGCTTAAAAACCATCTTGCCGCCTCCACACTGTCTTCTAAGTTCTATGAAAAACTCACATAATAAAGATGATATGATATTTTGGGTATAAACATCAATTCATAAGAAGAATATAAATGTCAGTAATTAGAAAGCCCACAGAATTTATATATTTTCCAAATTTTCATTGCAAATTTTCCATATTTTCCAAAAGTCATCAATTTTCCTGCAGCGTACAAAAGGCAGTTAATGTCAATGATTAAAAGTTCATTTTGCTACAATATTGGGTTATTTCATATAGAAATTTCGAATTCATAGAAGTTAAGATGAGTGGGAAACCCGCGGAAATATTTTGGGTATAAACATCCACCGGAGGTAATTTTATTTTTCCATTTAATGAAAGAAATATTTTCGCTATATGGAATAAGTGAAAGACATCCAATTTTTCCAATGACAATGCGGTCGTCTTGCATTAGACGCACTGAATTATTTCGATGCTCCAGTTAATTGAAAAGCCAATTCTGTGTTGTCTTATTACGACATCTTTATTATGTGAGTTTTTCATAGAACTTAGAAGACAGTGTGCAGGCGGCAAGATTGTTTTCTCGAAAATGCATCTGTTTTTTCATAGAAAAAAACACTCCTCGTATATTGAATTTAATTTATATGCCCGTTTCTTTATAACTTCCAATTTTAGTATTTTTAATAAATTATTCGCTACTTGGATTGTTCGTTTTTTTTTCAAATTATAATAGAAAGCTATGATTTTTCCCACAACGTAATATGTAGATGACGTACTTATATGATGCAATATAGACGGAAAGGCTACATCGTAAAGAAATAAAAGAAAATAGTAAATACATACGTAGTCAGTCCCACAATGGTCAAGCTTAATAGAGTTATAGGTGAAATGTCTCAGTATACCATGCAGTATCATATATAAAATATTCTAAAATTAACAATTCAACAAGCATAAATTCAAAGTATTGAGCGTTTTATCACAATTAAAAATTGCTTTATGCTAATGTAATTTAATTCGTATTTAAAGCAGTATTTCTTCTCAACTAATATCTAAAGCATTGAGATGTAATACATAAAAGTCCTTACTTTTTTATAGCTTAGTAAATATTTAGTTAGTTTTTTTTGGAACAGACTGCAGGCCAATATAATTACTGGCATCAAAAATGCACTCGCTCTTTATTATTATAAAGACATCAAAAAGATGGCTTAAGAGCATACGTATCCCAATTAAGTTAATATTTAATCTATTTCCTACAAAATTTTCTTGTTTAACTTGACTTGATGGATTCATTGGTAAAAAAAGGCAAGCAGAGTGTGATAATGGATATGTAAGATAGTAACTGAAACTTTTTATTGGTGAAAAGTAGATTCACTGAAGGTTCACCGTTTGGGAAAACTTATTCTTCATGCAGGCAGCCACTATGGACGTTTTTTCAAAATCCAACTTTTAAAGGAGCAAAATATTGCTTCAATATAAAAGACAATGGAAAAAGTGAAATTCTAATCCTTGGAATTCTCACCATCTTTCACCTTACGGACAGTGTAGATTAACTACAAAAAAGTCAAATAAGATATTTTTCAAAAAGAAAATTCGGCAAATAAAACGATAAACCAGAAACGCCGTTTAAAATGTGATGAAAAATTTAGAATATCCGTATATGTAATTTTGGGATATATGATTCACGATATATTTTTTTTGGTTTTGAAAAATAATTCGAAATGAAAAAAAAATTATTTTGTTTTGTCTTAAAGGATTTTCCATGCTATAATTTTATGATGTATGTGGATACGGCTTCAATGTTGCTTAGAAATTTAACAGCTCAAACTGTGTGCCAAAGCTCTACATTACAACGCAGTCAAGGTCTCTACTTAAACTAGACTCAATAAGGAAAGAGGCAGGGAGACCTTTGGTATCATGTTCTTAGTAATTAAAGATTTTCAACTTTACCTTCTATTCATTTTCGACTTTGGCTACCCTTTGTGATATAGCTTAGAATATATTTGTAGTCAATGATCAGGTTGCCATTACATTTACATGTTTACAAAACTATCCATTTTGGGTTATTACGTATTTAGGACAAGGAAACAAATTTTAACAGAAAACCAGCAACAATCTATTACTACTGCCACTCTAGATTTGTTAGGGGAAACGATTCGACCTTAAGTAGTTAAAATAATGCAACGAAACCACGACCCAGGGTAAAGAATTTAAATAAAGTAGAAATAATATTACATTACGTAGTTTCATTTATTTATGAAAAATAAAATCAAAATAATGCAATATACCGTTGACGCCCCAAACTCATGTAACTGTTTGTCACCACAAACAAAAGCTTACTCATTATTCCGTTAAAAGCTCCGCATGCAAACTTTTGCACTTAAAAGAGTGCGTGTTATTGTGATGAGATACGGGAGCTTTTAACATTTTCTCCAAACTTATATAGCAGCTATAAAAAGGTAATTTTAGATAAAAAACTTTATTCTAAACGGAATATCTCTTGTAATTGCTTCGCATTATTTAAAAAGATTTGTACTCTGTAGCCGCAGTTCTGGTGTTTTTTTAAGTTTCACTTGTTATTGTCCGTCAATGAGAAAAAATACCTTTATATTGGATCGTAATTGCCATTTTACTTTGTACCCCCATTTAATAAATTTCCTAAGCAAAAAATCACTATACGTATCCAATATCAGTCACTTTTTCAAGATTGTTTTAAATTAAGTGCAGTTCTGCATTCAATTTAATCGTAATGAGATCATTGACTACATATATTCAGTTATTATAGTAAGAAAAATTGCGATTCGGAAAATTTTGTACATTTAACTAAAAGTTGGTTTATTCTTGTTATTTATTTATTCTACACTCTAACCGATCGTTATTTTTTAACAACAAAGTTAGATATTTATAGGTTCGTTCTTTTAATGAGAAACTATGAAAATATTTCGTGTGATTAACTTCCAAAAAACATTTCATAAATTTTCATTAAATCGGTATTAGTTCCTGGTTTCCTGCATATATATATATATATATATATATATATATATATATATATATATATATATATATATATAATTAAATAAAGAGTTACAGAAAATAAGTTTAATTATTTCCTGAAGTATGTCTCTTGACAAATAATTAGAAATATTGTTAAAAGGAAGAAACCTCGTACATGCAGAAAAAATATCATTGACAGGAAAGTAATGACTACATGGTAGAGATTTAAGTACGTATGTAATTTGCTGTTATCTGATGAAATGCGAAGTAAACTATATCGGGACAAACAATTCTTGGACTTTGCGAAACTTTACTAATATTCTAGAACTAATCATTTTAAACAAAGATATAAAATTGGTCATCTGTTTCCTATTAGCTAAAAAAATTAAGATAAACTAAGAAATAATTGCATTCTTTCATATTATATAGTTTTTTTTTTCCATTTTTCAGTAATTTTTTCGCTATAACTTATATGCTATTGTGACACTAAAGTTACAAGTGCCATAAATGTAAATATTTGCACCTAAACTAAAAAGTTTTAGCAATTTAAATGGAATATTTTAATCAAGAATAAGAATAAACTTACTCCCATATTAAAAAGAGTATTTTACTCTTATGTCTCAAAAAATGGTTGTTTAAGAATATATTATGCCAAGCAAAACTTTTTTTTTAAAAAATAGGTGGTAGTTTTTAAACGGGGTATCAATTTATGAAATGCAAAACTTTCACAATTGTATACAAGTTTATTCAGTAAATCTAGTTTTAACTAATGGATAAATTTATTAGCGTGGTTTACAAATTATAAAGGTGTAAATTGTGTAACGATAAAATTGCTTCTTGTGTAAAGAGTTGTGTGACAATCATGTACAGTCAAAATATTCACCTCAAATGGTCCTACATAAAAGTTCATGAAAATATGTATCTAAATATTAAAGTTAACTCACATTACCGAAAAAATTCCTTAAAAATAAGCGACAAAGTGCTCAACTGATGAGAATGGTTTAAGTGGGAAATATTAAATCCTTAGCAAATTCAGTCAGTGTGTTATTTATTTCATGTATTTAGATAAAGTTGTTATTATATCAAACCATTTTGATGTATAATTTAGATTAAAAAAGACATTTTTGAGTAAGCGTAACAAACTCGCACCCCTGTATTATGTGTTTGTAAGGACGATTTCGTCAACTCAACCGAAACTTTCCAACTAAAATGGCTCCAATACCTTACAAAACTATATTATTCCTAAATCATTAACAAAGTATAGTGGCGAACATTAAATGTTGCCAACGTAAACCTCAATGTCGTTTAAGGATTTTTGCATAACCAGCTAGACGTAATTTTATCACCTGTAATAAGTCTAGATAAATGTAATGATCTTTTCGTTTTGGCACCTGGAGGAGAGACATTTAATGGAAATATTTCAAACACTACATTTGTCTACATTCAAGTGTAACTGTATGAAGCCAGGCCAGATCGCACTGAATAATATACAAGTTTTATATACTTCTACTTTTACACCCATATAATGTTTAAATGTATGTAGTAATTATTTTAAGCAAATTTTTTTGTTAGTTTATTCACAACGCACTCGGCAGCTCAAAATGAAGGTATTTTGTACAATATCACATTGTTTATTCAAATATGACGTAACATTCTTATGCAAATACGCACTGGTCTCTGACTTTGTATTTGCTTTCCCAGTAATATTTCTGTTCTTTTAATTCGTTTGATAATAGGAACAAGTGTAGCCACATATTCTTGCGATGTTAAATTAAATTTTAGTGCTTCGGTGGGTTTCAATTTGAGTTTACGAATAAGATGTATTATGTAAATAAGAGTTTGAAAGTAAAAATTGAACTTAAATTATAAACAACAAGTTCGTAATAGAATCAAAGGAATAACATTTTGCAAGAATTAACGAGACAGGCAGAAATTCATTTAATACTACACCAATATTTTTCAAGGAATAAAATTATACTGTTATCTAGAGAAAATTTAAAAAAGTAACCTTTTAAAAGTTTCATTTCAATCGTAAATCAGTTTCAATTCAGTCAAATTTTGTACGAAAATTTTGTAAATGCAATTTTTGAGGAGCTATTTGCATGTGTTGAGAAAGATAGTTTTTTAATTTTGTATTAGGGATATAAATTGATTATAATTCAACTTATTTATATTTTCTAAAAATACTAGTTTTAATAAAATGTATTATTCTGCTTTTATAACACCATACCCATATTTGTCGATTTCCTTTACTATAACTTTTACCTCCATTTGTCAAAATTTGACAGAAAAATAAACAACTTAATAAAACTACGTGTTGTAGTATTATTTCTGCTTTATTTAAATTCTTTACCACGACCTAGATTTCGTTATATGACGACATCTTCAGGTGGATAATTTGTAAAGATCTTTACTAATCGTCCACCTAAATATGTTGTAATATAACAAAACCTAGGTCGTGATAAAGAATTTAAATAAAGTAAAAATAATACTACATAACACAGTTTCATTATGTTTTGAGTAAAAATTAAGTGATAATGAATTTCTATAATATTAACGCCAAATATATTCAATAAAGGAAAATAAACATTGTAGTTAAAATTAAAAATTTACACATAAATAACTTGTAATAAAGCCCTATGTTAACATTTTAAATTTTGTTAAAGATATTATATTAACTGAATTTATATTTCCAAGGATGATTTTTGGTGACGGCCAACTGGTATCTAAGTGTTAAATAAACATACCTTACACCGCATTATGTGAGATTGATGTCAAATATATCCACAATTTTCAAGTGTTTCTGTGAATAGCTCCCGGTGAAAAGAGAAATGAGCAAGACATTTTACAAAATAAATTCTGAAGTCCTGTGTTAAAATTGTGAAAATATTTTGTTTAGATAAGTATCGCTACAAACATTAAGTGAAATTCTCTTTGCAAGGACAAGCTTCGGTAACGGCCAACTCATGTCCAATATTAAAACAGATACATTTAATACTGCATTAAGTGAAACTGTTGTTGAATATATTCACAATTTTCTGTGAATAGCCACAGGTAAGACTAGAAATGAAATTAATGTTTTACACATAAATAAATTATAATAAAGCCTCGTCTCAAAGTTGTAAAAATATTTTGTTTAGACAAGTATCGATACAAATATTAAGTGAAATTATTAATTTTTCCAAAGATAATATTTGGTGATGGCCAACTCGTATCTAATTTTTAAAACAGACGTATTTTACACCGCATTATAGGAAACTTGTGGCGAATATATTCGCAATTTCCAAGCTTTTTCCTTTTAAGCAAAAATAAAGGAATATCTGAACATATCATTTATTTATTTAGACACACTCCTATTTCTTCTAATATGGATTCACGGATGACCCCAGGTTTCAAATGCTGGAAAATATCTTACGGAAAGGATTTTTAAATATATTAAGGACTTTTAAATAAAAAGAAGATTCGTTTAAATAATTATTATAAAATGAACACGTATTTGACAGTAGTAGGAATGATTCATTATTTCCATTTATATTTTATAGGTTTGTACGTATTAACTATTATTATATTTTCTTTGAAGTAAACGGTAATTTTATGTTAATGATATATTTCATATGTCGATTACGGAAAATTTAAATGATTAATATATTTCATTCGGTGAATATATTAATTATTATTTAATCGATGTGTATATATAAATACTAGGTTCATTTAATTAAATGCAACGAGTTCATGAGTCGAGTTCAACAACTGTTTCACAAGCTTATTAATTCTCACAGAATAGTCATCTTTTAACAACAATATAGTTAAATATGTAGTATAGGTAAAATCAATTTTAATATAATTTCAGTTCTACGTGAACCGATTTATGAAAAATTGTTTCGAGTGTTTGAAAACCAAATTAAGCCGGAAGTGCGGCAAAGCTAAGAAAATTCTCGTAATATTTACTACATGTCTATAGATATTGCTTTTATTATAAATTGCTTTCTTAAGGTTCCACAAGGAAAATTTAAATACTTGTGAGATTACTCACATTTCCGCAGTCACAGATTATACGACGCAGAGTACTGAGTGAAATACATATATATATATATATATATATATATATATACACATATATATACATATATATATATATATATATATACACATATATATACATATATATATATATATATATATATATATATATATATATATATATATATATATATATATATATATATGAAAATACAGTATTTCTGTAGTACTTAGTACACGGCAACAATGGTGTTACCTTAGAATACATTTATATAGACTAACGCACTATGAGAAGATTGACGTAAGTATAGATAAATACAAAATTGACATAGTCCCATTAAGTACTATTATATATGTGGAACTTAAAGAACAATAAAGTTTAGATTCACAATTAAATTAAACTACGTGATGTAGTATTATTTCTACTTTCTTTAAGTTCTTTACCATGACCTAGGTTTCGCAAAGATCTTTGCTAATAGCCCACCTGAAGTAATCTAAACTGTTGAATATATTTGCGTAAATTTTGTAGAAATTCATTATTCACAATTAAATAACATTACGTGATGTAGTATTATTTCTACTTTCTTTAATTTCTTTGTCACGACCTAGATTTCGTTGTATTAAAACATATTCAGGTGGGCTATTAGCAAAGAGTAACTCTTAGGAACATTCAACAGCATTTATATGTTTCAAATACAATAGCGGAAGTCGGGTTTGTGTGGGTTTTCCCATTGCTTATGTTAGTGAGTGTATTGTAGGGGAGCGTTGTAGGTTTTATTATATATCCGAGAGTTAAACGATATACCAGTATTTTATTGAGGGTAATAAATTCAATTGTTGTTATTATATAAGGTTGTACAATGCAATTGTTCCGGTGTATGTAATAAAATTAAAAGGAAGTTATTCTCGGTCGTATATTTAAACAAAAGCAAGGGCATCTGAAAGTTAGAACAAGGTTATACCACTAATTCTACATATCTCCGGTTTTATTTATTCATATATTTATTTATTAATATTTTTATTTTTGTTATTAATTATTTAAATTTTTTTTATATTTATTTATTGATTTCTTTTAATTTTTTTTTTATTTTTATCAACTTATATTTATATGTATATTTGAACTGAAACAATTTGAAGAGTACTGTAGTATCAATGTTGTCTAATTATATTATGTTTAGAAGATATTAAGTATGGGTGATTATTGAATATATTTGGCGTTAATTTTGTAGAAATTCATTATTCGCAATTAAATGAAACTACGTGATGTAGTATTATTTCTACTATCTTTAATTTCTTTACCACGACCTAGGTTTCGTTGTATTACAACATCTTCAGGTGGGATATTAGCAAAGATCTTTGCTAATATCCCACCTGAAGATGTTGTAATACAACGAAACCTAGGTCGTGGTAAAGAAATTAAAGATAGTAGAAATAATACTACATCACGTAGTTTCATTTAATTGCGGATGGGTGATTATATTATATTTAGTTGTTCATTTAATATATTTAATTTGGTGCCTTTTTTAAGTCTGTTTATTTGTAATGTTTTTAGGATATTAAGTTTATTACCATATTATTATTAATATCTACTTATTTGTGAAATTTTGGAAACAACAATTATTGAAAACAATTATTGAAATTGCAGCTTGTTGTTTAATACATTTTATAAAACCGCTTTTCACATATTTCCACCAGAAAATGAAAATTTAAACAGGTTTGATTTTAGTCTCAAGGTTTCAAGTTTTATATTTTTCAGGTTTTATATCTGCCTTTATATCTAACGTACCTACCGAACTAAGATACGACCAGTCTAAATATGACGTTATTTTGAAAATTAGATGTGAAACGTTAATCCACGTAAGTGCCAGCAAAAAACAACGTTTTTGTATTCAGATATAATTGTAATGAAAGACACAGAATATGTTCTTGCTTCTGAATCGATTCATTGAATTTAATCATATTTAATTACTTAGGTTTTATCAGAAATTATTGAAATGAGATCTTACAAAAAGTAATAAATACAATCTCTGGTGCAATATACTTATTAGGTGAGTTTTGACATTCATATATACTTTAACGTATAAAAAAAGTAATATATGAAAGAGACGATACAAATTTGAGTTGCAGAACATGTATATAAAACGTATATATTATAAAATTATCCAAATTTAGCGTTCAAACTGGGCTACTCATATTATCAAAATGGATGACTGTAATATTACCAAGAAATGACTTCAGGTAAAACCTACTTGAAAACGCGGAAAAGTAAAATATAAATTAATGTGGGGAACTTTTGATATTATTTTAGATTACTGAGGACTTAGATTTAGGATTTCAAAGCCGAGGAAATATTTGGGTTAGACTTCAAAAGAAGGCCACCGGTCACAAAAACTACCATAACATTAGATAATGATGATGATTCAGATATCACTATAAGTACAAGTTCAAATGTTGGTTTCGATGGTCTGGAAATACGCCTTAAGGAAATAAATTACCTTACTGCGTTATGACTCAAAGCATTGCCATTAGCTAAAATTTCTGGTATTTTTCGATATTAGTAAAAAAAATACAAATGGAATCTTTGTATTATTTTTGAACGTGAGCAATAGCTAATATCCGCAGAAAATGAGGGGGTAATCAACAGAGGGATTCTTCAAGGTTTCTATTATATATATGCATATATATATATATATATATATATATATATATATATATATATATATATATATATATACATATATATATATATATATATATTACATAAATGGTCACAAAATTAATCTCATAACAATAACTATATTAGATACTTTAAAAGAAAGTTAGATGGGGTCCGTATAAAAAAATTAACATCTCTGAAATATGTATTGATCGTAAAATTATTGTTTTAATAGTAATAATGATAGAATACAAAAAGTTTTAAATAAGCCTTATATATTTTATCATTCAATCTAATTACGATTTTCCAACTGTAGTAATTTAATAAAAGCAATAAATTCCAAAGTCTATAGGCACGGATATCTTGAGACAAATATACGGAAAAACCTTTAGTAAATATCAAGTCAGGAAGCGTAATTTGACCCAATTTTTGGAAGATATCAGTTAGATGTCGGAGTGAAATGATTATACCCGACGCTATTAGCGGATAATCTACGTAAGGGGAAATATAAATTACTGGTGACATCGCAGCAATATGTACCGTATGTCACCACAAACTAAGCTTACCCGTTGCTAAAAAGTCGGTATATGAATATTTGCACTTAAACTTTAGACAAGCTTGTTTTTTGATGTGAGATCTTTCAAGGCATTCTGCAGCTGATCTTGTCAAATAAAAATAAAAACAAATATGGTGAAATAACCTTATTTTAATAAAATGCTCTATTAGTATTTACTGTCCTATAAACATGTCTTTATGAAGTAACTGTAAATTATAACAGTTCATCTTTCCCACTTTGTTTTGCCTATGGCAAACAAATGGTTTAAATTATTATCCCAAACAGCCACGTTCATAAAATCGGAAAAAATTTAAACTTGAAAATCGTAATATGGAAATAATTATAATTTAATAAATTGATTTAATAATCTAATTTAAAAAAATTATTTCTCTCTGTGAGCAATTATTATAATTTATTAATTTATTTCTGCGTATATACTTTCACAAGTCATGATGCAAAATTTGCCTTAATTCTGATTGTACTTAGCGTGAAATAAGACTACACATAGATGTAAAAAATATAACTGCACTAAAATCAACTTAAATATACGATATACTGGTCTTAAATTTTGCACCAGCATACTGTCATTTAATCTCCTGAGGTATTTGTGACATCATTACGTATTATTTTTTTAAGAGAAAAAAAAGTTATAAATTATCATTGAAAAAAAAGCTAATTTACTTTCAAGTAGAAAGCAATAAATATTTGATAATAATAAAAAAAAATTGATAACACTGCACTAGATTTCATTTTATTTTCGTCATTGAAAATTCCCTTGCTTTCAATAGACTTTTAGATAGTTTCGGCATAGTGTAAAGCTAGATAGATCTCTTAATATCCTGTTGCCATTCAGGTATATCAATAATTTAAAAAAAACTTGAAAAACATTTAGGGTTAAAGTTTTACACTGCATTTGTTTATAAAATTTTTTTTGTATACATGTTTATTTATTATATGATTTTAAAATAAATTGCCTTTCTTTTTCCCTCCTAAATAACCCTAAAGAATTATCGAGCTTCCGCCAGCCGTTTCATTCATGAAAATGTTAAATCATCCAAAACGCATTGCTAATCAAGCTCAACATTATTCAAAAAATTGGAAATATTTTGAATTTTAAAAATACTTTTTAAAAATTTTTTTAAATTTACTTTTTTAATTGAATTTAAAAATACTTTTTTTCCATTTTCCACTGTTAAATACTTGTCTTTTTTTAATCAGGCCCACCTATTCTTTTTCTTGTTAACTTAAAATATTCCTGGTTGCTATTTTATCATAAAGCTATGCTTGTTTGGATGGTCTTTTAATTGTAGCAACAGGATTTTAATTGTAGCAATAATAATAATACATTATTTTTGCAACTTAGCCACAAAATCAAGAACAATCAATTTTTACTTTCGATTTATTGATATGACGAAGATCCGATCTGACGTAATTTTTTAACCTTCCATTACTGGTTTATCAACCACAAATAAGTGGTGGAATAAATTACATCTCAACAAATAAATTATTCCATCAAAACGTAACTTCAGGAGACGAAAGGAAATTTTTTCTTATTGTATTACATGCCTTTTTTTCTTCTTATACCCTGTTTCCCGCTGCGCGTTTATACGCGCTTATGTTTAATAGAAGGTTGAGAGATAGGAAACAAGCTGTGTGCCTATATAACATACGCAATCGTGTGTGTATGTGTGTGCGCGTATGTGAGTATGTATATATGTTTCCGGCTGTGTGCTAGTGCACGGGTGTGCGTGTGTCTGCCTATTTGTATGTCGCTGCCTGTGTGTGTATGTGTGTGTGCAGTTATATCAGCGCGTACATGTGTGTGTGTATATGCATGTGAGTATGTGCGTGTGTGTGGTTCTGCTTGTATGTACGCACGTGTGCGTATGTACGACTGCTTCACTAAAGCGCCGCTTTAAGCCACACACCTCATCAATCTATCAATGTGCAAGCGGCAGGACGGCATGCCATTACCCCATGCAAAGCAAACGGGTATGGAGCTCCATTACATCCGTATCCCACAGGAATTGATGGCAGTAAGAAGTGTGCGGCCTTGGCGCGGGACATTTATAGACTTGCAACGCGGGCGCAAAGCGCTCGTGTTTTGCTCTGTCTGGCTTATTGGTTATTTATTTCTGTCTCAATGCTCTGTCAAGGTTTTCCTATATCGTCGTTTCTATCTTGGATATCTTTTTGCTGTATTTAAAAGGACATGTTTGCATTCATTCAGCAATCT
Source organism: Druceiella hillmani (assembly GCA_039881145.1). Taxonomy (NCBI): domain Eukaryota; kingdom Metazoa; phylum Arthropoda; class Insecta; order Lepidoptera; family Hepialidae; genus Druceiella; species Druceiella hillmani. The sequence goes on from JAYKKI010000117.1 coordinate 4,393,415, forward strand.
GGACGTTTATATCTTACATTATCTTTCTACGTCGTACTTTAAATCAAGTACACGACTTAGTACTCGCATCGTATCAAATAGAATTGATATTGTGGTTTAGAGATTAATCGGAATTTAATTTTGTTTTAATAATTAAAGGTCAAACAATTTTAAGACCTTATTTCAACGGGGTTGGAAAATAATGTATATTTATATCTGTAGAGCTTCTATGAATTGTAAACACACGATTGGCACATGCAATACTCCTACACTAATAATTACAAAAACGAATCAAGAATTATTCCCTTTACAGACTAAATTTCTTCCCCGAAATAAAGTGTTGTTTGTTAAAATGTCAAATAATTAAGGAAACAATTCAAAACGGTAGGTATGTAATAATACAGAAATGCTGACAAAAAGTTATTTGCTTCGTGGTTATCGTTATTAATTCACAGCAGGCGTGGGAAATGAAATATATGTCTCTTTGCGTGCTCCAAAAGCAAACTTTCCAAAGTAACTCAATCCTCGTACCGTTTCGTGTAAGCTGTACCTGCTCGAAACCCAGCTTCCGCTTCACAAAATATTTACCCTCATGTTAAAGATAATATAATTATAGGTGTCATGTTTAAAATGAATTTTTGAACATTCATTGAAGTTAAAAAGTATACACTTCTATTACGGAAAATGCAGTATTATATATTGGAAATGAAATTAACGAGGTTTATGATATTTTTATATTATAGTCTGTGGGTTTCTTTTTTATAAGGGTAGTTTTTTTTATCATTCCCTACACAATCAAAATATAACGCTTTAATGGTCAATGTGAAATTATCTCTAAAAGAATACCCTTACCGTTGTTTTTCAAAGCTAGTGTAAAATTATAAGAGTATATCGTTCTAAATCTGGTTTTATATCATTGGCCAATTATGGAGTATAAGAATATACATCAAACTTTTGACTACCATATTTAAATTTTAGTCTGTGTGCATGAGCTCAAGTATTACATTATTCGGGTTAAGAGTAGATATTCTGCTAAAATAATATTTCGCAGCATCGTAAAGTCAGTTTTATATAGACGATAATTTAAGTTATTAATGCTACGTAAAGGGATACTATATCATCACTCGTGTTTGGAGAAGTTTTATTAAAAAATATTCTTAGAACAAAGGTTATACAGATAATAGTTTTATGGAAAATAAATGAATCCTAAACGTGTTTAATATGCAGCCCGTGTACATATAGTTCTACATTATCTTCATCTCCGCTATTCACCCTTGAACACTTTGCAAACATTTTGCTCCACGACCATTATTTAGCATTATATTTTTAACGAAAGTGAGGTAAAAAGTGAATATTTTGCGACCTTTAATAGGATCGACTACTAGTAATAGAACCTGACATAAAACAATGGACTAGATAAAAGTGGGCTAATGATCTGCTTGCCTAAGGAAAAAACATAATTAAAGAAACCATACCACGAAATAGTCTTTGGAATATACAAACACTCTGTTATTATAACCGATTAGTCCAAATAGAACCAGAAATTCTAAAATTTAACAAATATGTTTATCCTTTGATTAAATCGGGAAATCGGGAAAATTCAAAGGTTTACATTTTTATATTTCAAGAAAAAATATTATTGAAGAATATGGTGTGCGATTTTTTGGCCGATTTTATAAAAAAAGCGTTTTGGATTGAAAACGTAATTGAAGAAAAATCATCACTGGCAGCTACAATTCAGGAGCCCAAAAAACTATCAAAATTCAATGTTATGCACTTAAAAGTTAGTCTCCTGACGAAGAAGGAATAAATTTGACAATTATTTAATCAACATCATCAATGGTATGCATAAGTGAGATGTAGCCAACTTAATGGGAGATCTAAATGCTAAAGAACAAAACTATAATTCAGGCCATATAAAATAGGTAAGCAAAAATGTAGAACGATTTTGTACGTTTTCCTAAAATAATTTATACATAGAAACAACAACGCATACAAACGAATTTCACCTCGATAAATCGACTATCTCATCATCAGCTCAAAATGCCTTTCTTCTAGACGTCCAAAACTATAGAGGTGTTGACACAGATAGAGAGTACCATCTGGTGTTTGCTGAAATAGAATTTACAGTAATGCCAGAGCAACGATAGTAGAACTTGCCAAATAAATTCCTAAAGTGCGGAGAACACATTGTTGAATAACTTTAGAAAAATGATTGGGCTTAGTTCAGGTTAGAAATCCAAAATCACAGATACTAGTCTCCGAAATCAGAGCAGAGATGAATTTTGCCATTTTTGGGCACAGATCTAGTTCAAGCAAGAATTGAATATCACTACAGTCTTATGACGTCATAGAATGATGTCAAAAATAAAAATATCTCAGTTCTACAAAAGAATTTACAGCAATACTGGGAGAGATAAGGAGTATAGACTGATCAGGTAGCCCTTTACGCTTAGTAAGCTGCAAATATATATCCTTTAAGAGTCACTAAGACTTTAGCCGGAAAAAATACTTTCAAGAAAACAGCGCTGAGAGAAAAGATAAAAAAAACTTAGAGACAACTTTGACGATGGCGTAGAAATTTTGAGGAAGTATTTAATAGATCAGTCACAGAAAAATTTACGTTTGACGTTGTACCTATCGTCAATATTTCTAATTAATATTTCAACCTTCTCGACATTGATTTTTTAAAGACATTAATAATTGTACTATTTATAAATATTAATCTTTCATAACGTAAAGATATTTGCTATTTTATCCTTCACGGACGTAAAAATAAATTAATTGCAATGCTTATAATTCCAGTTAGAATTAGAAACAACTGGTTTTTGATTTTTTGCTTTCTTTTTGCTCCAAGTTCAGATATTATGACTACTTTTAAGATTGTAGGTCAATCGGAACTATTCTATGGATTTTTTAATGATCAGTAAATAAAACTATTTTACAAATAAAAAATACTCTTTGAAGTGCCATAACTTTTTGTTATGTGAAAAATAACAGTTACAAAACCGAACGATACTAATATGAACTCGACAACTAGAGTTATTTCTGAGAAAAAGAGTTTCTGATAAAACATACGGTCGGACAGATGAACGAAAACAATGGGACCCTTTTTTTATTTTAAGAGACAAACCCCAAAAATTAGTAGTAAAAATATTTAAGAAAAGTCGAGTTTCGTCAGCGCAATTGATCACAACAATTTTCTTAAACATTTAAATAAATATGTTCTCTGGAAGGAATTAGAATTTTGGAAAAATCGATTTTGCACCAAAATACTTAACAATGTCGCGTCTACTTCAAGCTTTTAATCTTTTTCGTTTCACAGAATTAAAACTATTTCTTCGTGTAAGACGTTTTTGGTCTGCTGACGCCATTAAAATGGGCAAAAATAATACTAGCTAGCTGCTGTAATCATGCAAAAATAAATATAAAAAGTATTTCAATCACTATCGTTCTTTAACACAAGATAATTTTTTTGTACTGTTTACGTTTTGAAGGTGATAAAACAAATTTCCATTATTAAACATATATTTTTGGTATACTGAAACTTCCGGTATTTACTTAACAGGATGTTTTAACCTTTATATATGTACTATGAAAATATGCTCCGTTTGAAGTGTGTTTGTCACTCTTAACCTTATGTATATGTAACCATATTTTTAATTATAACTTACAGTCAATTAAATGAAACTACGTGATGTAGTATTATTTCTACTCTCTTTAAGTTCTTTACCACCTTGGTTTCGTTGTATTACAACATGTTCAGATGGGTTTTAAGCAAAGATAATCAAGAATCTTTGCTAATAACATACCTGAAGATATTGTAATACAACGAAACCTAGATCGTGGTAAAGAACTTAAATAAAGTAGAAATAATACTACATCACGTAGTTTCATTTAATTGTGAATAATGAATTGCTTCAAAATTAACGCCAAATATATTCAATTTAATTTACAGCTACCTACTTGTGTAACTAACCAGCGGAATGTATCCTTAATTTATTTTAACGTGCGTGACAATTCCTATAATCTAATTTTTCTTACCTTTAATTTTTGAGCCCTAAAATACACTTTGTTTTTTAAAATACTGTCTTTACAAAAACAACATTTTTGTTATGGATATAATTTTATTGTTTGTTGTTAAACTTTGGGATTAAATGAACTAACAGACAGTTTAGCTCAACTTTCGTAACCATTTACCATAAAAAGTAAAAAAATTATAAAATAATTATATTTAATTTAAAGTGATTGTTTCGTAGTTTTCTATTTAATAAACTTTTATATTCACTATTTATTGGGGTATTTCAGTATAGATATATTGTCATTTATTTAGTTTGGCTGACCGAAACGATTGCTGCTTTAAAAGAATATTCGTCATATTTTTATATATTTACATATGCCTTTGTTAGAATTGTAGACGGATATAAAAACAGGTGAAATCAATAAACTTCCCGAAATTACGAACCCTGAAATAAATATCGGTTGGTTGAAGGTAGAATACAAATTCAAAGAGAATGTAGCAACCTAAGGCATCTGTCAACGGAAAGCCAGTTGACTTGCGGATAGTTAATGTGTGTTACATTTAGAATCGATGGCCGGTCGCACTTTCAATTTATCCTTGTTCAGGCTGGAGGACTAAGTAAAATGATATGTAGTTTCCATTTCGGGTCGCATACATTGATACTTACATTTTGTCAGCTATAGCTTTGTTTGACCTATGAAGTGAAAATTAATTCACATGCCTAAACAAAATTGAAAATCAGTTTTCAAATACATATATGATTGCTGAAAACTAAAGTGTAAAAGTGATTTCGTTTGTTTGTCTGGTTACAAAAAAGGGATTATATGTGCAAGCAGTAAATAAAGTATTGTGGAGGTTACGTCACAATCGTCGTCAAAAATTATGTCTTGTTAACCTCTTGACGTTTTATCAGTTGTAATTAGCGGATCCGTATTAAATGAAAACCTAAATACCGTCTGATGGCACTTAAATCCATACTATCTACTTCAAATATTATTGCACCAAAAGAAAAAAATTGATAGGCTTGAACTAAATTTATGTTACAAATTTGACCGCGACCACTATTTCGACCGCGTAGAAATAAAAGTATGCAGGTCGATTTCTACAACGTAATTTATGTTAATCTGACGCCATTTATTAAAGGCATTTGGAGACGGTATTAATATATCCACAGAGATACCGACTTTTTTTTGATTTCTTAATATTATTTCTATACCTATAAAGTCCATAAAGTTTAACTCAATGATGACTTTTTTCCTTTACCTCTTATATTCAGTCGAAATGATAAGGAAAAAATCAAACGTATTGACATTTAATTAGTGGCAGTGAGCGAATTACTATTTAATTGCAAAACTAAATACCTTTCATTGTACGTAATTCCACACTGGGTTAATTAAATCTTATTGAAACAAAAGTAAACATTTTATACGAATATGATTACGGTTTTACAAAACAAAATTCAAGCTACTTTGATCGCAAAAATTATCAATGTGCAAGACGATTTCTACAACGTAAATATATGTAAATGTAACGCGATCCAATGGAGCCAATTTTAAACGGTATTAAATTATTGAAAGACCGACATTTTTGGATATTTTAGTATTATTTCTGTATTTAAAAAATCAATAATCATTAACGCATTGACGGTTTTTTCGTAGTCATTTTAATCAGTTACGTTTTGTTTGTTTTTTTTTATAAAATGTTGGGTGTTGGATCATTAAAGTATATTTCTTAGCTTATTTTTAGAAATTTAAGCTACACACTATACATAATTATATCAAAATCTGTTGAGTGGTTTGGGTCATAGTTATATAGATATAAATACAAGCAGCAGAATTAAAATTTCTTCTTTTATATTTAAGTAAAATATGCCGGAATAATTTTTTAAAAAATATCTCTATAGTACAGATTTTTTTTCAATTTTAATTATATGTGTACGTTTAGATATTGGAGTAGCAGATAGAATTCTGAGTGGTGGTTTTTCTTTGCCATAACAATTTTACTAATAGAACTAACTCCGTATGTATGAAAATCAAATACTGCCCACCGCCTGACTCTTTAGGAACTACAGAGCTTCAAATTTGCACATAGTTTCATTTTGGCATCTAGGTACACGCTAAGAAAATATTTTGCCAAATTTTGATCTTTAAGGTTGTGAAAATAGGTTCAAAGGTCGTTATGACGAACTAAGAAGTTATTAAAATTTGAAACTTGAAAATTTGTGTCTAGATTCCCAGATAGAAATAATCGTGCCAGCATTTTTTAAAAATCGCTAACTACAAATAATTGTTACATAAAAAACAGAACAAGACAAAATGCAGTCATGGTCCTTTTTTACCCGAGCAAATATGAAACAGATAATTAGTTAGTTACATTTTAATTCCTATCACCCATAATAATACTCCAATATTTAATATTAAAAGGAAATAACCTATCCAAATGGATTGTAATGATTTATCGTAATTTTTGACGCAATTTTCGAAAATTTGTTACAAATGAAGCACGTAATATTTATTATATATAACTTACCACAAAATTCAATGAAATATACTTTAAAAAAACGTATTTTGGTGCTGCTATAATTTCTTTTGCGTGATACACAGCTGATTTCTTTACTTTTTTCCATTGTCAGGGTCATTGATTTAATATTTTACATGTTTTGGAAGTGTTTTTCAAGGAAGATCGATGTTAAGTTGTCTCACGTAAATTCATGCTCATAGACAGAAGGAAGTTCTACGTTTTACTTGGCACTGAGCAGCAACAATATTTTGCAAATCCATTTATTTTCGGAAAAGATATTTAATGGAAATGTTCCAACTAATTACTCCTGTTTGTACTTTTCAGTGCGCTTCTCTCTTCTTATTTCGTGGATATTTAAAATCACTTTAAATTTTTTTGTTGAAGTTTGTATTTTTCCCTTTTAGTGGTTTTAATATTCAATGTTATCCAGAATGTTATGAAATTGCATTAAATTCAATATCAATACCATCTCGTTTATTGAAATCGGAATACATGTTGGCGGCGTTTAATGAACCTAAATAAATTCATATATACTTTGGACCTACATGTGTGATTACACTCACACATACACTTATACATCATCATAATTTGTATATTAGTTTAACGTGGCCATGTTAAGTATATTAGGGCTAGGTATTTAAAATACGCTGGGCCCATTTTGCCGTAGTATTTTATTGTTTACTTATTGGTTTAATTTTTTATGCATAATTTAGAAAACACTATAAACCATGGTTACAATTTAAGTGTATGTATCAAACACACAAAAAGGCAAATTTTTTAAAGCCCGATAACAATGCCAGATATTGTTGTTATACTCATATGGAAAGTAAAATGTTATGTACCCGTAAAATATTATTGATTTACCCTTCATTATGTTACGCATATGTCACTCTTCTTTCATACCGTTTAAAAAAAGATGAAATGTGCATCTGAAAATAATGAAATAAATACAGTATTGACGTAACTCCACATCGATCGTCGCTGGTTCTCAGATTTGATCGGCATTTAAACAAACCAGATTATAACGTTATTCAATAAATAATATGACCACTTAATTTATTATAAAAGAATACATTCTGTGTCAGTCTAATTAGATATATAGTTACAAAAATCAATCATTTTAATTTACCTATTTAAATCCAAGTCTTAGGATTAAAAATAACATTTCTATTACAACACTAAATTACTCATGACCTGAGTTAATGCCATAGATCTGAAAGAAATCTGTTGTAAAATTATATTTGTTAACAAACAATACTTGATATTTATTGCGATATGAGGAATGTCTTATATGTTCACATACATGTGCAACAGTATACAAAAATAATACTGCTGCACCTATAGTTGCAAATTAGTTACAGAATTCACAATTAAATGAAACTACCTGATGTAGTATTATTTCTATTTTCTTTAAGTTCTTTACCACGACCTAGGTTTCATTGTATTACAACATCTTCAGGTGGGCTATTAGTAAAGATAATTTTTGCTTTCGTCAATGGGGCAATCGTTTCGTCACTTCGATCTTGTCAGTAAAATACGTATCGGTTTTATTTCACGTGAATGAAGCTGCTTAAGTTAGTTAAGGCTAATAAACATAATTAAATATTATATGGAAAGAGTGTGAGATTGTGTTTTTGTTTGTTACATTAGACGAAATTAACTCAAAAATCCATTACATTTCGAATTCAAAAATTATTTCACTCTTAAAAGTTGTATTATTCCAAAATTCATGCCTAATTTCCAGAAATGTTCGTGTTTCACTGAAATTTTGAGTTTAACAGTACTTAAAAAAAAAACTTTTTAATACTATTGCTTAACTTTTATGAAAATTTAATAATATTTGCATTTATAATTAATAAACATAATAAAATTTACTGTGTGTTTTCGGTTCCATTTCATCATCTCAAAATTGGTCCTTATCAAAATAAACTCAATACCTAATACTTTTATCCTTTGAATATCAATAAATATTATTAACTGCTTATTATTTGAACAGTTAATTCAAAAACATAACATTAATTTGAATATGTAAAATTGAAAATGCTGTGTGGTCACTTTTAATTAGTACCGAAAAGGTGAATTGTCAAAAGTATAATTAAGAATAAATAACTTACGGAGATTTTCCTCATTTCAAAACATTGAATTCAACGTCTCGTTATCAAACATCATATTTAACATCATTATCAGAACAAACATGAAAACTCACAAAATCACCACCAATTACAATATAATATTTCCGCCTGGACCATTACAGATATTGAATCTTCAGCACGAGATCACAAATGGCGGCATGGAAATTAATTTAGTTAAACAATTTTCATCCATTGCATCCCTTCGGGAGAGCGAGCGCCCTATGGATATTTAAAATTGAGCCCAAATGCTATGGGGGCGCAGTCGGGCTACCCGCCTGGAGTCGTTATCCCTTGTCGTACCCGTCTCAGGATTAATGCTGTTACAACGTGGTGGATGGTGCGCTGCCGGATGCAATCGAGATTTGTTGCGTCTTCTCATAATGACAAAGTTATATTTCATTACTTAGTTTCAATTCATACAGACCAGAATTAGTTAGGAGAAGGCTACTCAAAATGTGTAGCCTGCCTAAAGCGAGCACCCATTGTAAAACTGTCATTTTAAAATTAACATTTCCATAAAAAATATAAAAATATGCCATCCTTAAAAAAATCAAAACATTTTACGAATATGCGTCTACTTCTATTCATACCGCAATATTAAATGCTTTCTTCTTATGTTTATTTAATTCTCGGAACTTAAAATTTTAATAGAAAACGATACCGAGAAAATTAATTCAGATCGATTAAATAAATGAATTCCGTCACGGGCGGATGGTTGTTAGTGAAAGGTAAAATTTAAAACTTGATATTTACCGATGAATATTCCCTTTATTACGAAATATTTGACGTGAATAGGACCGACGATCAATTGCTGGTCGCAATTTAAATATATTTTCCCTAGAATAGGCAACGAAATGGAATAATCTCAGTTATACTTATTATTCCTGTTACGGGTATCTTAAAATATAAACCAATTTGGTGTTCCCAAAATTTATTTCAATAAATATTTTTCTCTCTGGAAGAAAATATTTATGTATAAGTAAATTAATTGTAATATTTTCTCCTAAAAATTAAGCACCATAAAAAATGCAATATTCCATACATAATGATTCACTGTGAGGTATCGTTTGAAAGGGCTGGTTATTAGGGTCTAAATAATATGTAATTATTTCCATAATTTGAACAAAGATAAAAGAAAAATTTTGTAAAAGAAATACATCCCTTCTCCCTTTTTCCGTAAACTCTTGAATTTAAAATTAAAAATTAAAAAAAAAACACACAGTTTCTAGAAGCCTTCGCAAAGGTTGTAGGAAAACTATTATAATGCTTCCATACGTCATAGTTCTCGAGATATTTTCCTTTATATATAGGCCACCTGCACTTAATTAAACAAGGTATTAAATTTTTAAAGCACTAACACTACATTAAAAATGAGTTCGAAATTAAAGATCAGATTACACATTACACTTACAATGTTTGGGATATTATATTTAAATACTCTTTTAAGAGTCTATAATTACAAGAACATTGAACGCCATAGTGAAACGAACAAAATTAAAAATATTGCATTGATTTGAATTTCTCCTCGCAAATAAAAATTCATTAATTTTATGCAGTTTAGCTCTTAACAGATAATGTTATTCTAGACGACAACGTGAAAAGATACTCTAGAATAATCGTGAATCTTCCACGGATGACCTGACTCACATAATTAATCAAAATCAAATCCGTTAGATCTCTCTAGAAAGAATTCTCGTCTCAAGTTTACCATTTTACGATACAAGGTACCAAGTAATTCATAACCATCATCAAATAAGAACAGAAACCAAGGAAACGCCGCTCCGTCAACAGTTACTTCCCGCCCGCCCACCGGCTTAAATAATTAAATTACAAATGATTGGAAAAATTTCGCAGTTTGAAATTTCATCACAAGAGTCGTAACAACTAAAGCGCACTGAAATTATGCCAATGTGTTTATTTCGCTTTTCATTAGGTGCAATCACAGAAACGTCATTTAATACATCAGTTGAGGGCGGTTACTTCTAGTTATTAGTAATCATACGTCAGATCTGTGATATACAAAAGAACTATTTATCAAAAGGTACTAAATTTTTTAGCTAAATCTTCTTAAATTTTTATAAAAATCTACTCAGCTTCCACTCATTTATGATAGAGAAATTCGAGGGAAAATTTTTATTATAGCTTGTGAATTCCTCCAGGTGTTTTTAAACATGTCACTGCAGTAAATAATCTAAATCACCTCTTTATTGAAAGTTTAACCCTTTAAAGTCGTTAAAGAAGATAATTTTTTTATCCGCTATGGTTAATTATTTTCATTTTGATGCAAATTTTTTTTATAAACTACAGAAATGCTTCCAAATATAAATATAAAACCAAGTAGTGCGTGGTTTTAATTAATTTTAAGGTGCAATATGTTTCTAAGGTAGTGGTCTTGTAGCATGTTAGATTCAGAAACGATTACATCTTTATTGAAAGTTATTTTTTGTCAGACTTTTAACATAACGTTACTTTAACAGTTAGGAAAAAAATTTTCTTTTTGTTTTTCATTGTCTTTTTAAATAAATTGAAGTGTAGGAAAATTCTTACTTTCCTGTAATATTACGTGTACAATTTTTGAGGGCGATTTTTACCAAAGCAAAAATGTTTTAAAAAAACAAATTAAGTGTGTTGAAATTCCTAATTTTCGTTTAATGGCAATTGTACAATTTTTGAGAGCAATTTTCGCTAAAATTAAAAAATATTATAATATTATAATACATCATTTTACATTGACTTGGGTTTTTAAACAAATTGCTTATTGGGTTTTTTAAATAAAATTAAGACTGTAATGAATTAACTACTTTCCTGTTATGTTAATTGTATGATTGTTGAAAGCGATTTGAATTTAAACTAAATAATTTTTTTTTCCAAATGTAAATATGATATCATTTTACACTGTCTTGGGTTTTTAGACAAATGGCTTGATGGGGTTTTTAAATATAATTAAGAGTGTAATGAAGTACTTTTGTAATGTAAATTGTACAATTTTTGAGAGCGATTTTAATTTAAACTAAACAATATTTTTTTCCAAATATTAATATGACATAATTTTTCGTTGTCTTGGTTTTATAAACAAATCGCTCGATGGACTTTTTAGGAAAATTAAAAGTGTAATGAAATAACTACATTTCCAGTAATGTTATTTGTACAATTTTTGAGAGCGATTTTTACCTAAACTAAATAACAAATAATTTTTACATTTTAAAGTAAGTTAGGTAATTATGGTTTTAATAATAGACCAAAAATTCAGCGAATTTTCACGCATTTTATACGACAACGCATCATACACGACAACTACCTTAATCAATATCAATAATATCACTTAATGAATCGATTTGAAATATTTTTCAATTGCTTATGCCTATTAGTTATCGTAATAAGAAATATTTATTTTTTTTCTTTTTAAGTTTTTATAAATTTTTGATCCTACGCATGCCGAAATTTTCAGCCTGTTTTTTAATTATTTAATACTTACTTTAATGTTGTTATTTCTTGAATGATGCTACCTTACTCGCATTATTTTATAAAAATAAAACGCAGAAATTCTAACCATATAACAAACATCCCTCCGTCGGCCACAGGTTTATTTCTCATCAAAGGAATTTGGGATAGTAATAAAGCACATATTTTTGTAGCTTATACATAATAATATTTCGATGGAAATCTTAAAAGGAGAGAGAGATCAAATTAAATACTCAAAAAATATTTACATTCCATTCATATTTGAAAGAGCTATAAAAATCTCAAAAGTTTTTTATAAATGTAGATAGCATGTCTTCAAAAATATATTGAAAATTATTCAAGAAACTTACTCCCACACGTGTTTCCAAAATTATTTAATTTAAAATAAGTACTCTAATTGATGGGAAAGCTGTACCAATGATTCTTATTATAAATTATGTATTTGTTTTATTACAGAATCCGTATTAGTGATGATTCATAGCAAATTAAGTAATTTTAACTTCAAAAAAGATACAGAATCATTAAGGCTCTACCCAGCTATTTTCCTTTATCCGGTTTTTTAAAATTCCATGCCTTGAAAAGAAAATTGGAACCTTTGCAAGATCACTCACGTGTCGGTCTCCACATCTATCACAGCTGATTTCCTCAGAAACTATGGAACATAGAAACTTCAAGATTTGCATAGTAATATATCTTTACATACATGCAAAGCATACTAATTTTTTAAATATTCATATACGAATTATAGAGGTATAAATAAAATACCCAATTTTTTTTTATAATTTACTATATTACGGGGCATATAACTTAAAAAGGCTTGCTATGAGAAATGCAAAATAATTGTTTCATAATTATCGTTATAATATCGTCAGGGATATCTTGAAAAATACACAAAAAAAATATGTACTTCCCCATTATTTTACATAAATTACGCAACCTAAAGTTATAGAAAATTAAAGATTTTTATAAGTTTACGTCAAGATTGTAGAAAAATTATATTGATGATTCCAGATATCATAATTTTTTAAATAAGCACCATATTTTTATGCGTATGAAGGATACGTTAGGAAATATGTTTATGTTTTTTTCCACATTCACAGGCAATTTTTTCAGAAACCGTACGACGTAGTAATTTGAAATGTATCGTACATAATATTGACTCACAATTTTTGCACCAGCTCACGATTAAAAATATTCGTATATTAGTTAAATTGTGGGGAAATAAAAGTCACAATTTTCTTTTATTTAATTTACCATGTGGGATATTATGTCATAATGCTTGCTTATCATGAGAAAAATAAAAACATTTTCTTCATACATTTAGTTTTATACTGATATTCCCAAAAAAATTGCGATAATACATAATATGTTTTATCTCTTTCCCTTATTACCGAAAAAACTGGGATGAAAAACGTGAAAAAAAATAGCGTTGGTTTAATCTGGCTAGAAGATTGCAAGGAAACTATGGTGATATTCCAGGTCTTATAATTTTTAAAAATATGTACCATGTTTTGCGCTTATAAAAGGTATTGTAGCCAATATGTTAAAATTGGAAAAAAAATTATTTGTTAATAGATTTCTAGAGATACATAATATACTTAAATATGTTTAGTGCCTAATATGCATGGAAACCTCGTAGTGCGAGTTTTACTTGTGTTAAGCAGGTTATTTTTATTTCGAAAGGAATCTTTTTTTTCAACCCAAACCAATTTGCCATTAAATTTATTACAATCATTAGCAACATAATTATTTGATTTCTTCCTAGACATTAAAAGCAATCGTATGAACATCGTATGTGGCTAATAGTTAAATACGAAACGCGTGAAAGCGCCACATATAATTCGGTTTTCTTTTCGTATGTACACATTACTTGCTTTGAACATACTTTACACACAAAGCTGCTCTTGTTGAATAAATATGACAGTATGTACTCCACAGATCGTATACAAAACTACGACTGTCCTTTTATTATGTTTCATTAAACATTTTGATTTGAAAAATTTATTTCACGGGAAGTGATGATACTTATATTTTACAGGACGTTTATTGTTGTATTTTTTCAAAAATATTATTTTAAAACTCTTATGGATTTACCAGCATTTGCTAAACAAATAGCGTTATACGGGAAACGCTCAAGAAATGAGCCTCAATATTTCTACAAATAGATGTTCTGCTTCAAAAAAACAGAATAGGTAAAATATTTATTTCATGTCGTGGACGTTGACCAATTTTAAACACTTCTTCATATGGAGTTGCTTCATACGAATGAAATGAATTTCTTTTATTCAGAATTTTCATAATATGCTCGATTGTGGGTTAAGTTTAGGTTCCTACATATAAAGTTATAAACAATTTGACTATTATTACATACCGTTAATATAATTATTCCATATGAAATACTCAATATATATGTAATACCTTTTCTTCACCAGTGGTACATACGGAAGATAGAAATAACGAAACTCAAAAGACTACGTCCAATTTCAGGAGTCGTACACAGTAAACTACGTGGCTTATCGCAAAAAACATCCATGCCAACTGACATTTCTATAAATGAATAAACAAGTAATTTCACGACATACGCTGCTGCGAACGGAAAATCAAGAGAGCGATGTTATCAGTTCGCGGGGAAATATGAAACTCGTAGAAGCTAAGGCTGGCGGAAAACGTAGGAAAATCCATCGAATTTATTGATATGTAAAAGTGGTTTTTCCCCAGTTTTCATTCTTCTGTAAAAAGATACCGCTACAAATTGTAAAGTTAATCTTGCAATGCCACTACCCTCTCTCTCGCTCCTTTTTTATAGCATTTTTTCAGTATCTAGTAACATTCGATTTAGGGAAAAGGTAAAGTTAAAAGACAAAATTGAGAAAAAAATTTGTAAAGTTAGAAGATAAATACAGACAGTAGTAGGAAAGTAATTTCTTTAAATTTAAAAAAAATTCGCAGAACTTGGCAGTCGTTTAGATCTTAATTCTTCTATCTGAGAAGCCAACAAATGCAATTGTTTACATTTTCATATTTGATCCTAACTGTAAATATAACCACATCATAAGACATCATACGACGTATACGCATCATACGACGTTCTTCAGGCCTGTCTTAAACTGAATATGTGAACTTACAAAAATATTGAGAGACATCATCTCCTTATTATAAAGGCCACACATCCATCGGAGTGGTGCTATAACATATCAGTTATTATTCGCGCACTATGAATGTGGCACAAGCAACCATCACGAGTTTTAAATCTAGATGTGCAAACTTTTATCTGACTGAAAATAAACCATATCGGCTACTGCTGCAAGTCTTATAAAGAATAGCTCAATGCTAATAATTAAATGAACGTCCATGATCAAGGGAGTCACACGTTTTATCATCCAGAAAAGGTATTTTGAGATACTTTAAAACCGACGGTATGATAGTTTAAATCTTTCATATTATTATTCTAGTTCTAATGTTTGATACTCAATATTTTCAGAATAAGAATAGAAGATTACACATAATAACGGCATATAAAAATAGTGATCATAAAAGAACATTGTATAAAATGAGATATATTTTTAATTTTTGAAGATCGCACTTATTCTTTATACGAATAATAATATATTATTTCCCGAATATTCATTGTCATTCTAGTTACAAAGATAACAAAATATACAATCATTCGATAACGCTTAATACCTTAAATACCTTGACAGTTTAAAAAAAAAGTTTCGAACTGCATCAAAACTCTGGTAGTTTTTCCGAAAGAGAAAAGTAAAAAAAATGGTTTTATGTTTATTACTATATTCCTATTGACCGTAGCAACTCTCATTAGAAGGAGAACTATTTTTTAGCCAACCAATCTAAATCCCACGATTGAAATATCTATAGAAAGAACACTTTTCACAAATTTCCTTCTAGATTGAATATATCTTTAATACACAAATCAAGTAAGTGTATTGAACTGTCAAAATTTTTACACGCATGCCATTATACAATAAAGATTTTACTATTGCTTTTTGTAGTGTGGAATGCTAAGTATTGCAAGTAGATAATTACAACAACGAAATGTATAATATCATAAGAAAGCCAAAAAAATTATAGCAAAAATTTCGAGACAGCTATTTTATTTCCATGATATTTTTAAAATTTAAAGAACACATATTAATGAGTCAATTTTCAAAGATTCAGCTAAAAAATATTTCCACTTCCAAATGATTGATTAGGTACAGCGCGCTCGACTGGTAAATGATATGAAAACCTTAAACGAAATATGTTCTCCAAGAAAATACGCGACGTTTTTAAAACCTTACTAGAGATTTAAAGTAACTTGACGGTTTAAGTATTTTATGAAAGTGTTAAATATAATTAGTTTCTTGTCAAAAGTTTTTACCAAAAACTTTGGCTTCAGAGTGTAACTCTTGTGCGATTAACAGCTTTTTAAATTAAATGATGAAACTTTAAGCTCTGTGTTTAAGTTTTGTAAATAGCAAAAAAATAATGGATCAGTGACCGACATATCACAGTCAATCTCTAGTAAAATTTAATAGAAAATACGATAGTTTCCTCTCATCAAATTTTTCAAAAGTAGATTACACTCAAACTTTGTTCACTATAATCACTGTAATCAAAATAGTCCCAGATTTTCTCAGGAAATATTCCATATTGGATCATGTAGGAGACAAGGGTTTTCAATGTTTAACACCCATGGTTTAAAAATATTTTTCAATGCTCTTCAGTCCCGGGGAACAAGATCTTTATTTTACTCAGATTTCCTTTATTTTCAGAAAAGGAACTCTTTTATCAGGACTTAGGATCTATAAATATTAAATAGAACAATATCCCTCAGCAACGTGATAATTCAGGAATTAATAACATTTATTATCCCTGATTGAAATTGTTGCTCATTATAACATTTAATTACCGCTAGTATAATATTATCTGTCTCTCAAAGTCATACACTTGGAAATTAGCACAGTAATAAAACATATTAATTCTTTCAAGCTTCAAGAGCTGACACTCAAAAATTTATATGCAAACATAAGGGGTGAAATTAAGTAACTGAAATATTTCTTGAGGTCATGTGTAATGTGGGGTATTGTGTGAAAGGGTTAATAAAGTGAGACTGATTTTTTTCTCATTTTACCAAGTAACTCTTCGGAGACATACTGAAATCCGCAAAAAATATGTCCCCCCTCCCCTATATATGAAACTATTTAAAATAGAATTAAACTTCGAATTTGCAAAAAATATAACTTTCAAAAGTTTACACAAAAGTAATCGAAAAACTAAAGCTATTATCTTATAATTTTGGATCTTATAATTTTTCGAATATGTGACACCTTTTAACGCCTGTAAAAAATATAGATGGAAATATATTTATGTCATGAAAAATTAATATTTACTAATAGTGTAACAGAAATGCAACTTATCCTGAAATATAAGTACACACAATAGAACACAGATAAATAGTGTAACAGAAATGCAATTTATCTTCAAATATAAGTACACACAATACAGCACAGATAAATAGAGTAACAGAAATGCAATTTATCCTCAAATATATACAAATGTCTAAATGTATATGGAACTTTAGCAAAGTGAATTCTACTCATGCTTGACGGGATTTTAATTTTAAATCATTTTCCTTGTCTGAACCAAACAGTCTTCCTCAGAACCTGACATTCATTTACTTACTAGATGTTACGTACAAGAGCTTTGATTATTATAAAATAAGTATTGCTTTTTGTACATGCAACAATATATTTTTATTTAAACCGATTTCATAGAAAAAAATACCAGTCATTAATAATCATGCCATTAAATTAATGAGTAATTAATTTTATCATCATTATTTTTTTGTTGATCAGCTGTCATGTACTGACATTAAAAATATCAAAGGCAAGGCATCCTATAAAGCAATTTCCAGTCAATGAGAAACAAGGAATAATAAAATTGGACAAAGTAACAGACTAATTGCAGAAAAAATAGTCAAGTTTTTTTATGGAAATACACAGCCCTTGCATTTATGCAGGTTCTAAATTAATAAAAATAAAATAAATAAAATGGCAGAAATAAAAAGAATTGTATTAGACAAAAAAAATGTAACACTAATAATATTTACGGCAATTGTAAAGATACACACCCAAACAACCCTTGAATTAAAACGACATGAAGTCGTTTAAATAGATCGATAGGCAGATAATAGGACACAATTTCTAACAATATGTTTCATTGATCATTTCTGATCGGACATATCATTCTGAATTCAGTTTTGGTGGTGTGGGTTAACATAAGTTAGCCATAACTAATGGAGGCAGTCGGAAGTTTTAATAAAACCTTATGGAAAAGCGGTTCTGTCAGCGGGTGTGTCCCCTGTTCGTAAGTTTTAACCCTTTTTCCTCATAAACCGCTTGATATACAAACTCGAAATTCGGCGTCGAAGGTGGGACATGTTTAATAACAAATTTAATTTATCATAAAGTATACTAAATCGGAACATATATCAGTATCAAAATCAAGTTCCAATGGAACACTCCAAACTTTTTTCATTGTAATTTTCTGAAAGGGTTTAAAATAAATTATTATTGTATTTTTGATATTTTTACAAGAGTCTTAAAAATATATCTTTTTGAAAATTTACATAGCGTACCTTCAGTAATGTGCTGAAAAGTTTGTAATAAAAATTTATCTTGCCTTATTTTTTTAACCACTAGATCCAAAATTATCAACTAGACTCAGTTTTTAGAAGCCTACACAAAGGAGACAAAAAAATTTAATCTAGATATCATAGTTGAATCGTCCACGATAATATGAATATTTTGTGTATTACATTTTTTTAGGTATTATATGATATTCATTACGCCGAGAAGTCCACATCAGTAATGATTAATGATAAATGAAGTGTTTTCACTTCAAACTATGTGTGAACCTTAGAAAGGTTCGTATGCGAATCAGACTTGCTTTTGACTGGTTCTTTAACATTATTTTAAAATTTTTTTATTTGTTGAGTGATAAACAAATAAAAGGTGAAAGGTTATAATAATATAAAAATGCCGCTTTTTTCGTAGTAATTTGGAGTAATTATATTTTATCACGGAAAAAACATATTTTTCTTCATCACTCTACTTGCCGACACTTTACCAAGGCACAATTAAACATTTTATTTAAATCCTTTTAACGGTATCTGATGTACAGGGGAATAAAAAAATAGGCAGAAAGATTTAAATATAAAATTAATAAAATTATTTGATATAAGAAATTTTTATTCCTCATTTAAATGCCTTAAGCTATATGATACTAAAGGCGACATTAAAATAACTCGGTAATTATATCATGATTCATGTAGAAACTAATATCTAAAAAAATTTCTTATCTTTTAAACTAATTTTAAATAATTACTTATGACACCGCGAACTTTCCTTAAAAAAATTTCTTTAATATACCGATTTTTTACTTATTATTTTCATTTTATTAATGAACAATGATTTCTAAAAAAAGTTGCTGATTTTCCTGATGACATTTATTAAATTATAAATTGTAATACCTTGCATGACAAACATTTTGAGTAATAATTAAACACATGATTCTTAATTGATGGTGAGTCTAAAAATGTTTGATTTAATCTAACTCATAATAATACTTAGACTACTCACAATTAAATGAAACTACGTGATGTAGTATTATTTCTACTATCCTTAATTTCTTTACCACGACCTAGGTTTCGTTGTATTACAACATCTTTATACGAAGATGTTGTAATTGTGAAGATGTTGTAATACAACGAAACCTAGGTCGTGGTAAAGAAATTAAAGATAGTAAAAATAATACTACATCACGTAGTTTCATTTAATTGTGAATAATGAATTTCTACAAAATTAACGCCAAATATATTCAATACTTAGACCACATCAATGCAATATATCTTACAATGAAACATTGATCCAAAAAAAAATTAAGAGGTGCAGAGAAAGCGTTTACTAGAAAGTTCTTCACATTTTGAAGAAAATATCTTATGTATCGTGAAAACGAATGTTTCTTGAAAGCTATTATTACCGAGTTTGAGTCAGAAAATCAAAATACTATCTAGAATAGTGGTATATTGACTTTAAATATTTTAAGTGAATAAAATCGTTTCAAAATTTTGTTTTAGAGACTTCAGGAAAATATGTATATATGGATTCAATAATCCATATATTATTTATATCACAATCTAGACTAATTTGATCGATCATATCTATTCTTTAAGATTAATATCTCGTCTTAGGGTAATGTTCAAACCACAATTTAATGACATATTTTTGACTCCCCAAATGATTTTAAGGGTTATTCTTTTTATTTAGTATGGGATTTTACACAGACTTGTACTGACAGACTTATACCGGTTGAAAATGTAAAACAGAAGGAATTATTATTTTATAAGTATAAATTAATGTGATTTGCGACAGTAAGAAAATTTAAAGTAAAAAAAAAATATTAAAAAATTGAACTTTAATTAAATGGTAATAGTGTCAACTTATCTGATTATTAGGATTCCGTAGCTAAAGCAGAAACCCTAATAGTTTACCCATACCCGTCTGTCTGTCCGTTTGAATGTCAAAGCGTATTTACTCGCAAGATATTAATATTATAAAGGGGTTGTTTTTTTTTATTCGCGTGCCTAAGTGTGTAGGATATCTTTGAATAGGTCTTTCAAACATATTATGGGTATGTTACAAACACTGTTTTGACACAGGATTCCTTTTCCGAAATATTAATCTTTAAAGTGCGTATTTTTGTTAGAAGTTTCACGTCCCACACACTTCCTGCTAAACTGCTATTTTATAGCATCTGAAAAATATTCACATTAGTATATTATGCATCACAAAATTAAAAGGAAAAATATTGCAGCTAAGTAAACTCTACTTGTTATCGAGTAAGTCGATCACCTTATGAGATTCAATCGGGTCTGTAAAGTGTTCATAGAAACAACAAACTATGACTAAAACCGACTTCAAAAATTATTTTGTATCATTAAATATATATTTATTCTGCTTGTGAAAGACATAATAAATCATATATATTTATTTATTTTGAGGGTAAATACGAATAATATTTGTAAATAAATTAATAAACGGGCTATGTACACCTAAAAGTTTAAATTTAAATGTTTAAATGAGGCTAAGAGTATACGAAAACCTTCGTAATGTCAGATAAACCCCTACATTTTATTCAAATATTTTTCGCAATTATTTAAAACAATTTATTATTTAAATAAAATTCGTTTCGTTATATGCACGTATTCCGTTTGTTTTTTTTTAATTATGTATTTATTTTTTAATTCCACAACAAATGAAATATAACCACAAAAGATGGTAAAAAACTGTAGTTTTAAATCTCGTGTACATTAACTTCCAGAAGTTCTATTTGTTAATTGAAGCTTATGTGGCTTAATATTTTCTTCTTGCAGTAAAAATAATATAAAAGTTGATAATATTTAAAACTTTGTGGGGCTTATAATTATGGTCAATAAGGCAATAATATACCTAACCAACTATTCTGTACTCTATGCGCTATCCTATTTATATATACTCTTCCCTCAGATCTGAACTCACAATAAATATAAGTTATTGTTACAAGATGTTATTCTCCATATTATGTGAGTTTATATGCAGCTTGAAATGTTTACTTATTAACATAACGTAATTGATTACCCGAAATTCCAATATTATTTAACAAATCTGTGAAGTACTCGCAGAGCATGAGGATTGCCTAAAAACTTAGTCACATGTATTCCAGAAATGGTTCATTTGAAGTTTTCTAACCTCCTAGTATACCTCGAAGATGGAATATCCTAGTCCTAGAATCTGACCTTAAGGTAGTTTTCTTGTACAACGCGTTGTCGACTAAAATGAAAATCCTGAATTTGGTATATATTATTCAAAATATAAATATCTTATTCATTTATAATTTAAAATTTTTTTACCGTTTAGTTTTGTTAAATTGTACAATTAGTTTTACAAGAAAAGTAATAATTTCATCGCATTTAATTTTATTTCAAAAACGGGTTGAACGATTTGTCTAAAAAAAGTAAGGTAATATAAAATGACAACATAATTACGTTAAAAAAATTTTTTAACTCTTTAGTTTTGGTAAAAATCGCTCTAAAAATTTGTACAGTTACCGTTACAGGAAAAGTATCTCTACGCTTCATTTTATTTAAAAAAAAGAATAAAGCGATTTGTCTAAAAAACTAAGACGATATACAATGAGATTTGAATAACAATATGAAAAATAAATAATGATAAGACATTATATAATAAATTTTGGATGTCACTGTAATGCTACAACCACCTAAATATAAATCATATTATGGAATAGGTATAATATAGGTACCATGGTTTTATAAAAATCGTTATAAAACTTATTGCTCTCGATATAATTATTTATTTTGATAATTCTGTTAGTGTTCATTATTCTAGTAATTTGTTAAGCGAAAAACATAGAATTGGTGTTTTGATAAAGTAATTATATAAAAAGAAACTATCTAACAGTGGGAAGACGAAGAATTTGAAACAGTGACAAAAGGAGTTCAATTTTAATTTTGGTTTACAGGTCTGTAAAAATCATAGATAACCTAATTATAGAAATGGGTGTTGCAGCCATGTAACGTGCCCCAACATAGTTAATTTCAATATTCTTATTGGTAAGTTTCTCTAAATGAAAATGATACGTCAACATGTTTGCTGCGTACACAATATACCAGTACCTGCGAATTTAATGGCTCTTTTCACATTATATGACGAAGGGCGAAGTTTGATGTTTCTATGCCATTCACCTTCCAAGTATTGCAGCCTCATTACTTCTTGTACCGCAGTAGCTCATGCCATATACTCTGCTTTTGTAGTCTATAAGACAACTGTGTTTTGGTGATTAGAACACTATAATACTGAAGCACCATTAAACAGAAAAATATTGTCAGAGCAGGATCTCCGGCTGTTAATATTTGAAGCCCAGTCTGAATCTCAGTAACCAAAGGCCATAGGATCGCCTATATATATATCTATATATATATATATATATACATATCGAAGGCGATATGTATATAGATATATATATATATATATATATATATATATATATATATATATATATACATCCGGTCTCGTGCCTTGTGATAGACAAAGCAAGCTTCCAATCACTTCTTGATATGGCATTTCTGTAATCATGTATATTTTCTCGGATATATTTTATTTTGCTAAGGTTACATAATGAACAAATTGAATTTCATTAAGTCATTTTCAATATCTACAGAATTCTTTCTATTTAGATGATCTGATCAACACTGATCTCATTTCTATTAAAATTTTGCTTTATCCCCCAACGAATAAAATGATTCACTGAACCAAGTTCTTTCTTATTTAAGCAGCTTCTGAGCTGATATTTTATTTCTTCTCCCTTTTGAATGTTGTCATAAAAATAGTAAGTCATCAATATAGATTAATATAAACAAAACATTTTTATGATGATGAAAATGTTCTTCTATTATATACAACGCATATAAGTTTTTCGAACGGATGTAAGTTTAAAATTCCGCTGAACGGCTAGCCTGCTTCAATACATAAATGAATTTACTCAAGTTATATTCTTCATTTTTCTTTCTTAAGTTGGCGGTTAAGTCAAAAATATTTCAGTGCCTCTGTTCCCTTGTAGAAATGCTGTAAAAGCATCCATTTTTTCAATATATAAATTATAATTAAGAGACATAGCAAATAAATATCTGATTGATACATGCCAAACCACGGTAGGGAATATCTCATTATATTCTATTCTCTTCTTTTTAAATAAACCTTTAGCTTATCCTTTATATATATACTTATGGTTTTGAAACTCAGATAGTGGCATTATTACATAATTATCTTTAATTGTTTGATCAAGAAAGACTACATGTTTAGTCTTGTATATTTCTTTTCTGTTTACACCATAATATCTGTACCCTCTGTCCGTTTCACAATAAAAAAAATATGATATTAAAAGCTTTGGAATCCCATTTTTGCCTTTTTCTTTTGATACACGGACTATTGTCTGACATCCAAAGTTTTTGATGTTTTGCATGTTTGGTTTATTATCCATTCATATTCAGCATTCATCCATACAGCGGCTTGTAGTCTAAACTCTTTGTAGGTGAACGATTAATTAAGTAGGCTGGTATGAAAACTGCTGCACCCTAAAAATCATTTTGTAATCTGGAATTCAAAATTAAACTTTTAGCTGTTTCCACAAGTATACGATTCTTCCGTTCTGCTAAGCCATTTTGTTCAGGGGTGCACCGTGTTGTAGTTTTTTATTGTATACCCGAATTTTTTAAAAACAAAATTAAATCATTGTTAACATATTCCGTTTCATTATCTGTGCATAATACTTATATTTGTTTTTTTTTAGTTTCATTTTCTGCTATTTTTTTAGGAAGCATTACAGTAATTTTTAAGGAAATAAACAAACACTTTCTACTAAAGCCATCTATAAAAGCAATGTAATATTTAGCACCATGAAAAGAACTTGTCTCCATCGGACTATATAAGTCGTAGTGGTTCAGAAGCTTTAGTTGCAATAATTTTGAATGAATGTCTGCTTTTTTTTACCTTCCATACAAATTGTACATAATTTCTTATATATTTTGTTAGTAATTCACCTACGGTATTATCCGGTATTTTCTGCAAATCTGTGAAGTTCAGGTGACTCATTCGCGGATGCCGTATATTTATATCATGCTGGCGTACTGTTGACAGTTATACCGGTGTCCTGGTAACATTGATCAATAAATCTTATTGCCACCCAAAGCTGTCAAAATAATTATTTATTTTGATAAATTTTACAACCATCTTTCTCGAACTTTAGTTGATAGCCATTTTTTATTATCTGACTTACCGAAAGTAAATTAATTGCGAAGGAAAACACTTCTAACTTGTGTTGTACCGAGTATGCTATCGAAATCCTTTATTTATAAGTCTGTATCTCCACACCCTTTTACTGCTGTTATCTTATTGTCTTTTATAATATTTACTGTAGAAGGGGGGATATTGTACATATACTTTTCGTTTCTGTACATGTGCAGTGAGGTTCTGGAGAAAACATACCAGAGATTCTCATTCATTAGTGTAGAGATACAGCAAAATAAGCATTATTTTTTGTGTCACTAGAATCCGACTTGTCTTTTTATTCTTAAAATAATAAATCTTACTGAAGTGACCCAACTTGTTACAATTATAACAAGTGACTTTTTTATTTCGAAAATCGTAAAATTTATCTTGGGAATCTTTTTGTGACTTTGATATATTTGTATAAATATTTTGGTTTGCATTTGACTTAGCACAATAGGCTACGGAATTTTATGCCATGAAAAGTAAAAGCTTGGTTTTTATATAATCTGCAGTAATAGGCAATCCCGAGCTCTCCATAGGCACGACCATCTGTTTGTAGACATCAAGAAGGTCAGTGGTTAATAAAGTACTGATCCACTCGTCTTCTGTTACAAAATTTGTTGGTAAGCTTGTGAGCTGTTTTCACTACCTTCTTCACATAGTCTTCAACACTGAAACTGTTATGTAGCATTGTAGAAATCAAATCTTGTACCAAACTTTCCTACTTAACGCGGAGCAATCAAAAATCTTTTTCAAGTTTTTCCCGAACTTGTTTTGCTGTGGACGCCTCCTGTATGTGGGAGTAATTTATTGGGTTTATTAAAAGTATTACGAAAGCATGGGAACCTAAACCTGGCTTTCGTATCCTTTTTGCCATCCTGAACATAGTTCGGACACCGGTTAAATTTTATCCCATAATGTTCCAAATAATTCTTTACTGCGAATTTCCAACTATGGTAGTTATCTCAACTTCTTAACTGCTCCTATTGATACCAGAGATGCCCTATTCAATAATTGTATTTGCATGTTAATGTTAACACTTTTAATATTAATGAATGAAACAAATGTGAGCACGCTACGGCTGATACTACTTGCGAGGTTGTATCGAACTTTTTAGCGAACTTTACTTTTTGGGTAAAATACAAATTTTTAATCGCATTGGGCTTAAGACTTAAATAAATATTGTAGCAAAACAATAAAAAATTTGTCCATTAATCAAGGAAGTATATAAAAATAAACTATTTAACAGTGAAACGTCAAAGAATACGAGACACTGACAAGCTGCGGTTATTTTTTTTTTGTTTACAGACCAGTATACATCGTAGACAATCTAATTAAAGAAACGGTTGTTGCTGGCAGTGTCAGGTTGCACTTAACATTTTAATAGTGTTTACTACAAACATTTCAAATAAGTGTATTCACCTAATGTTGAAGTCCATTTGCATATGTAAAGACAGAGTCAAAGCCTAGAAATAATAAATCCCAATAATAACGCAAATGCAAAAGTTTCGACGTTTGTTATTCAATCACGGCTAAATGACCGGGCAAATTCAAAAGAAACTGAAGACATGCATAGTTCATGATTCAAATTAACATATTGGTTATTGTTTAAGTCAATAAATAGAGTAAATAATTTAGGATGAAACTCAGTGTCCTTTGCTCAATAAAAAAACTAACTATCCCACGTCAACAGATGGCGTGACATGTAGAGTAAATTACCAAAACGTATAAATTGTTTCACGGAGGGGTTCACCGGTTATTTCTCGTAGCACTAATTAAATATTCAACGGATCTAAATCGCGGACGAATATTTTTTTTTTAAATATCGTCGTTGTCTATGTGTATTGAATTGATCACAAAATATAAGGCTACATCAAAGTACAAAAATAATTATTTAAATAAATATTATTTCGGATGTCGATTAAAAGTTTATCTAATCACTAATATTAAATACATTTGGCGTTAATTTTATAGAAATTCATTATTCACGACTAAATGAAACTACATGATGTAATATTATTTCTACTTTATTTAAATTCTTTAACAAAGATCTTTGATATTTGTTCGTCTGAATACGTTGTCATACAGCGAAACCTAGGTCGTGGTAAAGAATTTACATAAAGTAGAAATAACGCTACATCAAGCAGTTTATTTAGTGACAAATAATCACTAATATTTAATATGTGTTAAAGACCGTTTTCAGGGCTCTGCATATCTTCGTATGTAATGTCGATCATTGGTGACAAGTCATTAAACTAAAATTGGGCATATTTACACAAATTTGTAATGCCTACATAAATTATGAAACTAAATATTTAAAAAACATTTTTTGTATTGTCTCCTATCCATGGGGTGAATTTTTTTAATTGTGTACTTCCTCGTATACGGCAACGTTGAATACACCTTTAAAAAATTATAAGGTTATATTGTGATCACTTATTCGGTACAGGGATATTTATCATTATACGTGAAAAGATTATATATCATATTTTACGAAAATTGTGCATCAGATTAATTTATTATATAGGTACAATTGATCGCACTTTAGATTTTAGACTTGATTAAAACTTATTACAATGTAGGGGCTCGTTTAAAGACAATATATATATATATATATATATATATACACATATATATATATATATATATATATATATATATATATATATATATATATATTTATTGAATATATTTGGCGTTAATTTTGTAGAAATTCATTATTCACAATTAAATGAAACTACGTGATGTAGTATTATTTCTACTATCTTTAATTTCTTTACCACGACCTAGGTTTCGTTGTATTATAACATCTTCAGGTGGGATATTAGCAAAGATGTTGTAATACAACGAAACCTAGGTCGTGGTAAAGAAATTAAAGATAGTAGAAATAATACTACATCACGTAGTTTCATTTAATTGTGTATATATATTTATTTATTTCTTACCATATTTACGTAATATAAAAGTTGTCACAACTATAATATTTTAGTTCGTTACTTTTAAGGATAATATAACGAAATTCAGTAGAAATTCTACGATCCGAATTAATTTTAGAAATAATTTTTCGTAGAAATTCTTTTTGTTGTAATTCATTCTAATAATCGAAATTCGGACTATCAAATTTATAGAAAGAAAATACAACAGGTAAAATGTGAAATCGATATTTGCTTAAAAGGAACTAAGCAACCAACATTAAATTAAAGACGAAATATAGATGGAAGACACTTTTTGCTATTACTAGAAACATACATTTACCTGCGTGTATCGTGAAGCCAAACCTTTTATATAATTTTTGAATAAACTCTATTTTTTGAACAATATTTAACGTAAAAATATTTAAATTAACTTTGTGTCTACTTCATTTAAAAACCGTTTGTAAATCTTGAAACGCCTTTGCATTTGACTTTAAGCATTTCATTACATCTTTCATCGTATGGATTCCATTTGTTACTTCTTATTTGCTAGTAATAAGTTTTTAACGAACTCATCGATTGACGTAATTTAAAAGCCTTAACCATTATTATTACAGTTAAACCATGCAATTGTATAGTTTCATAATCCTAGAATATCCTTATTATTATTTTATTCAAAATAAATTTACCGGCATTATTTAATCCCTTGTTTTAAATACTCTGTTTAAAGGTTTTCCCCTCAGTATTTTAATATCAAATACTTTGAAATGCTTTGTCCTTAAGTATCAACTTATCAACAACCAGGTTCATGTTTTTTAGATTTAATAACGTTTATTTTTCGTATTGTTAAGTGATAACACTTAATTTTTTTGAAGTAAAAGCTAACGCTTCAATGTTTCCCATTTCTTAGCTAATCGTAACGTCATAGTAACCATTTGTGAATGACAACGCGCAGGGCAGATGACAGAGGATAATTGATCTATAATAATTTAATACTCAAATGCTTAAGTGATAATCTTGGAGCAGATCATATCATATATAAATACCGTATCACAAACCCCTTGAGGGATCAATTCGATAAATCGGTAAAACGCGCCCAAGCATAAATTTACATGTTCAGTCTACAAAATAAACAGACATGCGGTACAAATTTTCATTTCTTATTTATCAATTTTAGGGATATAGTTTAAAAACTAAATTAATGTTCATACCGTATTATTAAATTAATTAAATTAAATTAATGTTCATTTCAATCAATTAAATTAATGTTGAAAATCCGACTGTCCTAATGAAAAGTTTATAATATGCTTTACGGTTGACTCGGCGGTTTTTAACGTATATATATATATATATATATATATTTATATATAAATATAAATGTACAATTTTTGAAATATTTGGTATTTACCAATATTCCCACTTAAAAATTAAAGTAGAACACAAAAATTACAGTACTTTTTATAATAAAAACTAAAGCAGAAACTTCATCGTCTAAAAAATATATTTAATTTCTTATATTTTCTTCAAAAAGTGTCTTTAAAATAACGATCGAACAAAAAATATTTTTTCTTGCTTCTTATATTCTTTTGAATATAACACCGTATATTAAGTGAAAAGTTGTAATTTTTGACTCAACTAAATAAGGTATAGAATGAAGAGTACATAAAAGATTTATGATAGAAGAAAATATAAGAAACTGACACAAAAATTACAAAGTCACCACGGAATCAACAAAAGAACTAAATGGTAGATAATAAGCTCGTTAATAACTCGTAAAAAAAAGTAGAAAATAAGAATCTTAATAAATGTAAGTAATTGATCAATGATTATTGCTTTTTGTTTTCCATCATTAATACTAATATAGTCTTATAACCAAATTGACGAAGCAATAATACAATACAATACGACATATTACATCTTTCAAATAACAACTGATGGAACAGTAATTTTCTTCGACACAATAAATAGTTTTCACCAAAAAATTATCGTGCATGTCATTATATAACAACATGAAATTTAATTTAACAAATTTCAAAAACTGACTTTATTTAAAAACTACACTAAGGTTTGGCTCTAAAATAAGTTTTTTTTTACTGATTTACACTTTTCGTATGTGATGAGGAATTGCGGTGATTTTCACGTAAAAAAATGCCGGTAAATTCCATTGAAATTTCCATTTGAAATTCCATGACGGTAAATTCCATTAATATTGAGTTAAAATATTGTGTTGATCACGAATTCCTAACGAAAAGTATGACAAAAAAACTCGTAAAAAAATAAATTTTCCTTCATACTTATTGCAAGTATAAATCGTATGCGTTTACAAGGACTTTAACATATTAGCAGGGAATTTAAAAACGAATTGAAAAAATATACGTTCATAATTTCCCAGGATCGTTTGCTATCCAAATTTTCACGGGTCATAGGAAAGAGATTTTCTATCAAAGCAACCCCCACATTTTACTTTACTTTTGCAATACAAAGTAGAACTTCTTCAGAATTAAAATATATTGTAGCTACAAATGTCGAATAACGGAATATAGAATTGGGGCTTTAATTCTTTGGAATGAATTATCGAATACAAAAGTAGAAAACAAGACAAAATGGAACGTAAACCAATCAATCAACACCTAAATCGTTAAAAGCCGTTAGGATTTCCAGAAAGTTAGCCGACAAATCTCACTTGAAGGATAAATAGCTCTTAGATTTAAAAAAATTCTTCTTTTTGCTCATATTAAATAGGATTTTTTAGTTTGTTATTTTTTTAGATAGATGGATGGGGATCTGTAGATATACATTAATTTTTCACATTTTTAATATTTGATTTTGAAGTTCTGGTCAGATATTGTGTCAACTAAACTCTCCCAATGAACTTCCGTGTCTATATATGTGTCATTAATATTTAGACTTTGACTTTATTAATATTTAGGATTCCACACCTTCCAAAAACTTAATGGTTATATTCTCTCAGGTGGTCGTATATCTGTTTGTCTTAGGTGGCCGTATATCTGTTTGGCCGTATATCTGTTGTGCTTGAAACATGGTAGACTTATAAAGCATGTTATCTGTAATCCGTACAATAAACACTAAACAACATTTATCTAGAAACTATAGAGGGTAAGGAATTGTAAAAAAATTATTCGATATTGAAGTTCAATTTAAAGATTATGAAAATTCCAATTTTATCTGGATAAATATTAACAAAATAATTTAGGACTCAATAGCTTTCTGGGACATTTAAATTTTTGCATTCGGTGATTGTAATTCAACAAATAATTTTGAAAATAATATTTACTGCAAGTATATGAAAATAAGGGATTTGCATTTTTATATTCAGTTTTAAAGAATAATGAGGCCTATTTCCTAGTAAACGGATTCATGCATAATTCATTGAACAGTTCTACACATGCACAATTTAGCAGACCTAGACTCGAATTTTAAAATCACGGATCGCCGTTTCACAAGCAGTAGGATCTGCAATCAGTAATAAGTGGGTCTACAGGATCAAGAATAAGGAAAATATGAAATTTACCCTTAAAAAATAAAGATCCGATGAAAAACTTTTGAGAGAATGTGCAGTTTTGTGTTCAGTTCTCTATGCAAATATTTCAAAGAATATAAAATTAAATTTGAATCGACCCTAAAATAAAAGATATAGAATTGGAAAAAAACTATTTTTAAGAAAAGTTATTGACAACATTTCAGCACTACAACTAAGTGATAAATTTTTAATTTGGATTGAATTTCTCACAAAATATTATATTATAAAGAATTAATCTTAAATGAGCGAACTCACATTCTATATTGCTAGATATTTTGAAACAATTCATTTCAAGCGAGCGAAGTCACACTAGATGTTACTAAATATACACTAACTGTGCTGCAAGAATAATTGCTCGGAAAATTGATTACGTTAAAGAGTAACTTTAAGTATTCCTCAAGAAGTCTAAGTCTCTTAACAGTACTTATATGACAAGAATTTGAAGACCAAAATGTCATCATTGAATACATTTGGCGTTAATTTTGTAAAAATTCTTTATTCACAATTAAATGATAATACGTGTTATAGTATTATTTTTACTCTCTTTAAGTTCTTTAACACGACCTAGGTTTCGTTGTATTACAATATCTTTAGGTGGGCAATTAGCAAAGACCTTTGCTAATTACACACCTGAAGATTCTGTAGTACATCGAAACCAAGGCACTAATTAAGAATTTAAATAAAGTAGAAAGCATGCTACACCACGTATTGTAATTTAATTGCGATCTATATGATTATTCCAAAATTTTACGATATTTGTCAAGTGACGGAATTTTGACTATGTAATATTTAAGAAATATATTTAAATTTTATGCATTTTATTTGTAGTAAAAGTTATTAATTTTTATTAAATAGTTTGCTTGCCTCTTACGAATTTCTCAAAGCAGTGAATATTTATAAGATATCGTATTAAAAGTATATGATGAAATGAATAATTCAGGTCAAAACATTACTCAGACATTCAGTCAACCAGACATTCTAACTTAAATAAATGGTCGGCTAGTATAGAAAACGTTATTAACGTTTATCTTTCATTTCAATTAAAGCAAATATTCTGAACTCAATGAGATTTCATATCCGGTAATAATTAATCATAAACGGTGAGGAACAATGCGCGGGATCGCAATAAAAATTCAAGATGCAAATATTGTAACAAAAGATACTGAGTTGCGCTGAACAAGCGGCTGTTGAATTCACCATTATTTTGATTTAAATCGTTTATTGTTTGAAGGTATTAAAATGGTTCGCCATGCTATTAGCAACCGAAATATTAATAAAAGCGAAAAAATATTAATTATATAAATTCCTCACATTAAAATATATTGAGTTAATCATTTGTTTCAAATATTAATTATTTATCAAGTTACGGCAATGTTAATAGAATACAATTTATATAAACGCTGTGAACCCAGAATTTATATGACCATCCCATCACATTGCTAGAGATATTGACGAAATGTATTTTTGGCATAAATTTCTGATATTAAAATATATAATGCTTTAATAATTATTTTCATATTCATTAACACACTAATCAAGTTATTACACTGATTAAAGGATATAGTTTATGGGAACATTGTCGACCCAGAAGTATTATCAGCGTCCCAGTACACATGAGTGGTACTGGCTTTAGTACGCTTTGATGCCAATATGTGTGCAAAATAACAGACAAGCAATCGCAATGGTTTGACTTTCATTTGACTGGTTTTTATTTTCAACAAGCTATGGTTACCTGGTCAAATATGACAGCAACTTCAAAGTGATTTGATAAATTATGAGCACTGAAATGAAAAACAAATTTTAAACCCACAATTCGGTCAAACTTCAAATAAGTTACGTATCCGCTTTGCACAACTATTTTAATCGAAAATTTAAGTTTATACTTGTGTATACATAAGAAGCAAACTAAAAAGCTAGTGGATCAATTTCTAGTAGAAAATTCTTTCACCAATGTAAAGCTACATTCTTTTAAATGGAAAAATAAAAATATTTCGTTTCCAAATATTTAGGGTTCTATAAAATATAGCAATATTTATAAATCGAATGGAAGAAAAACGACCAAATTGACTACTGTCTTGGCTTGCGTTAATTAAAAAGTAAATGAAACAACAAAACATTGAAGAAACCAATTGTGTATCTTAAACAAATTCACAAAATAATTCCAGATGCTATAAGTCTACACTGTACGGAAACTTAGTTTATGATTATAAAACCAAGTACAATTCATTCAGAAATGTAAATGTCTGTTTCGTCCTTTCAAAATGGGTCTTTCTCAAAATAAACAAAATCCACAGTCTCAAATGCATGTTATTTGAATGATTCACTAAAAATATAACAATATATTTGTACTGGTTATTTGCAAATTAAATGTTAATTTAATCTAATTAAAAATGTAATAGAGCGATATGTCAAAAGAATACGCAATTAAAAATTGAATATTTTAAGACGCAGTTTAGTTGCCTAAAAAGAACTATTAGATAACTTTTTCATTCCTGAATTTCTTTTTTTAAATTAATATTCGCAAACTTAAGAGTAAAATAAAACAAACGCCTTTTAATACAATTTAAAATATAAGATGACAGACATATAAAAGGGAACGACTTTCTTGTTGAATTTCAATTGGATATTTTTAATTAAAATTTTTTCGTGATAGGTGTTCTCTTAAATTACATGAAACATTGTTTCAATTATCTATGTGAACTCACCTTTAAATAACGTAAAATTTTAGACAATGAGAAGCCAATGTCCTTTTAATTAATAAAATAAATTTTTATATTATTAAATATATTCCTATTTTATTCCAACTATGGCCGCGACTTTGTATATACATGGACTTGTACAAAATAATATTTACTGTGTGATTACTAGATCTGACACTATAATATAATATTTATAAAATTAAACGCATATTTAATTATTATATAGATGCACTTTGTATTGTTAGATACAATTGTCATATCTTCGTTTTTTAAATATAAAGTAGAACATAGAAAATTTTTTATCCCAGGCTCAACCAAGCTCTTGCACATGTTAATGTCTTTTAACTACTCCTGCGTGCTGCTCAAAAAGCCAGGACACAGACAGGCTCACATACGAATGGACAAATGCTCGTCCTTAAAAATACTTTTGTGCGTTTTTATAAACTACTTATTAACTTTTTTCATAAGTACATTCAAATTTGAGACAGGCTAATTCTACATTTTTTATATGTGTGGATTTCATGTTATAACTGTATCATATTCCAAAGTTTTCCTAATCGGATAAATTAATTAAATTCAATTTCCATGTCACTGTCCCTGGAAAATAATATTGTAATTTCCTCACTACTATATGCTTAATTTTTTATTAATATATCATTGTTCAACACATGCACTTACTCTATCGTGCCAAAAGAAATTTTACTTTAATAAATACCTGAAACAAAAACCTGACGATACGAAACGTATAGGCCAGACGTGTTGGTATTTGAGTTTCCACGTAACTTCATCAATTTATTTCATATGTTAAAACGAATAATGAGTTATTAATATATTATTATCAGCACTTACAATAACAAAAGGCGATGAAAAGTAGCTATAATTATGGGGAAAATAGAGAAAATTAACGAATTGATAGTTTTATTAATAAATATTGAAATAATTTTCATCCCAATCTGTTAACTATGTAATATACAATATATATCTTAATATACAACATTGGTTCTATTATCTACTATTGTTATGACATGTAATAATATAGTTTAGTGTGAGTATGTGAAACCAATTTATTTTAAATCGGGATCAGCGTATTAAGAAATAACCTTACGAAAATACTGTTTGTAGTATTTTCTTATTTTTAATGTTTATACTGTGAAATTGTGTTTTACTAGCCGGCCATTCGAAATCCACAGAAAATGGTTTCAACTTTCTTATGCTGCCCGTGCCTCTAATTTTTTAGGTTTTTCTTCCAAAACTATGGCCGCTGTGGGGGTAATTAACTTACTAACACCTGAAGTGTTCTTCATATAAGAAGTAAAATCCTTGTGCGTTTTAGGCATTTCTCCTTTTTATCCACAAATATTATTTTGAAGCGAAATTACCAAAAAAATTATCAAGTATGAGGAAAATTAGCACAAAGAAGATTCTTTACACATTTAAGCTCTTACAAATATTAAAGGTTGCATAATATTTTTCTATTAAAGAATACAGATATGGATTTTTAATAAGATAATTATATGTAAAATTAATTATGCAGGATAATCGTTCGTGAAAAATTCTTACTCCTATAGTTTCTGAGAAAGTCGGCTGTGGCAGATGCAAAGAGAGACAGAAGAGGGATCTTATAAGGTTCCGTTTTTCTTGTAAAGCACGGAAACGTACAGAATGTATACAAATATACAATCTATGATGCCAGTAAAATATATAGTTACCCGTCATGTTGTTTTGATATAACCTGTAATGTGTTATTATGAACTTCAAAGTATCTAATGGATATTTATATATATATATATATATATATATATATATATATATATATATAGCAGACTTATTGTTAAGAGAATAAAATCTTACAGCCGACCAGAACACCAATCCAACCCCGCTATGAGCGGTCCCCGCGGTGCGCTGCGCAGACAAAGGCCGTATGCTATTTGATTAATCCAACATACCACGATCACGACATTTTAAATATTTTTAAAGGACATAGCACATCCTTTGAAAATATTTAAAAATAATTTAATCAACTTTCGAATATATAATGGCGAAACTGTTAAAACCATATCTGTTTATCCCATAATTAGCAAAAACAATCTATTTTTACCAGTTGGACTCGCGATGTCACTTAATCGATTTGTTTTGCCCATCTTATAAGAATTATAGGGCAGACCATTTAAGTATATATATATATATATATATATATATATATATATATATATATATATATATATATAAATATATATATAAATATGTGTGTGTGTGTATAATCAAATAAATATATTCATTCATATCCAGGCAGGTTCTAAACATTTGCTCACCTCAAAAATTCTTTCACAGTACAACTACAAAATAGAAATGAATTTATTGTCCCTAATGCTTGTGATTAAATATGAAACATAAACAACTAGTCTAGAAAAAGCCGAGAAATAAGAAGATGACAATATTTCCTCGACGCGGTTTATTTCCCCGGAATACCTTTATTTACGTTGTTTATATATGAGGCACCTTTTTAAGCTGCACATTTCTTGATAGTTTACAATCAAACAATTTATATAAATATTGGGAGGGGGAAACAATCCAAAAATTCATAGTGTAAATTTCATTTAAAAGGGTTACTACAGTGATCTCAAAAATCTTTCTGGTAATTTCCTGTCGCCTCCGGTGATATAGAAAATTATGCAAAATAAATATGTTCACCTCTTGCTTGTGAAAATAATAAATCTTAAATTATGACAAAACAGTACCTATAAACATATCATAATACATAAATTATATAGTTTATTACGTTAATGGAACGCTGAGAAAAAATTCCATTATACTTTATGGTCATACGAGTACTAACGCCACCTACCAATCGATTTGCGTAAGTATTAATGTAAATCTTTTTAAAAAAACAACTATGTAAAAGATGACAAAATTTAGACTTTGCTATTTTGTTGAGAAAATGCTGTTATTCAACTTTATATTCTAACAATGACTTAGAAACATAATAAGTGCGATTAATAACAAATTTAAATTCACTAACTATCCGTCATTAATAAATTGATGGTCTCCTTTTAGTATGACTATTAATGTTATAAAGTAAATAATACGCTATTTTTTAAATAGTATTTTTTTTAAATATTTCTAATGCATACGCTGAAACTCGCGCAAGCCCTTTCGCGAGAAAAATACTGAAAATAAAATAATAATACAGCTTATTACCTTTGTGAAAAATTGTTTTGATAATTCGAAAGGCGAAATTAGCTCCAAAGTTAGATGGGACAAAGAGAGCTCTTGTCATAAAGGCAGATCTTTTTAAATACCTTGCGCTCATTAAAAATTGGTCTCATTCTGTCGTTGGACTGATGTTCGTATAATAATGCCCACCGGCATTCACTCCCACTCGACCCTCCAACATCCATTCGGTGATGGGGCGGACGGATGTACCCCCAAGTATTTGAAGGAGTTCGCTAATTGATGTTGCGGCTAGCTGAAAAACGATACGCGATCCCTGTCAATATACTTAATGTAGATATAGAGAAAACTTGGAAAAGTTTCACTTGAATTAAGAAAAACATTTCCAAGTTTTCTCATCGTCTCTGCGTAAAACATCAAGTTGAATAACAACCACAATGATAGCAATATTACAGCCGTCAGCTTACTGCACTATGTTTTATGCTCTTTTGCTGCGAAACTATAGATGACATGCGAGTATACAAAAATAAATTTTGTTATCCAATAACATTGTTATACACCAATAACATTGTTTTAACAGAGAAATTCTGTTTCTTTGTTTGTTCGCTCTAATTTCGTCAACCACATGTGCAATTTCCATAATATTATTCAGTTAGATATATTTTTATAAATACTAAAATATATATGTTGTCTTAATAAAATCTATTGAGGCATTACAGTGTCATTAAATAATGGTTGTTAGTGAGTTTTAGTTATGAAAAGAAATTTAAAAAAACCTTTTTAGTCAAGGGCCCCCTTTAACTTTTTTTGATCGTTTTATAAAAGCAATGGAATTTCATTATAATAAATCGGTCTTAAAAGTAAATTTACCTCTTTATTATATACATATGTGGACCCCTTTCTGATAGACTGACTGACTGACTCACTGATTGGTCAAGACTTAGGCTTATCCATCCGGTCTACAAACGTAACATTTCGATGATAATTTACTTTTAAGACGTAAGGATACACTAAGAAAAAATTATCAATACTCATCTTTCAAGGAGCAAAACTGATGTTGAAATTATAAACAACTATTATGTCCTGCATAAACTGCAAATCATGTGGAATTGACAATAGGATTTATTTGGTTTTGTAAAATTTTCAGGAGAAATATTGAATCTAATTTTTTGACACTTCAATGCATATTCTAAGTCTGAAAGTGAAACAAATCAGAGGACCTGACAAAATTTTATTTAAAAAATTAAAAGTTTTCTTTACCGTCAAATGAATATGCAGACAATATGGTGTAAACTGGTAATTCTCCCGAGACGATGATTAGACGGTTTTGTAAAGAAGCGATTAACTTCTTCAGTTGAAAAATTGGAGTTGGAAAAAGCAATCTGCAGCACTATACACTAATTAAGAAAAAATCAAGCTACTGCAAAGCAACATTTCGGATAACATGGGTTATTCTTTAATTATGTCTTGTGGCAAAAAATATGAAGAAGTAATAATTATTACTATTGGAATAATCACTGGTTAAAATTATTCTTCAAACTACTCAATGCAAGCATTCTGATTTTGGGTGAAAACCATTTTAACTTAAAATTTTTAATTTTATCTATATTTGGGTTCACGCTTTCAAAAGTCGGGAGCGAAAGCTAGTTTATAATAAAATTTTAACATATACGTAAAAAGCAAAGAAGTTATTACTGTATTACGAGTGATATATCGTTTGACAATTAAATCTATATTAACACATAAAGTGGACAAGTTTTTTAGTATGTTTGTTTGTTCGCGCCACACACCGATTTCATAAATCTTTTGGTGTCAGGAAGCTTATGTTTTGAAGGAGATTACTGGCTATATATTATCTCATCATGCAATGATAAATATGTAAGATATAAGTATACAGCAGTGATAAAAATGTAATTTAAGTTAGGGAATAGTGCCATAACAACGCACAGTAGAGAGAGACCGACTTATTTATTGACTAAGAGGAATGGAGGATGACAAATTAAGACAACTCTACGCGACTGAAAGCGCAAGGCACAGTTAGTATTTGATAAAATAATTATTATTTAAATGATAAAAATATCAAATGCAAGGAGAAACCAATAACCCAGCTGCTTGGCATTATTAAATGGTTTAACATGATTTTCAATATTGGTTGTCGATTAGTTTCAACAAATAGAGTATAAGAATGATTTTATCTTCGTCTTTTTTTCTTCTTTCCCATATTATCGATCATTGGAACTACAAATGATCCTCTTGCCCTTAAATCTCTCGTTCTCAATTTCTGTACCTCTCTTTATCTATCTCTCCCACTGTCGTTCTTACAATTACTTTCTTCCTTCTTCTATTCTTACTACATCTCTTTATGTATAGCACAGACATATTTCATTTTAGAACTTGTAAAACGATAAAATCAGACACAAGATAAATAAAATTTGTCAATTCAACGAACGGCTAGTGCTAGTCGGAAATGTTTAGAGTTTCAACCTTAATTAAATAGAAGCAAACCAGCAGGAAATGCGAGATCGCCGGTTAGGGGCAAACCGGGCAAATCTCACATTTCCGGCCGCCCTACGTAGCGGCCTTTTTCTCCCCAATCACGGTGCTTTGCAGAACCAATATATTGTCGTGTTTACATTGAAAATTAACATAGTTTGGTTTATCATGTGTCATTTAAGAGTAAAACTCAAGATTCCAATTTTGACCACGTTACCTAAAACGAAAAACGCATCAAGTGCGAGTCTAATGTTCACCGTGAATTTAGTATACCGGAGTTTATGAATTCCAATGATAAAAATATATAATTGTCTAAATCTACATGATTATGGTCTGAAAATAAAAAAAAAATTAGGATGTACCAAACATTAAAATTTTATTTTTCTTTTGGTTGCCAACCAATAAAAGTAGGAAACATGTTTTCATTTTTCATGCAATAAATACGAGTGTTTCTATCAGAATCAAATATTTCATATTTTTCCGCTAACAAAGTTCAAGGATAAGGGGGTGGATTTCAGGTTATAAGTCAAAAACTATGAAGCTCACAATTAATAGGATATTAGTTTTAAAAAATGTAGTTTAAAGAATGTCGTTTGAAATGATACTGTATTTCGTTTTTTGCCTGATATTTAAACTGTAACCTCTCCCCTCCATTTTGGACCTAATATTTATTACAACCTAATTTATTCTCGAGAACTAAATTTTACAACTGTGCCGCATTTTAAAATTGTATTGTTTCCGAAATAAAGAGGTGA
The DNA here is from genome assembly GCA_039881145.1 of Druceiella hillmani. Lineage (NCBI taxonomy): Eukaryota > Metazoa > Arthropoda > Insecta > Lepidoptera > Hepialidae > Druceiella > Druceiella hillmani. The sequence goes on from JAYKKI010000117.1 coordinate 4,433,984, forward strand.
GAACATTTTATGCATATTTTTTTGTGTATTTTGGATAATATGCAAATTAAAATTATGTAAAAAAACAGTCTTTTACAACCCCTGTAAATCGCTTTTGGAAACAATATCTAATATTTTATTTGAATTTAAAACAAAAGATTCGAGAACTTGATTTGGCCTTTCCCCGTTCTTCTAAAATTTCTCTGTACACATGGTTGGGTATTTGATATTGAGATATTTTAGATATTAGTATATTAGAGGTTAGGTAGCTAAGAAAAATATCTGTAATACTCGGATTTTTGAGTGACTTGGTAATTGCCTCATTTTTCCTTTTAAGGTACGGAATCCTAACAATATCAATTTGTATCTATCGGCCTATATGTCACAGGCATTTTTCTAAATGACCGTTCAATATAAACTGTTGAAATGTTTAACGGTTTTAAGAAGTAGTCACCTGATTATAACGTGATATACGTAAGCTATGTGAATTAATTATGAAAACATTCATTTTTATTTTGTCTAACACTTCTAAAGAACGAGCAAGGAGATACTATAAATATAGGAGATACAATAATGAACATAAACTTATTGCAATGCGTTTTTAAAAATACATGATTTTATATTTACTCAACAAAATTCACCATACCTTCTTGAGGTCTCAAATTATCTATCGGAAACATCTAAAAAATATCAGAAATATTTCTTATGAAGTATATGTTATTGGCATCAAGTTTACTGGGATTTTGTTTTGATGAATAGTCCAATTTCATAAATCCAAATCACAATCGAAGCATTAATGATGCCAATGGTTATTGAATATCCGTTTTAAGAAAATTCAGAATAAAAGTTTCTTATTGTTTTTTAATTAGTTTCTATAATTTTGCCATTCATCTTGGTTATGTTGTATTTTTATTGGTTATTAATACACATTGCATTGCTTATGCAAATATCAAAATTAAATAAAACTTCAATAATACAGGTATGAAACCTCCGTTATTTGAGCTCGACCTACATTTGCCTTGACTATATTGTCTTTTCATCCGTTAAGAAATTTACAAAATTGAGGCGCAAAATTTATATTTTTATTTATAATGCAAAATTTACTAAACTGTAACAAGCGAGGACCGGAGCATAAGAAAATAAATGACCCTGTATTTTTTCTTATATCGAAAATATCTATAAAGTTTGGACAACTTCAAAAATGATGTAGCAAAAAAAATTTTATAGACGAATTCATGTGGAATAACTTTTTTACCATATTGAAAAAATATTAAATCTTTAAAGTGCATAAAACCTTTGTATAATTATTTAAAATATAGAAGAAAACATTTTAGTTAACACTAGTGAATTATTATATCCTTTACAATATTCTTACTGGTTAAGAGTTCAGTGTCGTATTTATGGTTTTTTCGACTATTTTAAATTTTATTGGGCTATTAAAGTTTCTATTGCCCTACGCCAATCTCTCAGAGAATCGGTCTCGGATTCATCTCACTTACGCAATGAACTATTTTGCCTCTTTCCATAGGACACACAAAATATTTAATCCAAAATTTTATAAAAATACTAATGCAAGTTAGGAAAGAATAAAATATGCCAATATTATAATATAGCGCGTAAGGGGGATGAAATTTGTTGCATGACAATCAAATATGTCGATGAACCACGGTCGCCTGCATATTCAAAATATTACGTAAAACATAAGAGGCTAGGTGTACCACGCCCAACCTTACACATGTCGTATTAAGGCTTCTTTATTGTATTCTGTAATCAAATATTGTCCATTCTAATTTATAATGTTGGCAAAGATTCAAATAAATATCTGCTTCTCACTACACTCGTTTACAAAATAAGTAATAAGTTATAAAGGTACAAAAATAGGCAACAGTCTGTGATTTTTTCCGTATTGCTTAGTAAAATTTGCTATCGCTAATTAGAACAGCTGCCGGTTATTGCAGGTCTGGTTGGGAATAAATATAATGTTGATAGTAAATTAAGTAATACCGTTTCAAAGGCAATATGTTCAAATTTGTAAAATGTCTGCTAGGAGAAAATTATGTTATTTATTTCGCTCACAGTAAAGAGAACGTACTTTAACATGGAATATCTGTCTATCTATTATTCTAAGTAATGAATATATATGCATATACCCAAAATATTAACAATTCTTAAATATTTCAATATATTGTTAGTAATGATCGCACATCCTCTTGTCGAGAATTGTCAGTTGTTTGGAGTAATATGACATTAGTTTTCAAATTTATAAAATACTTGGAGTTATAATTTTATGCATATGAATTCATTAAAATGATTATAACCAAAGATATGTGTAATAAATTATATCAATATTTATTTTAGCATATTATAAATAAAAAACTAAATTAAACATTTTTAAAAAGAACCCTCGACGTATGTAGTCGTAGTAATTGAAAAAAAAACGATTTTAAAAAAGTAAGAACCTAATAATATAATTATAAACCCAAGGAAATCAGTCGGGGCTGCCATGCCCTGCCTAGGCCTAAAATTGTGCAGTTTCATCAGTTCTTGACTGATTGAAATTCTCTTAGGTGCGCAGATAGCTTTTCTATGCTGCAACAATGTATTTGGTATTGGGAATAGAAAGAAAATTGACAGCCCTGACTGATTTTCTTACATTTGTAATTATATTAATAGATTCTATCTTTTAGTTTGGGAGTTTAAAAAAAATTATTTAATTATTTTTCAATTACAACGATCGTGGGTTCTTTCAATTTTTTTTAATTCTGCTTTCTATACCTAAGCGTTTACATCTATTGTGGGTGTAATCAAAATTTAAATTTTGCTTTTTATTATTATTCTTAATAAAAAACATTCGCCAAAGGGCAAGTTTACGTGGCTCTTAATTAAGTACGATCTTTGCAGCGTAGTAATAACTAATATAAATAAAGGAAAACTCTTCAAAAATTCGCACCATTGCATAGCGTTGAAAGAATTAGAGTTCTCGAGAAACATGTAATGTGGATAACGCATCGACGAAGCCGAAGAAAGGCAACAAGGTAGTTGATCTAAATCAATCAAAAAAGTTTATTGCAGCGCCCCCTGACAAGTTAACAACCCAACATTTGACTAATAAACTTCGCCGTTAAATCATAAACTTTTTACCGAAAACCGTTCCTAAATCGGTCAAACGGTTTTGGAGAAAAATGGAAGCATTCGTTTGCGATGAAATCTTGTAGTACCCCCTGGCGAGCTCATACCATAACACCTGTGTTAGAACCATGCCGATTAGTCCCAAATATTCTGCGGAAAACCGTGTCTAAATCGGTCAAACCATTTTGGAGGTAAATGAGAATATTCGTTAGCAACAAAATGTTTATTGCGGCGCTCCTGGTGAGTAATTACCAGTACCTATTTAAAAACTATCGCCGATTGATCCCAAATAGTTTGCATAAAATCTTATCTAAATCGATCGAATCGTGTTGGAGATAAATGGGAACAATGGATTGCACACATAATCAAACAAGGAAAGAACCTCTTACCCTAAACGAATATACTTCCTCCGTTTTATCGTGGATAAAATATATTGAATACAATATATATGATGTGTATACACTGCGAAAGTGTTCAATGTTCATTGAAACTGAAACTTAAATTGAAATTTACATTCAAATTTATTATTTTAATGCGATATTGTTTTTTAACAGACGGAATCAATATTATTTTTAAAGAACAAAACCAATACTATTTTTAACATCGATTTTCTTAATATTTATTATTCGCAAAAATCGAAAAATATACCCGCTCCTTTTATACTCATTCACTGAATTTGTAATCGATTGCAAAATAACAAAAAGAAGCTACCCGTGAAGATTTTTTAATATAGTTTAATAAAATTTGTTTAAATTCTCACAGTGGATAAATTTTGTAAGCCGCCAAATTTTGTAAGCCGCCATATATTTCAGAGCTGGTTGGAAATAAACAGAACGTTGGTAATAAATTGAATACCGCCTTTTCGTTGGTAACATAGTCAACTTTGACTAATTTCTGCTCCAGAAGAATAATGTTTATTTCGCTCGTAATGATAAAAAAATATGCTTTATGATAGAACGACCTCTAATCTGTTTAGACGAATATATATGTACCACATAATGACAATTCATAAATATCTCAATATATTAAGTGTAACAATCTCATTTCACCTTATCAAGATGGTAAATTATGTTATACACATCGACTTAGTTTATTTTTTTTCAAAAATATTCATAATAGGTAATGTTACGATTTGGTTTTATATATTATCTGATAAAAAGAGTTAATCACCGTTAATACGAAGAAGTCTAGATTACAAAGAGAAAATGAAATCGCTTTGTAATTGATGTTTGTCATTAAGGCGAAAACTGAAAAGATTTGCTTAGTAGAAAGTATTAGTTAAATCTAATAGTGTATTTTTATTAAATAATGACGGGACCAATATGTTTAACTCTTTACTGCTTTAAACGTTTGTTTTTAAAAACAGTTTAATTTATAAAATTTAAACATGTGAAATAATTATTTTAGTGTTAATGTTCAAAATATACGTTAAACGCTACATTTACAATGCCATAACAGGATATAAAATATAGTAAAAAGACATTTGTTTCGAGGTTAGTTATGCTTCACAGTGTATGCAACATTTATTTGTCGTGTATAGATAGGTTTATGAGAAGAAATACGAATTATATTTAATGAGATAGTAAAATTATCTTGAAGTATTTTGACAAAAAAGATCTTTCTACTAATAAAAAAGTACAGCGCGATATTGTTTTTTAATGTAAAATTGTTTAACTCGTCGAAAACAATAATGGCGGAGGAAATAAGAAATATAACGAATATAAGGTACTATCAAAGGTGATTTTTTTTCACATCTCATCGAAATACACATCTCATATTAAGACAAAGTGACCCACATTTCCGCTTCCGCCGCGGCCATCGTCTTGTTTCACGCGTTGTGATCGCTTTGTCGGAAAATGTTCCCGCTGATTGTAAAGCCAATTGCCTTATGTCGATTACCTTCTGTCTTTGCACTAGTCTTTCCTTATTAAGTATCATGGCAAGGTGACATTTAGATAGAATTTATGTCGAAATAAATGGTGCGACAGTGTAGTGGTGTGTACGTGTGGCGTATTTCCTTCGTATTTATACTCTTTTACGAGTAGCTTTGTATTTATTCACTTTCATGAAGTTCACCGCGGATATTGATTACACAATTTTACAACAGTTTGCACACACTAATTTTGGTCAATATAATACTTGTTTTAATCTTTTGTGTCACTTGTTCATTACTGACTATTTGGAAAAGTATTATTCATATCATGTCAAGAAACTGCGAAATAGGTATGATTTGTAATTAAATCATCATCAATTTGCAATATTACTAAAAACTTTTTAATCATTTTAGTTACGATACATGTATTAATATTCAAATTTAATTAAAAATGAAACAAATGCACAAAACACGATAAAAATTAAATAGAGCACATTAGAATTCAAATGCGTATACGGTCAGACTATAACAAAAACGAAACAGGCTAAATGAATATATGAATGCGTAAACGATGAGTATAGGATACAAATTAAATAATCTAAGTACATATATAAATATTAAGTAGGTGATGATAAACAATAATCTTACTACCCGTTTAAAGGCACTTTGAGAATGTAACAAATATAAAACAGGTTATAAAACAGGTTATTTAAATGCGTTATTCGTAAGTGCATATATGAATGCGTAAATTTTCAGCAGATTATAAAAAATAAATCAGGCCAATTACCTATCTTAAGGCATAAATGACAAAAATACGATAAAAAATAAAACAGGTTGAGTGTATATTTAAATGGGGAAATGGTCAAGAAAAGAAGACAAATTGAAATGTTAATTTAGGTTTTCTCAGCTATATGTTTGCCGTTAGGCGACTTATTTCTTGAAATATATGAAATTTTAGCTGTTACCTAGTTATTACCTAGAAACCGAACTTTATAAAAGCCTACTCAGATGTATCTAAAAAACCTAGTATGCGCACTCCTAAAACCATTAAAATGGTATATGGAAATAGTCTTGTCTATATTCTAATTATCCTCAAAACACACCAGATCGAAGAAAACTTTGACGTAACAGAGAAATTATAATTATTGCCATGAAAAATTTCAACCACATATTATCAATAATCTTACGACCTTTTCCTTCTTTTTATTTCAAACTTTTACCCTTTTATATGTTCCCATCTTGTACGAGTAATAAATTTTAGGTTCACAAAATTACTTCGTACCATTCTTTCCAATCAAAAACATTGCATTAGTGTATTTACCGATCAGTAGTTCAGTTTTAATTTTTATTTCGTCCCACTAATCTCTCAAAAAAATCTATCTCTGATTGATACCATATATGTACAAAATGATTTAATCCCTCTTTATTTGACTTACTGAATGATTCGTTTGAAATAATAAAAGAAAACTAATATTAAGTGGAAAAGAAAAAAAAACCTACCTATGTGAGAAAAGGGTAAAACAAATAAGGTGAGAATTTTGACTCATCTAATTAAAACCTCGACCATATATCCAAGATATTTACTAAAGTATCATATGCTGAGTATATTACTATCCTTACATTCTCTGGGTTAATATTTCTCTATTATATACTACAATATAACATTACTAAAATTAACTGTTAGCAAAGAGTCAGATACATACCATCCTCTACTCATTTACTAAATTAGTAATCAATTACAAAGAAATACGAATAAGCTAAGATATTTTCGATAATGTTTAATACTATTTGTTATCATGTCGTGACATAAGTAAATTCGAAAAACCACTGGATACTTCAAGGCTGGATGGGATTAAATAGAATGTTCGTTATAAATTAAGTAATGCCGTTTCATGGAGCAAGTAGTTAACTTTATAATTTATTAGTTTGAGGAAAGTAACAATACTTTCCTCAAATTTATTCATTTTACTCGTAATTATAAAAATGTATTTTATGGTGAAATGTCGGTACGAATATTATGATAGCAGCGTATGTTAATACTTTAATATTTCAAAGTATTTAACGCAATGTGCAATGGTTGAACTTTTTCCCATCCAGAGTGGAGGTTCACTTCTTTTTCTTAGGTAATTTTGCATTTTCTATGTATTGAAGAATTGTTTCGAAGTTATATATTTACGCATAACAATTTATTTAAATAGCTTTTAAGTTCAACTGCGGTTTTTTAGAATTAGAGTTAGCACATTTTTTTCTGAAATAGTTAAATTAAACACAGTTAATATTTCGAAAATTAAATGGCAAAAAGGCTTAATACTGATTGATTTAAAAATTTAAATTATATTTCAAGATGATAGCAATAGATATTCACACTGTATGTTTATGTATATGATAAACTATTACTTTCAAAGTTACGGAAATTTTTAGTAGCAACATTATTGAGGATACAGAATAATAATTGGACAGTGAATTATTATTTTATATTTTTAATTGATACAATATTACGTTTAACTTCCCAATATTGCATAAGTTCGTTTTTAATTTCGATTTTACTTAGTATTCGAAAATTTTATGTATTAAGTTACGATATTTGAACCACTTTTTGTTTTATTTCATACTAAAACATGTTGTAATATGAGAAAATATATTAAACATACTAATTTATCTAAGGAGACCACAAATCTATATTAAAGTTAATTACATATTTCAGCTCGTAACAAACATATAATATTTGGACAAAAAAGAATAATCCTACCAAACTTAAACCAAATTGCCACATTATCAGTTAATGTAAAATATCAAACCCCTGAGACAGTGTAAATGTATGAAAATGTGTCGAATAATGTCAAAGTTTATTTCTTTTTTTAACGCTTCGTATAGTTTAAAGTAAGGAACAAATTAAAGGAAATTTTCCTTTTCCATCAAGATCTTCGTCTTGCTTCATACACGATAAACAACTTGCAGGAAAATGCGTCCGCTAGTTGTATATTAAATTGCCCTATTTTCACTTTGAACGTCAAAGGGAATAAAATATATTCAATCATCTATTAACCCTTTGCAGTAGCTTGCTGTGGTATTCATATGTAACCTTCTATGCGCCGTAACTCCGTTGCTTATTTCTTTTTCTTTACTACATTTATCAAAGTTTAAAGAAATACTTTGCACTAAGCTTTGCTTTAAAGTGTTTACTAAAGTGACATTATCGTCATATGTTTTATATATCCGACATAAATGATGACGAGATAAATTAAGAGAGACGGGATTTGTTGCATTGGTATTAATAGCGGATACTGCAAAACTTTTTGGGATGTAAAAACAATAATATTATTGCATTTGCGATGAAGTTTTAAAAATGACTTACTTGATAAAGTCTGTCAAAAAATATATTTCATTCCGTAGACCAATATATGATGGCATGTCTGAAAAAAATATTAAAAATATTATTTCTGTATACACACGCAATTTAATTTCAGCTTGCAGCTAGCTTACTCTCATCAAAGTTTTAAAATTTGTTCATCGCGGATTAATTTGAATTTGACACACCAAATTTAGTTTCATTCCATAAACTGAAAACAACCATATCCACTACTTAATTGATGGATTATTGTTTATAAGCATTAACTCAGTAATGGGCTTTAAAACGAGCAAATAAAATACAAACAAGCATACTGAAATGAATAAAAGTTTCATATGTAACTAAAAAATATATATTCATACATTTTTATGAAGACAGTGCTTTTACGTCAAATTATGATGTCTCTTGTTAAAACTAATGTAAGACGGAAAAGATTTTTCAAAACTAAGCCATTAAAACATCAGATCCCAAAAAACTCACAAAAATAATGTGACATAAATATTTACGACAGTAACATATTTTGTTTTGATAAAAAAGTCGTTTCCTTCGCTTTTTTCGTTTCATTTTCTTTCCTGAAACACTCATGAAGAGGGCAATATTTGATAATGAAGTACTAAGGCAAATACATTTCTTGAAGTCTTGAAGTGAAGTGGAAAGAATAGAATGTAAGATAATACCCGGTAGCAAATACTAAATGAATTTTCGAATCGTGACATGCTAGTTTTTACACTTGCTAAACAAAGACGGTAGCACATGAACCTTGAGACAGTACCCCACCACTATCACTGTGGATCTGATTAAAGTCATCATATAACTTATTTGACGTCAATTTCTCATATTTAACACTAGAAGAAATCGACGCATCTTGATGGTTTTTCTTTCTTTTTTCTTCTAACTCAATCCAAATCCTAATCAGGAGATTATCGAGAATAAAATAATAAGGTTGATGATTCCATTACATCATTATCACTTTTCCTTTCCAATCCCCGTCAAGTTCTTCACAAAGTTCAGTATATTTTCCAAAATTGACAGGTGCTAGCTGTAAGCCGGCCATGTCGACGATGCATATAACATAATTGCACAAGCCGATCTAGTTACTTTTTTGTGGATAAAATATTGAATAATATAAAGCTAAGGCGTGTAACTAAATTTCTATTTTGTCATCGGCTGTATAAAAATTTCTGTACATATGTATTATTTTACCTATTATATTTTCTTTCCACAAATAAATAGTTGTTTTTATTATAATTTACGATCCATATGTGATGACATTTTAATTTCTTTTGTAATTTTCATAATGATAAATAGTTTTATTATTTAATAATTAGGTTCCTGGTAATGCTTCCCAAGGTATTTACAATGAGACCCAGGTCAGCATCCTAGCTAAACGTATTTTTACGTTACACTAATTTATACGCTACACTACTTCAAAAACACTAATTCACAACCATCTCAAAAACAAATCATGCGCTTATAATCACTAGTTCGATGACATTACAGGCAAAACAAATACTACAAGAGAAAACACGGCTAATATACTGTATCCGTTGCGGGTTCTATCATTGTTAATAAATTATTAGTCTAGTAGTTATTAGCGATTCAAATCTGACAATATTTTGTAACAAGAAAGCTCGACGGGCTATTAACGCTAATTAAAGAGTCGATAGACGTTTTCACGTAACCACGTAAATGATTATGCCTATTTAGTGTTACAATGTTGTTATGAATTATTTATATAGAATAGTACATCTAATTTTATTAAAATTTTACATCACGAAATTTTTACAAGAGAATTAATTCGACTTCAAATAAACACCAAATAAGAAGAGCGTTATAAAGTATACAATAATGAAAATGTGAGTACTTATTTGGAATTTTTGCCCTAAAATATCGTTTCCGAACACAAATAATTTTTTTTTAAATACTGCTACTGCTAGGAATTTATGGAATCTAGGAATTTTGGAGAGGAGAGAAGCATCGACTTGGCCGATCGGTGCCAAGTCGATGCTTCTCTCCTCTCTCACGTTCATATACACACACTGGTGAGTGCAACATTTCACATCTCCCAAAATCTCTAGCGGAGGTTTGAAATTGTTTATAATATATTTTGGAAAAATATTTATTTTTCCATTTAATATCTATAATAAAAATTTTGTTACTTCGAACTTCATGATGAATTTATTAGCAATAGTACCTCATTTATAGATATATGAACAGATATCTGCTATATTTAATAAACCTAGACATATTCATTTATATCGACATAAATGCGTGCATGTGCACAATTACCAACGCACATATATACACATAAATTAAATTCCCTCTTTTGGCTTCACCATGTCAATATTTTAAGAATATATATATTTCTATATACCATTCACCTGTCCACTAATATTCTTATGGTTATATGTCTTTGTATATACCTGTGTATACTTAATTACCTACTTACATATATATTAATTTATAGTAATTACAAGTATTTATTATAATACTACTTACTTACTTACCTAGCTACCTATGTTGCGTCAGGCCTTTGTGTTTGTCGTTATATACTTACCTATATGTTCATTTTGTTATTTTTTGACATATATCAAGACAAGTGGAACGAATTCATACTCTATGAGTTTACATCTTATTAGTGAACACTTTCGTTCACCGAGCTCCAAATTCATCATCATACCTTTATTTTTAAAGGGTATATTGATTCCAATCTTAGTCTCATCAAAAGTTAGAGGCAGTATTGTTAGACTATAATTAGACTCACATCGTTCGAACTCAATCATGACACGTGTGCTGTGTTCAATATTGAAGAATTACGGTGTATCTTAAATTTTTCCGGTCAAATTTTAACCAATTTCTCTGAGCCTATTTGAATAAAAAAGAATATTGAAATTAGTTGATTAATGCCGAATATATTAGTTATCATACACAAAACAGATACTACATATAATATATACATATTGCAAATAAAATATCGTAATCCTATAAGCTAGTACCAGGCCGATAATTTAAATTCAAAGTTTAATGACAGTGTCTATGCCTAAGATCCAAGACACTTATCTAAAAACAAATCGATTCTCAAGGGTTATGCTGTCAAGCACCCCTGAGATACCAGTCGCAGTCGACCAGATAACAGTCGAAATCCCAAATTCAATAATATAGTCTTAAGCTTCAAATTTACATTATTAATTTAAAAAGCGCAGATCGCCAATTTCCTCTATTTAAGCACAGTGCACGCACAGCCTCAAAGTTGAGGTGTTTAATTCTGAAATTTAATGGCATGGTCTTCGTTTAAGACCCAAAATATAATTTAAAAATATTAAGTAGATCCTCAAGTCTCACGACTCATATAGACAATACTCCTGCAGCTTTAGGACTGAGGAGTTGGAACCTGGAGTTTAATAACAGAATCTCTGCTTTAGATTTACATTACTAATTTAGAAACAGCAAATCCTTGTGTCCCTTTAAATAGGTAGTACCTTGTGTCATTAGAACTGAGGAGCCGGAACCCCAAGTTTCTTTACGGAGTATCTCCTTGAGACCCACCATGCTAATATAAATACAATGGACCCTCAAGTCTCACAATTTAAGCAGACAATACCCCCTTAACGTTAATACAATGTATATGGAACACAATATTTAATAGCAGAGGCTATGTATGAGACACTAAATACTAATTTTAAAAAGGCAATCCTCAATTGTCACGGTTTACAGACAGAACCCCTATGGCATCTAGACTAAAGAATTGGAACCCAAAACGCACCGGCACGGTACATCGGCGGCATCCGGATTTATTAATCAATAGTCCAAAATAACATAAATTTATATTATCATAGAGACTGATGACGTGTGCAAAATTTCATAAGGATTGTTTAAATAGAATTAATTGAAACATTGATCAACAAATTGGGGTCAAGAATAACAACATATAAATAAAACAGTATAATATATACCTACTTATTTACTTTGTTAATTTCTTACTTTATAAGAATAAGTCAATCAAGTCAAAATTCAATTAGTATATTCCTCATCACTAAAGAGTTCCAGTCACATATTTCGGGCTCGACCATTGAACCCCTATTTTGTCGAAGGATAAACGTAGGATAACCTCAGTCGCGTATTTATCACATTGTTATTAGACAAAATTTTTATGGGAACATAAAGGAAGCATCTCTTCCAAATATAACAGCATCAACTATAATGAATAATCAAAACTCTAGATATAAGTAATAACATACACAAAAAAAAAATAAAATAATACTGTCAATTTGGGATCTTTCCACCTTTTTGGAAGTTGGTTAAAAGTACAAAAAACCAGCAATAACGCCATGATTTTAGTAACATATTAATTTTTGAAACCAATATGTAAAATGTCATATCGTGTTTTGCTTATTACCACCGTTTTTAGACAAAGTAGGAAAAAAAATAGAAACGAAAATTAAACTTTATTCCCTGTGGAACAAGTGAAGATTTTTAATGCAATTTGTATCTCACTAATCTAATCACATGAATTATTCAGCGAAGTTTCTTTAGTGAGGAAAATATTATCTGGGCATAAGGAAAGATTTCACTGATAATAAAGGGTCTACGTTGCATTTTCCGATAGACTTGATAACACTTAAAGGTACTTCTATAATTTCACTAACTCTATTTTAGAGTCTTTCACAAAGTTCTATGGGACACACAGATCGTCTTCTCATTTAAAAATGATCTGAACCCAAACATAATTACAGTTCGGGAAGTAAATTTTGTTATGAGGAAGAAATATTATTATTTTAATAACATATAACCAATAGCTGCATATGTACTATGTAAAAACTTTTCCCTTTTTATTATCAAAGTTCATTTCATTTAGATTTATCAGATTCATCACCTGCATAAAACCACTACGCTTCATTCTATTTAAGCAAATATTTCTAATAATTGCACGCATTTCCATCAAAACCTTTTTTTGGAAGAGTTCAGTATCACTTTTGCACTTTTTTCAATTTGTAAATTTCTATTTCGCTTGCTCAATATCCCAAAAATCGATTTCAGGTTCATCCTAGATATATAATATCATTATGTCAAAAATATTCATGGCACTCATACCACCATACGTTTAAAACGTGACAAAAAATATGATATTCTGGGTATATTGCACATGCTAAATCCTACATACACTAAATAGAGATAATACTAGATATACCATAATCTAAATGGCATGCCAAAAATATGACATAGTATATATAACTAAATGTTATTATTTGTTATGTAATACGTGATTTTCAATTCGATCAGATATAAAAAAAATTTATGTAAGGAGGCCATAAAATTCTATTGATGTTAATTATTTACCTCATTTTGCAACAAATATATTTATTATTTATTTAAATTCTGGGCTTATGCAATTTACGGTCAATGATTTAATGAAATAATTGATCAGACATTTGACAAGATAGTCCTATTATCTTAAACCAAAAGGTGACTTAATTAGATTATGTAAAAACATCAACCTTATAGAAAGCAAGACGAGCGGAGAAAACATAAAAAATGTAGCGAACGCAAATAGCTGACAGAGATGATTTTTTTTCTCGTCTTATCGAAACATATACTTTACAATAAAAGATAAGTGAAAGGTAACCCAATTTTCCATTCCCGCCGCAGTGGCTGTCATCTTGTCTTACGTGCGGTAAAAATTTTGCACTGAGATTCTTCCGCTGGTTGTAAAGCCCATTTTCCTTATTTCCATTATCTGCTGCTTTGCTACTTATTACATTATTTCTGTAAGGTGATTTCACATAAGATTTTAAAAAAAGTAAACTTGATATATTATAGTCGTGTGAACGAGTATCAAGACTGGTAATTTAGGAAAACTTTGCTTACCCTTTGATGCACTTCACCGCGAATTTCAATAATTAATTAAACACTAGTTTTTAGGAAATAATTTTTGTTTGCGCAATACCTTTTTTATTTTTTATAAGATTTTTCACTGCATCTGTTTTAAATGTATTATTCGTATTTTCTTCCGAAACTTTGAAAAAATCATGAAGGATACCGGTTTTGCACCGGACCGGATAGAACTGATTTGGACACCAAAAAATGCCAACTTTTGATCATACTAATAATTTCTTTGGCCTGTGTTAAACACCCGTAATGAAAATATTCACAAAACTAATTTCATAATAAGTGACATTTCATGCAGTAAACGTGTAGCTGTCCTGACTACACCTAGCAACCCGCGATGACCTCATATTGCTAAAGCGCAGAAGACAATTCCAAATAAGGACAAATTGCGTGACGTAGCAATCAGATACAAAGTCAACACACGGTAAAGGATAAATTGCGAGAAGTATCAGTCGAAAACAAAGTCAGCACGCTTTGCCAAACCCCGAGCAGTAGCCATGGGAAAGAAAGTCAGCACGAAGAAAGGAAGCGACTTTCGCATGGCAAATGTATTATTTATTTAATGATTTCTTCACGATTTATGAAAATAAATGTCAATAAATATCTATGAAAATAATGTACATTTTTTTACAAATTGCAGAAAGCGCATTTGTTCGCTACTTACTTTTTACTTACATGAATTTCCCTTAATAAAATTTTGTTTAAAATAAAAACAATGAAGTCAAAACAAACGCGGTACAGTGAGAATCACCTGTAAATGACTATAATTTACATATTAATGTTGGATTCGTAATATGTACATTGAAATACACAAAGGCTCATTTCCTTCTTGTTGGGATTGAACCTTACGCGCTACAAATTAAAATGCTTTTAAAATATTTCATTTCACGATTTTAATCAAAAGAGTCTTTGTCTTGTATCACTTTACGCATATCAAAAATTGCGTAAATGATAAATAAATTTAGAATTTATGTATTACAGTAGAAAAAGCTTAAACGTTTTTACGTAATATTTACCTTTAGTTAATGGCGCCAGATAACAAATGTTTTTACATGTATTTATCAAGGAATATTCTTATGAATGCCAAAAATTATCAGAAGATACTAACAGTATTGCTAATAGCCCACCTGAAGATGTTGTAATACAACAAAACCTAGGTCGTGGTAAAGAATTTAAAGTAGAAATAATACTACATTACGTGCTTTCATATAATTATGAATTATGAATTTCTACAAAATTAACGCCAAATATACTCAATATGAAAATTATGGTTAATACATCATATTAAATAGTTAGAAGGAAATAAATCAGTTATGTAATTGAGAAAGCCATGTATAAATCTTCGGACTGCAACTACTTTCAAAGTTATGTGATGAAAATATTAGTAGAATCACATTTCTCTAAAAGGCAAAGAAATTTTATATTTTATTTAAAAATTTACGCTAAAATTAAAACACATAGGTTATAATTAAAAGTTGTTTATCCCTTATATTGTCATTAATATAGTGAATGCACTCCGAAGTTGGGAATTACATTTAGCTTATACTGCATGATAAGAAATCCCTGAAAATATAAATTAATTGACGAAAATGTCGTGATGTAAAAATACCAGAACTTAAAAATTTAAATTTAAGTCATTGTACCGCTTTAAATTTAGAAATTAATCAATAGTTAAGAAAGAAAATAACTATTATAAAAGTATAGAATCCCCGAATTAGTTTTAGTATTTTAAGAATAAATTTAGAAGCAATTCAAATCAACAAAAATATTAAAAAGAGTCTTTTTTAATTTCCAACCCTCATTTTGTCTTATTTTGTGAATATGTCGACTTGTAGTGCTGTCCTTATTTGCATGACAAACATCGTTATAATATAGACCAAACGTGTTTTCAATTGCTGTCTTTGCATATAGTTCCATATTTTTAACTGTAAGCTTTTCCCTTCTTATATTTCTCAATGTCACTTGAGTATATTATCTTTAGATTAAATGCTGTAGAATTCTCAGAGGAATAAAGATTGGAAGGCTCGCAGAAAAGTCAAAACAGAAATAAAAAAAACTTGGTAACGGTCCAAAAAAAATTTATTGAAATAATTAAAAACCATTTATCCGTGATAGGTAATGTTAGGATTCAAAAAATACTTAATCCGTAAGTGTTACTGAGGCATAAATAATATTAAAATATTGTTTGAATTATTTAAATCGAATAATACGTAAATAAGAAACAACCTTTTTTTATCTCCAGGCTTTTTTTTATATCCTACTAATTAAATATTTAAGCTGTAAAAATCCTCTTCGTATTGGTTTTCCAAACAAAAGATTATACTATTTGCTCCCATTTCCATTAGTTTACTTGGTGATCAATATTTCAAAGACATCTTTGTATATTGTTTGATTTTCAAGTTTATATTTTGATGCAAGAATCTTCCAAGACACTGATTTTTGTTCACCTCACATACGCAATAATCTATTTTGCCTCTCGTCATATGACCTTTTGAATATTTAGTTGAGAATTTAAGGAAAAACTAATATAAAATGGAAATTAAAAAAATGTGCCTATGTAGAGTAAAGGTGTGAAACTGTCCGATAACAATTTCGAACCAATCTAATTACCTCGTCGTGTGACCGTTTAATATAAATCCAAAATATTGTTTAAAATATCTTACGCTTGGTATATTATATTCAACCTAAGGTTTACCGGGTTATTACATCTCTATTATACACTATAGTTTAACATTGATTATAATCACACTTACTATTTGCAAAGATTCATATGTATATATATATACCTTTGCATATACTCATTCATATAACTCATTTATAAAAATACACTACAGTATAAGGCTTTTTACAACAATTTGGTAACCATCCGCAAAGTAAGTAAAAAGGAAAAGCTACTAGATATTACAATACTGGTTGGGAATTAATTTTATGTTCATTATAATTTAATTATTACCGTTTCGTCGCGATTTTGAGATTTCTGTGAGGAAAATAATGTTAATTTGTTTTGCCCGCAACAAAAAAAATGCTGTACCATAGAACGTGGGCCCATTTATTCAGACTGATGCGTATATAATTAAAATTCATGAATATTTTAATACAGATATTTTGAGTAATGATCCTTTTAAGGAAATCGTGGCACGTCCTTTCCTGGGGATTAATTTTGTAATTTCTTGGTATGTTAAGAATTACTTTGAAGTTTTTATATAATCAATTTAAATGATTTTTAAAGCTGATTGTTATTTATTAGGTTTTAAATATCATATAATCCAACTAAAGAAAATAAGCGCAGTTAAAATTTAAACTTCTAAAACCCCGAAATTTAGATGACAAAGGGTGCCTAATGTTGATTAAAATAAAAATTATTTAGTATATAAGATTAAAATGAAATTATTTTATATATATTTTTATTGCAGAGTAAACAGTAAAATGTTTAAATTTAATTTTATGGATAAAAATAAAGTACATGTAAACAATATTTTTGCAAAAGTGATTTGAAATTTAATTCAAAGATATGGAAGATTTTCTAATAGTAACATAAGTGAAGCAATAAAGCAGAACACATTCTGAAAATTAATTCATTGTGAATAATTTTGAATGTCTTGCTTCAAATCCGATTCCCGTAAATTGCAAGTGTTATGTTTATTACCATTAGATCATTGTTTATTACCATTAACTCAGTAATGGGTTTAGATAAGCCAATATATATCAATATCCTCACAGCTGTATAACACCAAGTTTACTAACAGCTTAACATTGTCTGTAACACCGTGCATAACAAAATGTAACACCGTGCGTAATGAGATGAAATTCATATGTCGACAATTTTGACTAATTATGTCTTAATATGATGGTGAATGTTCCGACGGTCGAATACAGATTCAAAACCTTAATTAAATTGTCATTGACTATGTGTACTATAACTAATCTTACGTATGCCGTGTTAATATTACTCTGTCGTGCACTAAAATATGAAATCGACTACATGAATTTTTAGTATTTACTGTTCTTACCAATTTAAATACGTAGCTACAACTTGTACTTAATCAAAAAATTTGTAATCAGATATAAAATAATGTAGAGGCTACCTTGGGAGATTTTTCAATAAATTTTAAAACGTTTTGCTATCGCTCGCTAAGACAAGTAAATTGGGAAAGTCACTAAATATTTCAGGGCTCCTTGGAGGTAAATGGGAACAAACACAAGTAAAATATTGGTAATAAATGAAGTGCTGCCGCTTTGTAAATAACGTCAAGTTTAGAAGATTTTTATTTATTTATATTTTTATTGTTATGTATTTCAGTCATAACAATAAAAATATACTTCACAATGGAATGTCAGTGTAGTATTCAGACAGATGCGTATTTAGGACATAACAATTCATGAATGTTTTTAATGGAGTGTACTGTGTATTTTCTTGAGGAATAATTTCTTTCTTTTAATTATTTGTTGCAATTTTCTATAATTTATTTATTTATTTATGTACTTTAATGTATTTACTTGACACGTATGACCGACTTATTGCTACGAGAGCAATCTCTTACAGCCAACCAGAACACCGGTCCAGCCCCGTTCGACGAGCGGTCAGGAATCGAACTCGAATCCCAACGGTGGGCTGCGCATTTAAAATCCATATCCCTTGTGATCAATCCAATACACCACGCCGTGACGAAAATTTAACATCTGATCAAGAAGTTAATCACATTTCACAGTTATTCAACTGTCTGTTTGTTAAAACCTTTTTTTTCTGGAACTCTTGGAGTTATCAAGTTGGTACAATATCAAATACGGTCCCTTGGAGCGATGCAAAATTAAGCTTCTAAGTCAACCATTTATGCCACATATTTTGACACTCACAAATAAATTAAAACTAATATGGTAGACACCGTTGATTTAGAAACATAAAATTTAGCAAGCAATGTCTCACAGCACAAGGTAAGGAAGAAATCACGATATCGTAGACTATATATTTTCGGACTAAAAATTAAAATTTTGTAAATATTTTAATATGAATATTACGTACTCTTAAGTGTTTTAAATGCCATAAATTTGTATGAAACTTTCGTCTTGCGAGTATTTTAAGTCAGTTTTCCTTTTTTAGTTTTAACAAGTTTCATTTATAATATAACATCATTTAAAATACTTTTTCTTTTCATACTACAAGCCAAATGTTGCCTGCATAATATCATAACACGAGATCATAAATATCACTAAATGTCATTAAAAAATATGTTTTTAAACCAGTCAAATATTTAGGATATAACAATTTGTGTAAGAGCACCAAAATTTAAGTTGATGGTAACTATTTGTCTTGGGTCGTCACAAATACATTTATGTGCATGAAAGTCTCAACTAAAATACGAAACACCATTAATTAAAAAGTAAAATAATTATTAAGTAATTGCAGAAGAATGGGCTCTCCTGCTAGTCGAAAGAAGAGGCTGACTTCATTAGAAACTTAAAAATATCGAAATCATAGAAAGGAAGGAGATTGAGAAATTTTATAAAAAGTTTGGCCAATGTAAAGCTAAGATTTTCTTTTTTCACACCGCACCGAAATATATACTTTAAATTAAGAAATAACAGAGTCGATTCACTTTTTTGTTCCCGCATCGA
This sequence comes from Druceiella hillmani, assembly GCA_039881145.1. Lineage (NCBI taxonomy): Eukaryota > Metazoa > Arthropoda > Insecta > Lepidoptera > Hepialidae > Druceiella > Druceiella hillmani. The sequence continues at coordinate 4,453,813 of JAYKKI010000117.1, forward strand.
CCGCTGTTTTGTTTTACGCGCGGTAAACATTTTCAAAGGAGATACTCCCGCTGGTTTTAAAGCCAATTTTCTTTTTTCCATAGCGTGCTACCTGCACTCTAGTGCCTTTTTACGTTATCTCTGTAAGGTGACATTTACATAAGATTTATATATATGTCTGCGTGGAAAAGTGTAGCACAAATCGTCTGTATACTAGTGAGGAGATTCCTTCCTGGAGAACAATTCTTTATTCATTTTAATGGGGCTCACCGCAGCTTTTCAGTATCCAATTCCTTTTTAATTAAAAAGTTTTTTTATATATCAGTTATTTATGTTTGACTACGTGAAAAATTTTATTCATGCTGCTTTAACAAGTTATTAAATAGCCGTAATACTTTATTGCAAATAATAAATTTCAAATTTAATAGAATTTATTTATTGAGATTAATTACTATAGACGTATTATCATTAAATTTGAGTTAAAAAATAAAACTGCCAAAATACTTGTCGCACAGGTTTGTTGTAATTATAATTTGGCTACGAAAGCCTATAAGTGACCAGAATACGAAAGTCACATAATCACATCACAATGCTACAACTTCCTTAGAACGTATGCCACGTTCTGAAAATGGATTCATTGTGAATTAATATGAGTGTGATACACCAAATTCATTCCGTACGTTACAAGTTATAATATCCACTACGTAATAGATTATTGTCCATAACTCTTCAACCCAATGATGAAATTTTAACCATCAACTCACTAATGGGCTTCAACTCGCGCAAGCAAAATTTGCTGAGTATTAGAGCAAAGTTCGTTAACCGAAATACTGTTACGTTTTAGTAAAAAAATGGTTTCTTCACAGAAGGAACAAATTTAAGAAGGAAAATCTTTCTTAACATACCGTTTTAAATTTCGAATATGGTTAAGTAAGAACAGATCGTTATTATAACTATGGAATTAGCAATTAAATTTATATTTTTGAACTACCAAAAATATGTTAAGCGTGACATAATTTACTTATTATCTTCGGGAATTATAAGAGGAATTTTGAACTAATCTAGTAAGAAATCAGAAAATTTTTAAATGCTTCACATTTGATGACTTTCTTTTTACGTTACGTGTATTAATAAAGTAATCATCAAGAGAGCACAATCGGCCACCTCACTGAGTCCTTCTCTTAATAAATGTTATCCAATTCTACTATATTTTTATTAGTTCTCTATTCATATGAATTTTTCTTTAATTATAAAATATTATGGGTTTTCTAAAAAAACAGAATGTTTTTAAACCAGATGTGTGGTTACAAAAATTAGCGCGAATAAGCAATCAAACGAGCAAATTTTTCCTTTTTATATATTAGTATGAGTGTATATAAACAGAAACTCATTTCACATTGGTTAAAATTAAATCTCACGCGCAGTTAACATGGAATACACTAAAACAATTCCTTCTCAGTTCTACAGTATAGATAAAAAATAGTCTTACCCTTATGTCATCTAATGTACACTGGGAGTTTCGGTTTCAAGGTACATAGTAGGGAAAATTTCAAACTTTTGTATTTAAGTTTACACTGAGCTAATATTGCGTGATATGAAATACCTTTAAATAATTATTAAAAGCTTTCACTTAACTTTCTTTATTTGTCGGTCTAAAATAAATTTTGCATTTATTATTTTACCAATTAAGCTTAAGACTTTGAATTGAATTTGAATTTGTTCCACATCCTCGTAGAATCATTATGATGGAGTTATATTCTGATTATGGAAGTGGAAAGCGAACAAATTGTTTTTCATAAAAATTAATAGTAGATTGTTTCACTTGGCTTGATAAGTTCTTTGGGCTTCATTAAGTCTTAGCACCTTTGAAATAAAGAATTTTTAAAACATTTTCACCTAATTTATTACTGATTGTTTTACGATATATGAGGCAACCAATTTTAAAAAATTAACGTTTTACTTAATATAACGCTTTAATTTTATAATTTATTTAAAAAATGATAGATCAGTAACAGAATTATGGAACCCGTGGAAGAGTACACGTGCCATTTATTTACCATGTAAAGCTACAATAAGTTTCAGAATAAGTGGTATTTATAAGTGATAGTTAAAAACGTAAGTTACATTTATGTTATGGAGCGTAAGGCAAATGAAAAATCCCATAAGTGTTGTTAAATTCTAATTACTGTTGTAATATTAACAACAATAAAATTTTTTTTCAAAATGTCAAAAACGCACTATATTTTTTTTAAATTTATAATTAGATCCAGCGACAACGCAATTTATATATAGAGGGATAATTCCTGCTAAAGATTTCTTCTTCATAAAGCAGTTGTTTTAAGCATTATTAATAAATTCTGAAATTGAATCCTTCCACGAAAAAACACATCTTACCTGTAAAGGTGGAAAAATAAGTTTTTTGACAATTTATCATTTTTTTCCAATCTCACGGAAAAAATTTTAGCAAAGAAATTAAACCTTGCAAAATATTCTGCGGGAAAGATTATCTATATTTTTTTCATCGGATTTGGGTTTCCTTGATGGTATATTGAATTTAAACATATCACATGCGCATTCAAGAAAATTTTAGAACACCATTATTTAAAGAAATTTTATTCCGACAAAAAATATATATTGAATCTTTCTTGCAGTGAAGTTCATAAGCTTTAATGCGAAATTTATTTTTTAATCTATCTTTCTCCAGGGTGTTGAGTACGCAGTTTTCTTCGCGGAGCGGGGGGTGGGGCAGAAATTTGTAAGTACTAATTTAGTTACCCTTGAAACAAACGAAATGTTTTAAATAAGACTACTAATATTATTTAAATATTAAGGACTTTTTTTCTAAATGTGTATTATGCAAATAAATATTATAGGTATAGTGTAGCTATAATACGCTATTCTGAATTCTGAAATAAAAGCTAATTGATGAGCACCCATATTTAAGTATTGCATGGGGTACTAACTTGTTAAAAACTAAAATTGCAACTAACTATTCAAATAGTGCCATGAGCATTAAGATAAACCAAATGGTAGTAGAAAGAGTAAAAAAATGCGTATACTTTGGTCAAGGGATTGTTACGTGGAAAAAAGGCTAAACGAAGGAAACAAGCAGGCGCAAAAGACTATACGTGGACAGTCTGCTCCCAAATTTAATTTAATTTTAATTTTGAAGGTGAATTCATCGCCTACAAAATTAAAATTAAAGTGAAAAAATATACAAATAAATATCCAGTGCGTCCTACCCGTACTTACGTGTGGAGGTTCAGAAAATAAATCCTCACCAAGCTCAGAGTGACTCAGTGAGCAATTGATAGGGAATTAATAAGGGTCACGCTGAGAGACTGAAAGTGGCTCAGAGAGAAAAGTAGGGTGACGTACCTCATCAGACGTGTTGCGAAGCTTAAGCGAGCAGCAGGTTGGCTACGTCACCATAAAACAGGACTTGTAGTTCAAAGTCCTCGTGGAATGAAGAACGTGAGGTGAAAAGCGCACACAAGAAAAGTTAGATATCCTTTGATAAGATGACATGGAAAAAACAGCTGGAGTGTATTAATTAGAGAAAGCACAAAATTAAGCGGAGTGATACAGAGTGTAAGAAGCCTACATCATGGTAAAACATGGCTAAAGACGGAAAGAAATATGGTACCTTATCGCTCTTTTGATAACTGTAGATTATATTTTTTCCTATTTGGTAAAAGCTTCCAAATAAAATTCAATCCCACATACGCAGAAAATGTTAACAAATTCGGAGCAGTTAATATTCGCATAATAAATAACGATGCTAATCTTCGTAGTTAAAGATGCCTTTTATGCAAAATTCTTTAACTGACTCTGTCTTTTTTGAAATTTTTACATAGTATTGGAACTTTCTTGTACATAAAAGTACTTTGTACCATTTTTTCCATTCAAGAACATTCTATTATTTGCTGCCGTTTAAATCAACGTCTTCATGCTGGTTCGTGTTCCGCTACATATTCAGAATATTAAGTAAAGTATCGTAGGCTGGTTGTACTACACATAACCTTATGCTAGCCGGGTTAAGATTTCTCTATTTTGCATTGAAATATAACATCAATTATCTTAATATTAACCATTTGCAATAAATCAAATACATACCTGCCTCTGTTTGCACACATTTACTAAATTAGTAATAAATTAGGAAGTAATCAAATAAATTACCTTCGGAGATTCTTCTCATAATGTTAACACAATTTGTTATCGTTCGATAAATATGTAAATTGAAAAAGCCCCTGGATATTCCAGGGCTGGCTGGCAATAAATCGAATGTTGGTAATAAATTACGTACTGCCGTTTCGAAGGCAACATAACCAAGTTTATAAGATTTCTATTTGAGGAAAATAATGTTTCTTTATTTACTTAATAATAATAAGACTGTGCTTTACGATGAAACATCGGGCCATCTATTCAGGCTGATGCATATATACCACATATTAACAATCCATAAATATTTCAATACATCTTATTTATGGTTCCACTTCCTTTTATCGAGATGGTGGCAGTTCGTTTTTTGTGGAGTAATCGCATTTCTTTGTTTATTGACAAATTACTTGGAGTTATAGTGTTATAAAAACTAGTTCACTTAAATAATTATAATGAAGGTTATCTGCAGTAAATAATATTAAAATTTAACTTAAAATATTATCTTATCAAAAAAATTTAAGCAGTTATTATGCCAAATTTATAATGCAAATGGGTTTAACGTGGAATAAATCAAAGACTCGAATAGTTTACCATATATAAATTTAGTACTGTTAACGCGTTAATACTTTATTTATTATTATTTAACAAAGAGTATAATTTTTACTTTTCAGAGCTAACAAGTTGAAACGATTAATGTGTTGAAAAGATTAATCAATAATTTACAACACTGACCTCACTTTTTGTTAAATTTTCACTCTACACAATATAATATGAACTATGCTATAACATAAGGCCATAAATATAAGTAAATATTTTATTTTAATTCAGTTATATGTATAAAACATTCTTATTTATGTTAGGAATTAAAAATATTTCTAAAAGTATATTTATTTACATCAGTTCGTACCAAAAACCTTACAAAACGAATGCATATTACATTTTAGATTGAGTTTCAAAAAAGTTTTTCGGTGGTAATCTCTTTGATAAAATTTGTGGTACAAAAATATTACATTATAAAATTCAATATATGAATGAAAGAAAGTTAACAAATATTATTTCTGTATACACGTAATTCAATTACAAATTTCTATAAAATTTAATCACAATCACTCTTCTACAAGCACTTCTACAAGCAGATATAGATTTAGCAACGAAGCTTTAAAAAAATATTGAAAAAAATAATAACCACATCATTACACATGCAACCATGTCAATTTATTCTAACAATAAATTAATTAAAAATTAATCTGAACAATAACATTAATTCCTTCATAGCTTGTAACATGATCTATCACTTAATTGGTGGAATATGGTTTATTATCCTTGAGTCAATAATGAAACTATTAACAAAATTATGAGCTGCAACAAATATAATAAAATTACACATATCCATACTACCGCAAATTTCAATAGTCGCGTATTGTTTTTTTAGAAGTATAGACATATCGACCAGTAGGTAAAATATTACTCAGCCGGTTTTCATAAACCTTGCTTGAATATAAGGGTAAATACTCTCTCTATTTACAAATCATAAGCTTTAAATTTTACCAATGTAACGAAAATGTAAAAAGAAGGTTATTAACTTTTCCATTGTTCGGTGAATATAAATATTTATTAAACGTGACAGAGTAAATGGAAGCTCCGTATGTCATTGCAGATTACGGATTGAAAATGAAGACCTACGTTTTAATTAAAAATAGTCTTTGCCTCACATCACTTTAAATATACTGATTTTTGACATCAAAGGAGGAAAAACCTAAACATTTATATTTAATATTTACACTTACCTAATCATGCGTGACGAGAAATGCCTAAGAATAAGATAATATTTATGAAAGTTATTGCTATATGTGAGGCCAAAAATTAAAAAAATTAAAATTTCAATTAATAATGCTTTGACTTCTTTCATTAACTAAGAATTTAATAAAGAAAATATCAGAAATGTAATTACAGAACCCGTGAATAATTTTATATACTACAATAATAAATTTTCGAGATATGCATATCTATAAAAATATCTAAGATTGTTTTTTCTTTCTTTAAATGGGCTGAATTAAAACTATTCCAATTCATAAAGAAAATTCGGACATAATGAAGGGCTGTTATTGTTTGCATGATAAATAACGTTGTTAAATAGATCATGCATATTCCTAAGAAATCTTTGTTTGTAGTATAACATTTTTTTACCACTGAATTTTCCATTTAATTTTCCGATTTTGCATGAATTTTAGAGCTTTCGGGTAAAAATCCTCTCTGTACCGTACTTTGTAATCGAGAATACTTTATTATTTCCTTTCATTTCCATTTAATTTTTCATACTGGCTAAGAGTATAGTATCGTTTTCGTATTTTTTTTGCCTTGCAAATTCTTATTTTGCTACTCGAATTTCCCGCAGATACAGTCTCAGGTTCATCATCCTACTTATGCAATAATCCTTATTTCCCCTCTTCATATAACATACAGAACAACGTTCGGCTATACATTTAATATTTACGTAAATTGGCTGTATGTTCTACACCTAAATTAACCCTAACCAGTTTAAAATTTGCTTATCGAATACTGCAATATAACATATACCCTCTTGAAATTTTCTATTCGTAAACATTCAAATACAAACCGGCCTGTGTCTATACATATTCACCAATTTTTTAATAAATTGTAAAGTAATACGATAAGGCTTCCATTGGAGATTCTTCCAATAACGTTTAATACAATTTGTTATATCTCCATAAGATAATTAAACTGGAAAAGTTGCAAGAGAGTTCAGAGCTCGATCGGAATAAATAATATGTTGTTAATATATGAAGTGATGCCGTTTTATAGACAACATCGTCAAGTTTGTCAGATTAGGCTTCAATGAAAACAAAGTTTATAAATTTGGCTCAAAATTGCTCTACGATGGAATGTAGGTCTGTCTAATCAGACCGATACGCATATAGCACATAAAAATTCATGAATATTCCTATACACAAATTTTATAAGTAACGGTCACGCTTCCTCTTATTGAGATGGAAACAGTCATTTTTGTCTAGAGAAATTTGAAATGAATTAGAGTTTCATTGTATTGCATTACAATTTAGTTAAATGATTGTTATTGACCAATTTCATTTCGTGAAATTTAGTATAGTATATAAATTGATAAAAGAATGTAAAGCAAAATTAGTACATCGAAATTTAAAGCGCCAAGGGATCTAATGTTGAATGAAATGAAAATTTAAATTGATTGCGACATGGAAAGCGACACTTCCAAATTTAATATTGTGTATAGGGATAAAATAAATGTTCACTGTGTTAAGGTGCGTAAGTAACCCACAATTATTTACAAAAATGTGAAATATTTTAATGTAAAATAATTAATAAGTAATAAGGCAAAGACGGATACTCCTATCAATTCCAAAAGAGGACGGCGTTTTTAGTAATCTAAAAATGTTGAAATCGCAGAAACAGAGGCGAAGATAACATGTGAAAATGTGGCGAAAGTAAAACTCCGTCAAAGGTGATTTTCCTTTTTCACATCGCATCTAAGCATAAATTTTACAATAAGAAATAAGTCAAAGCGACTCACTTTTCCATTATCATCGCGGTCGACGTCTTATTTCACGCGCGGTAAACACTTTACAGGGTAATGTGCCCGCTGGTGGTAAACCCAGTTTCCCTATTTCCTTTACCTGTTGCTCTTGCTTTAGTGCCCTCTTATTACATTATCTATATAAGATTATATTTATATGGGATTACGATAGATGCGATGGGTGCGATGGTTGCGATGGTGTGATCGTATGTGCGAGTAGCGAGATTACTTTCTTGATGCAGTTCAACTCAGTTTTTCAATAGTTAATTATGGAATAGTTTACACGAACTGGTTTATGCGTGTATGTGGGTCATAAGTTTTCTTTTATGTGACTTGATAACTTTTAACTACTTGAAATATAGTATACATATTGTTTTCAGGAATTTATTTCATCATAGTTCCTACGATACGTCCAGTATCATGATTGAATTTTAATTAATAAAGTAAAATAGCCAAAATTCGTGTGGTTATATATGTTAAATTATACTAAACTAGTGTTTGCAAAAAACACGATCATTGTGTTTTGCATTAACTGAAATAATAAAAAAAAAACGCCCGTTTCCGCATACCGAATATATTATAACATACTTTATTCATTTATTATATATTTAGGGATCCATTACAGGCAAAATATAATTGACTATAAAAAATAAATTAAAAATACGATGTCGAACATACAAATTATGAATTGATGGATCTGACTGGAAGGCAAACATTTAATTAGATTTGAGCAGGTAATTATTTGGGAACGACGGAAGACAACAATCCGTATTGAGGAGAGTGAGCAGTACTTTTGGAAACTAAAAAGTTCCGATGTAATTCAGCTTTAGAAAGTCGTTAGGCGAATAATAGTTTCATTATCACTAGAAATTATGAAGTATTAAGAATTAGAATTTATTCAAAAAATCAAAACAAAGGATAATTCCTTTTAACTATTGGAAAAACAATTTAATATGTACCATATTTCTTCAGAGTTAGAAAGAAAGGAAACTTATTTTAACCACGAGGAAATTGGTCTGAAAGAGAAGAGGACAATAATCTTAACCTATCAGACTTATAAATGTCGCAGGAAAGTCTTTTAAACACGTTCTATCATCAAACTGTATTTGGCTTCCTAAATAAATCTTATCACGGAGCCGAATTCTAGTCAGCCTTGCACTAATGAAATATAGAGTCAACGGACTAATGCCACGTATTGAAAATCCTTTGGATTATGCAACAGGAACCCAATTTTTTATATGATTCTTTCACTACGTCTGCAACTCTTACACCCAAATCAATTACCGCATGGAGACTGTTTGTTTAATGGTTTACAAATATAATTATATATATATATATATATATATATATATATATATATATATATATATATATATATATATATAATCAAGTAATGAGCAAACAATTTATCTTTACAGTCGCCTACAATGATATTCCCATGAAGCCCACTACGCTCAATGATTCGGTTATCCAAAATTTCTTTACTTTAAAAATCCAAGTACACCGAAATAATTTTACATTGAAGTACGCAATAATTTTATATTAAAATTATAGTGTTGTCTGTGTATTTCTAATGTAGGTCAATAAAAAAATTCAAAAAAGGCATTTGTACCCCCGAAACGTAAATTGTGAATAAAATTTTACATCTAAATCAACGACCTCAGGAACACCTTTACCGTTTGAGAAACGAAAAAGGTAGTGGATTCTGTGGAACATTTTGGGTAGTAAGTATAATTAAATATTACATTTTCGATTGCATTTTATGAAACATCTCCAAAGAGGCATGCAATAAAATATTCAGAAAAATACGTTTGTCTTGAAGTGTAATGTATGAAAAAATTTCAAAATATTAAGTCTATGCAAAAATATAATTCAATTACAACTTCTTATAATATTACAATACAAAACGATTTGAAGGAAATGAATACAAGTAAATTAACATTCTATATTAAGTTTTAAAAAATTGGTGAAAGAAGAACCGTCCATTAAGTTCATACAGTTTTATTTGTTTCTTACTTGATAATACATCTAAAATAAAGGCATTTTAAAGCTATTTACATTTATAATAATTTATTTGCATTTTTTTAACATGCATAAGAAAATTATTCAAAAAATTAACTTTTTAGTAAAAAAAACTTTCAAAACTAAATTAAACCACGTGATATAGTATTATTTCCACTTTATTTAAATTCTTTATAACGAATTAGGTTTCGTTATATGACATGTTGTCATACACCTGAAATATTATCACACAACCAAATCTAGTTCATGGTAAAGAATTTAAATAAAGTAGAAGTAATACTAAATCACTCAGTTTTATTTAGTCTTGAAAAATTCAATTATAGTGAATTTCTATAAAATTAATACCAAAATATATTCAAAATAGGAATCGTAAATTTTATTAGGGAAGCTGCAAATATGTTTATGTAATTGAGCAATAAATTCACATGAGCTGAAAAACTAATAAACAACATCTAATTGAAAAGGATCGATTCAATAAAATCGGTTATGCCAAAACAAGTGACATTTGATGGGGTTCGCTTAACAATAAAAATGTTTGTTAATTAATGATCACCAATGTAAAAAAGATAAAACCATGATGAACGAAGCGGAATTCGTGAATAAATAAAAATGGAAAAGCTTAGAAAAAGTTAATCAAATAGTTCAATAGAGCTTGATGGCTGCAATTAAAAAAAGGCAAATAGTTAAAAGTAAAAAGTACGCTAATCCGGCGTGAGTCACCATCCTAACACGCAGTACAAGGTGCGTGAAAAAATCTAAAAAAAATCAATAAGACGTAATCAATGTTACTAACAAATGGTTTCCATTTGTATCGAAAAATACCTTCACCTTTAATAAGATTGTAAGTGGAATTGAAAAAATAAACAGAAATAAAATAATTCTATTTTGTTTTCTGACTCTTATTATAAAAATGTATATGTTATACACTATATCACGTCTAATTATAAAATAAATACACTCGTTTAATAAATTCAAATTGTATTTTCTCTTTTGCAAATGCTCGGGAATTAAACATAATCTCAAACCTTGAAGAAAATCTTAATATGATATAAAGAAATTATTATTTGTTTGATAAATAGCAACGCTATTTAATCACACGTTTTCTCAATTATGTATCTTTGAATTTCGTGTAATAGTTTTATTGTAGCTAGCTATATTCTGTTTTTTTTCTTTTTATGTTTTGAGTCATTCCATATGAAATCCTATAATTGGTTCAGTTCAGATCTTGCTTAGACTTGATGAGAATTTTCTTTAGAGCCCCAAAGAAGGAAACCCAGCGTCATTTAATTTTCCAATGCGCCAGTCGTCGCTTATGCAAATTAAAATACGTAAAACATATCATTTTTACCCTTTAATGTTTTTAGCTATTAAAATTTTCCTTCTAAATATATCTACACGGCGAAGAAAACATTTTAAAGCTAAAAGATAGCAGATTTTTTTAATAAAATTAAATTTGAACAATTAGTACCATCAACAATTACACCGTGCTGAAAATACTTTTATTTTACTGATTTTATTTTATTTTTAACTGGCCCCATTGTCTTGACTGTCCCACGAAACTAGCTGATATTTCTTATGGATCAAGTGCACATATAGAAATAAAACCCACAAGTTACTCGTCTAACTCACTTTTTATAAAAAAAATTATGTTTTAAATTATGTAAATTTTCATAGCTTAGGCTGCAATATTAATGTTTTGTCTACGGTCCCTACTGGGAATTTTTAAAGTCTTTGAATATTTTTATTTGTTGTATGTGTACCAGTGGTTTAAAAGAATCAAAAATAGAGTAATGTATTTATTTTAACATGAATTTAAATAATGTACGTTTTTAATATTACTAGTAGTAAATGCCATGATATTTTTAACAATGAGAATGGCGTTAGAGCAGGAGGTTTCTTGTAATTTTACACTGCGAGAGGTTTGTGAAATCTAATTTTAATATTTATAACGATTTAATTATTGATTATTAACAAAAGAAAACATAATTATTTCACTAATATAGAGAATGTAGGTGAATGTATAAAATATTTTATACAAATGCCGGGTTAGTTGGAATGAATTTATTTAAAATTTTAAAGGTGTGTTTGCTTTTTTGTCGAAAAACCTACATTCTTGCTAGGTTTACTGCCAAATATGGGAATATACAATATGATGATTTTCATATAGAAAATAAGATCATAATATTTTCTATAATTCGTGTTAATTAGTTTATATTAGCTTTATATATTTATTTCTAAAAATCTACCTTTTCCAACTAATTTCTGGTTGAAATTGACCAAGCGGTTAAAGTCAGAGGAAAGTCAAGTTCAGAGGATTCATTCCAAACTATTACTTATACCTTAGTTTTGAATACAAGAAAAGCAATAAAATGCTCTTTCTTCTTCTTTAATTTTTATAGAAAACAATTTAAATTGAAACATCAGCAAAGGAGAAAAAATATGTTTAATCAACGAAAATAAGCTTTAAATCTTCCACACAAATGTTACTTTGCGACACGTCGGCTAGTCAATATACGCTCAGATGCACTCTTCCTCGGTTGTGTGTACCAGCCGCTGTGAATAAAAATATTTCGCGATCTCGGCTACACTATTAATTAAATTAGAGTTAGAACTAAATGAAACTATGTGATATAGTATTATTTTTACTTTATTTAAATTCTTTACCATGACCTAGGTTTCGTTGTATTACAACATTTTCACTTGGGCAATTAGCAAAGACAGTAGAATTTTTACTAGTTCCCCACCTGAAGATTTTGTAATGCAATGAAACCCTGGTCGTGTTAAAGAATTTAAATAAATTAGAAATAATACTGCATCACGTAGTTCTATTAAATTGAAGTTAAATTTTCGATTAAAAAATGTTACTTTTCTTTAAAATTTGTGATGTTTCTTTTCCACTACATACTACTTACTAAGATAAATTTAACTTCTACATACTCCCAATTACATGAAAAGGAATTATATAATTTTACGTTAAAATTATTTTTCTTCCTAATTTTATTCTTACCTACTCACAAGAATATAAAAGAACAGTAAATTCATTAAATTAAAATGCAAAGGTGACAGGTAATTCTGTAAGGATTTTCGTGTCAAAAATATTCAATTATAAAATAAATAATATTATTTAAGCTAGAAAATGAGAAAAAACTGTGCTTTTACTTCTTTTAAACCACATTCAAGTTCAAGGTAAGGACTAAGTACCATGTAAGTTTCATATTTTCATCTCATAGCCATCATATTAACATTCTAGTCTAAAAAACAAATTGTAAAGATTTCAAAATTTCAGATACAGCCTTTTTTATAAGGGGTAGATCGAACAAGCAAATTGTGTATTTAATTCTTCGGGGGTATCAATCGTGTGAATTTAAATTATATATACAAAGACTATTATCTTTCAGCTTTCAAATATCATCAAACGTGAAAAATTACGTTTTTAAACATTTTGATAGGGCAAGTGAGGATTGGCGCCTGGAAAAATTAAATGACTCTATTTTTTTTTGATCCATATAGAAAATACCTTTAAAGTTTTGACAACTTCAAAAATTGTGCAACAATAAAATTTTATTAGACGATATTGTATCATTCTTTCAAAAAAAGAAAACAATGTCCTAGTTAACTCAAGTAAACTCTTATTTCCTCTACTATATTCTTACTGATTAAGACCTCAGTGACGTTTTTAAGGCTTCTTCGACTAGAAACATTTCTATTGCGCTCTGCCAATCTCTCAGAGAATAGGTTTCTAATTCATCTCATTTACTTCGACTCTTTCCACATGACAAACAAAATATTTAGTCTAAAATGTAGAAAAAATACTAATGCAAATTAGGAATGAACAAAATATGCAATATTATATTATGGAGCGTAAGGGGGTTGAAATTCTTTGCATGACATTCAACTATACCCATGAACGACGATTGCCTGTATATTCAAAATATTACGTAAAACATAACAGGCTGGGTGTACCACGCCCAACCTTACGTATGTCGCGTTAAGGCTTCTTTATTGTATTCTGTAATAAAATATTGCCTATTCTAATATATAAAGTCACAAAACTAGGCTACCTTATGCGATTTTTTCAGTATTAAACCATTTGCTACCGCTCCACCTTATAAGATAATTGGAACAGTACTGGATATTTTAGGGGTGGTTGAGAATAAATAGAATACTAATAATAACCGATAATAATAGAATATTATAAAACAGTTTTTGAGATATTATCATCAGGCTTGTAAAATTTCTGCTCGAAGAAATTATTGTTATTTATTTCGCTGATAATAAGGAAAACTTATTTTAACATGGAATATTTATCCATCTATTATTCTAAGTAATAAGTAACATATGCCTATACACAATAATTCAGTATATTGTGAGTAATGGTGTAGCACACAAAATCATAGCATTGGAAGAATTAGAGTTCTTGAGAAACATGTTACGTGAATCACACTGCGACGAAACCGTAAAAAGGCCACAAAGTAGTTAATCTAAATTAATCAAAGAAGTTTATTGCAGCGCCCCCTGTTGAGTTAAAGACATAATACTAATAAACTTTGCCGTTAATTCACAATTTTTTTACAGAAAACCATATCTAAATCAGTCAAACGGTGTTGAAGGAAAACGGCAGCATTCCTTTGCATCGAAAACTTGCAGTAACCCCTAGCTAGCTAACACGATAGCAGTTATCTAAGAACCATAGTCCCGGATATTTTGCTGCCGGTAAACCAATTTTGGAGATCATTTGTTTGAAACAAAATGTTGCAATTCCCCCTGGTGAGCGAACATCTCTCTTAGAATCATTGTTGATTAGTCCCTAATATTCTGCACAAAACCGTATTTAAATCGGTTAAACAACTTTGGAGATAAATGGAAACATTCGTTTGCAATAAAATGTTTATTGCAGCGCCCCCTGGTAAGTAATCACCATAATTCCTATCTAAGAACTAATGCCGATTAGTATCCAATATTTTGCAGAAAACCTTATCAAATAGGTCAAACCATTTGGAAGATAAATAGGAATATTCATTTGCAACAAAATGTTGATTGCGGCGCCCCTGGTGAGTAATTACCGTAACAAATATCTAAGAACTATTGCCAATGAATCACAAATATTTTCAAGAAACTGTATCTAAATCGGTAAAACCATTTTGGAGATAAATGGGAATATTGAATTTTACATATAAATAAACAAACAAACAATTTCTCACCTTGAACCCTCCGTTCCGTCGTGGATAAAAAGATATTGAATGCAATAAATATGATGTGTATACACTGCGAATTTATTCAACTTTCATTGAAACGAAAAGTTACATTGAATATTTAATGCGATATTGTTTTTAACAGACAGAATCAGTATTATTTTTAAAGGACAAAACCAATATTATTTTTTTCTTTTTGATACTTTATATGTTCTTTTCGGACAAATATTTTCCTTTATTTTTGATTAGATATGTTACCATGTTCGGAATAATTTTTGTTTCGTTTCATACTAAAACCTAAATATAACATCTACTAAGCCATAATAAAACACTTTAATTATTTCTAGAAGTTATTAAAATATCTGTCTTCACTGCAATACAATGAAATATACGACATATAGTAATTGATTCAACAAGAAAAGAAATTTCTACTGATGTAATTACGTTAATTAGTGTAAAATATATTAATTTTACGTACATGCGGTGTGTAAAATGAAAATTCGATTGACGAACAATGAAACAGTAAAGCAATTAAAACGTAATTTGACACGATCCAATACTTGGTCGACATTATCAAAAAACGTAAAAATGTCGAAATGTAGAAAGGAAGAAGAAATGAGAAATCGTCTAAAAATGTAACGAATGTAAAACTCTGTTAATATTGATTCTGAAAAAATGTTTTGAGTGAACAAAAATGTTTTGAGTGAACAAGCATATTATATTTAAGACTGATATTTAAAAAACCCCTTCAACGATACTGTAATTCAAGAAATCGGTAGAAAAAAATGTCATCCCAAATAACGATAAACGAAGCAAATCAGGAAAAAAATGAAAAATGTATTTTCTTTGCACCACATACTATATATATGGTTAAATTATGGCTTCTAATAAATTTTTACCATAATCGCTCTTAAACGGAAAGGGCTCACAACGTATAGATGGATAGATGGAGCCTTATTTGCCATTTGTCTGCGAAATCCTAAAAAGAGTCAAATTGTAGCAGCAACATTATCACATATGGACCTAAATACATATGTTTTCAAAATTAATTCATTGTTAATTAATTTCCAAGTGATATACAAAATACAAATTCATTCCATAATGAAACGATATTTAATATTTAATAGAATTACTATTGTAGACTACCATTCAACAGATTGACAGAATATTTCCACCACAAACTCAATAATGGGGTTTAAGAAACGCCATTGAAATACACACAGCAATATTACAGGCAAGTTCATTAAACTCGTAACATTTTTTTACTGGAGTGGAGACGCGTTACCCAGAAGTTAGAAGCGCTCAATCTTGCCATTTTTGCCCTCAAATGACAATATAGATAAATGACCTTTCTGTTTCTCATTCTTAAACCGAGACATCTTTTATTAAATTAATATGAGAAAATGAGAAGAGATCTCCCTTTTCCAATATTTTGGCGAATATGACGCTACATATGTTAATTAAGATTAAACATATATATATATGCATATATGTGTGTACGTATGTGTGTGTGTGTGTATACACATCTAAAATCTTCGGCTCATATCACCTTACGAACACTAAAACTTACGTAAATGGATATTAGATTATATCGATAGAGATAATTTCATAACTTGTGTATGTAATGTTTACACTTGGCTAATAGTAATGATGAAAACGATATTGGAATACTTCTTTAACTGACAAAAGACCTCTTTAATTTTGGTCTCGTTTTATTTTTATTGGTAATTTCTTTGTGTTTCTAACATTTAGTTATATTTAAAATAACAGTCTTTCAATGGAAATAATTTTCTTCCTTCAATATATTACTGCTTCTTCACTATATAAACGTTCACAATTTAAACTATGAACATTTCAGTTAATACTTTAAGTTAAAAAACTTTTTTTAACATATTTATGCAACTCGTGCATAAGTTTACTTGCAATAAATTAGCAAAAGAATATTATGTAAAAAGCACGTAGTTAAAAATATCGACGCAATAATATCGTAAAAATATGGAATTTTTCAAAATATATGATATTTGACGACATCCGCTAAGTTACACTTATATTTGTTAAACAACTGACACCTGTATGTACCAACGGTAACATCACAATAAACATAAATCGTTAAAGCAAAAGGATAGAAAGCTAACAAGAAGCAAAAACTCGAAAAGTAACAATAAACTGTTTGCGTAATGTCTTTATTTTGGAAACAAACTAAAACAGGATAAAAAAATTCCACAAGAATTACTAAAGCACGTTTAATGATAAATTGTCGTTTAGAATCCTTTTCATCCCATAATATTTTGACATCATGCGATGATAATATTTTGACATTATGATAATGTTGTTAAAATTTTTAACCTTCACTAAAAAAAAGATTTAACTAAATTTTTTTTTAAATGTGTTATGAAAGGCGATATTTTAAGTGTCACATGATGTACAAAATATTATCGCTCATTTATCAAACACAGATTGCCATTTCTAATGCCATCTGCAATCAAAAATATTGCACAAAATGCGATGCTATCTCCACGCTTATCCTTATATATATTTTCTGATTTTTTAAAAATATTTAATTTTTCATGTACATAAAACCACTTCGTACAATTATTTCCAATCGAAGAGGTTTCAGTATTTATTCGCTTTTTTTCGATCGTTTTGCTGGAAGTTCAGTGTTGCTTTCATCCCTTCTCTGGTTTGTAAGTCACTATTATGCTACCCCAATCTCCCGAGAAATTGGTCTCAGTTTCATTCTACGTACGAAATATTCTATTTTGTTCCTCTATAAATGACATGTAAAGTATTAAGTCGAAATTTTGAAAGAGAAACTAATAGAAAGCAGAAAAGGAAAAAAGTACTTTTGCGGTATTTTACCTCTGAGCCTGACTATTTTTAATCTGTCTAGTTATCTTGTCTTGCAACAGCTGACAATGTCGATGGCAAACGGTCGACTACACATTTTATATATTGGGCAAAGTGTCATAAGTTGGGTTACCTAACTAAAAACAAGTTTAGGTTCTTCAGGTTAAAATTCTCTGTCGTATAAGTCGATTTTCTTAATATTTATTATTCGGAAAAGTCCAAAATAATACCTGCTCGTGTATAGATTCAATTACTGAATTGTTATTCAATTTTAAAATAAAAAAAGAAGCTACTTTTGAAGGTTCTTTTAATATAGTTTAACAATATTTTTTTAAATTCTATACCATAGATAAATTTTATAAGCCGCCATATATTTCAGGGCTAGTTTGGAATAAACAGAGCGTCAGTAACAAATTAGATACTAACTTTTCATTAGAAACATTGTCAAGTATGAGTGGTTTCTACTTCAGAAAAATAATATTAATTTATTTCGCTCGTAATGATAAAAAAAGAGCTTTATGATAGAACGATGGCTAATCTGTTTAAATGGATATATATGTACTATTTAATGATAATTCATAAATATTCCAATATATTATGTATAATGATCAAATTTAACCTTATCAAAATGGTAAAGTTAATTTTTATGGAAAAAAATCGCATTCTTTTGTGTATAGACAAATGACTTTGAATTATGTTATTATGCATATCAATTTAGTTTATTTTTATCAAAAATATTTGTAATACATAATGTTTCGATTTAGTTATATATATTATCTGATAAAATAGATTAATCAACGTTAATAAGAAAAAGTCTCGATTACAAAGGGAAAATTAAATCGCTTTGGAATCGATATTTATTTGTCATTAAGGCGAACACTAAAAATGTTTGTTTAGTAGAAAGTAACACATCTAAATTGAATAGTGTATTTTTACTAAATAATGGCGGGACCAATATTTTTAATTCTTTTTTGCTTTAAACGTTCGTTTTTTAAATAATTTTCACTCTAATTAATCAAATTGAAACATTTAGGATAATTCTTTTAGTGTTGTTATTCAAAATGTACTTTAGATGCTATATTTACAATGCTGCAACAGAATAGAAAACATAATAAAAAGACATTTATTTTGAAGTTAATTATGCTTTGCAGTTTATGCAAAACTTATTTATCGTGTAAATGTATATATTGGGTTGACGTAGACAATGACATTTAAAGAAATAGTGAAATTCTTATTAAGTAATTTGACAAAAAGGTCTTTCTACTAATTTAAAACATCAATGCGATATTATTATTTAACGTAAAATTGTCTAACTCGTCGAAAACAATAATGTCGAAGGAAATATAAAGTACTATCAAAGGTGAACTTTTTCACACTTCATCGAAATAAACACTTTGTATTAAGAAAATGTAAATGGTGACCCAATTTTTCCCTTCCGCGGCGACCGTCGTATTATTTCACGCGCTGTGATCCTTCTGTTGGAAAATGCTCCTGCTGGTTCCAAAGCCAATTTCCCTATATCTACTACCTTCTATCTTTGTACTAATGTTTCCTTATTAGGTATCGCTGTAAGGTGATAATTACATGGAATTTATGTGGAAATAAAGGGTGTGACAGTGTAGTGTTTTGTACGTGTGACGTAATTGCTTCGTATTTATTCACTTTAACGAGTAGCTTTGTATTTATTCACATCAATGAATTTCACCGCGGAAATTAAATACACAATTTTGTTATTGTTTGCGCATACTAAACGTTGTCAATATGGTACGTTTTTTTAATCTTTTGTGTCACTCGTTTATTATTGACTACTTGGAAAAACATTAGTCATATCATCTTAAAAAACCTCGAAATACGCATTATTTTAATTACCAATCAGCAATATTGTAAAAATCTTTCTAATCCTTTTAGTGATGATACGTGTACCACAATTCAAATTTAATTAAAAATAAAAGAAATGCACAGAACACCATAAGAATTAAGGAGCACTCATTAGAATTTATATGCATATACGGTCTGAATATGAAAAACAAACGAAACAGGTTAAGTACTTATTTGAATGCGTAAACGATGAGTATAGGAGTATAGGATACAAAATAAGACAGTGTAAGTATTTATATATATATATATATATATATATATATATATATATATATATATATATATATATATATATATATATATAAGAATATAGCCATTAAGTGATGAAAAAAATAATTGTACTCAATGTACTCAATGATAATTTTAAAAAACTGCAGTCAGACTGAAAAGCCATTTAAATAAATTTTGAAATTATTTTTCAATATATAGAAAATTCGAAATTACTTAAAAACAAGAAGCGAACCTCCACTGTCCGGATAGGAAAAAATCCAACCATTGCTCAGAATACATTAAATACTTAAGTATTAACATTATGTGATACATACGCAGCTCTCATAATGACGTGCAGACATTTCACAGTAAAACATATTTTGGTAATTACCAGTGGAATGAATAAAGATTACTTTTCTCATAAAGATTAATTATAAATTTGACTGCTTAGACTACGAAACGAAATATTAACCCAGACAATATGAGGCTAGTAGTGGTATACTCAGCATATGATACTTCAATTAATATTTTGAATATATGGTCGATGTTTTAATTAGATGAGTAAAAATTTTCATGGACTTGTTTTATTCTCTTATTTCACATAAGTATGTTTTTTCTTTACCATTCAATATTAATTTTTTCTTAGTATTTCAAACTAATTATTCAGTAACCCAGATGAAGAGGGGACAAATAATTAAGTACGCACATGATAGATAATGTATAGATAGAGTCTATTGTGGGGTTCGTGCGGCGAAATACAAATTAACACTGAACTATTAACAAGTAAGAACACTAATAAAAAAGAATGTTTTAATTCAAAGAATGGTACGAAGTAATTTTGTGCACTTAAAGTTTAATACTCATACAAGATGGGAACACATAAAAAAGTAAAAGTTTGAAGTATAAAAAACCTTAAAAGTCGTAGATTATTGATAATATATGGCCGAAATGTGTCATGGCAATAATTATAATTTCTCTCAGTTACGTCAAAGTTTTCTTGGATCGAGTGTGGTTTGAGGATATTTAGAAAGTAGAAAAGATTTTTCTATTCACTAAAATCTTTTCTTCAAATAACCTAAGTTATTTATGGCGATTTTTTAATATGACCACAAGAAAAACTATTCAGAATCAAACACATTTTTACCAGTGTCTTCGTTACTTGGTATGGAACGCGCTATTTTCACTTGCAAAAACATTTATACTTAATTAGTTTTAAAGAACGAAAATAGCATTCATAAATTCTATCCTTTTTTATACTATGAAGAAACTTTTATTTTCATTCTTATTTCTTTCCCTTTTTGTCAAAAAGAGGCAATAATATGCCATACATTCAAAAGTTGATAAATCTAGTATTTAACGTTCAGAACATTTTTTACAGATCTCCCATCTCACCGTCAGATCATAATTTCATGGTTATTATAGTAATATTCTGTCACATTTCCGGTACATGGGTGTCAAATTTTAAGTCCTTATACCATTAGTAAATGGATGATTTTGATTAAAAATTTACAGCAGAACAAAAAATGAAAAAGATAGTGTAATGAAAGCTTTTTAAATTGATTTATAGAGTTTTTTTTCCAATTTATAGAGTTTTTTTCCGTAGTCTATTAGCTATTATATAATACTCCAACTCTAAAATGTTGTTTTCATTTATGTAACTGCCAATAAGGAGATTTACACAAAAGTTGAAAGTAAAGGGATATAGAACCAAGGCTATTTTTGATTCAAACCGTCAAGTTTTATATATAAATATGAAATGTGCCTACTCACACACAAACACACACACTCATGCACACACTCACACACACAAACACACACACATACACATACGTGTGTGGGTGTGTGTGTATTTATATACATATGTTCTATATAACACATGAGACTTCTGCGTTTTTTACAATGCAGAATACATCTCAATTTCAGCAGAAATTATATAATTAAGACAATTTAGAAGGAAGAAAAGGGAAATATATTCTTTCAACAAATTTTCTCTCACATTACTTTAATTAAGGATTTCTGGGCTTGAGGTGGGAAATAGAAAGAACGTTTACTTCTCTTTTTATGTTAGGGCGATGACGCCGATGCTGGGCGATGCTCCTGCCTACTGGCGACGCGTCCCTGTTCGTGAGAAAAGAACATTACGCGGTTAACGAACTTGGCCGTAATACGGCTGCATGTACTTAGACTGAGTGCGTTAAAGCCCACGTCGAGTTAATGGTTGATATGTCCCAGTCTGAGTGGCATGGTAGTAATAGTACGTAACACAAAAATTAATATATGAAATTAGTTGAAATTGGTTAATGTTACGTACGATTTACGAAATGAATTTGAATTTGGAATATCATCTCTTTCTTTCTTGGAAATTCATCTAATTCGTAGAAGGTGGTCTGTGTTATATTGTGCTGTAATCTCTTGCAATATTTGTTAAGATTCGTAACCAAATTATAAAAACTAAACTCTAGTAATTTTATCATCACCGTTTGTGCATCTATTCGTCAAGACGTTATGACCCTTTCAGGTTATGAGCGAGTGTAATGACATGATTGGAAGTCGTGATTGATTTGTGTATATACGGTTATGTAATCTTTTTAAACTTTTTCTTTAGTACCTTCTTCGTACATCGAACTTTTCGATGAAACATTTTTTTGATACGGATTTTATTGAGTATCATTGAGTACAATTATTTTTTTCATCACTTAATGGATATATTCTTATATATATATATATATATTTTCGCCCGTTCCATACCAAGTAACGAAGACACTGGTAAAAATATGTTTGATTCTGAATAGTTTTTCTTGTGGTCATATTAAAAAATCGCCATAAATAACTTAGGTTATTTGAAGAAAAGATTTTATTGAATAGAAAAATCTTTTCTACTTTCTAAATATCATCAAACCACACTCGATCCAAGAAAACTTTGACGTAACTGAGAGAAATTATAATTATTGCCATGACACATTTCGACCACATATTATCAATAATATACGACTTTTAAGGTTTTTTATACTTCAAACTTTTACTTTTTTATGTGTTCTCATCTTGTATGAGTATTAAACTTTAAGTGCACAAAATTACTTCGTACCATTCTTTCGAATTAAAACATTCTTTTTTATTAGTGTTCTTACTTGTTAATAGTTCAGTGTTAATTTGTATTTCGCCGCACGAACCTCACAATAGAATCTATCTCTGATTCATCTCATGTGCGTACTTAATTATTTGTCCCCTCTTCGTCTGGGTTACTGAATAATTAGTTTGAAATACTAAAAAAAAATTAATATTGAATGGTAAAGAAAAAACATACTTATGTGAAATAAGAGAATAAAACAAGTCCATGAAAA
Source organism: Druceiella hillmani (assembly GCA_039881145.1). Lineage (NCBI taxonomy): Eukaryota > Metazoa > Arthropoda > Insecta > Lepidoptera > Hepialidae > Druceiella > Druceiella hillmani. The sequence goes on from JAYKKI010000117.1 coordinate 4,477,011, forward strand.
TTTTGACTCATCTAATTAAAACGTCGACCATATATTCAAAATATTAATTGAAGTATCATATGCTGAGTATACCACTACTAGCCTCATATTGTCTGGGTTAATATTTCGTTTCGTAGTCTAAGCAGTCAAATTTATAATTAATCTTTATGAGAAAAGTAATCTTTATTCATTCCACTGGTAATTACAAAAATATGTTTTACTGTGAAATGTCTGCACGTCATTATGAGAGCTGTGTATGTATCACATAATGTTAATACTTAAGTATTTAATGTATTCTGAGCAATGGTTGGATTTTTTCCTATCGGGACAGTGGAGGTTCGCTTCTTGTTTTTAGGTAATTTCGAATTTTCTATATATTGAAAAATAATTTCAAAGTTACAATTTTACGCATAAAAATTTATTTAAATGGCTTTTCAGTCTGACTGCAGTTTTTTAAAATTAGAGTTAGTTTTGGCAAAGAGGCTAAACATTGAATGAAATGAAAACTGAATTTATTTGTGAAAAAGCAAGTTACATAATTAAATTGAATACTGTGGAGGAATATAATATATATATATATATATAATCCCGAAGTATTCATTTATTAAGTTACGATATTTCGAACACTTTTTGGTTTATTTTTGTACCACCTACATGTCAAATGCTACCATAAAACATACTGTGGTATGAAGATATATATGAAACGTACTAATTTATCTAAGGAGACCACAAATTTATATTAAGGTTAATTACATATTTCAGTTCGTAATAAACATATTTATCGTATGTATGTACAGGACTTATTAAGTTGAATGCATATAACAATTAATGATACAAAGTAAATGATAATAATTCGACAAGAAAGAATAATCCAGCCAACCTAAAACCAAAGTGCCGCATTATCAGTTTATGTAAAAACGGACGGACCCCTGAGATAGAGTAAATGTAGGAAAATATTTCGAATGCTGTCAAATGTTATTACCTTTTTTCACGCTTCGTATACTTTAAAGTCAGGAACAAGTTAAAGGCACTTTTTCGTTTCCGTCAAGATCATCGTCTAGCTTCATTCGCGATAAACAATATCCAGGGAAATGCTTCCGCTAGTTGCATAGTAAATTTTTCTATTTCCATTACCTGTTGCTCATGTTCCACAGCCTTCTTATTGCGTTATCTCTATGAGCTTACATTTACATGGGGTTTGAATAGACGTAAGCGTCGTGACACTATCGCGCACCTCCCCATACCCACAACCCTAACGATGTGGGCGTGTATGCGAAGATACCTTTATACTCACTTTAACTCTGACTGCAGCATTACAATACTCTATTTGAATATTGAATATATTTGGCGTTAATTTTGTAGAAATTCATTATTCGCAATTAAATGAAACTACGTGATGTAGTATTATTTCTACTATCTTTAATTTCTTTACCACGACCTAGGTTTCGTTGTATTACAACATCTTCAGGTGGGATATTTGCTAATATCTTTGAATTTTTATATTATATATATATAATTTTTATATATTTTTTTTAAATCAATCTTTGCTAATATCCCACCTGAAGATGTTGTAATACAACGAAACCTAGGTCGTGGTAAAGAAATTAAAGATAGTAGAAATAATACTACATCACGTAGTTTCATTTAATTGCGAATACTCTATTTTGTAATTTGTAATACAAACTAATTTCTGTTTACCCTATAATTTTTTTAATTCATAACTTCACTGTTAGGTTTTTAAATGTTCGTAATGTATTATTCATATTATTTTAGGAAACTATGAAATAGGAATAAACTAAATTGGAAACTTTATATGTCAAAGGGAATAAAATATATTTAATCATTTTAAGTACGACACGCGCATTGTGATTACATTTTAACAAAAAAACAGGCCAAATCATTAATTCACTGTTTGTGCCTCGCAATATCTGTAATTACGCCACTCTAATACTAACCCTTTGTAGTTGCCTGATGTGTTATTCGTATGAAAAATTCTATGCACTATAACTCCGTTGCCTATTTCTTTTTCTTTAATACATTTATCAAAGTTTGCAGAAATAACTTTGCACTAAAGTGTTTACTAAAATGGCATTATCATGATTGTTTCATATTTCCGACACAAATTATTAACAAAATGGAGGAGGAGCAAATAATTCAACCAACCCCATCTGGTTGGTTGTATTGGTATTACTAGCGGACACTGCAAAACCCTTTGGGATGTATAAACAAAGACAATATAATATTTGAGATGGAGTTTTGAAAAATGACTTGATAAAATCTTTAAAAAAATATATCATCCCAAAGACAAAGGTTATTAAAAGCGACCGATCAGAATTGTTTGTTAATAATATTTGGTGATGTGCTTGCGATATGAAAAACCAATACCTTAAAAATTTAAATTTTTGGGTAATAGGCCGTTCTGAATTAGTTTAAGTATTCCCGTGCATAAGTTTAAATATTTTAATAATAAATTTACACATTCCCAATGCAGAAAAACTCATGAAAAATAATATAAATGGAAAAAATTGGCTCAAAAGATGAGTAAAAATCGGAGTTTGAAATAAATGGTAACTGATAATATCCGCTATGCGGTATGTATATTTATAAATTAATCATCGCCAATGTATAACAAGAATAGATTATAAACAACCCAGCAAAATTTGTGGGCGAATGAAAATGGAAAAGCGTACAGGAAGATAAGAGTGGAGATAAGAAAAGTTTGATTGACATTCACCAATTCGAATAAAGAATTTAAAAAGTCTGTTGACCCAGTGCGTTACGTAATGTGTGCATGTATGACATGGGTGCATGTATGTCGGAGTGCAAGGTACGAAAAAAACACTAAAAAGCGTAGTTATGGTCCGCACCTTAGATTTTTCGTGAAAATGTCTCCGTTCCCTTACATTTGGGTTTGCCGCGTGGAGTAGATGTATTTGTAGTGTGTCTCTCTTGATGAGAGTCCAGCAGAGATCTTATATATCGAACCTAGATTGCACATACGGTTTTGTGCTCAATAACATCATAGCCTACGGTAGCAACCTCCATTGATGTACACGCATTACGCGACAATAACAACACGACTATTTTTGTTGATCGCAATACATACTCATCGGACGCCATCACGTTCTCATCGATCTCTAAATGATTATTGTTTTCTGTATTGCTTTCGTACGACTCCTGCACATTATCAGTGTACATTTGGACTATCGCTGGATGCTGCATGCCGAAGGGTATTTGGCTCCATTAATGGGGTTGTATCGTTTTTTCATTTTTTTCCTGAAAGTTATCGTAGCTCTTGCATTTGCTCCGCTCCGGAACTTACAGGTTTTTTAACTCCTCTTTGACACAAGCTTTCTTTCGATTTCCGTGTTCTGTAATTCTGAGTATATTTAGGATTAATATAAACCAGTGGGCCAGTTACATAATTGATTTTGTGATTGCTATGTGTGAATACCTGTATTACATATAAATGTCCATTTGTTACCGGTGTTCACACATATTCTGGCAAATGCTTATATTATTTCATACTGGCTCCTAAGAGTACTTCTCAAGATCTTCATAATAGCATCAAGTCAACATCCTAGATAAACGCGTTTTTGGGCTACTCTAATATACTAATGTGTACCTTTAAAAACATTAATTCACAAATCTCAGAAACAATTCATGCGCATACGCTAGTCCGATAACATTACAGGCTAAACAGACACTGCAAAAGAAACACGGACTAATATGCTATATCCGGTCCTCTGCCATTATTAAATAATTATTAGTCTAGTAGTTATTAGCGATTTAAATCTGACAATATTGTTACAGAACAAAGCTCGACGGTCTATTGAGTGTAATTAACGAGTCGATAGGTATTTTCACGTAAATGAGTTAATTATTGAGCTTACTTACTTTTATAACTTTGTTATGAATTATTTATATAGAATAGCAGACATAACTTTATTAAAATTTTACATCACAAAACTTTGGACATAAGAAATAATTCGAACTAATAAACACCAAATAAGAAGGGCACGATGAAGTATAAAATAATGAAAATACGACAAGGGCAATAAAGTATGAATGTTTAAAACTTTTGCTCTAAAATATCGTTACCGAACACAAATTCTTTTTTTAAATACTACTACGGCTAGAAATTTTTGGAATCGGTACCAAGTCGTCGATTATCACCTCTCTCACGCCCATTTACAATTACACATATTGATGAGTGCAACATTTCACATAGCATCGAGTCCCAAAATCCGAAGTCGATGCCATGTGAAATGTTGCAAATCCGGTGGCAGTATTTTGTAATATAATTTATGTACGACATTTTACCACAAAAGTTCCAATTAAGTATCCTATTTTCATAATTTTATACATTTCCATGCTCTTTTTTCGGTGGTTATTGAAAATCGGTTATATTTTTTTTTTAAATGTGTAATAGACTGTCTCTTCGAATTTTACTATGAATTTATTAGCAATAGAATTTATTGAAATAGGAATAGATATTTGTAGCATTTAATAAACATAAACAAATTCGTATATGTCGACCTACAAACATGCATGTGTGCACAATTATAAACTTACATATATACATACGAATAAACCAATAAAATTCCCTCTTTTGTAGTCAATATTTAGTAGTTATCATAGTCAATATTTCAAGCTTACACATATCTCAAAATTCTATACCCTTGCCTACTAATATTTATGCTTAATTACCTATTTATATATGTACTAATTTATAATCGTTTCAAACATTCATTATTATTCTACTTAATTACTTATCTACCTGTCTATATTGCTTCATGCCTTTTTGCCAAACTTTACATACTTACCTATGTGTTTATTTTGTTATTTTCTTACTTATATCAAGACAATTAAAACGAATTCTTACTCTTTGAGTTTACTAATCAGTGAACAGTTTCTGGCACCGCCTTTTAGAGTCATAATCAGACCTTTATTTTGCTAAAAGGCACATTTGTGCCAACCTTAGTCACATCAAAAATTAGAGACATTATTGTTAGACTATAATTAGACCTAAATCGTTCGAACTAAATCATGATACCTCTGCTCTGTTCATTATTGAGGAATTCTATGGTGTATTTACTATTTCTGTGCTGAAATTTTACCCAATTTCTCGGAGGCTATTCAAATAAAAGAAGAATATTCAAATTTGTTTATTAATGTCGGATATTTGAGTTAACATACACAAAACAGATACTGCATATAATATACAGATATTGCAAATAAGACACTGTAATCCTGCATGTTAACACTGGGTTGACAATTTAAAAATCCAAGTTTGATGACAATGTTCACGCCTGAGACCCAGAATACTAATTTAACATCAGATTCTCAAGTCCGACAGTTTAAGTAGGCAATACTCCTGCGGAATTTAGGCTGAAGAGTTAGAATAACAGAGTCTTACGCTTGAGAGTTACATTATTAATTTAAAAAGCGCAGATCATCAAATCTCTCTGTTTAAGCACAATGCATCCAGAGCCTCAAAATTGAGGTATTGAAACCTGAAATTTAATAGCACGGTCTTCGTATAAGGCCCAAAATATAATTTAAAAATAAGAGATTCTCAAGTCTCATGATTGACATAGACAATACTCCGGCAACATTAGGACTGAGGAGTTGGAACCCGGAGTTTAATAAAAGAATCTGTGTTTTATACTCACAGCACTAATTTAGAAACAGCAAATCCTTAAGTAGGTTTAGATAGGTAGTACCTTGTATCATTAGGGCTGAGGAGATGAAACCCGAAGTTTCATGATGGACTAACTCCTTGAGACCCACAATGCTAATATAAATTCATTGGACCCTTAAGTCTCTCAATTCCCTCAGTATCCCCTTAACGTCAACACAACGTATTTAGAATCCAGAATTTAATTTCAGAGTCTCTGTATGAGACACAAAATCCTAATTTAATAACAGCCAATACCCAATTCTCACGGCTTACAGAAAGAACACCTACGGCCTCTGGACTGAAGAGTCGGAACCCAAATTTCAATGACACAACCTCTATTTGAGACCCATTATACTCACTTAAAACAGTGAAACTTCTAGTCTCAAAGTTCAGATGGACAGTACGAGAACTGAAGTGTCGGAACCCAAAATTAGACGGAATCTTTGCTTGAAATCCGCAATACTTATTTAATAACAGCAGACTTTCAGATCTCACAGTTTGGATGGACAGTACACCGGTAGTATCAGGATTTATGGAATGAGAGTCGAAATTATCATGAACTTATATTATCATAGATACTGAAAACGTAAGCCAAGTTTCAAAAGAGTTGGTTAAGTAGAATTAGTTGAAACATCGATCAACAAATCGGGATAAATAACAACAACATGTAAATAAAACAATTTAATAACCTGGCTTCACGACTTTTTACGTACGTACCCGTATGATGTATACCTACCAATTTACTTTATTATTTTCTTACTACATAAAGATAAGTCAATCGAGTTCAAACCCAATGTGTATACTCCTCATCACTAAAGACCTCCTATCCCATCTTTCAGGAACCCAAATTTTAAAACCTTTATTTTGCCTAAGGGTAAACTTAAATCAACCTCAGTCGCGTTTTTATTAGATTTCTATTACACATATGTCATCCAAACTCGATCACGGCATCTTGGTATTCGGTCTTGAGAAATTTTCTCGAGTATCTTTAATTTCCATAGTCCCAAATTTTGGGATCTTAATCGAAGCATATCTTCCAAATATAACAGCATCAACTATATTGAATAAACAATACTGGAGTTATGAGGTATAATCAACACAAAAAGGATGAATAAAATATTGCTGTGAAATTGGGAACTTTCTGCTTTTTGGAAGTCAGTTAAAAAGGTACAAAAAACCAGCAATATCGCCATATTTTTGGTAACATTATATTCAGTTTCGAAACCAAAATGTTAAATGTCACATCGTGGTAACTAAGTAATAAAATTCTATACTACTAAGGGTGTACGTTGCATTTCCTGATAAACTTTAGAACACTTAAAAGTCCTCCTATAAATTCTCTAACTCTATTTTAGAGTCTTTTACGAAATTCTATGGGAAATACAGATTATCTTTTAATTTCAGCATTGTCTGACCTAGAATTTCTTTCAATTCTAGAAGAAAATCTTGTTATGAGAGAGAATAATTATTATTCTAATGATAAATATTCATCCTATTTGGATCAGCCACATAATCATTAGTTGTATATGTACTATGTTAAATATTATTTGCTCCAAGTTTTTCTCTTTTTATATTCAAAATTCATTTTATTTAGACGTATTAGATTCATCAAGTGCATAAAATCACTTCACTCCATTCTATCCAATCAAAAATTTTCCAATGTTTGCATTTATTTCTATCAAAGGCTTTTGGCTGGAATAGTCAGTATTATTTTGTACTTTTTTTTAATTTGTAAATTTTCAATTTTGCTTGCCCAATTTCTCAAAAACCAATTTCATATCCATCCTAGGTATATAATATTATGATGTAAAAATATTCTTGCACCCGTCAACAATACATTTAAGATATGGCAAAAAGTACCATATGCTGAGTATATCATATATATGCTGCATGTACTAAATAGGGACAATAGTAGATATGCTATGATGTACCATGCTAGAAATATGAGATAGTAAATATTACTAAATGTTATTCTTTATGTAATACGTGACTTCCGATTCAATCAAGTATAAAAAAAATGGCAATCTAGAGGCCATAAAATTCTATTGATGTTAATTTTTACCTAATTTTGTAATTATATACTTCATTATGAACCAAATATATTTATTAAATATTTGAATTCTGGGCTTATGCGAATCATCATTTGACATTGGAGACATTTGACCAGTTGCTTCTACTAATCTAAAACTAAAAGGCGACTTTATTACATTATCTAAAAACGTCGACCTTATAGAAAGCCAGAAAATCGGAGAAAACATAAGAAAATTTAGCGAACGCAAATAGCTACCAGAGATGTTTTATTTTCACGTCTTATCAAAATATATACTTTACAATAAAAGATAAGTGAAAGGTAAACCAATTTTCCATTCCCGCCTCAGTGGCCATCATCTTGTCTTACGTGCGGTAAAAATTTTGCACGGAGATTCTTCCGCTGGTTGTAAAGCCAATTTCCCTATTTCCATTATCTGCTGCTCTGCTACGTATTACATTATCTCTGTAAGATGATATTTACATGAGATTTAACAAAAAAAGTAAGCTTGCGATATTGTAGTCGTGTGAACGAGTGGCGATATTCGGTTACTTGAGAAAAAGTTTGTATACAATTAAATGAAACTACGTGATGTAGTATTATTTCTACTTTCTTTAATTTCTTTACCACGACCTAGGTTTTGTTGTATTACATCTTCAGGTGGGATATTAGCAAAGATTGTGTATGCTTTAATGCAGTTCACAACAAATTTTCAATAATAAATTATGCAGTGATTTTAGGAAATAATTTATTTTTATAAAACTACGTGATGTAGTATTATTTCTACTTTCTTTAAGTTCTTTACATCGACCGAGTTTTCGTTGTATTACAAATAGCCCACCTGAAGATGTCGTAATACAACGAAACCTAGGTCGTGGTAAAAAACTTAAAGAAAGTAAAAATAATACTGCATCACGTAGTTTCATTTAATTGTGCATATTAATAATGTTTTTGGCGTGTGTTAAATACCGGCAATGAAAATATTCTCAAAACGAATTTCAAAATAAGTAACATTTCATGCAGTAACCGTGTAGCTACCATCATCCCACCTAACAAAGGTGACAGCCCCATATTGCTAAAGCGCGGAAGACAATTCTATATTGGGACAAATCCCGATCTGTAGCAATCAAATGCAAAGTCAGCACACGGCAAAAGTTAAATCCCGGCAAGTAGCAATCAAAGATAACGTCAGCACGCGGTAAAGGACAAATCCCGGGCAATAGCCATGGGAGACAAAGTTAACACCAAGAAAGACTGTTACTGACTGCCGCATGGCAAATATATTATTTATTTAATGATTTCTTCACGATTTATGAGAGGTTTAATTTAAAAATAAGCTCAAATTACGATTAAATATTAAATATGAATTATGTTAACGACGGGCTAGAAACGTAAAATTTGGCATGCTTATATTTATTTTCAACTGCAACATGTATTTTGATGATCAGAAAAACCAAGATCCGAGAGTGGAGTGAGTGGAAAAGTGAGCTAGGAAATGTGGACACCCTAGTAGTGAAATGTGGACACATCGAGTATGACCTCGTCGCGTGATTTTCATTGGTTTTCTTGGTGGTCAAGATTTCAAAGATGCCTTTGTCATTTGATCTTATGTAGATATAAACTTGGAAATCATTTGATTTCCAAGTTTATATTTTGATGCAAGACACTGGTCTTGGGTTCACCTGACATACACAGTAATATATTTTGCCCTTCGTCATATGACCTTTTGCATATTTAGTTGAAAATTATAGGAAAAACTAATTAAAATGGAAATAAAAAAAGTACTTATGTAGAGCAAATGGGGTGAAACTGCCCGATAACAATTTCGAACCCATCTAATTACCTCGACGTGTAAGCGTTGAACATAAATCCGAAATATTGCTTAAAATATCTTACGCTTGGTATATTACATTCAGCCTAAGGTTCACCGGGTTAAGATACATTTTAACATTGATTATAATAACACTTACCATTTGCAAAAATTCGTATGTATTTATATATATATATATATATATATATATATATATATATATATATAAATGTATAAACCTTGGATTGTAGTGTATTTTATATATTACCGCTGCATATACTCATTCATGAAAATACATAGATATTACAAGACTGGTCGGGAATAAATTTTATGTTAATTATAATTTAATTATTACCATTTCGTCGTGTTTATAAGATTTCTGTGAGGAAAATAATGTTAATTTCTTTTGCTCGCAATAAAATAAAATATGCTATACAATGGAACGAGGGAACGTTTTTTCATACTGATGCGCATTAATTACTTTCAAGTCGTTGTGTATTTAATTTAAACGATAGTTTAAACTGATTGTTATTTATGAAGGTTTAACTACCATATAATCGACCAAAAAAAAAATAAGCGCAGTTAAAAGTTAAACTCATAAAACGTCGAAATTTAGTTGATAAAAGTGGCCTAATATTGAACAAAATAATTAATCAAAGTTTATTGTAGAGTGGACCGTAAAATGTTAAAATTAAATTCTATGGAAAAAATAAAGTACATGTAAACTATGTTTTTGAAAATGTGATTTGAAATTGAATTCAAAGATACGGAAAATTTTCTATTAGTAGCATAAGTGAAGCAACAAAGCAGACGAAGACATTGCGTTAAAATAGAGTTAAAAGAGATCTCTGTTTCCAGACATCATACTTTTAAATAAATTATTTTGCAGGAAAAAAGCTTAAAGATTAAAAGAAGCTTGATTTCCTTTTTTCAATTAATTTAATATTTTCAAGTGACATAAAGCAAAATGACGTAAAACTAACCACATTTTCCCACGTATTCCTACGCAGAAACATTAATTTTGTGGTTTTCACGTGAAAAAGTATGTATATAAAACGTTAACATTTTATAATACGCCATATTTTAAATACAAATATCTATGATAATAACGTATGTTTTTCACAATAAAGCCCGGAAACGTATTTGTTCGCTTCTTACTTTTTATTTTCCCGAATAATAAAACTTTGTTTAAAATAAAGAATTGAAATAAAACCAAACGCCGTACAGTAAGGATCGCCTATAAATTATAAACATTTATATATTAATGTTTAAATTATAATACATTCATTGAACTTCATAAACAGAGGCTCATTTCACTTTTATTGGGATTGAACCTTACACGCTATATATTAGAATGCTTTTAAAATATTTCATTTCAAGCTATGACTCAAAAAAGTCTTTGTCTTGTACCACACGCATATAAAAAATTAGGTAAATTTAGAATTTAAGTATTACAGTAGAAAAAACATAAATGTTTTTACATAATATGTTTTTACACCTTTAGTTAATGGGCCTGATGACAAATATGTTTACACGTATTTATCAATGTTATGAATGCCACATGAAAATTTTGGTTAATACATCATATTAAATACATAAATTAGTTAGATTCTTAACGTAATTAAGAAAGCCATGTATAAATTTACCAATTGTAACTACTTTTAAACTTATATAATAAAAATATTAGTAGAATCATATTTTTTTCCATTATTTCGAAGGAAATGAAGTTATACTAAAACACAAAGAAACTTTATATAATATTTAGAACATTACGCTAAAGTAACACACATACGTAAGTCGGAATTAAAAGCTGTTTAATCTATATTTTGTCTCTAATATTGAATACACTCCGAAGTTAGGAATTTCATTTTGCTTATACTGCACAATAAGAAATCCCTGAAAATAAAAAAGTATTGACGAAAATGTGATGGAAAAAGACAAGAATACGGTAGTTGACTCATTCTAAATTTTAAAATGTTTCGTATAATATTGTGAAATATAAGTGAATTAAAAACCAGTCTTGAAAAAAATTCATTAATTGATTGAAAAATAAGCCAGTTGTAGGCTTCTAAATTTGAAGATACGGAGAGAGTTGGGTATATCCTTGTCTCTTTTCCTCCCGTAGAATATAATATGCAATATTAAAAATGACCTCACAACACAGTATTACCGTCCTTCTCTAAAGGTTAAATTTAAAGTTTTATAACAATTTTTAAGATTATTAAAAAAAATTTTGCTCTTCATAAGCTTGTACCTTGAAATTATAATTATTGAAATAAAAAAAAATTAGTCAAATATCCAATTAAAAATTTAAAATTTTAGTAAATGCTCCGCTTTATATTTTGAAATTAGTTAATTATTAAGAAAGAAAATACATATTATATAATTCCGTAACGCGTGAATAAATTTACGTATTTTAACAAAGAATTTACAAACAATTCAAATCCATGAAAATATTAAAAACAGTATTACAATTTCCAACCTAAATTAAGTTTGTAAACGAATATTTCGACATGATGAAGAGTTGTCATTATTTGAAAGATAAATAACGTTGCTATTTAGATCATACATATTTTCAATAGTTGGCTTCGCATATAGTGCAATATTTTTAACTCTAAACTTTTCCCTTTTTATATATCTCATTATCTCATGAGTACATGATCTTTCAGGTACATAAAACGGCTTTGTGTCCTTTCCAGTCAAAACATTTTATTATTTGATCTCATTTCCATTACAGTCTTCTTACTGGTTACGAGTTCAGTATCGCTTTTGTAGCTTCTTTCAGTTCTAAATTTCAATTTCGCTATCCTAATATTCCAGAATACACAGTTTCATATTCGTCATCCTATTTAGGCAATAACATATTTTCTCTCTCTTCTCGTGACACATAAAATATTTAGACCGAAATTGTAGAAATACTAATAAAAAATATTAAAGAAAAATACGTAGCTATACAGTAAAATGTAACACCGGATGAGATGAAATTCATCTGTTGACAACTATGGCTTCGTCTAATTCGAAAAAATAAAAATTCTTAATATAATGTTATGATGGTCGAATACAGATTCAAAACATTAGGCTGTGCGTATTGTATCTAGGTAAGCTCTGTTAAGATTACTTTGTTGTGCACTAAGTATAAAATAGACTACGAGTATTTTGTATTTACTGTTCTTACAAATTCAAATACGTAGCTACCTCTTTTTGTACTTATTCATAAAATTTGTGATCGGTTATGAAATGATGCAGAGGCCACCATCGGAGATTTTTCAATAAGGTTTAAAACAGTTAGTTATTGCTACTTGAGGGGAGTAAACTAGGAAAGTTGCTGAATATTTTAGGGCTCCTTGAAAATAAATGGGAACAAATACGAGTAGAATATTGGTAATAAATAAAGTGCATCATGTGAAAGTATATTTATGTTCAATTTGAAGTGTAACAGAAGTAGGATAACAGTTTATAAACAACGACAGTTTTTAGATTAGCAATGATTTGAAATGTTTTCGTTTTTATGGTTTCGTACAATAAAAGGAAAAAAGTTTTCCCTCTGTCTGTCTGTTAGTTAAAACCCTTATGCGCAGGAACGCGTGGAGGTATCAGTTTGATATATCAAATACGGTCCCTTGAAACCATACAATTAAGCTTCTAAGTCAACGCTATCACAAAATACGACAATTTATACCGCATATTTTGACACTCGCAAATAAATCAAAGCTAATATGATACTTTCCTTTGACCCCGAAATATAAAATTTACCAAGCAAAGTCTCACGTCACAATTTAAGAAAAAAAATCATGATATCGTTAATTTATAGTTATATCACATACTTTTTTTTAATATACTCTTGTAAAATGTATAGTAGGCCATATATTTTAGGATAAAAAATTTAAATTTTATAAATAGTTCAATAGGAATGTCATGTACCACTAAATGTTTTAAATACGTAAAATATGTATGGAATTTTCGTTTCTCTAGTATTTTTAAGTCGGTCCTTTTTTAGTTTTGACAATTTTCATTTATAAAATTACAACATTTAGACTAATTTTTCCATTTCATACTACAAGCAAAATTTTGCCTACACAATATCGTAACACGAATTCATAAATATCACTAAATGTCATTAAAACACTCGTTTTTAAACCAGTCAAATGTTTAAAATATAATAATTTATAAAAGAGCACCAAAATTTTAGTTGATGGGAACGGTTTATCTTAGTTCGTGACAAATATATTTATTGCATATATTGAAAATATCAATTAGAATACGAAAGAGCATTAATTAAAAAGTAAATTAATTAAGAAGTATTTGGACCAGAACTGCACTACTACTAGTCGAAAATAGAGGCTGAGTTTATTAGTAACTTAAAAATATAGAAATCGTAGAAAGCAAGGCGGCAAATGTTTATAAAATGTGACCAATGTAAAGCTAAGCCAATGGTGATTTTCTTTTTTTACACCGCACCGAAATATATATTTTAAAATAAGAAATAACTGAAAGTCGATCCACTTTCTCGTTCCCGCAGCGACCGTCGTTTTGTTTTACGCGCGGTAAACATTTTGAAGGGAGATACTCCTACTCCCACTGGTTTTAAAGCCAATTTTCCTCTTTCCATAGCCTGCTACCTACACTCTAGTGCCCTCTTTTTACGTTATCTCTGTAAGGCGACATTTACACGGGATTTATATAGATGTCCGCGTGGGAAGGTGTAGTATGTATACTAGTGGTGAGATTGCTTTCTGGAGAACAATTCTATTTTCGCTTTAATGAGGCTCACCACAGCTTTTCAGTATTCAATTTCTTTTTATTTAAAAAGTTTTTTTGCAACAGTTTTTTTTTTGATTACGTGAAAAATATTATTTATGCTGCTTTAAGAAGCTATTAAATAGGCGTAATATTTTATTACAAATATTAAATATCAAATTCAATGGAATCTATTTATTTAGTATAAGTACTATTATGATTGAATTGTAGTTAAAAAAAACTGCACAAAATACTTGACGAAGACGTTTGTTGTAAATATTGCACCTCTTTATCATCATTTGGCTACAAAAGCCTATAAGTGACCAGAAGAAGATAGTCACATAATCAAACATGCAATATCTATGTTAGGGCATACGTTCTAAAAATGAATTCATCCTAAATTAATGTGAGTGTGATATACCTAATTTAAATTCATTCCCTACGTTACAAGTTATAATATCTATTACTTGATGAATGATTGTTCACAACTCTTTAACTCAATGTTGAAATGTCCACCATCATCTTGGTAATGGGTAAATTCAAGTCGCGGAAACAAAATATATTGAGTCGTATTAGAGTAAAATTTGTTAGCCGAAATACAACCTCTTTTTATTAAAAAAATGTTAACTGATTTCTTTACAGAAGAAACAAAGTTAAGAATGATAATCTTTTTTAATATACCACTTTAAATTCCAAAATTTATTAAGAGCAGATCGTTAATGTAGCTATGGAATTAACAATTAAATTATGTAATTAAACAAGAAAAAAAATTATAAAGCGTGACATAATTTGTTAATTTTATTCAAGAATATAAGAGGAACTTCGAAGTGAATTAGTGAGAAATCGGAAAATTTTGAAATACTTCGCACTTGACAACATTCTTTTTTAATGTAACGCAAAAAGGTATTTATAAATTAATCATCAAGAGATCGTAATAAAAGAGATTATAATGTACACAGTAGAATTTCTAGGGGAATAGAGATGGAAAGGTTTGAAAAGCTGATGATCTATACAATAAAAGAGCTTGGTGGCTAATTTTTAAAAGAGTTTGCTGGGAAAATCTAAAAATGGCATTTATCCGGCGTGAGTACATTTATGAAAAAGAAAGAAGTTCTTGAAGAAATCCTGCTAGAATTATTAAAGTATATGTTATTTATTTTTATTTAAAATGTCTTACAAATCGAAGATAATTAGTAATAATTTTATTAGTTTTGTAACAAAACAAAACATTAAATTGATATCCAGGTCAAAATATAGCAATAATTTAGACTAATAGAAATAATTTTTCAGATAAAGCAAATATTTTTAATAAATTCTGAAGTTTTCCCCCTCCAACGATGACAGTTCCTTCCCCGAAGAAAAAGATTAAAGTTCAGTATGTCGTTTTCAATTCGCGTGTTTCTTTTAAAATATTATAAGGCCATCAATTGAATAATATAAAGCTGGCGATAAATTTGTATAGAAATGTTGAATGACAATTAAAAAGCCCTTAATTTTATACAGAACCATTCTCCCGTAAAATTAAAAAAAAGGTAAATAGTAAACTACCAATTTTTACCCTTTTCTTCTCCTTATGATATACGGTTCTTCGTTGAGGGTGAAAACTCCAGAAATTGTTAATGACACCTTAGGTAAAAACGGTAGTATGGCGTCTGCCTTGGACGTCCTGAACATAAACCCTGATTGTTTTTTTCTATTTTGTAAGTGCTCTGAAAGAAAACTTGATCTAAATTCAGAATAGAAATCTCAACATGCTAGTTACTGGCATAGCAGTTATTGTTGGCCTGATAAATAACACTGATATTTATACCAGACGCATGAAATTTTGCATCTATATTAAGTGAAAAAACTTTTCAAATGCTGTCTTTAAAATCGAATATATCACGTCAACCCGCTGTCCAGAATCCAGTGACTCGAACAAGTTCAGAGAGTAAAATAATAGGTTAGTGGTAATAGATCTGCTTACTACTTTTTCCAATTAGAAACCTGTACTATTCTGTCCAATTAGAAATATTCTGGCATTTGCTTCCATTTTCATCATAGTTTTCTTTCTGATCAAAAGATCAGCGTAGCTTCTTGGAAACACTGTTAACGTATGAATTTTCTAACACAAAAGAACTTTTGAAGCCAGATGTGTGGTTACAGAGATTAGCGCTAATAAAAAAGTAAACGAACAAATTTTTCCGTTTTGTGTATTAGTATGGGTATGTATAAACAGAGGCTCGTTTTGTAATTGTTGAAATGAACGCGTAGTTTACGTAGAATAAACTAAGACAATTCTTTCTCAGTTTCACAGTATTAATAGAAAATAGTCTTATCTTCACATAGTCTAATGTACACCGAGTGTTTAGGTTTCAAGGTTCACAGTGGGGAAAGTTTCGTAACCTTTATATTTAACTTTACACTTAGCTAATATTGCCTGTTATGAAACACGTTTGAAAAGGTTTTAAAAACTTGCACTTCATTTTCTTTCTTTGTCTGCCTACAACCAATTTTGTATTTTTTATTTTACCAATTTCTCGATGACCTAAAGACTCGAAACTTGTTGCACATGCTTGCTTCCATTGACAAAATATAAATATTGTGATGTAGTTATTTTCTGATTATGAAAGTGGAAAGCGAGCAA
Organism: Druceiella hillmani; assembly: GCA_039881145.1. NCBI lineage: Eukaryota > Metazoa > Arthropoda > Insecta > Lepidoptera > Hepialidae > Druceiella > Druceiella hillmani. The sequence goes on from JAYKKI010000117.1 coordinate 4,493,875, forward strand.
ATGATCTCCATAACAATGAATAGTAGGCGCATCGCCGGTATCGTTTCACTTGACATGATAAGTTGTTTGTGTTTCATTAATTCTTAGCAACTTTGAAATAAAGGAATTTTAAAACAATTTCATTTAATGTTTCAATGACTTTTTATGATGTATAACGCAACCAATATCAAAATTCATATTTTAGTTAATATGCCGTTTAGTTTCCAAATTTATTTAAAAAATAATAGATTAGTAATCAAACTATGGAACCCGTGGAAGGGTATATGCATTTGAACCATTTATTTACATGATGCATGTAAGCATACATCTTAGTACCATTACTTATTAAGTGATACTTGAAATCGTGAGTTACACTTATGTCACGGAGCGTAAGGCAAATAAAATAATCTCATAAATGTTACTAAGTTCTAATTAATGCTTTAATAGCAATTACAATAAAATGTTCTTTCAAAACGTAAAAAAAATATATACAAATTTTTTTTATACTTTTATGACTAGACCTAGGTATAATGCAATTAATATATGGAGGTACTTAGAAATAATTCAAGCGAAAGATTTTTTCTTCTTAAAACAAATATCTTAGACGTTAATAATAAATTCTGAAATTGGATCCCTCCAACGGAAACCACTTCTCCCTTTTTGAATTAGCAATTCTTATTTGGCTCCTCGAAGCTTTTAAAAATCGATGTTTGTTTCAATAATATAATCTATGATATAATATATTTCCTGCTTCTCTATACCATATACCAAAATTTTAGAAGAAAAACTAAAAAAAAATTTAAAAAAACATTGTGCCTGTGGAGTATTGTGCGATTGAATGCAAGGGGCTGAAACTCGCCCGAAGACAATTTTAAGTTTTAATTACCTAATTATTTGTGGTCGAATATACCGATGACCCATGGTCGACTACATATTCAGGATATTAAGTTAAGTAATAAAAGTTGGGTATACTACACACAACCCTATGCTAGCCGTTTTAAGAATTCTCTATTTTATATTGAAATACAACATCAATTATCTTAATATTAACCATTTGTAATAAGTCAAATACATACCTGCCTCTGTTTGCACACGTTATAAATAGATTACCTTCGGAGATTCTCATCATAATGTTTAACACAATTTGTTATCGTTCGATAAATATGTAAATTGAAAAAGCCGCTAGATATTCCAGGGCTGGATGGAAATAAATCGAATGTTGGTAATAAATTACGTACTGCCGTTTCGTAGGCAAGATAGCTAAATTTATAAGATTTCTATTCGAAGAAAATAATGCTTGTTCATTTACTTAATAATAATAAAACTGTGCTTTACGATGAAACATCGGCCCATCTATTCAGCGTGATGTATATGGACCACATATTAACGATCCATAAATATTTCAATACATTTTATTTATGGTTCCACTTCCTTTTATCGAGATGGTGGCAGTTCGATCTTTGTGGAGTAATTGCATTTCTTTATTTATTGACAAATGACTTGAAGTTATAGTTTTATAAATACTTCTTCATTTAAATAATTATAATGAAGCTTGTCTACAGTGAATAATATTAAAATTTAACTTAATATGTTATTTTACCAAAAAAATTTAAGCACAGTTATTATTGCAAACGGGTTCAATGTTTAATGAGTTCAAAACTCAAATGGTTTGACACGTCTAAATTTAGTCCTGTTATCGCAGTGTTACTTCAATTATTATTATTTAAAAAAAAATACTTTTTACCTTTTTAAAAGTAACAAGTTAGGTTTGGAAGTTGGTTTTTCTTTTGTTGCAAAATTTTATTTAATAATTTACAACACTTGAACTATTTTTGTTCAATTTCACACTACACACTAAATACCTTTTTCCTCCTAATTTCTACAATTGTACATTTGAAATAATTTCTGTTTAAGTAAAGATTTTTTTTATTTGTTTTTAATTACCTAAAACATACTATTCATATTATTTAAAGGAAGAATGAAGTAGATGTAAAATATAATTACAAATCTGAAATGTCCTAGTAAATGAAACCGGCTCATGTTATTTATTTGTTTATTTATTTATTGTTATATATGTACAGTGGGCATATAATGATTGCATTTTAATACAATTAAAAGAAGGTATAAGTATGTAAAATGTCCATGTTAAGTGAGGTTTACTTTGCCCTTTATTTGTAGTTAAAACACGTCAATGCACGGCTGTTGAAATTTGAGATTGAGGTCCCTCAAATAGGGAAAAAGAATTTTTTACATTTAACCTTTGTGGTTTTGACACTTAAACTTAAAATGTCCTAGAAACAATATTTAAATTGTACACGGAGTGCTAATATTTCCAAAGTTATTTGTGGAAATCCAATTCCATCCTAATTATTAGACGAATATGTATGTATTGGTTGTGCAATTCAAGTACTGTCAATATTTCATATTGGGAGTAAAGCGGCTCAGTTCCGTTTTTAGGTTTGATAAAAGTTTTTTATACTGATGTTGAAAGAAGTTTTGTAAATTTGTTTTAAACCAGTATTTTATAATTTACCACAGATTAATTGTTGGAAATTATGTTAAAAACAAGGTTTCTACCAAGGTATTTTCTGTCAAGTGCTAAGCTTGTAGTAATTTTGAAATAAGTTAGTAATTCGTTAAGTCTTAACATACTTGTTTTATTATAGGTTATGAGCTTTCCTTAAAATGGAAACCCACATCATTCTTAAAACATAGAACCTAATATTAGTTTTTTGGGTTGTTTTTTGCAAGAAAATGTTTCCGGCTATTTTACAAACGTGCAAAAGCTGAAAGGGTGCGAGAACTTTGATGATTGAGTGTTTGCAATAGAAAGCTTGCCGATTTTGAAGGTGTGAATAAGTACCTAAAAGAAAAAGGAATACACGTAGCGAAAAGGAGCCGTGCAGCGGCAGTTGCAAAAACACGAGTAATTCGGTTCTGACAATTGACTCAGCACAATTTGTGCACATGAAAGAAGCAAAAGCCGCGAAGGACTTGTAGACTTTGTTCAACGACTTCTGAGATTGAAATGCGTGCTTTATTCAACGATTCTGGATTTTCGTAGAGAATTACTTTGCTTTGTGTTTTTAATGTCTTTGCTAATTTCTTTAAGATGGAAAAATTGTAAGAATATTAGGAAATATGTGACAAAAATAGTAGAAATTGTCAAAACTCAGGTAGCACAAATCTTGCGATTAACTATAAATGAGTCGGTTTATTATTTTTGACCAGACTACCAGGACCATTTATGCCTATGATAATAGCTACAGAATATTCTGGATTTCAAACAACTGCCGATTCAATGAACGTGGCCGACAGACTTTGAATGACTCTAATACGCCAAAATTTAATTACGAAAAGAAAAAACAAAAAATTGCTTTCGTTGCAAAGAGACAGGACAATATTTTATTCTATGTCAACTTTTAGACAAGAAAAAATTATAATGAAATTGGAAAGAATGAGTTGTGTGTTCCAAGTCTCGCAACAAACCTGTTAATGGTCAGAAAATTGGTAAAGAATGGAAAAAGTGTCATTTTTGAAGCTATTAAATGTCAAATGAGAAATAAATTAGGTCCTTGGATTACCGAAGCAGAACTAGTTGATGGTGTAGACAGAGTGAACTTGAACAGAATTATTTATTGACTAAAATAGGGTGAATTTCGAAACATGCCACAGGTAACTTGACCATATGGTCAAGTTACCTGTGGCAAAAGATATGAATAAAATGAAGCGTTGTGGTATAGTGGATGAATTGGGTTATCATGACATATTTACAAGTAAATGAAACTGTAAAATATATTATGAAGGAAAACAGTTGAGGTTGCCATTCTCTACAAGTTTATGTGCAAAAGAAATTTTACATTTGGTTGTATCTGGCCCCATGGAGAGATAGTATCGATATTTTATGTCGTTTATTGATATAATTTTAGTACAATGAGATTAATATACTTTTTCAAAGCAAAGAGAAAAGTGAATTTCTACTTTAAGGTTAATCACTTTTACTATAAGTTAATAATTTAAGAGGAAAAAAATTAAAATCTTGAAAACAAACTTTCCTGGGAATATTGCAGCTGTGATTTTGGGATTTTCTTGAAGAAAGGGGGTATCATACATCAAAAGATAAAATCCATACACAAAGCAGAATGGACTTAGCAAGAGGTCGAACAAAACCTTAGCAGAGTGAGCCAGATCTTTACATTTTGACGCGTATTTGGAAAAAGAAAATTAAACAGAAGCTGCTAATTGAGCAGTTTATTTAAAAAATATATAAGTAGCTTTAGGCATTGAAGACTCCATATGAGGTAGGAACTAAAAAACGCCAAACTTACTACGTACCTGTATACGCGTATTTAGGAGTACTTTAATGGTACATATATCAAAGCACTAAATGGACCAAATGGACCAAAACTCAAAGAAACGATACTGGCTGATTTTCGTGATTACGTCAAGGATTATTGAATTTGTGATCCAGTAAAAACCATGCTACAACTAGTAGAGACATTGTGATATTGGGGGACACAGAGCCAAAAAGGAATAGTTACGGTTTCTATAGAGAACAGAGATTTAGTCGGGGAATCGTTGGAGGAATCTGTAATGAAATTGAAACGTCTTGATTGTCAAGTTCAAGTGAGTCATAATATTTATATAGTGAATAAGACATATACAGGAAGAAAAAATCAGTAATATTTAGGTATATAAAAGAAGGCGAAGGCTCGTCAATGCAAGTTATATTATATTTACTGCAGATGGACTGTAGAAAAAAAAAGAAAAGACGGAGGAAGAAACCTTCAAAATACGGTTTTGTTATTATAGTTATTACGCTCATAGGCAAATATGAAATAACATATGGAGAGACTATCCGTGGTCCTGAGAGATGACAACGATTGCAAACGATGGCAGAGCTGTCGTAATCATTCCAAGACAATTAATTGCCAATGCTTCAAATAAGGCAAGTGTAGTCCGTAAAAAGGGGTTTTAAAAAGGAAATTCTATTGTTATAGCAAAGTGAGATATCGTAACAAACTTATAACTGAGGGTTTTACTCAGGAGTGCGGTGAGGACTATCAAGAAACATTTTAATCGGCTATTAGACATTCAACCTTATGGTTAGTGTTTGCTTTAAAATTGAAGTTAGATGTGAATATAACTCATTTGGATGTCACAACAACCTTTCTCAATGATTATATGAAAAAAAAGGTTTTTGAGCATTTGCCAAAAGGATTTTTTAGTTAGGGATTTCAAAAAAATATTAAATTTAAAAAACGCTCTTTACAGCTTGAAATATTCATCAATTTGGTACCAAAAAGTTGTACAATTAGGATTCAGTAAATATAAACTAGAACTTTGCGTCTTCTTAAAAAATATAGTATAAATAATAAAATATTGTTGGACTTGTTCTTATGATTCTACCCTATTATTTAATTATAAGTCTGAAACCGATTCATTGATGAAAGTTTTGAGTAAGGAATAAAAAAAAAAATAAAACAAGTTAATCAATATTTAGGTATAACAATCAATATAGATAAAAGTCCAAACTTTAATAAATTAGATCAAGAGCATTTTATCGAACAATTACTGATTGTAGTTGATGAGGAATTGTGTAAGTTATTTGATATATATCAGATATATATCAAATAACTTACACATATTATATAGCTGATAGTTTAAGAGTGTAAGTTGAATGTTAAGAAGTCTAATATTTGTGATGAAAAGTCTAATATTTGTGTGCTTAAAAAATTTTAAAATATTCATTCGTAATGGGCTGCAACAAACACAAGCAGATTACACATAGCCATGCTACGGTAAACTTCATTAGTCACGTATTGTTTTTTATGACTAAAGACGTATTGACCACTAGGTATAAGCATTACCCAGCTAGTTGTCATCAACCTTGCTTGAATATAAGGGTACATGCTTTCTCTATTTCCGAATCTGAAACCGTTAATTATACCGTTTTTTATGTTGATAAACGAATTTGAGTTTCATTGTTATGCATTAAAATTTAGTTAAATGATTGTTGTTGACAATTTTAATTTAGCAAAATTTTGCTTGATATATAAATTGAAACGTGAAGCGCCAAGGGATATTAGATCCCTTTGACTGAAATGAAAATTTAAATTGATTGCCGCGTGGAAAGCGACACCTCCAAACTGATTGTGTTTAAAGATAAAATAAATGTTTACTCTGTTAATATGCGTAAATAACCCACAATTATTTACAAAAATATAAAATATTTTATAATAATGACATAAGTGAGGCGACAATACCAAAAAATTAACGGTTTTTAAGTAGATTTTAAAGTTTGTGCTTTTTGAGAAATGTAATTATTAAGTTGCAAAATTTTAATTATATTCAAATGTTTTTTATATTATATAACACAATGAATCCATAAATGTTTCCAATAACTATAAAATTAAGTATTTTTTCGAACCATTCTTGTTTACATAAGACAGTAATCCATGTAAAGAAATGAAAATGTTTTTTTTTAAGGTATTATTTATCTTAGTTCATATAGTAATATACTCACTATTATATTATATTACTACACGTATTTAATTTATCAATTATAAAATAAATGACAACAATATTGTGAAACAAAAAGTAAGAATTAAGGCAAAAAGGGATACTCCTACCAACCGCAAAAAGAGGACGAGGTTATCATTAATATAAAAATGTGGAACTCGCAGTAAGCAAGAGGGGTGGAGAAAACACGTGCAAATGTGGGGAAAGTAAAGCTCCATCAAAGGTGATTTTCCTGTTTCACATCGCACCTAAATGTATACTTTACAATAAGAAATATGTCAAAATGACCCACTTTTCCATTCTCTTCGCGGTCGTCATCTTGTTTCACGCGCGGTAAACACTTTACAGGGAAATGTTCCCGCTGGTTGTAAAGCCAATTTCCCTATTTCCATTACCTGTTGCTCTGCCTTTAGTGCCTTCTTATTACATTATCCATGTGAGGTGATATTTATATGGGATTTAGATAGATGTAAGGGTGCGACGGTGTGAGCATATGTACGAGTAATGAGATCGCTTCCTTGATGCAGTTCAACTCGGTTTTTCAATAGTTAATACTGCAATTGTTTCTTCGAATTGGTTTCTATCTGTATGTGGGTAATAAGTTTTCTTTTATGTGACTTGATAACTTTTGACTACTTGAAATATACTATTCATATTATTTTCAGAAATTGTGAGATAGGTCCAAATTTTTACCTTATATTTTATTGCACATCTTAACTGTCAAAATAAATAAAATTTATTTTATCTTGTTTCTTACAATACGTCCAATATAATGATTGAGTTTAATCAATAAAATAAAATAGCCTAAATTCGTGTGACGACACATGTTACATGATATTTCTCTAGCTATATATTTATAAAAAACAATATGCTCGTGTTTTATAGTAACAGAAATAATTTAAAAAAGCCGCCGATTGCCGCATATCAAACATGTTATAGCATAATTTATTTATTTATCATACATTTAAGGGTCCATTACAGACAATATATAATTGATTAGAAAAATAGGTGGCCAAATAAAATTAAAATTATTACGTTGAATATACAAATGACGACTTGATGGATCAAGCAGAAAGGCAAAAATACAATTAGATTTGAGCAGGTAAGTATATAAGAACTACGGAACAAGACGACGATATATTTGTACCAATTTTCTTTCACTCATGGTAAACACTCCGCAATAAGTGGATTGAGCACTACCTCTGAAAACTGAAAAGTTATAGTATAATTCAGCTTTAGAAAGTCATTAAGCGAATAATAGTTGCGTGAGCACTTGAAATTATCAACAATAAAAAATTAAAATTTACTCAAAAAATGAAAACATAGGATATTTCTTTTTAACCTTTGGAAAATAAATTGCTTTTGCATGGGATCTAAAATGCTTTGCATTATGCAACAGAACCCAATTTTTGATATGATTTTTCACTTCGTCTGCAACTCTTCAACAAAAATCAATTACCGCATGAAGATGGTTTGTAAATATAATTATATTCATATCTAATCAAGTAACCAGCAAACAATTTATCTTTACAGTCACGTACAATAATATTTCTATGAAGCCTACTACGCCCAATGACTCGGTTGCCCATATTTCTTTAGTTTAACAATCCAAGCATACAGTAAATTTACATTAAAGGAATGGAATCTTGATTTTTTTCGGATTTCTAATGCACATCACTAAAAAAGTACCATAAAGGCATTTGAGTTCACGAAACGTCGATTGTGAATCAAATCTTACCCCCAAATCAACGACAGCAAGAAAGCATCGTACGTTTGAGAAACGAGAATAGGGTGTGGATTCTTCAGAACATTTTGGGGTCTAAACACAATTAAATATTTAATTTTCGATTACATTTTGTAAAACTTCTTCAAAGATATCTACTCAACAAATGTTTAGGATAATAAATTTATCCTAGAGCTTAATGTATGAAGAGAAACCTAAAAATATTAAAATTTTGTATCTATATACACAGGTAATTCAAATACCGCTTCTTATAATATTACAATACAATAGCTTTAAACTAAGAACGCTATGATGTTGCAAACTATAGATGGGTAAATGAAAATTGTTATTTGTTTACGCTATTTGGCTACACAAACTTAAAAATAGTCAAATTACATCACCGACTTTATCATAAGTACATACTCGCACAATTATCTCTTTTACAGACATTTCTCATTTATTTTCATCTAATGATGATAGGGCTTCCTTGCAAGTCTTTGGTATGTCATCAGATAGCAGATCTCCGCCTTAACAAATGTAAGTATTAGATTAATTTCTTATATTTTTACTTTTAGACCTAGTAGTAATATTACACTGTAGAACATTACACATATATTTTTGAGGATCATAAAAAAAATCGTCATCGGAATAATAGGAATCTTCATTAGGTGAAGTTACCAAAGAAACTTTCTGACTTTTCTTAGACTTTGAGTTCTCAGACTCCACTAGCACTTTTTCAGGTTCATTTTTGTTTACATATTCTGAAAATGGAGCCATAATGTACTTTCTCTTCGCAGAATTGTCTAAAAATACAAGATATCTGCTGATAATTTTCTTTCTTGTGGGAAAATCTAATAATCTGTAACTTTTAGTGCTGTCTGAATAATTAACAAAAATCATTTTACTTGCTTTTTTATTCAGTTTTTGAAGTTTTGCATTTGCGGTATGTACCATGACTTTCATATAAGTATTTTAACATATTTAAAATTTCATTTCTTCCTGGACTCATGACGACATCTTTTTCATATATTACTTTTCAGGGGTAATATATGAAAAAGATATCGTTAAACATCGATTGGTTGGATCTACCACTGTTACAACTGCTTCCGCCAATTGAAGTTTCTGCAAATTATTATTTATTGACATATATCGGTTCAAGTGATCTGGCAAATAGTTTTACTTCAGGGTATATGGATTAGAAGTTTTATGAATTATGTCTGAATTTTTATACCCTCTCCCATCAGCCGTTAGAATACGTTTTATTTTTTATTGAAGCTGATTTTCTACAAAATATTAAATTTTTTAAATTTAATAAATACCTCAGATTTGTTATTAAGAAAAGATACAAATAATTTCCTAGTGTAATCATTCACAAATAAAAAGAAATATTGCGCTCCATCTATTGATTTTCATCCTGTAACCGACAACATAAAAGTGTATTAATTCTAGAGGTTTTTTAGCACCAGAACCTTCTCTTTAGGATTCTGGGGTGACAAAATTCACACAATGTTAACTTGAATTTCAGTCAACTTTACTCGTTCTACATATTTTCGCAATGTTTAAATGGGCCAGCTTCTGATGGCATAAGTAATGATTACATTTTTTTATCTAACATATATATGCTTGAACACTATTCATGATATATTTGTATATGTTGTTTACTAACTTACCGGTTGCAACTTCCAGATTCACTTCATTGAGTATTCACTTGTAAACTGTATGAAACACCCGTTCTTTATCAACTAACTCAATGAGAGCAGATTACTTCCTAAATCTGGTACGTATAATACTTTAGTAACTTGAATAGTTTATGGTTTTCCACTTTTGTGATTGCTACTTGAATGGTTTGTAGTTTTCCACTTTACATTCCGCTTGGTCTTCTCTCGGCAATATTTTTTTCATTTTCTACCAAGATGTTTGAATTTGAGCGCGCCGATACATAATAAGTCAGTCTTGATTCATTATTATATATATGGATGCTATTGAATCGATAAACCAACTACTAAAATTATTCCAAGAAAACCAGGTTCTTTGTTTGGGTATTTTCATGGGTTTTCCTTTTCTTTTATTGCTTACTGACGTGATAATATTAATTGCATTTAAGAGAAGATCAACCTTTCTTAACGTATTGCATATCTTCATGCTGTTGTAGTTAACATTATTATTTGCATACAGTGACACTAAGTCAGAAGGTTGCTCTTACAAGCCTGTTCAGAAGCTTTGTCTTAACAACATCTGCAGTTACTTGTTCCCCAGAAGTTTATAAAGCTATTATCACGGGCTTGTATACTTCGGGTAATCTAACTCGTAGCAGTATCTACAGCCACTCGTCGTTCACGTCAAAAGAATTATTTTTTTAGTTTATGTAGCTTTAGTAATATTTTGTTTACGTACTTTCCTCTAATTTTGCAGATTTATAAGTAGTTGTAATTACACCTTTTAACAATCCAGCGCCACATATCATAAGTTTTTGCCTATTGAATATAGTGTAATTGACTGGATCAATTAATAAGATTATTTTGGCTTTTCCTTTCAGGTCGAGCTTTTGAAAAACCTTGCCATTTTTTTTCAATGCAGTTTTGTAAATTCTTGCGTTGGAGATATATTTGAACAATAAATCGCCATATATTTTAGTTATTCATTTTTCCATAAGTATCATTGTATTGTCAAAAATAGTTTACACTAAATTATATGGAATCTTCAAAGATTTCACAACTAAGACCACGCTACGTGAGAGAGGTTAGGTCTTATAAATTCGCTGATCGGTATCGAGGTTAAGTTCGTTTTTCTTAATAAGATTATTCTTCAATTTTACTAAGTTCTCTGGTCCCAATACCTATGAAGTAAATAATTTTATAAATTATTTTTTTGCTTTTATTAAATTATAACACTGAGTTAACGATAATTAGAAATAAGCGCGGGAAAACCACATACATCTTTAATTTCTTCTCAGAAATTTTGTCAACTTACAAACTTATTATAAATACATATTTCAACTGAAAACAAGGTGAAATTGGTAACGAAGTTCTATTTTTAATATGATAATATGAATAAAATAAATGCGCTTTTTATATCTGTAAGTTTTAAAAAATTAATATGAAAGATTTGGGAGATGTTCTAATGGTAACATAGACGGAGTGATAGCATGATCATACACCGGTGCGGTATTATTTTTAAAGGATTGAACGTTCCTTTTTATTAAATATTCACTATTTTCAAAATGAAATTTTTATATCAGTATTCCTTTTTTAAACTTTTATTCATTAATATAATAATATATATAATACTAAATAAATAACCTACTATATTCGGGCTAATTTATTTTTATGTTATACAGATTTCTAAATACTTCACACACTATGTCATATTGTAAGATCATAAATATTACTGAAAACTTTTGAAATACATGTTTTTCAAATGCAGTTATTTGTATAAAAAAATCAGAAATAAGGTTTATTCCTTATACTAGATCTTACTAAACATATTTATTTATTTATTTATTAACTTTTATGTATAGTACATATGGCGGACTTATTGCTACATGAGCAATCTCTTCCAGTCAAGCATACACATATTTATGGTATGAAGCTTGACGTCTAGAATGTGAATAATAATCAGTAATACTGTAAAATAATTGATTAGTAATGCAAGAAGGAATACTCCTCCTTATTGACAGCCATAAAACGACGTTATTAGTTTTTATAAAAAATTCAAACTTGTAGAAAGCGAGTGGGGCGCGGAAAATATGAAATATAATTAAGGTATGTGATGAACGTAAAGATGCGAGTATGTCAAAGGTAATTTTCTGTTTAATACTTCATCGAATCATATATTTTATAATAAAAATAAACGTAAAACATTTTTGTTTTCGATTAACGCAGTTCAACACGGCTTTTCTATACAAAATTGTACTATTGCTAATACCAACTTTTTTTGTTTGCGTAATAAGTTTTTTTTAATTTCATATAATTTTTTTTCGACTACTTGAAATATATTATGAATATCATTTTAAAAATTATGAAATAAGGATATAATTTGTATATACAAATGTTAAATATCAAAAGAACGAAACCTATTCAGTCACTTTACGTATAAAACTAGAATTGCGATTGAATTTTAATGAAAAAAACAGGCTAACTGCAATTTGAATACACACTAATTTACACTTCCGTAGTCATATATTTTTACCTAAAAAAAAGTTTTAAAAATGCTTTACGCAATAAATTTGTAGGAAAAAATATTTCATTTCAAAGTTCAATGTTCAAAAGAAAGTTCACATAATTTACATTCCTATTTATATACGCATTTTTTGGCAGTTTAATTTTTTCTGATCCGCACAAAGCAGTCTTCCGCTATTGTGTTTGAAACATATAAATGCTGTTGGTTGTTCCTAAGAGTTAATCTTTGCTAATATCCCACCTGAAGATGTTGTAATACAACGAAACCTAGGTCGTGGTAAAGAAATTAAAGATAGTAGAAATAATACTACATCATGTAGTTTCATTTAATTGGGAAACTTATATTATCTTGAGATAATCAGTATTCCCTTTAGTAGTTCCCATTACGCGGAGAAGAATCTGAGTTGAGGTCTACTATTAAGTATTTGGTTATGTTTTGATGACGTAGTGTTGCGTTTATTGATTGCTTAACTTCTGACCGTTTCGAAAAGAGAAGTATGGAGTTTCATTGAGACTCACGCATATATGTGTGTAGGTTTATGAATAGATTGTGTGCTCAAAAATGATTGAAATTTCAAAGCATGCATGGAAGTAAAATAAGAAAAAGTGTCTTTTTTATTAATTCTATATTTAATGTCACAAAGAACAATCAGAATTTACTTTTTTAAAATAATGTGGTCGAGATGAATTCCTCAAAGGAAATACTCTCTACATTTCTTCAATGCAGAGAGCTTTGGATCTATTGTGATATGAGGATACACTTGAGTGACCTGACGGGAGTTCCGGTTCCGTTTTTTATAGGTATATATATATATATATATATATATATATATATATATATATATATATATATATATATATATATATATACCATTAAAACGCACCAAAAAACTCCCAGTATTAACAAAGTAAAGTATAAACAGCTAACAAATTATCAGGTACTGCCCGAATTGACCAGAGACCTCTTAATTAAGGGCGTGCAAATACTCACGTGCCCTAAATATACATGTCCCAATCGAGAAGATTAGTCCAAAGAGAAGAGAGCAACCTGTGCAGGGTTGGCCGTCCCATCTCTTGCTCAACCCTCATTTCGACTCCAATCGAAGCCCCTTCCCTTAAGCCCGCAAGGCATTGTTTGGAATCGTCCTACACGAGGAAACTAATTGAAAAATACGGTCGATGAATTGATATATATGATTGTACGTGAGTTATTTGTTGAAATAGTTAAGTGTGAATTATAATTTACAATTGCATATTTATTTCATTTGTTTAAATAATTCATGTACCGATTTAATAAAATAGAGTATTAATTAACTATATAAAGCAACTTAACAAATATGCATAATACATAAGCCAAATCTGATTAGCATTTCAAAAATGTTTGAATGTTTCTTATAAAGTAAATTTTCAAAATCTATCAAAATTATATATAAAATTTAAATAAACTAAGGCAGTTACAGTATATATCCTAGTTTTTCATAAAATTTTACTACTTTAGTGAATATTTAAATATTATTTACGTTTTGTGGACTAAAATATAATCGATCAATTACATAGAATACGACATAATTGCATAACAACACCTTTACTATAGTGGACTCACAGAATTACGAAGCTACATATTCATCATATTATACAAAATCTTTTCCCTTTCGAAAACATTGACGAGGGGATGTCTCCATTTTCAATATTTTTTTCTTAAATTTTCTAAATGAAAACATTTACAAAATTTGCGATTAATCTCATGCTGGTCTTAAGTCAAATAAAAAACAATAAAAATTAAGATTTATTTAATACTGTGTACTAAAATGCATTAATGGATTAATAAAATGTTATATCAGTCAGCAAATCGACGATCTGAATTGACTTTATATTAATTTATAAAAAAATTGCAGTTCATGTCTGTATTAATAACAAGTGTTTTGATCAAATAAAAATATTGGTGTTTTACTGAATCATTATTTATCTGAAACTGAAGGCAGCGAATGAAATCCAATGGTAAAATTAGTTTATATTATACATAAAAAAAAATCAGTTTAAATATAGACAAGTATAAATGAGATTTATCACAAAGTGAATAAAGGGTCACCATAATACAGAGTTTGCAACCAATTCACGTAATATCAACCTATAAATATTTTATAAACTTATGTATTGCTCATTCTTACTCACAAAGATTTTTAATTCCCAGACCATTGAACTTGCTATTGCCATTTGTCCACTGCATTTTCTAAAATTAAGTTACAATAGAAAGTTCAACCGTCAAGTAATTTCCATATTTTATTTCCGTGCACTTAAAAGTTTTTATAGGGTCGAAACTAATGAAATGGGATTACTCGAATTTCATTTGAAAGTTCTCATCAAAAACCTATTTTTCAGGTCTTTAAGCATCCTTGTTAGGAAAATGGGTAAATAATTCGAAGGTCAATATCTCGTAAATTAGGATTAAAAATGAAAAGTGATGAATGAAACTTAAACTCCGTTTTATGAAACTATTTTAACCATATTCCACCATGGTTACAATAATTTATTTCATTCCTTTATGAAGAATAGTACATTAAAATTTGGACATTTTCTGTTTTAACATCTTAGGCGAAGTAAATCAAATTTCGTTCACGTAGGTTTGTAACTATAGAAACTACAAGACTGTGATGGACGGACGGACAGACATGTTATTTGACTACAAAAACCTTTGCGAGACGTTGCAATAAACTTTTTTTCTGAATAGACGAATGTCCGAGATAAATTAAATAAATAAAAATGGTGCCGCTAATATTAGGAAAACAATTACTTAAACCTATTTTATGATTTTAAGTGCCTTGATAAAATAATATTATTTAACTTTAATATAATAATTACACCTCGTTAATATTAAATACTGTTTTTGAACATATTATTAAGTAAAATTGCATGATAAAAAACAAATTAATAATATTATGCTGCCCTTGAAGCTCCCAATAATCCAAGTATATTAGAAAATAAAAGAAAGTAACTGATAACTTGTTAATTCACTTTAAAAAATTTAAAAGGCAGCATTTTTACATAAAAATATTTCATTATTTCAATAAACAAATAAATGAACTCAACGTGTGAAATGAATGTAAAATATGTTCAATCCTAAAGTTACTATTGCACGTAATATCGCAACAAGGAAATGAAAAACATCACAAAATCTATCAAAACAAAAAATGAAACAGGCGAAGTAGGTCACTACGGTTGAGAATGAAATCGATCACGTCTGAAAGGAATTGTAAATTGGAGAACACGACGCAACGACAATTTGTGGAGTGGCTGCTTCTCTGATATTCAAATGTTTCGTCTCACGTTTTACAAACTCGTATTTATTTTCCAACTTTAAAACATCTCTACGACAGTTTGCTAACTATAACTATACAGTTATTGACAAAATAATTTTATACATAATATAGTTGGATCGCTCTAATTAGTCCATATGGAAACATTTAAAATTTACCGCAGAATATTTTTAAATATAGTGGTGTAAGATAAATGTTGTAAATAGTCATAGTTAAAGGTTATTGAATAATTGTACTATAATCATCTTTTGATAATTACGCCCTCTGTGATAACAAAATCGACTAAAGTTTTTAAAGACAACGAAACATTTTAAAGAAGTTCTCTTGTTTAAATTAATTTTTAAAGATTACTAAACAGATTAGAAAAATATTTTCTGATGAAAACCGAAAAATGTTTCTGATGCTGGAATTAACAAAAGGGTGAAAACATTTTTATCGCTGTCTTAAAGATAAAGACAATAAACTTAAATACTCGTAACAGTGGGGATATCAGTATTTATTGTAGTGTCACGTGTAGTGAAACTTTTGCTTTTCACAGGTCACTAAAAGATATATAATAATAAATATATAATAAGAATATTAAGTCCCAAAGAATATATAAATAACGAAAATTATAACTAATGAAATAAAATTATGGTGATGTAATATTAAAAAGGTTTTATTGGTTAGCTTTTGCTCCCCGAATTAATAGATTCATTTTTTATTTATATTTCATTTCAATAAAATTAATTTTTTTTATTTATGTCTTTAATACATTTTTTATTAACGATACTGCCGTACATGACTTCGATGCACTTATTTTTTTAAAAATAAGGTGCTCGTTGTAGGTGCTATATAATATACATACATACGCTGTATTACGGGATAAACTGTACAATTTTTGAAACGGACAATGCTAAACATAATTTCCATTAGTCTTTTTTTAACAATGAAACTTTTATTATAGATTTTATGTAACTAACACATACATGCTGTAAAGACCTTAATTAGGAAACTTTTAAGAACAGTATATATGATTCCCATGTATTTCTTTTTTAACAATAAAGTGCTTACAATAAGATTCGATATAATTTATACACATACGTTGTCAGGGACTTAATTGGCAAACTTATCAGAAAAAGTATTCTACATTACGTGCTTTCTATATGTCTCTTTTTTAACAACAAATTGGTTATTTGCAATTCACACACATGCGCCCTCAGTGGCTTAATTGGCAAACTTTTGAAAAAAACTATGCTGCCATACATGATTTCCGTGTATTTCCTTTTTTAAAAATAAAGTGATTATAATCGATTTTATATATAGTCCGTGACAACTTATGTGTTCATGATAATAAACATATACGTAGTCTCTACTAGAGGGTTCGTCCACCAAATTGGTTTTCCCACAAATATGTTATACATAGTTTATTTATGTTAGGCGCTCTATTGTCTTCTTTGGACCTACTTCGGATTACTCTATTTAGGACCTTGTCTTAAGAGACAATCCGAGCATTACATTATCATCTGTAGCTCGCTGAGTAACTCTAAATTTATGAATTAAACTAGTCGTGAGTTAGCACGTTTCATAACCACAAGTCATTACGGTACTGATTATAGACCAATTGTGATGTAACTTGAATATTTCATCACATATATTACAACACATATATTACTATTAATAATAAATAGTTTATGACAAAGACGGAGCAAATTAATTTCAATTATGAAGTTATTACCCTATGCATTAGTGGGCTCGTCAGTGAAGATAATAGTGATAAACGAAGGAAACACGCAAACTGTGAACTATTTCTCGTCACATATACGTTGTAAAATTACTTCTCGAATATTAATATGGGTTATATTATTATATTCTTATGGCATTAAAATTGTTCGCACTTGTACAAGTGACATTACTTCGAATAAAAAATACCTAATATATGCTCTATCTTTTTACCAGTTGGAAAACTAACTAAATGTCTAATTTTAAGAAAATTGGAAACTTATTTTTTTCATTTTTTAGTACTATTTTATAATTTACTTGTCAACAGCTATTAAACAAATATTTCATTAAAGATAACTAATCCAATTTTCTTTGATAATTAAGATTTAAACACGAATTAATCGTACTAAAATTCATATTTGATTGTTTTTTTAGACTTCGTGCCTTCTATCTATATGGATCCTAATAAGGTAACTGACGTATCTGTCTGTCTGTCCGTCAATTTGTCCATTACAAGTTTTAGCTCAGAAAGTAGTTGATGTGGAAATTTGAATATTTCAACACAACACTAAAGCGTAATAAGCTACATATAACTCAATTATTAATACTGACAAATATTCATATGAAACTTTCAGCGGAGACCAATATATACTCAAATACACAGTTTTATTACAATTTTTGACGAAAAGAGCTTTTCGCAATTTTTTTTAATTCAATCTAATTATTCCTTACGTAAATATTTAGTAGACACTCGTCTACAGCATTTCTATCAACTCGTTGTATTTAAAACATTTTAAAAGAAATATTAAATTATTCTTCGATCTGCCAATAAACAATTTTTATTCATTCTTCAAATTTCGGTTAAACAATTTTTTTAATTTAATTATTTTACTTTATTATCAACCCATTATATTTTACGATTTTTTTTCTCTCTCGTACAAGCACATTGCTTAAATTTAAAATCTTCACGTTCAGATATATATTGTTATTTCTTTGCTCTTTTAAACTTACATCACAATATAGTAAAACACACTCACTTGCGTAAGAGTGTACGTAAGCGTACACTCGCTTACATAGGAGCGGTGTGCTGAAGTATGATCTAAAATTGTATTCCAGTATATGAATGTATGTGCGTGTGTAAGCCCATGTAGGCATGAACAAGCGGGCACGCTGATTAGCGCACACGAGCGCCTTTTTACGCATGTTACTGCAATATTACAAAAACATATATAGGAGCTTGTTTCATTTTTACCCGTGACAAAGTTCACATGGTCTTTTAACAAACGGGCCTATTCTGATCGCCCTTATGTAGTGACGTATAGCGCTATCTATACAAGCAAGTAGAAGAGAAAATTAACACGTCACTATATTTTTTTCTGAGACGTCTTCTTCGTTTTTGAACGTAGTCTATTCACGTACAAGCTTCCTACACTTTGTGCGATTATAAGTTTCCCCCGGGGGTGGTTGACACAGGAAGACCGGTGATAGCAGTTGCTTGGCCATGTCAACGGCTGGCTGATCGGCCCTAGGGTCGCTTTAATTTTTGCTTGCACACCACAATTAACTTGTCGAAATTATCTGGTTATCGGCAAGCAATGTGACCAAAGTAACAGAGGCTCTTTTGGTAACAAGTCGTCTTAATTATAGTTTTGATTGTTAGTTGCTCGAAGACAGGCTTGTTCATTATTTTGGCTGTTCATATTATGCGGAGTATTCTTCTTCAGGCCTTGATTTTCTTAAGTTCTACTGGCTGAATCGTCCATGACTCTGAACTGTATCAATATATCGAGAAAATCAGAGTCCGGACTAGTCTCATAATGGAGATTTATTTGCCCTGCCACAGACATGTTACTTGGCTTATGGCAGTTTTGGCTATCAGGGTCTGTTTCTTGCTTTCTCGCCAGCTTCTTCCTTGGTACGTCAGTAACGATACAAAGTGGAGATACTTGTTTACAACTTCTAAATTAGAGAGTTATTCATTTTAAAAAGTTGACAGGGTTTGTCAACGACCATGATTTATGTTTTGGACTTATTGATAATGAGACTTTACAGTAGTGTATATTAAAATTAACATTTCTTCATCTAGAGTAATATTATAAAAGAATAAATGGTAATGAAAATATTTAAAAGAGTTTTGTTTGCGGACTAAAACTATATTAAATTTTTGCATTCTATAAAGATAATCGGGGCCTTATTTTACTTCTTCAGTTCTACTACAAGAAATATTTTAAAGCTAATTGCGATATGTTTAGTTAGTTTTACATCTGACGCTCACAAGTAAAGAAAAAAAGAGATAGAGAGAAGATACTAAAAAACCGGTGATTCTTTTCCAATGTCTGTTCTGTGTGCACATGTCACTTTTATTCTTTTAATAAAACTAATTTCTATGATGCTTCCTATTGATTAAATAAGGATATGGGCTGGTGCAACATGCGATTACGGTGAAACTCTTTATATTAAAAAGGTGAAATTTTGACAATTTTGAAGTATGTTATGACCAAAAAACTATAAAAAATATAGAGATAATATTAATTTTTAAAATCAAAAGAGGAAGATAAAGCGTTCTTAAGTTACAGGTCTTGTAAAAAAGATAATTAAAAAATCTGAAAATTGTTTGCACTTTGTATAACTGAAGATAGTCTTCTAAAATTAACCGCATATTGCAGTCAAGTATATTAATTATTAATATGAAAATTACAGTTTAAATGCTGGTGATATGAAATAAAAACATGAATGATATAAATTCTTAATTTGAAAATTTATAAAAAATATTTAATTTGTATTTTTTCAATATACTTATTAATATAACACTGTGATGATAATTTAATATAAATTTCAGAAGTTCGCAGACTCCAAGGTTATTCCCGTGTTACATGCAACTGGTATGCCCTTGTTCTTTCTCCAAACGTTGGAAAAATATTGGTTAAATTATGTAAAATATTTTTTGAACATATTTAATTATTTCTCGTCTTCAATTTTATTTATTAGTAATATTTTTACGTATTTACTTAATTCATATTAATATCGGAAACCATTTCCAGCACAAGAAAAGTGATTTTACACTTGACGTTCCAAAATTAATCGCGAAATGTCACTTAACGTTTAAGAAGTTTATAATTTATAAAGCAATCGATTGCATTCCTTTCAATGAAGCGGAAATATTAGGGGAGTTACACATTTTTCAACAATGGAAGGGGAATAATAAAATAACCCCTCAAATTTTATTGATGGCAGTGAACACCAGTGCGTTATGATCTCTTATTTTATTAACACGGAAACATTTACGTGAGCGTATTGTGTTGAAGTAACATTGAATTGGATATAGGACCGTACTCGTCGATCGAAACTTAGATGGGCCTGCCTACCTCCCCTTCTTAACAAATATAGTTATAGCTAGTAATATTTATTATTTTTAAAATGATTACTTATATCTCATACATGACTATATGTGTAAGCATAAATAAAGCTTTACTCTGGAGATTCGATTAATGTATTTAAAATTAACTAGTTTGATACTCGTAATTTGTGCTAGCAGCAGGTATAGAATACAAGTATACGTTTATAATAGTCTTTTTTTTCATTTTTATCAAACAGCTGAAAATTGTAGCATTTCCCGGTTAAGTTTTGAAAAACATATTTTGGAATATATTTAAACATTATCTTAATATTTATTATTTAGCAGCATTTTTAAATATTCACTTAACCTAAGTTTAACAGTCCAAAATTCTCAACGAAACGAAAATATAGAAATTCGAGAGTACTAAATTAATAAGTTTTGAATTGATATTTTGATACGTGTTAAAAGTTTTTAAAAAATATTTTTACGAAATAGTATAATGCCATCTGGTAATTTATTTAATTTTATCCAAATATTTATTTTTCAACTAACACAATTTAAATTTAATCTCAATAAACGACACAGCGATATCTTCTAGTCATTTCTTTTGCAAGATATTACCTCTTTTTCTCTACTTTAGATGGCGTACGCTACGCTGTGCGAGAAAAAATAAATACCACGATTTTTGATTATGACTTCATGAAAATATTGAAACAAACGTAGCAATTCTCCAACAAATATTTATCAAAAGGCATAATACAAATGGTGTATGTTAAAATACCATTAAGGATATATTTTTACAAGTGATGAAATAATTTTCCAGACAAAAACAATTTAATTTTTTTTTTAATATGTTTAATTTGTGTCATGATTAAAAATCCTAAAATAAAACAAATTTTTTAAAATTTTGAAGCTTTGCTAATTTGGTGTGTTTATTCCTGTGGAGTAAGAATATACATTCTTACACACACACACACACATATATATATATACATATATATATATATATATATATATATGTATATATACGTAATATATACATATATATATATATATATATATATATATATATATATATATATATATCTGTTACTATTGTAGTTTGGAAACCACAAATGTGGAAGATATATTGAAATCATCTCAATATTCAAAAGCTAAGATTTTAACTAAAATTCTACTAATGGGAATATTTTCACTAACTACACAAAAAGAGTTTTGATTCATCATTCATTGAAACCACAGATTTTAAATGATACTTGACTCGTTCACTTTCTTTGCTACTAATTGAAGTTTAGGATAATCTATACATATTCAAAAGTGGTTACACGTCCGTTACTCTAGACCGAATTAAACAAATAACCTACAATGAATCACAATCACTATTGAGTTGATGGGCTGTGTTAATAAGTTTTCAAGGATATAAGTTTTCAGCGATTTTGTTTTACCTATCAAAGTGCCAATTAAAAATAGTGCGAAATTTATGATTTTTCATTATTGTTTTTTCGTTAATAATGCAGAAAAAAAACTTAATGGAATTTTTCTTTCCGACTGACGTTTCATACCTGTTTATTTAATTGTTTTTTTTTCTATTTAATGTTATTTAAATGTCTTAATGCATTTTATTTAATTCAAAATTATTTACATGCTTAAATTTCCCTAATTAAAATATTCCAATTTGTTTAATATAAAACTATCAATGGTTGTCCAATTGGGAGTATGAAAAATATGTATGGGTACACGTTTATCAATGTAAAGGGTCGTTGCATTTTCCTTTGGGCATACATGTGAAAAATTATAGCATTCTTATATAAAGTAATTTACTTTAAATAAAAGCTATGCTTTAATTACACAGTTATCTTATAATTTCAATAGGTTTTGTGTACGAATTTGTTTTATGTTACATAATTAAATCTCCATTTTTTTCTGCATGACTTATTTATTAGTTTACCTAGTTTCCTGCCTATTTAGAATATTTTATGGAAACTTTATATTTAATTTTTTCACTTCACTCTTTGTTTGGGGCATTGCGCTAACGTTTCACTTTTCATCTTCTTAGGTCTCTATGGGTTTCTTTGGCATTCTCTCTTTAATATGAATGCACCATCTGCAATCAAAGGTCTTTGTACTAAGTAACCGCTGAATATATAATATCAGGCAAATTTAGCTAAATAAGTATGTTGTTTAATAAAGTGTAAATAAGTATGAACGGTTGCAAATCTTATTTCCCCACTGCGACATTATGATTTGAACTGACCTTTGAGATCAATTACAATTATAAAATAATCAATATATAGCTACTGTTTAATTAATAATAGCTGTAAAATATTTTATGCAATTTTTTATGGTAGGTCTGTCTGAGTTAGTTATAAAACTAATTACTATATTTTTGAAAATTTAATTTTTATTTTGACCAATATTTGACCAATATTCTGGTGACCAATATTTATGGCTAGCCCTTTTTATTAATTTCTCTAAATATCACCTTCACGTGTGATAAAAATTAAGTAGATTTTAAATACTACATACCAAATGAAGTCACGCCAATTTAATTACGTTCGTTAATATTCGATAACATTAAGAATTTTGTAAAAAAATCAAAGTAAAAATTTAAATAAAATTTTTTGTTAACTTTTTCATAAAGAAAACTTATTCATTAAAACTAATACACAACCGGCCAGAATAATTAGTAAAAATATATTGTCACTTATGCGGTAGTTTCCTTAAATTGTTAACTTAAGTGCTTTTTAATTTTTTTGGATACTTCATGATTTATTATATTTAAATGAAATTGTAACATTTCATTTGAATAATTATTATTGTTTCAATTAATTAAATTATTATCATTGTTTATAATTTGTACAGATGGTACCACATATTGCGGTACCATCAGTACATATTGGAATAGGGTACCCTCTCTATTGCATGAACAGCACAACATTCTATACGTGCACAAACCGTGTTCCTACTTTGAACTCTTTAACCGCAAATAATTATTTCATTTGCGAAAATACCAGCAAACGTTTCAACATTACTCGGTTGTACAATGAAAGAATAGCAGTGGAAGTATATTTCGTGGAATATAAATATTTTGCCATTACGTGTAAGGCGTTACTTTAACTCAGCTAGGGTTAAACTAATACAACAGGCATAATCATTCGCGATTGCTGCTTGTCGAGTTTCAGCCTTCTTCTTGTACATTCCTCGGCGTAATTTGTTTAATTCTATACAGTACCCTACGCCGCCCACCCGTACTCTACCCAAATTTTATTTAGCTTACCAAGATTAATTGGTGTTTTAGTTGGGACGAACATTAACACATTTACTAACTCAATAATAAAATGGCAAACTATAATCAGTTTTAAACGTTTTAGTCTAAGTTGTTTATTTTGTTATTACATTCGGTTGTTATTAAATTATTACTTATATTTTAATAGTTTTAAAGTGTTGTGCATTTTGAGGTAATTACACTTTATGTATCTATTTCGAGTAAAAATTTCGGATTGTAAGTGCTATCAATGGAAATTTATTTTATACATTTTTTTATTAGAGGCCTGTCCATGTTCGATAATTGTTCATGTGCCTAATGTATATATATTAATATAATGGCCAATCTACACTACTACATCTTGAATTCGTTAAAACTTCTTGATTTTCATACTTCAGAATTTCTTAATTATATTTCACAAATTTTTCAAAGACTAAGCTGAAGCTAACAACCAGGTAACGATTAGATATTGTATGACCTGCGATTTAGTTAACTTACCTCTTTTAATAAGTTTTTAGGTTTTCAGAATTTATTAAAATCAATTCTTTAAGTTGTGAATATATTTTATTCACAGGCTTAAAGTTTTATTTAACGCAGGTAAGTATTTCCTCACACAATCTAAAATGAACCAACTCCCAATTTTAGATTTATTTCATGCAAAAAGCATTAATATTTTTGTATTTTTTTTTTTTGATGATGCAATTGTTTTGGCAGCGTACATAATTGTTTTATGGCAAAATTCCAACCAACAGATTTCGTAATAAATTTTTACCACGCTATCGTTTCTGCAAATTATCAGACAATATATATCTTTGTTAATATGCCAAACAATTTCTTAAGCCTGAAGTAAAAGTTTAAGCGGTATATAGTAGTTTTTTAAGTTTTTCAAGCCCATCAATAAAATATTCAATAAAACTTTAATCCAAGTTCAAAAAATAATTTCTGGGTTATACTTAATGGTTTTCCTTTTTTAAATATATAACGTATATTTTAATATGAATTCTCTTTGAATCATATTTTAATATGATTCAATTCATGCACCGTTTAACGTTCATCTTAACGCCGTAAGCCTTTCAGTTAACTCTTAAACATTAACTTTACCGTTATTTCCGTAAGTAAATAAATGTATTTTATCCAATTTCATGTAAATGCCTAAGATAACTGTTCGCCGATTTATTTTATGTATTATTAAATTTGTTTAAACAGAATTCAGTATTCTTTGCATGAATGCCGTATCATTTTTTTTTCTCCAACTTTTTAAGGTTCCATTTTCCGAGAGAGAAAAAAATGATTATTTCCGTGTCCATTTGTGAGTCACAGCTGTTTTTATACTGAAATTATTTAAAGTAGAAACTTGAACTTTTGCATAGTTATAATACTTACCCACATGTATTCATTTTTTTAACAATATTCGAAAATATTTACCAAAAAATTTTAGAATAATTTTTTTTTAATTCTCTTATGAAACTACACTAAACATGATATATACCACGTATCCTCGAAAAAGGAAGTTACGAGGATAATTTTTCTAAGAAACTGCTTTTTCTGTTTTACCCGAATTAGATTCAGATATGTCGTTAAAAAATCTAAAAAATATACTCAAATTCCCCGCCAAGAAAAATGTTTAGCTATAATTGAATATTTCTACATTTTTGAGATATTCACAACATATTTAAGCTCATGAAAACTTACCATGTATACAGGAAAAACTATATACAATGTTAGTAAATAGTTTAACAAATAATATGCATACAAGTATTATTTGTATTAAAGAGTGCTAAACGGGAACTAGGAGGGAAGTCTTGTACTGCAGGCTTTACTTGTATTAAACAGGTTTAGTTCTCGGGCTATTAGAGCCAGTCCTGCCTTGCTTCATAGACTCTATTCTAATTGTTCTACCCGGGTTTTCTTAGGATTCCTAGAAAGGATCCTGAGAAAACCTGGAACATCCCTCGTCATGTAAAAGTACGGGACACTATGGGGTCTTAGAAGGTCCCCTAATGGGGCAAGACCCCAAATATATAATTAAACGCTTCCACCCTTCCTTTTTTCGAATGGGTTCCACATTTTTATGTTTAAAAGGAAAACCAAATTAAAATTCTCTTGTGCTATACTGACAGACTTTTTTCAGCGAAACTCCCTAAGGCCAGGTAGAAAAAAAAAGTGTAATTGATATTTATTTCTTATCTATGAATTCTGTCCCGTTATTTTGTTATATAATTATAAAATATGTGTAAGTTTCGAGTACGTACTTAGTTTTCTTTTTAACATTATAACTAGAGGTTTCCGATCCCCAGCGATATTCAACGCAGTAACAACAAAAGAATTTCATGTCGAATGTCAATTTTCTACCGTAATTATTTGCTCACTCAGTGTTTACGCAGACTACCCAATGAGTAAATGCCGAGACGAATGTTAAACTATAGGTATTTTGGTTAATATTGTAATTACCTAAAAGATATTATATTTGTGAACTAATATTTGTTTGTATATTTTAACACATAATCTAAATAAATGTAAAAATTATGCCTAACGTTTTAAAAAATCAAAAATATTTTTAACTTTCGGCTTCATATGCGCACTTTAATTTAAAATATTGTATTTAACTAAATAAATAAAATTTTAATGCTTACAAGCATATATCACAAAACAAATATTTGCATTGATAACAGATAATTATAAATTATTGTACAGGCGAAGCATATTAGTTTTAATTAAGAATTATCTAGGCCGTATATTAGCGAACTCGTCAATGTAGATAATATTGATAAATGAGCGAAACACGCAAATTGTTAACTATTCATCGCTCTAATTATGTTATGAAGTTACTTGCCGAATATTTAGAGACATATCGGTTATTGTATTATAACATTACTGTGGTACTAACATTATTTATTAGCGAATAAAATGATGCAGTTTTTAAAATAGAATATGACATAATGTTGGTAAATATTGAGAAAAAATTATCACGGGCATTGTAAAGTAATCTTAGTGTAAATGACGCCATGTCACCAAATGTAGAATATAAATTATATACATTAACTTCTTGTAATGTAATGAAGACAAGTAAGCACACCTGAATGGTCCATGCAATAATTATTATTCTTGGTATTCCTACTATTTTTCCATGCTTACTCTTAAATTTTCTTTTTTAAAGTTCCACACTTCAAAAACAAAAATGCAAATTTTGGTTTTCAATGTTGCATTCGTTTATTATTTTTTTATAATCTCTCATCTTGGTTTTGTTGTTCAAAGATAAAGAAATTAAATATAAAATAGAGAAATTTTCTAGTTCTTAGAAAAGTTCATGTCAGACTGGGAAAACCAAAAGGCAAAAACACACTCTCTTCTAGTCCAGTTAATATTTCTATGACGACATGGAATTTCTATAACTTTGACATTGATCCACAAAGTTATGATAAAATGCAGTAAAAATAATTTTAGTTACCAATTTGTTCAACCAAGCCATCATATTGTCATACAGGAACTAAGACCCCTGTAAGCTTATGTGTCTGGTCTGAACTTTCCTAATTAATTTAATATATAGACAGTATCTTCTGTTTCTACTTTTTCTATTGTCTATATTACTCAAAGTTGCCATTAAAGATATGTATTCAAACTTTCCATTTGAAACCTAGTTTTTTTAAATCCAGGAATGTGAGCGAAAACGTATTTTCCTCGTTCTTATTCGAGGTGTTATAAATATTGCTTTGTGGAAAAATAACAAAACGTATGAAATAAACATTTTATAGATCGATGAAATAAATAATGTTATTACGACCTTTATCAAATTTATTTTAAGGCTTCTGCCTAAATAAATCAGTGATTTATGAGTTAACTATTTGATCCATTGCTTATTTAAAACCATGTAATTTATTGCTATAAGTTGAGTTTCATTACTTTTATTACAATATTTAAATATGTCAGAAAAACTTTATTTGTGATTTTCATCAAAGATAAGAAGTTTTTTTATTAATAAAGATATAAGTTCGTTTAAAAAGATATGCTTTACATTTTTATTCTTGCGAACAAAGAATTCATATTTCAAAGAATTTTAATTTGATAGATTATTGAAGAAACATTTTTCATAATTATTTAGTACATTTTTAGTGTAAGTCTGCTTTTAATAATCTTAGGTTTATTAATCGCACGATTAGGTAAACGTAGGATTTTATGGAATAAAAATATTTTTATTAAGTAACGTTTGGCTTAAAAAAAAAAGAAAGGTGCGTGTACTTATGTACACGCGTGAGAAGTTATACTTCTTTGGCGTCATTAAATAATACATACGGATAGATAACCTCAATTATATTGGAGCACTTGAAAAAGTCTATAAACACAATTTTTTCACTAATATTTACGAATAGTAAATATATTAATCAAAATATTGAATTTAAATCACTACTGAATATAATTTATCAGCACATATATAAAGCACTTATATGAAACTAAAACACGTGTGTGAATGTAGACACTAGAAACATGTGGATAAATACTATGAATATGAAAACAGTGAACAGAGGCGACGATGGTGACAAGAGCTTTTATTTCGAGACTGCAACAGCTGCAACTTCATACTGTAACTTTTGTGTGACGAATCTTAAAATTTCACTATCATTATTTTTTCATAACGCGCCTAAAGAAGTATAACTTCAAAATTATTTGAAGGCATTTTTTTCATATTATTAAGTGGGATATCTAATTAGAAAATATTTTTAGATCATTTTTAGTTGGTTGAAAAATTAACGTTTTTTTTGGAAAATTACTGTATAAATAATTATATATAATCAGTTTTGGCTAATCTTGATTTGCTTTATTTGACATCTGAATGAAATTTCTTTACAGATACTATGAAACATCGTGTACATTACAACCTGCACACAATTGGACGCACACGCTCGCATGCTCATTTATTATGAAATTTTAGTTACTTAACATATATTTCATCATTAAAAACAAGTCTACTAAAAATAACTTACTTTGTCCAAACTAGCAGTAAGCCTATTCAAAATGGTCGATCCATGCAGTCCTTTCAATCGAACAAAATTACGGAGGAAGTTAAAACAATGGTCGACTGCAGAGGATAATCTACATTCAAATTGAAATGAGTGCACCGCCAGCCCGACATGCAATTAAATTTTTTTACATGACAACATTTAAATGGCCGTGTCGCGTTGACGAAATATGGAATAAAGTAACGTGTCAGTCTTTTAGTTTCATCGGCTCGCAGCGGAAAATGTTCAAAGGCAGTTGCCACTTTTACGACTATGATCTTAAATTAGCTAGTTATTTCTTAACTAGGAATGTAACATATTCAAAACATATGTCTAATCAAATCATGTACATGATGCTTCATGTACAATTAATCGAGAAATTTCTCCAAAAATTTGACTAATCTGTTTTAAGTCAAATTGGTGCACACAAATTTGTAGTTGGATCGTTTATACGTTTGTAACGGCCTTCTAGAAACTAAAGTTTAGTTATAAAGTTAATTGTAATATAGCCGTGTACTGTACTTAATAAAATATTATACCAGATGTATAATGTAAAAGCTGAAATCGTGAAAAGAAAAAGAACAAAATAGAAGAATTTAAAATCTAAATTGTTGTTAATAGTTTTGATTTTTTTTTAAATATAGGTAAAATTCATTTTGAGTAATAGGTCCTTGATCATTTTACCAAGATTTAAAACTAAAAAATCTATCCATAACTATCGTTGCCTCATAGTTTTATAGTAAAATGTTATATCATTAAATGTTATGTCAAATTATTGCAATAATTATAATAAAAAATGCTTTCTTTTCAATTGTATTAAACTACACATAAGTTCTTTATGTAATCCTCGGTTTTAATAAAATCGAACAGAGAAATCCTATATGTATTGCATAATATTTATTTTAATATAACTATGATGATATACGTGGATTTCAACGTGACCAAAATTTTAGCAGCGCATTGCTTAAAACTTTTTCTTATTAGTTACTAATTATTAATTTGGGAAAATTATAGGCTAAGAATTTAGAAATTTTCACTCACGGTAAATAGAAAGAGATTAAAAAGGCAAAATGTTGCATTTATTTAAAAAAAATATTGAGAATAGATTGAGGTCGTATTGAAATTAGAAGTATTTAAATTGCCTTTATATCGAATGTTAGAGTCTTATATGAAAATAAAAATTACACGTATGATTTTTTAATAAGTATTCTCAAACATGTCTTTAAGAACCCAAAGATTAATGTTTATATTTGTGTACGAAATATATGTTTGCGTAGTGCCAGATCCCATGATCGAATTACGCAAACTTTAAAATATTAAATATTTAAACGTATTTTTTCCAAAACTAACCTTGGGACAAATTGTGCCTCAATATAAACTATTGAAATTTAAAAATTACTTACTTTTTACATTGTATATTAGAGAATCAGACACTTTATTAACAGATCTAATTATAAGTTGAAAAATTTCTGAAATCTCAATTTGTAATAAAAAACTGTAACAAATGTGAGATTATTTATGACAAACAGTAAATTAAAATTCGATAATGACCGAAATATGAACGAAAGTTCTATCGAAATATGAAACAAAGATAGATCGAAACATAAACGAAGGTTCGATCGAAATATGAACAGAGGTTATGCCAATAGTTAAAACCTGGTACCGTTCAGTGGAGACCCATTAATGTGCCTAGTTAGTGCTCTCAATCTTTTGAAAGAAGTCTTAATTGTGTTTTTGAAATATAATGCAAATTGAACTCACCAAATTGGTTTTATTTACGTAGAAACCATTTACAAACCTTTAAGCTATAATAATATTACATTCTTAACCGAGTTTTGTCTAAGCATCTAAGTAAAACTCGGCTACAGATTTAATCGAAAGGTATCATTTTCTAGACTTTTAAATTGTTAGTTGCAGACGTAGCTGTATATTGAACTATGGAACGAATCTTTGCATTTTTATTGGGTAAGGGTGCAAAAAATGAGACTTGTCTCTTAATTTTATTTAACATATTAAGAAAGTCATAATTCAACTCGATTTCAGATAAGATTAAAAGTATTAGATATAAATAATATATTAGTTGCAAAAGATAATTTATTATTTACACTAGAGCAAAAAAAAAATATTCGTAATATTTTTACATTTTTTTCTTTTTTTTTAATTTACCTCAGATTGTGATGCTGTTTCATTATGAATAAGCTAATATTTTCATTACGGCAACATAACATTTTCAAGACATAGAAAACCTAATGTTTTCTACCTTTATCTATCGAATTGGTATTAATTAATGGTGAGAAAAGTGCCGAGGGCTGAATAAAACGCCTGAATAGACGCCTAAAGCGTCACGTTTAGGGCACTGGGCAAAACTCTATTCTAAATAGCCATATCTCCTCAATAGAATTTTTTTTTCATTTTTTAAATATGCCAAAATTAAATATAAATTGTAACAACTATTTAAATAAATAAATTTTTCATTCCAGCTTTCAATTTATTAGTGAAGATATTGTGAAAACTTTAGTTTTTCGGAGAAAATGTTAAATAGTAGCTGATATATTAAGCTAGGTATTTAAAAAAACTTTAATAACAGAAGAAACCGATGCTTAAATCGTTTATTTATAGGAAGTCTTCAAATAGCACTGATATATTCAAATCTATATCTATAAGTTGTAAGTGAGTGAAATGGTTTGCGATGGACTATTTCGATTTATTTCAATGAAAATAGAAATAAGTTTTAGCTTTTTGCCTTTGCGTTGGACGAAAAAGAAATTATTCTCGGACGAAAGCGAGTTGAACGAAGCGATTCATTGCACAAAATAAAATAAAGGAAAATTTGTGGAACACGGTGTCTCGAAGGAGCTTTAAACGAATTGTATTTTCGACTTTGAAGCTTTTCAATATTTTAAGCTGTTATCGTCCGTAGCAATGAAATATTTAACTAAGTCGTATTTTATATTATTCTATTTTATTTAAGTTTAGTCATAACCTTTCACTTTTTAGTCTGGCCTATTCAAAGAGCTTATGAAAAGCGATTAAAATTAACGAGAATTAATAAACGCACTTGAAATAATATTTAGATTGTAAGGAATTACGGTTTTGCTCCTCTTTTGCGAACATATATAATATAAGTAGATTAAAATCAGAGGAAACACTTATTAAATGAAATGTTGCATGTGATTTTACTATATTATATGATAGCTTCAAAAGCATACCGGACTGGGTGACCGTAATTACCAGACAAACTTACATTCGTTTATGTATTTAATTTTAAAATTAATCATCTAACTTGTAGCTTGAGGTTAAGCGATTGATTAACGAAGAAACAATAGAAAGAAGAATTTCTTAACTGTCTAAAATAATAGTAATTATATATTTCTAACTTTTCACTGTAAATTTTATAACTAATTGTAAACTGAGAAATATTTCCAATTAAATATTGTCAGAAAATAAATGTAAACTAACACAATAAATTCTGACAGCAACCCAGAAATAAATTACTAAATTAAACATAAATTTTCCACATGGAATTCTCTTTCGATGTCTTTTATGTTCATTGAAGCAGGTTTGCTACATAAAATCATATATTTGATACGTCTATTGATAGATCAAATAATACTGCTTTTACGTTAGCAATAAGCTGCCGATGGTGAAAGTTAAAAACCTTTAAGCAATAGGTCATGTGTTATCCCTCATGTTACAACGACACTTGGATTGACTGTTCTGAATATTTATATATATATATATATATACACACACACACACACACACACACACACACACACACATATATATATATATATATATATATATAAAAATAATGTGTTAAATAGAACCTTTTATTTTTCTTCTCGCACATGAAATAGTTCCGCAATTTGAATTACTAACAAGGTAAAAGAATTCTGTTAATTATTTTTTGGAAAAATTTACTTCCATAATTGATAACCAAATTTATTAGTCTTTCAGATTTGTAATCTAAGGACAAAGTATCAAAAATTTTTATTAAAGAGAATGTGTATAATTTATATATCATTAGTAAAACAGCAAGTGAACCGCTCACTGAAATTAAGTCAATCTTCATCGACCTGTTTTTAGAAAATGAGAGCACATGTTTTCAACCAGGTATTGTGTCTATTTATTTATTCGTAATAAGCTTATAAATGGACACAAAAAAATTATATCACTCTGTGTCAACCGTGTATTTTTATTGTTTGTGTCAACCGTGTATTTTTATTTAGAAAATGAGAGCAAATGTTTTCAACCGGGTAATTTATCTAATGTCTATTTATTTATTCGTAATAAGGTTATAAATAGACACAAACAATTATATCACTCTGTGTCAACAGTGTATTTTTAAAAAATTAAATACCAACATCTCATGATGACGCAAGATCCAACATATCTCAATGGGTATACTAAACTGTCGAAATAGTAAAGAAACATAATAAAGTTGGAAACTGTATATAAGCAAGACGATATTTTCTGATAAGAATCTAAGTTTTTTTTAATATATAGAGGTTTGAAGATGGATAAACTGCATCTTGCGATCGATTGAAAAGAAATTTTTGTAAATAATTGTCAACTTTTCGGAAAAACAAAATCAAAATATGGTGTATATAGAATTCAGATTTTTATTATTTTCAGAGAATTATAATTTTTTTATGAGCACACCCTACGGCCTCGATACTAAATTATGAACTAAAGAAAACCAAACAAACTAAGAGAAATCGCAATAACCCAATGTTTCTAATATCGCGTTAATCAAACTCAGGTCGCAGGTCGTCGCATTTTGCAATATCATATTGGTATGTGCATGCGGTAGATGTAATCGTATCTACATTTGTACTTACGCATAATAGTCTGTCTTCGATGTCTTGTCAAAATCAATTACTATTTTGAATAAATGCAGAAACATGTTAAGTGTTACGTTGTGAAATTTGTGAGAATTTTTGGAGCGCATGATATATCAAAATATTCTAAATACAGTCATATAATCATCGTCGAACATACATCTGAACGTAAAAAAGGGACAGCTGTCTATAACCAAACTAAGAACTTGGACTTTGAAAATAGAAAGGAGAATATAACATGTTGAACGGCAATATGAGTTGACTGCGCATTTATTGCTAATTTTATTTATTTATAAATTCTTTAAAATAATTTATAAGTAAATAAAATTAGAATATCTCTGAGGAAGGCAACAATCCTAATTAGTTACAAACGATATTTTTAGAATTAATTACCAGCGATAAGTCATTTATAGTTAAGGATTGAAAATAAATCCTTAAATATATACTTCAATTCGTATTTTTAAACCATTTCAACGCTTCCACGTTCGTCTGTTTTTTTGCATTTGAGAGAAATCAGAACTAATAAACGCTAGAAATGCAGTCAAGCCAGTGTCTGTATAAATCTCACAAAGTTTTAAATTCTGTAATTACGTTTTCTAAATTTAATAAAGTATTTAAAGGAGACACGTGGTAAATTATATACTTTAGGGGCCGGTGTTTGACTCGGTACCAACGATCATATGTGGCCAACCAAAATCGTTTGTCATTTGTATTTGGTCACAGTAGCCTACGAAGTCTAAGAAGAATCTTAATTTAATTTTTTCTACTTATTTCGCCTTTAATGTAAATTATATTTTTATATATAGTGTATTTACTACCACTGACATTTCCAACAATATCCCTATATTTTTTATAAGGTTGATTCAGCAATTAACGCTAAAAAAAAATTATTAGTTAGTTACGGGTTAAGCTCCAAAAAATTTCAGTGACACAATTTTCTAATTACAATATATGTACAAATAAAAATTAAAAAATATGTGGCCAAAACTGAAACATACAGATGAAAAAAAGGAAAAAAGAAACATAAGGAATAAAATATGTGAAAGGGAACAGAATAGAATGACTTAAGTAAGTAAAATACGATTTTTCTAGTAGAAAGAGAAGGAATATTTATAGAGTAGTAGACATATATTTTTACCAATGTAGACCAAGGCTGTGAGCAGACTAATATGTGAGATTAATACCGAGATAAGATGATTTATATATATTGTTTAAAGGTAGCTTAATAATAAAAATATTATAGTGATCACGAAATGTCACTAAACTGAGCCGTGATCCGATATAAAAAATATAATCGTATTTTTATACCAAATTGTAATAAAAACTAATTTCTTATAATTTATAATTAGTAAGAAAATGTGAACTTTTCTCTTATATAAGAACTGATAATTTAATTTTATTTGGTATTTGAAAGGGTAAGTTATGAAATACAAGAAAGGACGAAATATTTATTTATTCTCGGCAGCATTACCATCCTTATTGAGTAATATCCAATTTGATGCATTTTTTAATATGTGACAAAAAACCTTATAAACAAAAGCTATACCAATTTAAAAAAATTTCAAGCTATGTTTATACACATGTGTTGCAAAATATTAAAACAAATTTGGCCTTTTGAAAGCATCAGACCAATTTTGTATATTTAAATTTTCTATAGTCAAAATGAGCTAAATTAGTGTAAAAGTGACCACTTTTTGACGCCCGTTTCTTGTTGTGACATTAAACCGACCTAAGCTTGCGTTCTTGCCTACAACCTAAACGGCTATTAAATAATTTATGAAATATTTGTAGCGAATTTTAAAATAATCTCTTTTTGCATTCATCACATTACGTTTGAAATTATACTGTGCCAGTTCTAACACGACAATGAATTTTACATTAAGAGATTCACAACTAAATGAAACTACGTAATGTAGTATTATTTTTACTTTCCTTGAAGTACTTTACCACGACCTAGGTTTCGTTGTATTACAACATCTTCAGGTGGGCTATTAGCAAAGATCTTTGCTAAGTCGATTAAAGAACCTAAAAAAAATAGAAATAATACTATATCACATACTTTCATTTAATTGTGAATAATGAATTTCTACAAAATTAACGTCGAGTATATTCAATACCATAGCGTATGATCTCTAACTTAATATAAAGATGTTTAACGAGGGTTTTAATTTTGTCGGCATGAAAAAATAGTAAATAATTCAGGGCGATTCGAAAAGAAATCAATAAAGTTTGAATGGTAAAACTTTGTGTTATAATGATATGCTTTTTTATTTCATACTGAAGCACATTGCTTTAAGCCATATATAGCTCATTTTAATTTAAGTACAAGGTTACCGTTATATTCTAAGTTGGGATAAACTTGCATGTATACATTACTAAAACTATTTAAGAAAACTCTTGCGACACAATATTGATAAATATAAAATCTTATTTTACACTTAATGCAAATAGAAATCTTAAATTTGAGTTGCAAACAAAGATAGTTTGATGGAGATAATTAAAATTCCTATTGAAGTTGATACTTGTAACACAATATTGGAGGAAAAAGAGGATAACATAGTAAACAAAGTTCCAAATGTATCGGTGAAAATTATGAAAGGCCATCCTCAGTTCATTCAATGAATATAAACTTTAATCAATCTTATATTTATTGAATGAACTGAGGTCTTATGGAGAATTGTGCAGAAGTGAAGAAGAGCCTAGAGAAGGAGAAATAGATACATGCTATACTGGATAAGGTTAATCCTTTCAAATGTTGGAATTTGTGGAAAGCAATAAAGCAGTTGGAGTGATTCAATGCAAGTAGATATCTAAAAAAATTCGGAAGTAATTATAAAGTGAGATTTATAGCCAGATTAGTTGCAAAATTTACACACAAAAAACATACATTACAGCCTTTTTGGCCAAAGAAATTATTCACCTATTATTCCGTATTCAACCTGAACTTTTTAATTACCATGAAATGTACAATTAATTTTAAAAATTACCCATCTCGGTACGAAGGAAGGTTTCTTAGACGCTTTTCTTCATAGTATTGTAAACATGCAAGTTCTTCCCAACTTAAAAGTGACAATATCTGTGCTTAAGGAAAGGGTACGATTTATAACTTTAACTGACCTGCTACTTTAAAGATTCTACCTACCTACCTACTTACCTAAACTAATATTTTAAATTAAAGTAAAATTCCAAATTCCATAACAGCATTTTTAAAGTTTTAATTAGTGTTATTAATCATGCAACGATTTATTAAATTAACCCTAAAAACTTAGTGATAAATATTATACTCACACAAGCAACTCTATCGAAAGATGCTATCGTCGGATAAATTTCAAAGTTACTCCTGGGTTTTTTCGAGTTATAAGAAAAAACAATGAATTTGAGCAGTATATTTTTAAATAAAATATTTCAGGTAATATTAACAAATAGTTAAACTATAACCTATTTGTTAATATCACGTAATTAGAACTAGTTTTGACAATTACACATTTTATTGTTTTTGTTATTTTTCTCGTAAATGAAGGTCTTTTTTTAATTCCTTATTATTTCTTATTGCATAACAGATCATCACTACTTCTAATTAGCTGGATTTACCTCATTCTTTGTTTTAATTCATGCTTGAGACTTATCGCTGAATATTTTGTACTGGGAAATGGCGCTGTGTTAAAAAAATAAAAATACAATTTAAATGGGATCGAGAAAGCAATTGAATTGCTACCATAATTAAATTATTTCGCGCGATACCACTTTGTAAAAAATATTTCAAAACATAATTCCAATTCCATTACTAGTTTTCCTTTAGAGCAAAAACAATTATAAACTTTAGATAAAAATTCACCTTTTCGAATAAAGTTTATAATCGGGGTTATTGAATATTAGCACGCAAACAAAGTCAAGGGAATAGTTAATATTCTAGGAAACATTTTAATTTTTCTTAAACAAAGGGTTAGACAGAGCTTCAAAATTATTGTGTTATTGCATATGTGCATTTATGTGCAAGTATAGTATTTACAAACTAAGTAAAAAAATGAGTTACAGTTTGAAGATAAATGTACTTATTATAATGTAGATGCATTGGAAAATGTGACTCGATTTCACCTTTTAAGTACGTCTTAACTCTTACTTTAGGGGTTGTCTATTGAATTGTGAAGAGCGTAATTCTACCTTAAGCTCGTTTCGTTACCTTTACAATTGTTTCACCCAATCGTCTCAGATGGGGCGACTTGTTATTCATCATATGTGTAATAGCTTGAAAAGCTCTAAGTACGATCTTTGCGTTCGCGAGGCCACGCTCATATTACACGCGTTTCAAATATAAGTAATTACGTAATGGGAAACCACGACCTATTTAATGTAAGAAGAGATGTAGCATTGAATGTTAAGAATTTGTTTTAATTTATTTATTAACATTGGACTGTACAAGGGTTTTATTTTGATGCGTATTTTATTAAACATATGAAATAATTAGGCAGTTATCATCTATTTGCCCTTACCTATTTGAAGATTTGTTTTGGTGTGCGACATTGTAAAGTGGGTTAGTGTGCGTTTGGTATTTATAATAATGTAAATGACTTTTTCTTTTGACACCGATTCAAAAAATTATAAATATTGCAGAAACATAATAACTCCTGTATTTTAATATGACTTAAATTTGAGAGTTAATTTTCTTCGATTTGGAGAAGTCAATATTATACAATTGTGTAAATCATTCAAGAAAAATGTGTTTATACAGTCTATCTTTCCACTCATGTCTATTACACTTTTGTACGGTTTTATGCTTATGTAAGTAAAATTTAGTAAGCAGATGTTTCATATAGAGATTCCAATGTGTGTATATATACATATATATATATATATATATATATATATTTTTTTTTTTTTTTTTTTATATTTCAATATGTCACACATTATAGAGTTGTGTATCCTAGCATAAATATTTAAAATATATTAGGATTTCGCTTTTAATTTTTTTTTAATTTTAAGCCTGCTTGCAAAATATCATATCAAACTTAAAATCGACGTGCAATATGTCTCCCCACTTATAATTATCCAATTATGAGTTCAAAATATGTAAAAAAAACTTCATTAGAATTTTCAAAATAAATTATTTCATTCAAATCATTCATAAACATTTATTGGAGAAAGAGATACCTTCAGATATATATATATATATATATATATATATATATATATATATATATATATATATATATATATATATATTGTTTGCGTTTTGACATACACTCGGCTACTTTTTTTTGTCTATTTGTTTTACAGCAGCTCTTAACTACCACTAATTCCGACTTGAAAACTAATAATTAGAGATCACCCAGACTATTACAATAATTTAGCTTAAGCTATGTACATTCTAAGAAATATACCACCATTTTTAAAAATAGGGTTCGTGATAAGAATGCCTGCTAACGTCCTGCCGTTGAGATGTAAACGCGATTAGAATACATTACTTTTGGCTCGCTGAAATATGGTTAAAATAGCCAAAATTTGTCGAAATATTTTAAATCTAATAATTTATTTGTAAATTATTAC
This sequence comes from Druceiella hillmani, assembly GCA_039881145.1. Classification (NCBI taxonomy): domain Eukaryota; kingdom Metazoa; phylum Arthropoda; class Insecta; order Lepidoptera; family Hepialidae; genus Druceiella; species Druceiella hillmani. The sequence goes on from JAYKKI010000117.1 coordinate 4,533,276, forward strand.
AAATTCTGGTTAACTTATTGACTAAGAGTTGTTAGTTCAATTGGTGAAATAATGTCGATAAGAATATTTTTTTTAGGTATGACGAAGGTAATTATATATATATATATATATATATATATATATATATATATATATATATATATATATATATATATATTCTAAATTTATACTCGTATACGTCAAAGAATCGCAAGTCATCAAGATAGCAGGAAAATACCACAACCTGTTATATTTGTTACTAGATAAAAAAAATTTAAATTTTTGGTTAATTTTCTTCGTCTGTAGAGTAATTAATTTCAACAAAAATAATTTTGCTCTGTTTGAAAAACTCGTATTACAAAGGTAAAAGATTGACCTCTAAGGTACTATAGACATGGATGTTGTTACCTAATTAACCGTGTATAATCGATTACATTATACGAATTTATATACATTCCACCAAACACACCCATGAGGGTAACATAACTCCTCGAATAGACGAACGTATAAGCGGAGCGAAAGAAATGATCGTTTTGCACTTCTCATATCAGTCAGACATAATAAAGACAAAGGATATCTGATCATGAAACTTATATTGATACAGGCTTCACTCTTAAGTCACTTTTTCATTAGGACTAGCGAGATGGGTAGCACTCGCCGGTGCGCATATTAAACAATATTGCACCCTTCCATTTCTGGACGGAACCTTGTTATAAATCAGGGGTTCTTTTCGTTTAGTCACAATTTATAGCTACTTGCTGACTTTTGGGGTGTTCTTAAGCTAGGCGCTTGGCAGACACACGAGCATATTGCTGAAATACAGTGACGTCCCTTAATAAGATTTATGTGCTTAGGCGTGATATGTGAACCCATGTACTATATCAACTCAATGAAGGAAATATTTTTGACAAGGAAAACTATCATGTACAATTGCTGTTTTTTTTCAACTTTTTTTATTTAAATTAGGAGGAATACTAATTGAGTTTCTATTTGAGTTTGTTTCATAGTTAACACTATGGATGGAAGAATAATAGACGATAGTGACTTTCGTGCATTAAATGCAATTCAAATCATTTCATTTAATAGAATACATTACCTATGTTATAATTATAACAGATACATTTTTATGCGATCTTTAATGCCTTATCACCTTTAAAAGCATGTCGTTTATTACCTTGGATAAATTATTTTACAAAAAAGTGGACAGTTCATTTTTAATTAATGACTGGTAATTCTTTGAAATTATACTTTTTATTGAATAATTTCTGTAATTTTATAATAAACAATTATATAAAATATCAATAAATACGTTAGGATAGTAGAATATTACAATAAATAACGAGGAAACTTCATCATATGACGATTAAACTTTGTCATCTTACGATGAAACTTTTTCAACTCATGATGAAGCATTTACATGTGATGATAAAAATTTACCAATTAACTTTGAAACTTGGTCATATGATGACGAAATTTTGTAATCTGATGATATAAGATTGTCATATGACCATGAAAATTTGTTCTACAGCGCTGAGATTTTATCATCTCACGATGGAATCTTGCCACCTGATGGTTAAGTTTTATCATATGAAGATGAAACTTTGTTATCTTATGATAAAACTTTCTGAAAGTATTTCCACTCATAGGTGTTACTTTTACCATTGGCTAAAGAAATAATACATCAAACAGTGTAATTTAACATTACGTTAATAACATCCAACTCCAAACTCTCTATATTGGATAATATAAAGTGTGCTAAATGGTACCGGTATAATTAAAAAAATAGCTTTGTATTAAATTATTCGAAGAAATTCATTTATTTAAAGAGTATACTATAGTTTCCAAATTTGATAAAATATTTTTGATTATAATTATTATATATATTAAAAGTATTTTGATTTTGCAAACAGCTGCCATTATCTTTCCAGTATTTCTTTGAATACATATTTTATTTATACATTTTTGTTAATTGCTAAGAGCATTTACTGAAGAAAAGAGTATTAATTCGTAGCTACTCTTGAAGGTAAACCAAATTAATGATTGCATTTCAAGCAAGTTTTCTTATTTCAAGTTTATGCACTTATTTTTTCTTTTTTTTTGGTACAATTATTTATCTAGTTTTATAATTTACATTTAAGGTTAACATACTTACATCGGTGGATGACTTCCGAGCTAAAACATTTTTTGACCTATTTCCTCATATTTGAAATGATCCTATGAATTGATTTTATTTGAGTAAAATACCAAACTGTAGACAGAATTATCTTATATATTTTATCTTGATTCCAACGATACATATTTCCTCCTAACTAAATGATAAATGATCCAACAACAAATACTCACTTCTATATATTATTGGAATAATAAAAATACTCAACAATAATGGAAAAAATTAACACATCAATTCTATGTGCTCCATAATATATTTTGGAGAGAGGTGTGAATTTGTTCATAAAACATCTGTATTAGAAGAAAGAGCTATTTGATAGATTTCTAAGTTTTGTTCTGTTAATTTATTTATTACAACATCGCTTAAAAACTGTTAGATCCATTTGAATGGAATTTTCACTGAGATGATGGAAGATATTAAAAAAAAAATGTTTTTCTATCATTTATTCTGATCGAATATTTTCTAAGAGAATTATGAATTCCTATTTGGTTTCTCAATCTGCGTATAAGAGAATCAAATAAAAATCACCTAAACGGTCTGAATGAAATTTTAACTGAAATGGTGCTAGAACATGAACAAAAACATCTACGCAACCGTTAATCCGGGCTGAATGTAATCTAATAGACTTTGGACTTTTGCCTTCTTTTTCAACCTGTATAATAAAAGTATCATTTTTAACCTACATATTATATTTAAATGAATATTTTACTAAAATGGTGCTAGAATATAAAAACAAAAATTTGGATACCATTTACCCAGACTAAATATTTACAAAAGGACTTTTAACTGTCGGTTTCGTTTTTCAATATTTTATAGAACCATAATACAAAATGTTTTAGACCTATTTGATCAGAACTTTCACTGAGACGATGACAGAAAAGCAAACCAGAAAAACTAGGCTAACGTTATACTAGGCTACTTAATATTTTTTAAGAAAGTTTTGATTTTTTTTACCTATTATAACTTGATTTTGAGAACATAATAAGAACACTACTCGATCGAATTCAATGGAAATTCCCTTCACGTGATACCAGATATTGTTTTTAAATCAGAGTTTATAAACTATAGCTGGCATCACGTGATTTAAATCTTGATTGAATATTCTCTAAAGAATATGAAATTCAGCACAACCATTTACACAATGAGAACTTAGTGCTCGGCCTAAGAATTGATGAATTAGAATTGTCAAGGTTGTCACAGTAATTGAGCTCAACATCGCAACCAAGTTACTTTTACAAATAAATAATTTACATATCATATAACAAAACATTTAACGTACATATCGCATAGAACGACAAAATAATTTTATCTAATGGTGTCGATTACTTATAACTGAAGGAATTAAATAGACAAAAGAAATTAGTGCGATTAAACGATTAAATTTTCATAGAAACTTGGCACTTAATGGCATAAACAATTTTCCTTCAGGTAATGTTTCTCTAATATGTAGAAGTCAATGTTTTGAGTGCATTTTATAACAGCGTACCAGAAAATATGATAAAAAGGTATCGTACCTTTTTGTAATATTACGAAGAGGCGTGATATTTCAAAGGGTGTGACAAGTAATTTTCGTTTTAATATCGTTGGTACATTCATTACATGGCTTAAATCTGAATATAGGATCAATTTTTGTATGAAATTAAGCAAAAGAACTGATTTACGTTGATCCCTGGGGCACGCAATTCCAGAGATTAATATAATTAATTTGCCCAATGCATCACAATATTGTATTGTGACATAAATGCTCAGATATTTATATCTTGGACGCTCAAAGGGGTTAGTCATATTTCTAAAACTGTTATCCTTCCCGAGGGTCAACGTAGCGCGGAAGGGCAGAGTATGCCTACAGAACGTAGTTGTAGTGGTCACCACACATCATATTTAGATAACCTATATAGTTTACAGCGTACTACAAATATCTGACTAATTAATAAAAGCAGCTCTCATTCGAGAGTATGATCAAAATGGATTAGGTGTTAAATAACTACTTTCTTCCACATAATGAGTTTATTCCCAAAAAAAAATTTTTATCAACCGAACGGCAAAATTTCAACATAATTTGTTGAAAAAAAGTAGGTAAAAATTCGATTACAATATTTTGCTACTAGCGAGACAAATAGAATTTTTAATTCAGTACCTGTGAATTACACACAATTTTTTTTTCTTTAGTAAGAATGCACGTGAGTTGACATTTTAATATAAATATATTTATGAGCGACTTCTTAAGGTTCGCAAGAAAATATCGTTTTTATTGAACCCTGAATATTAAGATATATGCGGGTTAGTAAGTTTCGTCCATATGCCAAATATTAATACTCATATAATAACCGGCTTCTGCAAAAAACTACTACGACACAGGGATAGACCGGCTGAAAAGTAAGTGATTTTATAAGGATTCCGTTTGTTTCTAAGTACGGAAAGTTAAGAACTAAATCAGAACAATTTTTTAATTTTAGATTAGCTGCCTTTTTCTTGATAATTACAGAAATTATGAGTCTATAAATATTTTCGCATTAAATTTATTTTTTTGGCCGTTTTATATTTCTGTCAAATTTTTGTGTATTTAATCAAACGTACATTATGTACTACTAGTCTAACTGAGTGTGTCTTATACCGGAATATTAAACTTATCTACAATTATTACTATCCCGTTGAATTATTCATTTGCCGAAATATGCCATACTTGATGTGTGCGTGAAATATATTAATTTTCCAACATAATGTCGTTTAAAAATAGTTAATAAATAAAGTATGTACTCGATTTGTAGTTATTCATATTATTTGTAGTTATTCAGGTTATTTTTTTATTTATTTGTAGTTATTCAGGTAATTTGTTTATAAAATTGCAAATTTATAACGTAAGAACCTTAAATATGAAAGTATATTAATTGCCGTCCTGCAAAATTTATTAGACCACATTTCAATATTGTTAAAGTCCTGGCAATCACGACTCGCGGTGTGTACGGTGGATGGATGCTATTAACAAGACGAGCAAATAACAAGCGGCTAGTTTTATCCCTTATTCTACTTATTTTGATACCTTCAGATTCATATCGATTTGGTTTATTACGCATATAATGATTAAATTATTATTGTTTCCACAACACGGAAATTTAAGATGAACTCAAAAACATGCTTAGTTTTATTATAGGGAGATATGGAGAGACTACCACGCACAAACCTTTTCTGTGTCAACAAGAAACAGTCACGTTTGATTTTTTCTTCTCTATAAGATTTTGATATAATTTTTTATTCGAACAGTGATTGCATTGTAGTATGTGTGAGAATATAATTTTTGAAACATTCTCTGATATAGGAGCAGGATATGATATACTATTGAAAAATATTTCTAGGGTGCGCCATTAGTTCTATCTTTAAGTAAATCAGTTTGTTGAAATCGGTTTTGACTGTTGGTTAATATTGCCATTCCGTAAATATGTAGAGGAGAGTAGCCTTTATTGGATCTGTATCATTTGGCTACCAGGAAATATATACTATTCGGAGCGAGTTAAAATTTGTAAGATAATTCTCCTTATACCTTGGTATCTTATATAAAAAAAAACAAGTGACAGAATCATTTTAAATATATGGTATTAAGTCAAAAAAATGTCTAATCTCGAAGGTACTCCAGTGCAAATTAGTCAATCTGTAACATAAATAATACCACTCACTAAATAATTGTACCAAAAAAGATTGCAAAAATAGATACATGAATTAATTTTTAAATAAGAGACAATACTTGAAATAAAATTATTTATATAAACTTATTTTACTTAGAGAAATACCTAAAAAATTATATCTGTGTGCAAGATCGAAATGTATTTTTTAAAAACTTATAAATTATTATTAATTTAAAATGTTTACAACAATCAATAATTTTTTTAAAAGTTTGGAAACTATGCAATACTACTTAAATAAATATATTTCGTTTTCAAATTTCAATATAAAGCTGTTTCCTTAACAATACTGATACAATTTAAAGTACTTTATGTCGACAATTATAAGGAGTCTAGAATTTTTATAGCAAAGGTAAAAATACAAAATAAGCTCATCTGATTATGAATAAAAAATTAATTGCGATGAGGTGAGCTAATTTCATAAAGTTATAACATCAAATAACACAGTTTCATTAACAAATTGTATGAAAAAAATTCATCATTAAATGAAAATGAAGTTCCATCAGCGGATGATAAAGATTCATTATCAGATGACAAAATTTCATTGACAGTAGGCAAAGTTTCTTTATTACATGATACTATCGACCATTTATATAATTATCATCCCTTATATATTTATTTCCCATAAAATTTAAAAAACGCGCGTTATCATACCTTTCACAATTCAGGCGTTATCGGTATTTAAATGTAAACACCATGATTTGAAGTATTTTTTTAAAAATTGTACACATAAAATATGTGCTTATTGCACATATTTTATGCGTACAATTTTATATTATAAGCAAACAATTGGAATGGTCTATAAGCAATTAATTAAAAACAAACTGTCTATTTTTATATAAATGGATTATCTAACTTAATAAACAAAACATCACACTTGTAAAAGTGATACCGCATTAACGATGTCTTATAAAAATGTGTGTTATAACTCACGGGCAATTTATTTTTTTACATCATTGAATTTAATGCACGAAAATTAGGCTATCGTAAATTATTCTTCCATCCATTGGGCAAACCTAATTATTGTTCCTCCAAATTAAAAAAATGTTGAAAAGAAACCGCAATTGCTCATCACGATTTTCCGTGACAGAAACATTTTTTCCTTAGATTTTGACAAATGACTCAGCAATGTGCTCACGCTTCTAGTTTAAGAGCACCCCAGAAGCAAAATAATTAGAGACAAAGCGAAAAGATCCCCAGATTTAAAACTTGACGTCGGGGAGCACCACCCATCTCGCATGTCGGATTGTAAGAAGCGACTTAATAAGAGTGGGTCCTGTATCAATATAAGTTTCATGTTCAGATATCCTTTGTCTTTATTATATGTTATTGGTGTGTGAATTTAAAAACAGTCATTTGTTTTGCTCCGCGTACATATTCGTCAATTCAAGGGTTATATTATCCTCATAGGCATTCTTGGTGGAATGTATATAAAGTTGTATAATGTTAAAAAATTGATTATACATGGTTAATTAGATAACAACTTCACTCTTTATTGTACATATGAGGTCAATACTTTTTTTTGCATTACGAGTTTCACAGACAGAGCATAATAATTGTTGTTGGGATTGATTTCTGTACAGATGTACGAAATTAAATCTACCTTCCAAATGTGTTTATCTACTTACAAAGATGATGGGTTGCGGTCTTCTTCCACCGTCTTGTTGATTAGCGGCTCTGTGACGTACATAAGTAAAAAATTAATGTATTTACACACACACACACACACTCAAACAAACACACACACGCACAGACGCGCCGTTCCATAGCTATCTCTTTATCCAATAATTGTTGATGAAATTTAGGAGGAATAATTTCACATTTTCTAAAACCACGGTTGGAAAATTATAAGCCGTCGTGTACGTCAATTTGAAGCTAGATACTTTGCAAACAGGGCTTAGAATTTAATAAAAATATAAACGAAATATTAACTTATTTTCAGAGACCTGTGCACGAGTATAATATAAAACACAGTACCGTGCGCGATGTATTGAAATATTTTGAAATCTCTGTATCAAGCATCCACTTACTTTATTTATAATATATATATATATATATATATATATATATATATATATATATATATATATAACCGTAGAAACTACAAAAGTGTGACATACAAGGATTGACAGACGGATATAACGAAACTCTGAGAGTTCCCGGTTTTTATTCATTTGATTATGTGATTACAGAACACAAAAAATAGACACAGACATGACATCGACATAACATTTTTAAAAATACTATTAACATAAACTCATCTTTCTCGGACGGTTTATAAAATGTTAGAATATTAATTTCTTCAAATTGAAGACAATAAATCCTCAAGTTTACTTTGCATTACTATACAGAAATTATTCGCATCATTTCTCAGAAATATCCACAATTTTTGGAATCAGTATTAAAGGAAAAGTTTATTGACACTATTATAAAGACCTAACGAGTCTATGTCTAAAAATAGTTCATTAACCAACGCCAAAACAAATCATCAGGTATGTGAATTAGAAGCAAAATGATGTGAGCTGCCAAAATATTTCGTATTTTTAATACGATATACATCTAATCAATTTCTTATAAAGTATTATGTTAATCAACAATTGATTGAATATATTTGGCGGTAATTTTGTAGAAATTCATTATTCACAATTAAATGAAACTACGTGATATAGTATTATTTCTACTTTCTTTATAACATTTGAATTTAATTTTACGTCTTTTCTTACATTAAATAGTCCTTGGTTTGGTAACGAGATCAATATGAACGTGGCCTCGCGAGGGTAAGGTTTGTACTCAGAGCTTTTCGTGCTGTTACATGTGGCGAATGACAAGACGCCCCATCTGCGACAGCTGGGGGAAAAGAGATTAAGACGGTGACGAAAGCAGCTTACTGCAAGATTACGCTCATCACAAGTTATAGCGATAGAAGACCCCCTAAAATAAGAGTAAAGTCGTACGTGAAAGTTCAGATCGAGTTAAATTTGCCAATTCAAGTAAAAAAGTAACATGTATTCTAGTTTTACCTCATTTTTTACTGAGTGTGTGAATACTCTTACTGAATACTTGCATAAAGGTATATATATAATAACATTAAGTGTAAGTATTATTAATATTAAGTACCCCTTGACTTTGCTGGATTGCTGATAATATTTAATAAAGCCAATTCTAATCCCATGGAAAAGGTGAATTTCGACTGAAAGTTTGAAGATGAAAATAGTAAGAAAATAGTAATGAAAACAGCGTACAATCAAACCTTTTCTATTCACTCTTTCCTCAAAATCTACTTTGGAACTGCTATTGCATTTGAACTATTTTTTACGAAACAATTGATTTCTGGTAGAAATTAAATTACTTCTTTAATTTAATCGTAATTTACTTTTGACGAGTAAAAAAATTATTTAGAAAAGAAAAAAGTACTCGATTACAAAGAAAATTATTAAAAATAATAAAATGTATATTTGCAAAAATCAGTTATATTTATGTGATACTAACAAATAATCAAATTTCTTTGTAGTATATGAACTTAAATATACATTTCTAAAATGAATTTTTTCTTTTATAACTCCTAATAGTTCAGACGTCTCTTTGAAATTCTACATGGCTTATATTGATAGAATTAGTTGCGTGAGTACAATATTTGTTATATAGTTTTTAAGGATATTTTATTAGCTTGTAAAATAGATGTTATCACTAGTTAAAAGTAAAAAAACTCTCTGCCAATTTGAAATTTACCTTAGTTTAGAAGTTTAATTAATATTTACTCTTTTAAAACAGTAAATCTTAAGCTTAGTAAAGGAACATCTTTTTATACGTATAACTTTTGTTAAAAACCAGACTTTTTAAAGATTTTTCAGAAAAAAGTGTAATATTTTTAATAATTTTGGAGTATGATTTGCATGTTTTGCCTTTTTAAATATTCAAAAACGAAAAAAATTAGGTAACTATCAAATTTTGAAATATTGAATATATTTGGCGTTCATTTTGTAGAAATTCATTGTTCACCATTAAGTGAAATTACATGATGTAGTACTATTTATACTTTCTTTAATTTCTTTACCACGACCAAGGTTTCGTTGTATTACATCTTTAGGTAGTCTAATAGCAAAGATCTTTGCTATAGAATTAATATTAAATATAAGAAATGATACTACATCACGTATTTTCATTTTATTGTGAACTATCAAACTAATAAGTCAACTGGTATAACAATGTACAGAAAAATACGTGGGTCTAGATTTCTAAAATTTCTCTGTAAACATAGTATAGAAATAAACTAAGAAATTTTTAATTTTAGAGAATGATTTGTATGTTTTGCCCTTTTAAATATTCAAAAATTAAAAAATTGGGTAACTGTCAAACTTTAAAATATTGAATATATTTGGCAGTTATTTTGTATAAATTCATTGTTTACAATTAAATGAAACTACGTCAGCAGCAAATAAACTAATAAGTCAGCTAGTATAACAATGCACAGAAAAATACGTGGGTCTGGAATTCTAAAATGTATCTATAATCAGGGCACAGAAACCAACAAAGAAATTTTTGCGGACATTGGAAAAAATACAAATTTTACGAAATTTTTTATTAATTTTACGAAATTTGTATTGAAGGACTCATATAAACGTACCAATTTCCACAAAACGTAGATATATGCCAATTATAAAAACTTATTTTCTTTAAAAGGTTATTTTTTATGATACATGTAACAGGTTTATCAAAAATGTAAGCATAAATACAAAAAGAAATATTTTAGAACTGCAAACAATATCCTATATCAAAAGTATTTTGAAAAATTTGTAAAGCGCATAAGAAGAGTAAACCTGTTCTTATTGCAATTTATTGCTAAATAAATTGCAATAAGAACGAATAATTTATTGCAAGCATTTATAAACTTTATATCTTACTATGCTTAAACGCTTACTGGCGGTATATTTTTAACCACTTTTCTTTTGTAAAATAAGTAGAAATTGTTCTGATAACGGAATGGGAAGACGATTACAAGATTACCATATTGATATAATTATCCACTAAATTTGGTTTGGGGTTAATTTGACAAATCTGGTCAGTAATTTGCTCGAAGATGATCTTTAGAGTTTAATAATAGTTTGAAAGTCGAACAGGAACTCCGCGATAACATGAAGTAAACTATATAAATCTCAGTTTTTAACAATCAGAATGGTCGGCTTATCATGGATCTTCTAATTTTTTTACAGTGAATTTACCCTGTTTGGGCGATACATAGCCGATACAGGAAGTTAATGTTACTAAATTGACGCTGAGTAATACTATCTCAACTTGAAAGCATGGACATAAAAAACGAAAAAGGATGAAAAGGAGATTACAGTGTTAGATATCAAATTCAGTTAATCATTGGTGCCATAATCATGCCATGTTTAATAGGACACAAATACATAATCAAAATATATAAGTCAAGTAGATTTTAGCAATGATTGAATTCATTTCATTTGGCCTAAATTTGTACAAGTTTAGGATAATACTACGATACGGTTTGAATATTATTTGAAAATAACAGTGTTAATTAACACCGTAATTTTAATAACTGTAAGTAACTTTTTTAAACTAGTTAATAAAAAAATTCACTAAAGTGAAAACAAAAGTTATTACAAGTGTTAACTAGGACTTACGATCCATTCTTCAGAACAAAGGAGGAAGTTAACTAAGGTTAGATCAAAATTAACAAGTTGCTGAATTAACGGCTTATTCCAAAACAGACAGACAAAACAGTCCTCTTTCTATTAAAATTAAAAAAAACGTCTAAATCACTTGCGGTAATATTTTATACAAATTAATAACTGTGTGTAAAACGATATGACTTGAAACCTTTTCACATTGTTAGTCGCTTTATTTTTCTATTTTTTTAACTGCTACTATTTTATCCAGTATAAATTTTTTATACCTATCGTATTCCCCTAAGTTATTAATATGTTATTCGTAATCCTTGAGGGTACTGAACAATTCTACATTTTTCTCTTTTTTTGACTCAAATTGGCGATACTATGAGTAAAATTGGTCTGTATGCAAAATAAACTGTTCAAGGCATAGCACAAAAATTACTAAATAGTTATCTAAAAATTACTAAATCCCAAAAAACCTACTTGATCAAAGCCACATCTAAAAGCTAGAAAAGCAATTCTTCCCTATTTGCAGTGATTACCTTTCTTAAAATTATCTTGGATGTCATTCAAGATCCAAGAGAAACCGTGACCAGCGATAGCTGTAACTAATGTGAAAAGTGGGGCATATGTAAATGAATTGGGTATATTTTGCGTTTATTTGGTATTTTAGTACAACCACGGTTGATTTTCCTGAATTAGTATTTTGCATCAAAAAATTTCGGTGATTTTGAAACGAATCTATAAGAAATTAAAGATAAATATATTAAATATATAAAAAAATATATATTATAGCCTGAATATTAATATATATTACAATCTATATGTTTGAGATAGATACTCCTAAAATTTAAAGTGGGGTCTATTGTTTGTTATGCTAGTTACGTTCCTACTTTATCACACAGTATTGTACATAAGAAAAATTTTCCTGAATATCCATATTCGAGCACGATTCTGTGAACATTTTATAATAACATCAGCGCTCTCTTCCTTTTTAAGAAAAATCCACATATTGATTTTAAAAAAAAACGAGAACAAAGTTAATTATAACCTAAAAATACTTGTGGACTGAAACAAATGTTAAATAACATTTCTAAAATCAAAGAACCGGTAAAACTCAAAATCGCGAGGAGCAGAACTTTGAATAGTAAGAAATTATTGTACATGAATAAGTGGATTAAATTTGTGGTATTAGTAATTAACATGATAATATATCAGTGGAATTACTAATACCACACATTTAATCCATAGTCGCAAATACTGTTCCTCGCGTCAATATTATAGGAAAGGAAGCAACGCACAAACCTTCCTCGCTTTCCGCATAAAAAGATGTAACGCACCGGGCAAGCACCCGGTACGTTGAAGATAAGGCAACTTCGCTAGAGCTGAGTGGGCGAGGTGATAATAATAAATTTATATGAAAGATTTCTTATAAAAAACTTCGCGAAAGAGCTTTAGATCGCTGAACTCAAAATAGCGTTATTCGTAGCTGAGTAATGCAAGTGAGCCGGTCATTACGGCAACTTTTTACATTAAGAGGTCAAGCGTGTGCTCGGAATACCAAACGGATGGGAAACTACTTTACTATTATTATAAGAGCAGCCGTTCTGTACGCGGCCTTCCACCCATAGAATGGACTTTGTACTTTAGTTGCAACAAAGAATTGTATAGATTGTAAGATTATTAAAAAAAATACTTTAATTACTACAATAGGTAAGTACATTCACTCTTTACTCTGTTCTGTAGCTAGTATTTTTGTAGGTAACGCAAATTTTGACAAAAATTTACGAAAGTAAAGAAAAATAAACTAGACAATTTTAACCAATCTGCCCGCTATAAATGTATGTAACTAGACGTAAATTATAATATAAAAAATGGTCATTCGCTAATCAAAGGCCTCATTTATGTAAAGATCCGACACGTTTGGAAGAAATTGGATTCTCGATGGTTGACAATATAACATGGACTTACATTAACTTATGATCCTTTAGTGTCCCGTCTTGGTATAGATAACGTAATGACATAAACCGACATTATAATTTATATCTACACGAGTGTAAATTTTGCGTGAATTTTGCAAAAATTAGTAAAATTTTACTTTAATCTACGAAGCGATGTCAATATCAATTTTGTTTATTAAAATCTTAAACGCAGGGTAAAAATTAATGGCACTTTATTTTCATTATTAAAAGAATAGAAAATTCATGTAAAATACTTAAAATGTCTAAGCATACCTTTCAAATTCCACTTTGTTCTATTTCAACATAAATAAACTTCTTGAAGCTTCAGATTCATTTATCTTTCGACTCTTTTTCAGCTTAAAAGAGAGCTTACTCAAATTTTGATATTTATATTTTTCATGAAAGATATATATGTAAACATATATAATGCTAAAGACTATATTTTTATAGGCAATAATTTGATATTATAGATATTAAAATAAAAAAAGGGTAAACTAACAAATCAAATGTATAGTGAAAATGCGAGGCTAGTTAATATGTAATATGATTGAAACTTAAACTGAGCAAAATTTCATGAGACGAAAATATTTTCAGTTTTTTAATATATCTAATAGTAAAAAACTGAAAATATTTTCGCATTAATACAAACCTATGTTTTAAATGAAATATATTTATTTAAGAAAATAAAAATATCCATACCAAATTAGATTCGTATAACGAAAGCATTTTTTATATAAGTAGAAAAAAGATCATCCTGAAGTAGTGCGAAGTTTTTTGTTTTATTATTACTATTATTATTACTCCTTATACGTCTTAAAATATTCTTACCCTTAAAAATATCTGTTTAATATTTTTTTTATGATTGTGTAATGAAAATATGAAAATTTTAAGCAATTGTTTAGTATCAGCTTACTTAATTTGTTTAATTAAAGCAACAGCGGTGCAATCTCAAAGATTTTTCAGTGCAAAAATATATTTATTTACGTAAAGAGCCATATTAGTTTTCAAAACCAGCTTTGTTCTCTTGTCTTTCCACAAATAGGCAGAGGCATAGGGAACAGTTAATCAGTTAAAAATGTCATCATTAAAGGGACGAATATTCACCGGTGAATGTTAAGCTCGTATTACTTGAATTCATTAGTAGGTATCTTCAAAATGAATTTCTTTGAAAGAAAAAATGTTTTTTGAACATTTTTTTTATGAATTCTCGGTCAAATAATCCTTTTGAAACAGGTGTATATTAAAGCTTCGTTGCCTATACGTGAGAGTTTCAAGACCAACGAAAACTAATAGATTATTGGTTAGGTTAAAAATTAAGACGAAAAATTAAGAAAATATTGTTTCTGTTATTGCTCCAATATTTCTTATATATTTTGCTATTAAAACCTTTAGGTGGGCGCATCGTGGCGGGTGGTCGGTGCATCCTTGAATTTAGAGAACATACATATTTTCTTTTAGCCGTATTCTGTATGTAAGTGATTCTCAATACAAATTCAAAAATATTCATTCAGTTTTAAATATAATTTTTGCACGTTACTTACAACAACATTTTCAAGTTTTATTCGTTACAAGTAAACACAATCTTGCATTATTTAAAATATAACTGACCACTAGATTCAACTCACTAACAATTTTTTAAAAATATTTTGCATGACACATATTTGAGTTGTAGCTACTTAATGAATGTTATCGGTAATAAGGTAACCAAAATTATTGACATCATAATTTAAACCATTTTCATAAAATATTATAAAAATTAGCATTTCTGCGTTATAGATGATTATATTGTCTTTGCTGTTCCTTAGTTTTAAAGTCCATATTTTTAATATTGGTATTATGTAGTGTGACTAGAATATTTGTAAAACAAACATGTCACAACAGCTGTCGTTGTTATTCCCAGAGAATTTAATATATATATATATATATATATATATATATATATATATATGTATATATATATATATATATATATATATATATATAAATCGACTAACGTGAAGCTACAAGCTTGATGTTAATCGATTTTTTAATGAACTAGCTGTACTAGTCCTATCCCGCTGTTTCGCTATGCTCAAAAAATATACTCAAAATGATCATGACAATACATGAAATACAAAGCTTCTTCGTCTTCCATCGTCATACCATCTTTCCCTCTAGCTATATAAACCGATTTGGTAGATGTATCTTACCTATATTTCGAAAAGATTTCTAAGCAAATGTATCCACTTTTATTTATTAATATTTGATTTACCTAACAATTACGATTTTTTATAGTCTGGTACATATTTTGACAAAAAAATATGAATCCATTTCCATCGTGAGTGAAAATCTGATCTTCAGATTTACAGATAAATAATACAAATTAACAGATAGCAAATGCAATACGACAACAAGCATTTAATGAAAATTCTCATATTCATAAAATGTTTCGTATGTAACACCAGACATTTTGGAAACTCTATTATAAAAAAAACACATTATATCTTTTTTATTTGATCGTTATAACTCATATAAAAATGAAAAAAAAGGAATGCTTTTAAACTAAATATTAGAAAACAGGACGACAGCAGGCAATAATGGGGAGAGGGTAAATGTTACTTTGTCTGAAATCGTCAATAGTGACGGTTGTGAACATCGTAGATTCGAAAAGGTAGAATACAATTTATTTAGACTTTTTCCTTTTTGGCCGCTCTCAGATTCTTTAAAAGAGGTTTCAGCATTAAAAATATTACTACATTACGTTGATAGTTTTCCTTTCGCACACAAAACATTCTTCAGTTTAAATAATCATATATTTTCAGTTTCTACTTCCTTTGATAAATATTGCGAATCCATCATTCATAATATTTACCAAAGAAATTAAGAAAATGATAAAACAATAATTATTTTTTGAAATAATTCATTTCTCATGATGTATAATCGATTTTAATACCTTTGAAAATTTTTTCCCTTTTAGAAAATATAAATAATGCCTGAAAACTGTTATTAAAGAGTTATGTCCTTTGATTTGTATTTAAAATATTAGTCATAGCACGAAGTAAATTATTCACTGAAAATGTCAATTAATATTACACGATTTCGTAAAAAGCAATACATGTATAACTGATGAAAATATTTCTTTTCTGCATTGATTTATTTCTATTAAGCCAAAAAATACACGAAATATAATTTTATCCCTCCGTATCGTCATAAGGTGAGCCATGTATTTTATCGTCTGCTGCTGCATTTGTGTTCACACCGCACGTAGATCTCGTGATGGATGCAGGGTCCAATAGAGCATATTGGGTGTACTTAACAATTGAATCCGTTGATGAAGATAATAAATTTGAAAACGGAATATAAGCAAATCAAAATTTTTCAATACGAAGCTAATATTTATTTAGGATCAAAGTGGTCCGAAAAGGAAAAATAGTGCTTTGGGATCGACTGAAAGGAAATATCTGAAATTTACTTTTGAAATATTCGGAAAAAAATTTACAAAATATACATAATAGAAATAAAAAAAGGTAACTTTTATTTCATCTTTATTCCAAAGAATATAGAAAAAACTCTGTTTTATAATTAATAATAATTTAAGAAATTATGTTCAATGATTATTATGGATGTAAGTAAATTTAAAAAAATCAGTATGTTTTAGTAATAAATGTTACATGGTGTTTATATTAAAGTGGTTATTTAGCATAAAGTATAATATCAAACTACACAAATTCAGTTTGCAAGCCGTCAAAGATGGCAAGCGTATGTTGGCTTGTGTATGCGTTAAATTAAATTATGGGTAGTTTCTTCTTCGCTTTTAAGAGATTGGAACAAAAAATTTAGCATCGACGGTTTGTCAATACAATAACTTGACTTGTCAAATTGAAACAAGTTGTTTTAAGGAACATTGCTAGAGAATTAATAACCATGATTTATAAAATAAACCAAATTTACTAAGCTAACATATAAAAAGGAAAAAGGATTTTAATATAGAAATATTAGTTCACGTAAAGTTAGACTTACTTAGACTTTGGTTAGTTCGATTATGAACCGCTACTGTAAAGTACATATAACGTCTTTATAATTTTATGATCAAAAATATAAAGTAAACTTTTCATTTAGTATGCAATAACTTACAATGTAATTACATTTGACAATGAACTTGGAATTAAAAATTGTGGATTGAATATTAAAATATAACGATAATTTTGTTCTCGGCAGTGACTAGCTTATTATAGGGTTATATTTTGAATTCGAATTTTATAATTTATTTAAATATTGTCCGTGTATGTTTCACCTAGATCAAAATATACTACCTTGCTCTACTGTACTAATATCGTAATTTACGACTCGATTGCTCTCATTAATTATAATTCAAACATAATTATAATTAATGAGAGCATATATAATGGTGATGAGATGAAAACTCTTATATTATTAACTTTTTTAATGCTTTAAAATAGCTTGACGCAATGTTTATTCCAATAAATTCTTCAGATTTTGAATCATAATAATCATATAAAATCATCATTATAAATAATATAGCATCTAGTTTATTTCCAATAGAAAATGAATTATTTTTTAAAATAAAATTTTAAATATTACCCCTTATCAAGTTTATACTAAAAGGTGATCTAAACGTAATTTTGTATAAATAACACAGCGCCATCTTTTAACAGCAATATAACGAGTTGATTTCCTTATATGACGTTATCTATGCATTCTGTTTAGTTGGGGTACCCGCGTCACAAGATAAAAAATAAATATTAGTTGATTTCCTTAAACGATGTCCTAAAATATAGAATCACATGCACCATTGTTTCAGGAAATATTAATATAATTAAACACAATTAAATGAAACTACGTGACGTAGTATTATTTCTACTTTCTTTAAGTTCCTTACCACGACCTAGGTTTCGTTGTATTACGACATCTTCAGGTAGGATATTAGCAAAGAATGTGAATAATAAATTTCTACAAAATTAACGCCAAATATATTCAGCAAAATTGAAATGACATTGTGCGGAGATGCTATAACTGTAGTCGGCCTAAAGTTTGAAACACGATTTAGTGTATTTTTCTGTTTTCTAAAATGTAATGGAGAAAGAAAAATAAAACACAAGTTGCATCATTTTAAATGTTATACAATTACGAACATAATTTCAATATTTCGAAATTATCATAGCAGTGAACATAAACTTTAAAAAAAATCATACTCTTTTTCAAATATTTATCCGTGATCAAATACTTATCATTGATAGATAATAAATATTAAGCGTTTTCAAAAATCAGAAGAATATTATGTCTATCTATTATTGATTTACATCATATTCTTGGACGTTTATTGTAAACACTTATAAATACTTAGGTAAGTAAATTTAAATGGCGATAAGTAAGTTTATTCAGCTACAAAATTCGTTCAAAATTGTTTTCGAGAGTCTATGTTTATTATTTATAAACTAGTAATTATAAGAGCAATTATTTACCCTTGCTTATATTTACACGGAACCTAGATACTTTGACAGGGCGGTGATTTTGTCAGGTGGAGGGTATGCGTACGGGGATGAGGGGGGGTCTACTTTTTTAGTTGGTATTAGAAAAATATAAAAAAATTTACATTTTAAAACTGATAATTGAGAATAGCTGGTGGCATAACTTTCAATATCACAAATATTTTTCCAATACTTACCATTCTCATTCAGTAAATCAACAATCCGTTATGAAGCAACACAAATGGTTATGCCCTAGGTTTTTATAATATTGTCTATTACAATTTGTTGCCGCTGCGTAATATAAGTAAATTGGAAAAGCTACTAGAGATTTCAGGGCTATTTGGGAATAAATAATATATTGATAATAAATTGAGCATCCTGTTTTCTAGACAATATCATCAAATTATGAATAATTGTGTTTGAGGAAATTAATACTCTTTATTTCACTGTATATGTTGAATCAACGCTTCACGGCGAAACATCGACCCATTTGTATGGAACCCAAAATTATATTTTATATAATTTTGGGTTCCTATTGTCGAGATAGTAGCGTATTCTTTCTCGTCAAGTAATTTGGCATTTTTTATGTCAGAAGTTACTTGCAAGATGCAATAAATTAAATTTTTTAAGACGATTATCTAAACTGAACACTCGAAATATAATTATAAGAGTCTGATCAAAAAAACATAACGAACCAAAAAAACACACTGTTAATATAATTAAATTAATATTGCACAGAGGGCCCAACATTATTCAAATCAAAGACTAAAATTTGCGGCCTATAAAAAACAACACATCTAAAATAATTATTGTGAACAGATATAAAATAAATGTAAACGCATTGGTTTATGTAGAATAATCTATAAAGAAATGACAGGCATTTTAATTCTGACATGAATGTACCGATGTTGTAATTATTAGAATGGCCTCTTCAAAAATTTGAAATAGAAACATTCGTAAATATTTACATTTAAATGAAATATTAGCTAAGACAGTATTTTTATTTTTAAAAAACTGAATTTCTTACATTTCTGACTACAGTGTAGCCATTGTTACAAAATTACTGCAGAATAAATTAATTGTATATTAGAATGGCTTTCCACTACGACTCATCATGAGCAGGCAGAATTTTTTTCGTAACTCCTAGATCTTTATACACTATGTTAAAAATAATGTTGAGCTCCGATTTCATGTGAGTGTTTTCATTGTGGTTTAATTTTTCACAACTAAATGAATTTACGTGATACAATTTTATTTCCGCTTTGTTTAAATTCTTTACCGTGGTCTAGGTTTCGTTGTACGACAACATCTTCATGTGGGGTATTTATAAAGATTTGTATCTTTTTTAATTTGTATCTTTACAAATTGCTCACTTGAAGATATCCACTATCACCCACTCATCTAAGCAATTAATATAATTACAGAGATTGAGTTGGAATCCTTGAGGGTTTTGGACATCGGTCGCTATTGGACGTGGCATACCCATTATAAAACTAAACCTCTCCCGATTGTAATTCAGATTCAATGTAAATCCTACCATTCAGCGATCATTTACCGTTTCTTCACTTGCTGATCACAGAAATATCATTGAGCATCAAATACAGCTATTTTATGTAATTATTGTCCTCCACCTTATTTTCAAATGGGCTGAACGAAAATTTTTTGAATAAGCGATGTTAATAGAAGCTGACTATGAGCTTAGGAGAAAGCTATAGCCATCGTCTTAGATCTTATATTCTTGTAGGTTTTATTTTGAAAAATAATATTAATTTTTATAAATAGTGTCATGGTAACACATTAGAGACTTCTAAAATATTTAAATTTTTTTGTGTGCTTAAGTATATACGGAACTCTTGTAGTTCAAATTCTACTAATATCTTTACGAGATTCAAGAATGATGTAACATAATGAAGTAATTTTTCAAAATGATATAGATTTAACTATCGTCAAATATTTTTAAAAATATATAATCTAGTGACCTATTTAAAAATATTGAAATAATTTTCTTTTCCATTCATCAACAAAAATTTGAAGTATAAACTTAAACATATGAATTCCGTATTTGAAAAAATTTTTAATTCTACCTCTGTGAAAAACATAATCCAACAGTTATGTACGTTTACACTCTGATTAAATTATCAACGTGCAATATTTTTATAACGAAAAGGTAATGCCAAGAAAAATGCCATTTAAATTTTCCAAACTATTCGGGTCGAGTAATCCTTTCAAAGAAACAGAAATCAGGGGAAATATAAAAGAGTCGAACGGGTCAGGAAGAAATGTGTTCAATTTTCAAACCGGGGCTCTAACCTTTGCGCACGATGCTTAATAGTGTTGCTACTTGGTTGACCTGAAAAAATAGTAGAGATTTGAGATTTCCTCTAAAAGTAATGATATAATAATGAAAACAATTTCTTAAGATATAAAATATGTGCGGTTATTTGCAAAAAGCACGAAGGAGTTGGCTGATTATTATTATGATAATTTGCTTTTATTTTATATACTGTTTTTCTATAACTTTGTCGATGGATTTAAGAATGTTTAGTATTGTTGAATGGAATTTTATACCGAGAGAAATTTAGGCATTACTTTTTAAGGATTCCTTACCAAACTACGAATCATGTAATGTCATCCTATTTTTCCGTCCATCTACATGTATCATAAGACTGTAGTTATGGCATTTTTTTCAATAATTCGCAAGCTTTTGTGAATTTGAAGAAAGGATAATTTTTTGAGTTATCCTCTAATAAAGGGAACATATCTTTCTTTCTTTTTTTTCAATCTTTGTAAAATCTGTCTGAATAAAATCATAATACTTATACTCCAGAATAACTCTGATTGAAAATGATTTTAGTTCAAATAGATAAGTCAATGTTATATACATTTAGTGTGGAATATGTCAAGCAATTAACCTTTTTTGTCATATTTAAAATTACTGCAAAATATTAAATAAATTGACATCCAAACATGTATTTCGTCGATTGTTGGGAAGTTTAATATCGAACTAGTTTTTCCAACGTGATTAAAAACAAAATTTGCGGCGTCCACTTCAATTACACGAGATTTTTATTATGTTGTTCACTTTTATTGCTAAAATTATTTTGTTGCCCCTATTATATTTTGAAAAAGATTTGTCTGTACGCAACAAGCATTTTAAATGAAAATGTTTCCTGCAACATAACTGTAACGTGTATGTACACGGTTATTTTATTGAAAGCTGCCATCCCAAATAAGCTTTTTCAGTTAACATTAAAATATGTTGCAGCAAGCTCACATGGTATATAATAAAGTCATAATAAGCTCTTGTGATAAATGGTTGTTATCGTATATTATTTCACGTACTATTCATCAGAATAATTATGCTTTATTTAGAGGTTAGTTGTCTATTTATTTTTATATTTTTGCATACAAGCAGTTCTTGTTTTATCTGTACCTAAAGTAAAAATATTGTAATAATTTGATAAAAAAATTTATATTACAAATTAAAAAAGTTACTTTATTACGTATTCGTGTCTAGTATTCATAATATTTTGTCTAATGGCATCAATTTCATAGTAGGTAATAATCATAAATTACGCCTTTTTGTTTTAAAAAGGTAAATTTTCTTTGGCAATTATTTATTTTCAATTCAATGGGAGGCTATTTTTATAGGTAGTTTTCCATATCACGAAAATAACATATTATTATTTTCCAGTTTGATTTTATTAACAGCATCCATTATACTATATTAAATTTTACTTGCATCATTAGCGCCAAACACTCCAATATCCGAGACTGTAGTCTCGTTTTTAATTTATTAGCAAACTTTTTACCACTTTTGTTTCAGACAAAACTAAAACCTAGGGATTTTGTTTCTTTAGATTAATTGAGATATTCTATCAGAAATATCGCCATCTCTGCTGCGGATAATTCTACGAAAGGAAATTATTTTCCCAGCGGACTTAAGACAGTTTATCTTGACCTCGTAAAATCTGCTTGGCGATAATTTAATACCGGGTTTATTAATGCTCTTAACAGATGCGTAATATTTCAAAACGCACTAACTCCTTCTAAACGATTTTGGGGAACCAAAAAAAATTCGTGTTAATTCATTTAGATAATCAAAAAATGCAAAAAAATTAAGGTTCAATTAAACGTTGAATAATAATCGAACAATTAATAATTAGTACATAAAAAATTTAGACAAAAAATTTAATTACCGCATTGAAGTTACTCTCTTCACAAATGCGACTAAAATTTTCCTATTTACTTAATTCAAAACTAACGACTTATCGCTTCGTACATCTGAATGTGGTTCCTACAACTGTACTAAATTTATATAAAAAAGTTATCGACGTCTTTGTCGATATGACAAACACCACTACAATAATAGTAAATTTAAACACGCAGGAAAAATACAATTTAGATATCGCAGAATTCGAAATGAAGTGGTCTTTAAAATAAATGTGTTATGCATACATATAGTAAGCTTGCATTACAAAACTAGTCGTTTTTTTAGGCAATTTCCAAGTTTTTATAAACGCCAACCACCAGCCGACTCTGCCAGATTTTATTTCCAATTCAATTACTTGCCGCATCACTTTTTTGGCTCCAAAAGTTGGAATTTTTCTTTTATCATCACTACATATATATAGAAATATGCACAAGTTTCATACAGACACTGAGAAATTTTAATTTGTTTTCAAACTGTTGTTATAAAATAATTCCAAATATAATAAGCAAACCTCATAAATTATTATGTCACGTCGACAAAATGTGAAATTTGATATTCATTTACTCGACTCTCAAGTTATTTAGCAGCAAGCGTTATTCGCCGCCTGTACCTACTTTCCACTCTCACATTAATTAATTTTCTTTTAGTGAAGCACATATCATATTTATCACACATATCTCATAACATCATACCTTTCATCCTACGTGTAAGCATAAGCGACGTCTTCCTTTATGCATATCATTAATGATTAAATCAACCAGTTCAAGGCCATTAATTCACACGAGATACGCAAATAATGTTTTTCTAAGACAGCAGTTTCTATCAAGTAATAATAACGTAGTAATTGATGCTTCGTACCTGAACTAGCTGTGCCCTACGATTCCTCCTGCATAGAGTTACTTTAATTATTCTGCTCTCCTACCGCGGCCATTAAAGCTTCCGCTCCGTTTGCCAGACAACATTGGTGGAGATACATCATAGATATCATATATTATATACGGTATTCAAATGTAGTATATTAATATTTTCTAATACTGCGACGTACACATATGTACATCGTGGTGTAGACAATGATAATATCTGATATCCGAGATCTAAATTCGGAGATCAACGGGATCAAAGGAACAAATTTTTCCGCGTTATTTTTAGTATTTTAGTAACTTTCTTTTAGTAAGGTTCTTTTTTAGTAAGTTTTAATTTGACAAAATCTTCTTTATAAACTTTCTCAGGTAATACTAACTATGATTGCTGAATAAAAATGAGATTAATTTGAAAGTGGCAATAATTGTGAAATAACACTTATCCGAATTACGCGGAACACCTCTAGATATTCTCACAATATGCAATTAAAATTGGTTTTAACCATTGAAGTGACAAACACCTTATCAAAATTATTAATTACAAAAAAATATTCGCTACCTCGTATTTTGGAAACGTACAGTTACAAATAAAAGGAAATATATTTTTGTAACGAAAAAACTCATCGAGACATATCAAATGAGACTAAATTTAATGGGTTTGCTGTTAGCTATTGAGAAGTTTTTGTGACTACTTTCCTGCTCCGTCAGTAAACCCTCCTTGTTACAATATGTGAATAAAAGCTCATTGAGACTATATAAATGAATGCAAATTTGGCAGTTTCATTTTCATTCACTAAGTTTCTAGGACCAGCTCCATTCTCCGCCATCATATCAGCTCAAAAGTAGCATGGTATTGTATTCAGAATTAAATGGGTATGCAAAGTTTTAAATAGACACAATAATTAGAAGTAGTTGAAAATCGAATTTATAAACTGATTAACATACAAGTGAACGTAATAAAAGCGTAAAAAAACTTTCCTCTGTGACTAAAAACATTTTCTATTCTAAAATTTAATTAAAATATAAAAGAAATGCAAAACCTTGTTCCTTACGTAAAATGTGGAAAATATTTGAACCCTGTGGAACAAAACAATGTGCACCTATTGCGTTTAAAATTTTTGAATATGTATAATAATCTTTATGAAAGTAAATATGTGTAAATTGAATTAAACAAAATTTATTTCCATCTATCATTGTCTATTTATTTAGCTGACATTGATTTCAGAAAAATGATATTTAGGTTACGGTTTTTACGAATAAACTGTTACCTGTTATACCTTGTACTAAAAGAAAATGAAAAAATAGCATTTTCTTATGGAAAATAACAACATAATATTTTTCAACAAAGGTAACATTTTTGTAAATAACTTGGAAGATTTTTTTCTTTTATTTTCTATATTTAAAAAGGCTTGAATATGGTATATTTCCCACTGTATATTTTAATAAATAAATATTCCATAATTTTCATACTACCTTAAATGATTTATTTAGTATTTCCGTTTAGAAATCCTCCTTGAAAATAAATATTATCAATAAGACCAAATTTTGTTTCAACAACTATAGCCTTGACAACAATGATAAGTATTGAATATATTTGGCGTTAATTTTGTAGAAATTCATTATTCGCAATTAAATGAAACTACGTGATGTAGTATTATTTCTACTATCTTTAATTTCTTTACCACGACCTAGGTTTCGTTGTATTACAACATCTTCAGGTGGGATATTAGCAAAGATCTTTGCTATTATCCCACCTGAAGATGTTGTAATACAACGAAACCTAGGTCGTGGTAAAGAAATTAAAGATAGTAGAAATAATACTACATCACGTAGTTTCATTTAATTGCGAACAATGATAAGACTAGTTTTTTTTTGTATGCGACGGCAAGATATGTTTGTATTTTAATTTAATTTTAGCCATCTTCAATTCATTCGTTGAAATTTAAATATTATTATCAATACGTTTTGCATAGATTCCATTAACTTTAAAGTCCATTGATAAGATAATAAAATACAATTCCCACTGTTTTTCTCATAAATTGATTAACTTAATTTAACGACGATAAGAAGATGGATATATTTTGATTAACAAGGAATAAGGAAAGAGAAATAATTTATTAAACTAATAAAACCATATTGAGTTTGTTATATTTTTAATTAAATCATAATTAAGTCTTCGTTACACCTAAAATAGCTATGTTTGATAAAATGTCACAAATATATAGTCAATTGAAAAGCAGCAATGATAAAACTTTATTAACAAAAACGAACTTTTTAAATTTAATGATAAAGATTTAAAAAGTTCGCAGATATCTTCCTTTCTCATACCATACTTCATTAAAGTTACATGTGGTTGGAAAGAAAGCATTGCACGTTTAAAAATTCAACGAAAATCTTACATTTTAAATACATATATAAAAGCACAAAAATATGTGGAACTTTGAGGTTCTTTCAGTTAATGAATGTAAATTTGATCCGATTTATTTAGTAAATGAGAACCTGTTGTTTATCTCTCACTGAAATGTAGAGAATGTTATCAATTAGAATTTAGTCGAGAAAAATTAGGAAATAAATTTTTCAAACCAAAACATTAATTACAATCTCATCCCGTCGTCATGCATAATAATTTAGCAGTATTTACTCTTACAGTATTACATATAAGATGAGAATAATGAATAAATATGATGATTTAAATGTAAACATTGTCAAAAATATATTAAATGAAATTATAATTTATAGCGAATAACAAATGAAAGGTTAGTTTTAGCAAACATTGTATCAAAACATGATTGACTCGCTAAATATTTAAACTGAGGCCATTTTACATGAAACTTAATTCCGCCGATTTGATATCAATAACGTGCGTAGATAATACTCGTACCACCTAAAGTGGAGTTTTCATTTGTTGTTTGTAATATAATGTTCATTTAATTTAACTAAAGTGTGAGAAAACTTCTTCGAAATTAAGCGAAGAAGTTTTCTATTACGTCTGAGCAAAGCTAAGCTCGAAACAGAGTTAATGCGAACGATTTTCTGGACATTGTAGTTTGTCATTAAACTACGTATAGTACAAGCTCAATGTTGTTTTTTTATAAAGTAAACAGGCAAAAGATTAGTATTTTAAATAGATTTTTTTCTGTTCGTGTAAATATTGTACCTAAATAACAAAGTTCCTGCAAATTTTTGTGTAGTAGTAAGTTTCAATAATTTGTCCATCTTTTTGTATACCCTTACATAAGTGTTTTTGAAGTATTTTCGGCTAAAAAATATTAGCCTATTAAATTATACCAAGGATTCATACTAATATATATCAG
This sequence comes from Druceiella hillmani, assembly GCA_039881145.1. NCBI lineage: Eukaryota > Metazoa > Arthropoda > Insecta > Lepidoptera > Hepialidae > Druceiella > Druceiella hillmani. The sequence continues at coordinate 4,560,548 of JAYKKI010000117.1, forward strand.
CCGATTAAATTATACCAAGGATTCATACTAATAAATATTATCCGATTAAATTATACCAAGGATTCATGCATTATTTTTGTACTTATAATTATTTAAAGTTTTGTTCACACGCTGTCAATTTCTGTTTTCAGTTTTTTTAAACTTAACCGCTATTCTTCAACATAATTTTTTGTTATCATTGAAGTTTAAAAAAATATATATTTGAAAGGAATAAATTAATTTCAAATAGGTGAAATCTGCCCAATTGGCTATTAAATAAATATTTTGGATAATTTTCAAAAACCTTCTTATTTCATGGACGCGGTTCTTTAAATTCCATGTTTAATTCAAATCATCGATAAAACTTTGCGTAATCTTTCTTCTACGTACTTTACTTTGGTTCCAGCATTCTGAACGCCTTTTGAATTGCACACTATTTTTTTTCTCGCATTTATCATGAGGATGAAAGAAACGTCTCCGGTTATCAACAAACGTTTCCCACGTTTCCTTCATCCTCATGATGATTGAAACTTTTACCGATATTGATTATACACAACCGAAACTTAGTTGTGTCACTTTAGTTAAAAAATAAACTTATTAGGTCACAGATCGTCTGTGCAATGTAATGAAAGTACGAAAAATGTAAAACTTTGTTAAAAATGTAATATTGTATTAAAATATGTTTTTTTAAAACGTTTTAATAGAGTATTTGGAAATAGTTAAAATGAAATCTGAAAATGTATTTAAACAAGGGTTTGCGATATATTATTTTTAATATTACATCATTTGCTTGTACTAAATTTAATTCAATTTATTTACGTAATGAATGAAATAAAAGACATAAATTATGTCAAATCACGTATTTATTAATTACATGCTATAATTAGCAAATGGAATTTACATTATATTTCTAGTTGAGAAATTATTTGAGTTTATTCTAATTTGACCAATTGATCCAGTTATGCCATATTCCATATAGTGCAATAACGAACTTAACTTTTTAATCGCAAAATATGCTCTTCAATAATAGCTAGTATGTTTGAATGCTTTGCAAATAAACATTTCAAATTCATTTTTAAACCATTTCAAGCATTTATTGAAAACAATCTATTAATTATACTATTACACTCGTATTAATTATACTACGTACTGGCAGTTCGACTTCGTCAATATATTCATTTTTATCACAAAGGGGACATATGGCATTGTTTAAATTTTTAATGTGAGTACAACCTGGCAACAAGTACGCTTGGTATTTACATTTGTATACTGATTTACAATGTTTACTTAGAAATGGCGTCACGCCTAATTTGTGATAACTATGATTCAATCTTTTGCCGGAAGTTTTCAATAAGGGAGTAAAAATAAACTGTTATGTACGTAAATGCTATTATTTGCAAGTAATAATATTTTGCTTTAAATATTAATTAAAATATTTTTCGAAAATATCACATCACCTGTTATTTCATGTATTTAAAGAATTGGGCATTTTTTGCTACATTTCATGATCGCCATTGTATTAAAGTTATACATGCTCAATTAAAAATGGGAGTTGAATTACGAGTATTATATTTCATTTAAAATTTACCATATAATATTGTGTCCTTGAATAATACGTATAACTATTTTTATTTTTTGGTCGCTCGGAATCGTTTCCTCTGTAAAACATTTTCCGTTGGTTTGTTATATAAATACAAATCTTAAAAGCTACGAGCAACCTTATTATTCCCGTCAAACGTGGGCAGTTTTTCATTAGGCCATTCGGCTTAAACATTACTCATTTGTATAATGGCCGAATAAAAGCGGACGTTTACTTTGAGGGATTCTAATCCTTTGCGAGCGTGTATAAGGCGTTAGTTTAATTCAGCTCGGATTAAGACAAGGACATGTTTAACCACAACGGGTATCAACCAACTTCAGTCCCTTTTTGTTATAGAGTTCATAGTTGAGTAATTGTGCACCACGTCCAGCATCGCACTCTACATCGCGTTATATTCCGAAACAGAAAACATTTTAATAACGTAACATGGTACCCGGCAACGCTGTTCTCGAGTTAATCGAGGTTAACTTACCTTGTAGCTCAGACAAACTTTAACGTAATTACCTTCTTGTTAATAGACTTGGCAAACTTTAGCAGGATTTTTACGTATTCGTCCGAGGTGTATATCACTTTGTTACGTAGTAGAATCCAAAAGTTTTCGTAATCTACAAGTAACCTACTTTGAAATAATCATTTATACACCATTTAGCTACCTATTATACTCTTATCTAAATACTCACAAAAATAACAAACATGCACATACAATATTTACCTCTCACTTTTTATGGTCCGAAATGTATCCAAAAGGTACGGGTGTACCCCTATTGATGCAACGCTCTCTGTATGTCTGTCTCCCTATACATCTCTTAGAGGTTTCTAATTTATTAGCTAATTTTACTTATAATTTAGATATAATATGTAATTCTTTGCTCCAAAACCAAAAAAATGCATAAAATATTTCTTCAGATTATATTTCGAAGAGTTGCCAAAGTATTTATAGGAGTGATAAAAATATTTTCTTTGCATAACCACATGGAGTATTTCTAAAAAGAGCTTCGAGCCGTTTTTCAAATTGTTTTTTTAAACAAAAAATCTCGATTTGATGGAATACAAAGTTACCATTTTTAAACTCACTTCGTTCCGAAATCTATATTAGAAACTCCATTAAATAAGATGCTTTAATGTTTCTCATATCTTGTGCTTAAAGAGCACAGGTCAAATTGTGCCAAGTATAAAATATACGGGTAATTCACGATATCATTACGCCTGTGTAAGACACAATGGGAAATAAATTGTCATTTACAAAAATAATATTAATCTTGCATATATTAATAGAAATATTATGTACCCTAAAACATTCAGCTCTTTAAACATGCGGAGTCCTCGTATTACGAGTTCGACTCTTACTTAAACAACTAACTCTTCTACGAATTGCTTAAGTGAAACGCAATTTGCGTTTCGGTGGAATCTCCTCCTTATTTTGAATAATCGAAGATACAATCAAAGATCTCGATTTATAAAGTCTGTTTATTTTATTGAGAAAAGTGACTATTGCTAATTAAAATAGCATATCTCATTTAAAGTCATTGACAATTTCCGTTTCACTTTTCCAACACTTGTCCTTTTCACAGTTATTGCTATAAACTGTTACTTGTATATTTATAGGCTGAATCATTTATTTACATACCATGCGGTAATGATGTAAGGATACTGCTTTAGAAGTGGATTCCTTCTGCAGACACCACTTGGAATTTTTTTGGGCAGGCTGACTTAACATTTATGGTTCCGGAAATACCAAGAGAAGTCAAATAAAAGTGTTTCCTGAATTAATGGCTTTCGTGAAGCTTATATGTATTATAATTAAATGCATCGTATGCTGTAAAAAAAAAGGTAGACAAAAGGTTGATAAGGGAATATTCAATCGAAATATGACACTTTATTAAATAAATACAGTTATTTCTTTTGTACTGCTCTAACAATTAGACAGAGAAACACAAGTAGCCAAGAATCTTAAGAAAAACGTATAACTTTCCGAAATTTACATGTGAAATGTGATTTTTACCTAAGAGATTCAAATGATTTTATGTGAGATAAGCACACACACAAAATTGGCGTATATTATTTTCTCTATGCGGGGGTATCAATTTTATCAATAAGTTTGGTGGAATCTGCCATGTGACAATAATGCATTTTATATGTTACTCACTTTTCCGCGTCATCTATAGGAATGTCAGTCTGATATCATGCACATTTCAATTTTAATTTTAAAATAAATTTTTCGTTTAAAACGGTAAGAGATTTGGTACATTTATGAATTAGATAAAATTTCAAACTTGCCCAATTGCTATACCTATAATAATAAACAAAATATGTTGAATATATTATAATATATTCAAGTATATATTATAATATATTCACCATAATCAAGCAAGATCTCAGCAAAATAAAGAACACTCCTTTATATAATATCCTAGGAACAAATTTTTAGTTATTACAAAAAAACAAAAGCGCAGATTTGTTTTTTAAACGATTGTTTTGTTTTTAACAAGTATGATGTTAACCGCAACCGATCTCGCTCATTCACTCTGCTGCTGCGAGCCACCTAGAGGACGGCGCACTGGCGTTGATGGTTCCTATTTTTGTACCAAATATTTCAAAACATCAGGGTAAAGTAAAGTGCAAGTTATATGATATTGCCTCTTTTATCTACAGATCAGATATAACAAACTTAGCTATATAGTTAACTGTTTCTAAATTTATTCTGCATAAACAGACAGACATATTTGTCTCTCTTTTTGTGGAGGAAAGATAGGCAAACGGCCAAAATGGGTGGTCTATATTTAGATATCTGCAAAGGAACCCAATTTACCTAGAAACAGGAATTTATCTGAAATGATTTGAATTAATTTTTTTACAATTTGATAATACTTTCTTTAGTTATTTAAATGTGAACATATTTAGTATAATACATATTCGACAATATATTTAATTAAATAAATCTGTACTCACCGCGCTTAAAAACAAATATTATTTGATCAAACATATGTTTTTAATGGCACATGTACGCAGTGCTATCATATCTACGCAACGTAAGCCTAAGTGGTTTTCTCCGAAATGATAAAAGTATCGTACGTGAACCGCCGCGCTACGTAACTGTTAAGTCTCATAAAAGCCTGGCACATTTTATCACAAACAAATGGCTCCGCGACATATTTGCATTCCGGTGTTAAATTTTATCTATTAATTTAATCCTTCGTATAAAATAACACTTTGGTACTAACGATGCGATGACAAAACTTTTAAAATTATATTTTTGAACGAAAGTAACTGTCGCAATAAATTTCAGTCGTGCACTGATTAAATATCAACGGACTCGTTAAATATGAAAAAGCAAATTTTATTCTCAGTTGTTCACGTATTGTTGGACTACAACAGGACATAAAATTATCTTAAGTGACATGTGAGTAAAAATGTTAAACAGTTTATCGCAAGCATATCTTGACATTAAATAAATATTTCCCATCCCACCTTCTGACCACTACTTCGAAAGCGTACATTTTTGTAATTTAGCGAAGATTTTCTCCAGTTGTAATGTTTGTGTCTTAAAAGATGATAAATATAACTTATATATCAGCTTCAACGTTGAAATTGACAACATAGACAATTTATATTTATTAGTTTGGAACCCAGGTCTTTCGACTGTCGACTCGTAATCACAAATGTCCAAATTATCTGAGTTTTATTTAAGTGGATCAAGTCAGTTTTGTAGGATGCTTCAATGAACAGATAAGTAGCGAAAAGCCTAAAAATCAAAATTATCCTTTGATTTGTGAGTGATTTCTGCCCGACCGCAGAAAGGCGCAATACGTTGCTTGACATACCCACAAGGGAGCGCCGCCCGTCTCGTATGTCACCTTAAAAGAACGACTTAATGAGAGTAAATCCGATATCAAGATATTCTTTATGATAAAATATATTTCGTCTACATTATCTGTAACTTGAATATAAAATTAAAAACAGTCGCTCGTATTGCATCGCATGTATGTTGGGCAATGCAACGAGTAACAATAGCGTCGTAGGCATTGTTGATAAAATGTACATACCGTCATGTATTGTATGTAACTGTCAATAGTTAATTATGGAACGTTAGGTATAAATAAATCTACATAACAAATTTAAGTGACAAAACATAAACTCTTATATAAGATACCAAACCTTTGTCCCTACAATAGGATCAGATCAATGTTGTTCTTTTTTATTTATAGACAGAATAAAATTATCATTTTAGGGATTGATTACAAGCAGAACATTAACTCCAAATTCCATATTTATTTATCGAGTTTCCAAGACGATAGTCTTCGTTTTTCTTCTGCTCTGCTTATTACTTGCGTGTGTTACGAGAGCTATTGGTATAATCAACATATATTATAAAAGTAAGTGTACAATGTGTGGTCCCTAAAACTTGGAAACGAGTCCTAGTACGGTCAAGGTACTTGGTATGGTAGCCGTCTTTCATCCATCTATGAAGAAGGTTCCCATTTTTACCTGAAGGGCGTGAAGAGCTGGAAGTTTCACCCTCTAATAATTTCTAGAACAGTCCAGAATATTCGATATTATACGAGAGCATTTCATAACATTCTAGAATATGCTAGAACATTCCGGAATATTGTAGAATGTTTGAGAATAATCTGGAAAGTCCGGGAACATCCCAGGTTATTGTGGAACTTTCCAGAATACGTCCGAATGTTGTGGAATATTCTGGAACATTATGGATCATTCAAAGCCTTTTTTTTTATAGGTGAGACTATTGGAAGACAAGATCCATCGGGGGTTCGAACGTCAGTTTCTCATCAGTGAAGTGCAGTGAGTGGTCAGTGAACTATGAGTAATCCAAGTGATAAAGTGACTGAATATAAATCGCAAATAAAATGTGAAAAATATTTAAAGTGTACTTAGCGTATTTCTTAATAAAATGTTCATTTGATTTATATTTTATATAATGCACAAGCGTAAAAGAGGAGGAGATTTAGGCAGTTCTGAAGCAAAGCTGCAAAAAAAAGGAACAGCGAAAAAACGAACAGTCGAAGAGCATGAAGCACGTTTACATTCCCAACGAACGAGAATGAGTACCGTGAGAAGCAAAGAAACCGAAGAATAACAAAATGAATGAATTAAAGTTTCAAAAATTACGACACAATCTTATAATAAAAAAGAGCGCACACAAGCTACCCATGAAAATATCTCCTACGAGAAGCGTGGACGAGGGCAAATAAATATCTAAACCTAACAAATGAAGCATTCCACTATGACCTGACGAAAGAATATAACAAACACAGATATGTCGTAATCGGAAAAATGTATAATATCTGCCAATTTTGCAACACAAAAAATTCAGTAGAGAACCACCAGAAGACTTTTGCATGAACGAAAAAATTTGGTTACCGCCACTGGAAGAGGTGCTTCCAGGAATTTCTACATTATATGACCAGGAAAAACCCAGAACCAAAACAATTTTTTTCAAAATATAAAAGCGTACACCTCCTTCCAAATGACTTCTTTCGTTGTCACTTCGATCAACATCAAGAGAAATGAAATCGATTATATTATTTCCATCCAAGAACAAATCTATAACAAAATGGGGTCATTACTACCACTATCCAACGAAGACTAAAAATATCTGCAATTGTATTGCATCGGAAATTAAGAAATCGATATTGATCAACGACGCGCCAATATTAGTGGATTGAAACGTGAAATACTCCAATATACTTAAAGTACAGAGGATCTTACTAAAAATACGACAAACTTCTACAAACTTTACATATTCAAAACACCACTAGACCGAATGATATCTGATGACTATGAAATTATAAATCTAGCCGACAAGTAACTACCTAGAAACACGAAAGTTGATTGAAGGCACCACGGATAGATGAAGTCACCATCCTAATTATGGACAATTAAAACACAAGCCATGCATAATTGTACAACGAAGAAGAGAAGGACTACAAAGCATTGCAGACACACCGTTTATATGATGCCCTCCAATATCCATTAATATCTCTGCACGGAGAGAACGTATATTATTTTAATATGAAACAAATTCAACCTGAAACAGGCGTAGAAACAAACAAAATGGCCACTTCTAAGAAATTCTATGTTTACTGCTTAATGATCAGAAACAATGAAACATACAATCGTATTCTAAACATTGGCCGTTTATTCTAAAACTTGTTGGTAGATATGTATAAAAAAAATTAAGCAGAATGATGCATAAGAATAAATCTGAAGAAATTACACATGGAAGAATACATCCAACTTCGAGACGCGATCATAAATGACGAAAAAGGAAGTCCAAGCCACATGCATGAATACACTCAGGATGCCATGACCTACGAAAGAAAATATGGACGACCTGACATTAAAAACAATTAAGACACGGACGAGACCCCAGCATCGACACGACATAATACCTCGAGTTTTCAGACAAAAAATTATATTTATTGAAGTCAGATTCAGACCAAAAATTAGGCTTATTGAAGTCAGAAAGTAGATTTCTTGAAGTCTATTTGATTTAATAAGTAGCTTTATTGAAAATATCACATCTTTGGAACCGTCAGTTGCTGGATATATATAAAATCGAATGGCAAAAAAGAGGACTGCCTCACACAATCTCATATGGCTTCACGACATAATTCATCCCACGGATATCGACAAAATCATCCAAGCTGAATTTCTCAATGCACAAGAAGATCCGAAGCGGAACGACATAATTGGGAAAAACATGATTTACGGACCATGTGGGCCATTAATCCCTAATTCACCATGTATAAGGTGATGAAAAGTGTACAAAAAATACCCAAAACCATACTAGGATGACACACAAACCGGAGATGAAGGCTATCCCAAATATAGAAGATGATCACACAAAAAAGTTGGCTTCATAACAAAAATATGAGTTAGAGGCAGAGGCGAACTAAAAACATATAAAAAATGTTGTTCCAAGCGCACATTAAAAATAGAATACTGCAATTCAGTAAAAAACATTCCATTTGTCTGTATGTATGCTAACAAAGGCTGTAATATGGTAGTATTTCAAACAGCTAAAGACAATTAACAACAAAACAGAAACGACGAGATCATCATGTACCAAATGGGAAGATACATCAGCAGTAACGAAGCAGCGTGGCGGATTTTCGATTTTCTCATACACAAACACAAACCAACTGTGCAACATCCAGCAGTACATTTGGAGAATGGGCAGAGAGTTTATTTCACAAAAAACATCGCCAGAAAAATTTAAGGCGAACCACCTGAAAATACAACATTGACAGCTTTTTTCCAGCTGTGCCAAAAGGATCCATTCGCAAAACATTACTATAGGTCGACGTTCCTATCTATTATACGTGGAATACAACATGAAATATATTTCAAAGACGAAAACAAGGAATTTCAGTAGAGGATCATCCTGGAATCATGAAAACTAACACACTAGGTCGAGTATACAATGTATATTGTTACATGAAATACGGGGACCAACAACTGTCACAAATCTCAAGAGTGTTGACGATTACCTATGCTAAAGGTACAGAGAAGCAAGTCAACACTGAGGACTACTGGAAAATTACAACCACTGGGAATTTACACTACAAAAAGCTTCAATCACAGCCTCAGCTTAGCAAATCAGACACTTATTCGCTATAATACTGCAAACATGTAACCCAGCAAATCGAAAACATCTATGTGACTCCTTCAAAGAGAGTATGAGTGTAGCAAATCCGACAAGCTCATTCAGACTGCCCATCGAATTCACCAACAACATCTTCAACGAAACACTAATTCGTCTAGAAGGTAAATGTTTAGCAATAAAAAACCAGACCTTAACAAAACTTGGGATGCCAGCACCAAGACAAGATGCTTTTAGTGTGCTAAACTTTGAAATTACATAGGAAAAAAACTACAAAATCAATAAATTACTTCAATATGCACGAGACGGCACCGGGAATACGTTTCATCTCTGGTCACATACAAATACTGCGACTAACAAAAAATATGAGAGTTGAACTACGAAAAACGAAATAAGAACACATTTTGCTCAAAAACTTTTACAAATAGGTGAAAGCACACATCCTACAGACCGGACGACCAGCTTCAATGAACTCAACAATGATTTATGCAATATAGCCACTACTTAAAAATGAACTTATCGAAGAAATTCATCCAAACATTTTTCACAACATAATATTGTCGACGATATCGACTTTAGTATTCAATAGAAAAATTTCCGGTGAAGAGAGAATATACAAATCGATCGACACGATGGTAAACATTGAAGAAAGTGTCTAGAATTTTTAAACTCTTTACAAATACCAGAAATGCCATTACACTGCCTTCGAATGAAAATTGGGTCTCCTATCAAATTATTCAGAAATCTAAACTCCCCAAAACTGCGTAATGGAACAAAGATGATCGTCAAAGAGCTATCGATCTATTCCAATTTAAAATACTGCAATTTCCAATCATATTAGCCTATAGTTTTACAATTAAGAAAGTGCAAGAACAAACTTTGTGGCTTCGACCTCAAAAAATCCTGCTTTTCTCACTATAAGCAGCGGTAAAAAAATGAAAAATGTTGTTTATAAACAAGTATTTTAGAAAGTTAGAACATGTTTTCAATATAATTTGTTTACCATTTATATCTTTAAGTTTATCCTTTTATTCCGACTACCGCACGATCTCATATCATCTCTCTGACCGAAGCTCGGGACCCCAGCCAGTGTACGTTATATTCGAGTGTTAGTCTCATTTTACGCTAAGTAAAGTCTATTACGCATATGTAATCTAAAATATAATCGGCATCTTTGCATTTGCGTTATTATAAATTAATTCTACTGATAAAGAAGTGAAAGCCAAACGTTTCAGCCATTTTATCAAAATATACTTGAGCATGCTCGTTGCATAAAGGAAAACCCGTTTCGTTAACAAACCAGACTATTTACATTAAATGTATTTTGCAACTAATATAATAAATACAGTAGTAATTATAGGTGATGGGAATACTCTTTGGTATGGAATGAAATATAGTGACTCCTTTCGCATCCGAAAAATTCATTAAAATAATGTTTTTAGTTCGCTCACAAAATATTTACTCTCTCCTATACTTCTGTCATATTCAAACTGCAATTTTTCATAAACAAATTGTATATTTTTTCAATATTTTTTTCAATTAATAATGCTATAGTAGTCCGGTGGAAATAAATTCCTTCAACGCTCTATTAATTCCAGTTCAAATTAAATTGAAATGAAATTTATTTACAATTCTATATAAGGGAATGTACTCTTCTAATGTTGTCACCACGTCTTCATGAATCAGTTTTGAGCTTAACCTATTATTAAACAAGAACTTGATAGGTGACTGAAGTTTAATTTTTACCAAAAGTTGAGAAACCCGTCACTTAACGCCAGTAAAATTATTATAAACTCGAAACCAAATGTAACTAAAAATATATCTTCACTATGTGGTAACTGTGAAATTGGTGAACAAAACTAGTGATAATGCGCCAACAGCATTGAAATAATATTTTTACAAAAAACCGGAATTTCAATACACCTGTTTTTTTAGTCGATGGATACCCCAACTAGATGAATAAGTTACATTTTACGCGCAGCAATAAAAGTACAAAATAAAACTACAAAAAACGCAGAAAAAAATGCAAATTTAATTATATTTTAGCGGCTTATTAAATAACCAGTTTTAATGGCGTTTATATTAGCAGTCACTTTTATCCCGAAAACTTACTTTAGCAATCATGACTTATATCTTGGCATAACTTAAAGCTATATTATTGATTTTTCATAAAATACAATGTTTCAGATTCTAAACCTTTCATTTTTGATTTCCTATCTCTTTTTAAGATAATCAGGTATTGATTTCACATTACGTAATTACTTACATTCGAAACGCGTCTAAACTGAACGCGAGCACAAGGTTAGTACTTAAAGTTTTACGTGCTATTAAACATATGGCGAATGACAGGACGCCCCATCTGAGTCGAGGGAAAGGGATTAAGATGGCAAGGAAAACAGCTTACGACAGGATTACGTTTATCACAAGTCATTGCTGTAGAAGACGCCTAAAGTAAGACTAACATCATACATACAACATATAGGTCGAGTTATATTTTCTATTTTACTTAAACAAATCATAGATATATCCTAAGTTGTAGTCTCTTAGATGTAGCTCGTTTTCTTTTATTTATAGCGTGAATACTATTACTGGATATTCATGTAAGCGTATATATGTGTATAAATATATATATATATATATATATATATACATATATATATATATATATATATATATATATAACGACAGGATTACGTTTATCACAAGTCATTGCTGTAGAAGACGCCTAAAGTAAGACTAACATCATGCATACAACATATAGGTCGAGTTATATTTTCTATTTTACTTAAACAAATCATAGATATATCCTAAGTTGTAGTCTCTTAGATGTAGCTCGTTTTCTTTTATTTATAGCGTGAATACTATTACTGGATATTCATGTAAGCGTATATATGTGTATAAATATATATATATATATATATATATATATATATATATATATATATAACGACAGGATTACGTTTATCACAAGTCATTGCTGTAGAAGACGCCTAAAGTAAGACTAACATCATACATACAACATATAGGTCGAGTTATATTTTCTATTTTACTTAAACAAATCATAGATATATCCTAAGTTGTAGTCTCTTAGATGTAGCTCGTTTTCTTTTATTTATAGCGTGAATACTATTACTGGATATTCATGTAAGCGTATATATGTGTATAAATATATATATATATATATATATATATATATATATATATATATATATATATATATATATATATAAATATATATATATAACGACAGGATTACGTTTATCACAAGTCATTGCTGTAGAAGACGCCTAAAGTAAGACTAACATCATACATACAACATATAGGTCGAGTTATATTTTCTATTTTACTTAAACAAATCATAGATATATCCTAAGTTGTAGTCTCTTAGATGTAGCTCGTTTTCTTTTATTTATAGCGTGAATACTATTACTGGATATTCATGTAAGCGTATATATGTGTATAAATATATATATATATATATATATATATATATATATATATATATATATATATATAACGACAGGATTACGTTTATCACAAGTCATTGCTGTAGAAGACGCCTAAAGTAAGACTAACATCATACATACAACATATAGGTCGAGTTATATTTTTTATTTTACTTAAACAAATCATAGATATATCCTAAGTTGTAGTCTCTTAGATGTAGCTCGTTTTCTTTTATTTATAGCGTGAATACTATTACTGGATATTCATGTAAGCGTATATATGTGTATAAATATATATATATATATATATATATATATATATATATATATATATATAACGACAGGATTGCGTTTATCACAAGTCATTGCTGTAGAAGACGCCTAAAGTAAGACTAACATCATACATACAACATATAGGTTGAGTTATATTTTCTATTTTACTTAAACAAATCATAGGTATATCCTAAGTTGTAGTCTCTTAGATGTAGCTCGTTTTCTTTTATTTATAGCGTGAATACTATTACTGGATATTCATGTAAGCGTATATATGTATATATATACATATATATATATATATATATATATATATATATATATATATAACGACAGGATTGCGTTTATCACAAGTCATTGCTGTAGAAGACGCCTAAAGTCAGACTAACATCATACACACAACATATAGGTTGAGTTATATTTTCTATTTTACTTAAACAAATCATAGATATATCCTAAGTTGTAGTCTCTTAGATGTAGCTCGTTTTCTTTTATTTATAGCGTGAATACTATTACTGGATATTCATGTAAGCGTATATATGTATATATATACATATATATATATATATATATATATATATATATATATATATATATATATATAACGACAGGATTGCGTTTATCACAAGTCATTGTTGTAGAAGACGCCTAAAGTCAGACTAACATCATACACACAACATATAGGTTGAGTTATATTTTCTATTTTACTTAAACAAATCATAGATATATCCTAAGTTGTAGTCTCTTAGATGTAGCTCGTTTTCTTTTATTTATAGCGTGAATACTATTACTGGATATTCATGTAAGCGTATATATGTATATATATACATATATATATATATATATATATATATATATATATATATATATAAACAGGATTGCGTTTATCACAAGTCATTGCTGTAGAAGACGCCTAAAGTCAGACTAACATCATACACACAACATATAGGTTGAGTTATATTTTCTATTTTACTTAAACAAATCATAGATATATCCTAAGTTGTAGTCTCTTAGATGTAGCTCGTTTTCTTTTATTTATAGCGTGAATACTATTACTGGATATTCATGTAAGCGTATATATGTATATATATATATATATATATATATATATATATATAACGACAGGATTGCGTTTATCACAAGTCATTGCTGTAGAAGACGCCTAAAGTAAGACTAACATCATACATACAACATATAGGTTGAGTTATATTTTCTATTTTACTTAAACAAATCATAGATATATCCTAAGTTGTAGTCTCTTAGATGTAGCTCGTTTTCTTTTATTTATAGCGTGAATACTATTACTGGATATTCATGTAAGCGTATATATGTATATATATATATATATATATATATATATATATATATATATATATATAACGACAGGATTGCGTTTATCACAAGTCATTGCTGTAGAAGACGCCTAAAGTCAGACTAACATCATACATACAACATATAGGTTGAGTTATATTTTCTATTTTACTTAAACAAATCATAGATATATCCTAAGTTGTAGTCTCTTAGATGTAGCTCGTTTTCTTTTATTTATAGCGTGAATACTATTACTGGATATTCATGTAAGCGTATATATGTATATATATACATATATATATATATATATATATATATATATATATATATATATATATGTATATATATATAACGACAGGATTGCGTTTATCACAAGTAATTGCTGTAGAAGACGCCTAAAGTCAGACTAACATCATACATACAACATATAGGTTGAGTTATATTTTCTATTTTACTTAAACAAATCATAGATATATCCTAAGTTGTAGTCTCTTAGATGTAGCTCGTTTTCTTTTATTTATAGCGTGAATACTATTACTGGATATTCATGTAAGCGTATATATGTATATATATATATATATATATATATATATATATATATATATATATATATATATATATATATATATATATATAACGACAGGATTGCGTTTATCACAAGTCATTGCTGTAGAAGACGCCTAAAGTAAGACTAACATCATACATACAACATATAGGTCGAGTTATATTTTCTATTTTACTTAAACAAATCACAGATATATCCTTAGTTGTAGTCTCTTAGATGTAGCTCGTTTTCTGTTATTTATAGTGTGAATACAATTACTGGATATTCATGTAAGCGTATATATATATATATAATTATTTTCTCCACATGAGCATTATAAATCTACACAGCCTAGCCCCGTGCTTAACAAGAGATTCTAGTATATATACTTCGTTTGCGTGCTGGTAGTAATAATTTAATAACTTCTTTGATTAATTCCCATTTAAATGGTGAACTTTTTTCGAAATCTGTTAATTGTTATTACTATAAAGAAGAAATAGTGTAAGACGGACAAAAATGTTATACCTACATCGTTCAAAATCAACTTTAGAAACATCGCAGTGATTTGAAATAATATTTTTATTTTGTGAAATAATTTATTTCAATGTCAGAAAAAATATTACATTTTCAGTCAAACTTAAATTTATTTTGATTGTTCGAATTCCGTGCAGAAATTAATATATTAAAAATCATTATGCATACGATGGATAATTTTGTTATATTAATATTATTAGACTATACGACGTTATCTATGAATTTAATTCAGATGACTTATTTACATACGTCACATGCAGGGAAATAAATTTTATTTAAGTAATTAACGAGATTTTCTTTAAAAAATTGTCTTATATATAGAGCCAAATATTCGTTTCCAAAAAATATTAATTGAATAGGAATTGCAAATAAAGTGGGCGCCGTAATTATTTTGGGCGTATATACTGGAATTCAGTTGAGGGCGTTTTTATTTTTTCTATAAATTATGAAAAAAAGTTACGTAAATTTAAATCTAAATTGTATATATTTTTATTTTTAAATACATTTTTGTTATTTTTTATAAATTTTAAATAACCGTCATTTTTAAATTATGGGAAAGATATTATCCATCCACACCCTCTTAATTTTAATTTTAATCTAAGCTACTTTCGTGCCATCTTTCATTGAGACTTCTCAATTTACGACATTTAATCCAGATAATATTTCGTATAATTTAGTTTTAGATAAATAAATTAAAAACGGAAATTTTATTAAAATCCATGTTACATATAATAATTTGCAAAACAGAAAATATTTAATTTCTATATTTTTTTTTTCATGATTAATAAATTGCTAAATATTTTTATTAAAACATTTTTATACAACCTAGAGAATTTTTGAAAGAATTTCCATAAACCCCTTAGCTCTATCAGATCATTTACAATGCTTACATAGGAGAACTAGAAGAGGAGAACTCATTTGTTTCCTTTTGCTTTCTAAAAGGTATTTCTAAATTATTTAAAATTTTAATAAACCTGGGCACTGATGTATAATTACAAGAAGTGATAGAAAATGAAGTAACTTGAATTCTAACATTTATATGCATGCTCATTTCTTTTAACTTTTTTGAGAAGAGTATTAGAAAAGTAAGTAGCTCTCTAGATACATGTAACCTAGGGTAGCCTTTTGCAGACTATATAAAAACATTGTGCAATATTAAATTTTTGCTTTTTATCTCTCTATACATAAAAGAATACTTGCCTGACCGACTGGTATATCAAGGCACAACCAAAGTAGTCTAAGATCTAGGATTCTAAAATTATTTTCTTTTTATCCTTAATATAAGTCATGGATAGAGATTGAGAAATTATTTTTAGAAAATTTCTACGGGCATGGAGAATATCGGAATTTTTTCAACCCTTGGTCCCAAAAACATGAATTTGAAAAGGTTTGCTGCTAAGTTCTTCTAAAGAACCCACGAGAACCTACTTACAGTGGATACAGGAACCAAATTTTGAAAAACCAAAAAATGCACACTTATGGAAACATAGAAAAAAGACTAATTGTTAATATTTATTTTGCCCCACTTATATTTTACATAAATATTATATTTTATATTTCAATTAAAAAGTTTTTGTACCCTTTAAGATTAAACAATATTTCGAAACTGCATAACGATTCGACGTCAGAAGTAATTGAGCAATTCGTAAAGCGCATTGCCATTATCGTTGCATGCCTTTTATAAGTGATTTATTCGTCGTCAAAAAAATTGCCATTACTTCCGTTTAACCTAACTATACGCACTTTCAGAGGACAAATCTTGAGAGATATTCATATAGCACCACATATATTATTTTACATCATCCTTAGTATTCCGCAGAAGGACATATACGATAAACTTAACTTTTACGACGCCACTGACACAAAAATATATCAGAGCAAAAAGAGAAAATAGTAAACTTCTCCATGATAACAAATCGCCATATTAATCAATTATTTATTGAGAACTTTTCATACACTTCACTTCTCAATTCTGTTTGTACAAATATTGGGAGTCAGTTTTGATCAATTTATCTTTATTCAAAATGAGTTGAAAATGGTCTGCTTACGCAGCCAGAAGTTGGTTATAGAGTATCCATTACATAATTCCCCACTAAACGTTTGTTAGAGATATTCCGATTAATATATTGCTCATAAATCTTGACCACACAATGACGATAATGCCGAAAGGCGGATAGGAACTCCGGGACGACATTAAGTTAACATCTTGATTTTGGGTTTTCTTAAAAGGTACCAGTGAGTATTTGGTACTTAAATCAGAGTGTGGAAACAGTTTTTAAGGTCGAGAGTAACTCTGCAATGACGTAAATTAGACTATATAAATCTCAATTCTTAATGAATCCGAATTGTTGATTTGCCTCTCATCTTCCGAACGCACAAAGGTAAATATACTATGTGTGGGCAATACATAGCCAATATGAAAACACGTTAGTATCGCTAAATTGATCCTCAATATCACCAGCTTGACTAAAATAACTTGTAACCTGGGCATGAATATCGATTTACCGTTAGATATCAATAAAAGAGGAGGAAAGTGCAAGGAACTACAAACAGCTATTTGTTTTTTTTTCTACTTTCTAATATAGATCTACGTTACTTCATATTTGTTACCAATGATTGGATTCATGTCATTTTGCCCGAATTTATACAGTTCAAAGTTAAATATAGCTACGCACAACTATTCAAATGTTGCCTATTGTACTATGCAGGAATTCAACTGTGCATAAAATTTATTGTCGACCATACAGAGGTCGGTTTGGAGTTCAATTTTTCATATCTGAGTAAGCGTACGTTGTTTTGCGTAGGGTGAAATCATTAGAAACCATTCGTATTAAAGAGTTAAATTAAATTACTATAATGATGCGTTTTAAATAAAAAATAAATTTGCAATAATATAGAGTTGCTAACTAAAAAGAAGAAAAAATTACAAATGCAAAAAAAAACCTTTTTAATAACAAGTTTTTCTTAAATGCAATAAAATGAAAAAAAAAACTACTCAGACTCATATTATTTAAAACTAGTTTAGACTCGTATTCCTTAAGGACAAAAGGCTGATGGAAGTATTTAAACTAAGGTTAGATCAGAAGTAAAAATTAACACAATTAACATCTTTTTGCAAAACAGATGTACAAATTATCTATTTTTGATAAAATAAAAAAACTTCAAGTCTCTGCAAGATTTGAAACCATTTAAGCAACATTGTGCGAGGAAATTTGCTTATAGATTATGGCCTGGATATTAACATAGATTAGAATCTCTTTTTCAGAGTCATTTAACACTGATATTTGAAATATCTCTTAGGAGGTTGCGTCCATCTTTCATATTGTTCAGTAGATCACTGCTTTATCATACAGAAGTGTATTTTTTTAAAAATTCCGTAATTTTCATTTTAGCACGTATGACCTCATACCGTGTATCACGAAGAATTTTAAGAAAATATCCGCCGATAATTTTTGAAGAAAATGGAACAGAGTCAAATTATGACTTGACTTGACACTATAATTAGTAGCTATAAAACAAAGCGGTGGGAAAAATTTGTAGAAAATACAATTTATAATACCAAGGACTGCTAGTACTCAAACAGTATCATTATGTACTATTCAAACAGTATCATAAGTCAGTACTCATTATGAGCTTCTAACAGCGAAATATTGCTGTATTTATTTAAGTAAATACTGTCAATAGTAATACTGATAACAAATATATACTCTTTTATGTACAAACACTTTCTCTTTTTAATATTAAGAGGAAAGAAGCAGCCCGCAAACATTTCTCGCTCTCTGTATAAAAGGGAGCAACGCACTGCGCGATCACTCGGTGTTGAAGATGAGGCAACTTTGCGCTTGTGGAGTGAACGAGGTAATAATAATAAATGGTTTTTGAAAGATTTCTCATAAAAAACTTTGCAACGCAGCTTCGAATCACAGAGTTCGAAATAACGTTATCCATAGTTGAGTAATACGAGCGAGCCAGTCATAACGCCAACTTTGTACATCAGAAGGTCGAGCGTGTGCCCGGAATACCAAATGGACGGGCAACTACTTTACTATTTTTATACTAGCAGCCATTCTGCACGCAAACTTTCGCCGAGCGGAAACGTTTTATACTTAAGTTGCAGCAAAGAATTTGTATGCGAATGAATTTTACCATGTGCAGACATTAAAAGAATTTTACATTCCCTAGCTAATACTTGTACTTTGTCGTTGTGGACGTCGCAAGTTTTAGTAAAATTTACGAATCGAAATAAAAATTGAATGTAGAACGTTTAACCAGTCCGCCTCCTATAATATCGTGTAATCAAATATCAATTTTAGTAGAAAAACTGGTTATAAGTCGAACCACGTTCAATAAAAAAAGTTTTTCGAATGTTAACAACACACCATGTCATCACTTTAGCTTGTGATCCTTAAGTGCCTTGCCTTGTTTGAGATTTCGTAATGAGATAAACTGATATAGATGTATTATTGTTTAAGTCTACATGTCTGCAGTTTATGGGTGAATTTTGCAAAATGAGTAAAATTTTACTTTATCTCACTCAAAAAATATTATGTCTATTAAAATATTAAAAGCGAGGTAAAAATTAATTTTACTTAATATTAAAATTTAATTTAAAAAAAAAGATTTGTGTTAAATACTCAAAACTATTATCTTTCAAAATTTTATTTTAGCAAACAAAATGCTTAAAACATCACAAATGTTTTGATTTGACATGTAAGTTTTTGATAAAGTAGGTATTAGGCCAACATATAAAACTTTTATGGTTATATTTATATAATCAAATTATTTTTTCTTATCAAATATAAGAAAATGGTTACCTAACAAATCCAGTTTGTAGTGAAGAGGCAAGGACAGAAAATATGCAATGCTGATAGAAATATATACATCGAGAAACATTTAATTTAAGACGTTAACGTTTTCAGCTTTCTAATCTGAATAATATTTAATTTAAGTTTTCAAGCTATACTATATTCGCACCAGAAAGGCGACATAATTTAACCAGTATAAAGGTAGAAAAAAAGTCATCCTAAACGACTGCAATATTTTTTATCTAGTAAATAAACAATTCTATGAATAATATTCCTTTGATACCGCAAAAATACATAAATATTACTGATAGCCAGTGACTTCGTCTGTAATAATTTTATTTTAGTTTATTTAATTAGCTTAAGTAAAGCATCAGGGCCCCACCAATTTTTTTTTCTTTAATTTTTCAAACAAATATGTTTTTTTCTGGGAGACTACTCGACTAACATATCAAGTATTACTTTTAATACCATCTGAAGGTAAGCAAAATTTCACATAAATTGATTTAGTATTTATGGTTAAAAAGCAAGGCAAGGCAAATGAACCAACTAACTTTCACATATATTACAGTAATTCAGGATCATATGTAATAACGTGTTGATATAAGAATGGCTGTAAGGAAAATTAGATTTTACTTGCTAGAGCACTTAAAACAATATGACTAAGCTATTGTAACATGCATATCATAATATTAAACATAATACTAATTTTTACGATTTTAACTTTTCTTTTTTTTACTCGGCTTCCCATCATTAATCCGTTCGTAAAATCTATATTAAAATAGACTTTTTCAAACTTTCGCTATTCGAACACATATTTTATTTGATTTGACTCGGGTTTTTTCGCGGTAATTATATATTTAATGAGTGAACCTAGATATTATATATACTAAGTACTCACTATGTCCCGACGTTTCTGACTGGTTGCACAGCCTGTGGTCACGGGAAGACTGACGATTTTTAGGAGTCACCGCTGCGACGCGGGAGTGTTTTTTAAAACTACCCCCACTTGGTTTATTGTAGAAATCTAAGGCGCGTTCACACTAGACCTACACATATTAAAATATCAACCAAAAGACGGAGTCAAATAAACAATTCAATCATTTTATTAACCTAAACGTGTTTGTGAAAACCACACCGAGAGTAATACATGGGCGGAATTAAATTTACCAGATGTATAATGCGATTATAAGACGTAATATTTAAGAAACAATAAGATTTATTACTAATTTTAATGTATTTCACTAAATTTAGAAAAACGTTCCTGTGATTAGAGGATAAAAAGTAAAAATTAGCGTGTGTCACAAGAGAATAAATGCTTTTTGAACAATGAAATTGAAATAAACTTTATACTTTCATTAAAATGATGAAAGTATTGCTTTAGCATCTGGAAGGGAGTAAATGAAAATAAGGAAGGAAGTGTAATTTTAAACGAATTATTTGTGTATAATCACTAATTATGTCGGAATCTAGGCATTTGTATGTACCTAAGTATATATGTATGTGCATTTTCAAAGGCTTACAAATCTAAAGAAAGCATCCAGTCGACTACAGATTTTTCTAATTCATAGTACTTAGTGGAATGAATAAAATGATAAGTTTCTGAGCTTGAAAGTTCATTTCACCCTTAAGTTAGGTCACCTACAAACTATGTCCTACAAACTAATTCGATTTGGACTAGACAAATTGTAAGCAATTCTTGTTGATAGAGAGATGATACTTATCATTTTTAGTGATAATAGAAAAGTATTTCCGGAAGCGATGTCAACGAATTTCATTTTCACTTGCCATTTATTTTATTACATTGCTATTATTTTTTAAAGAGTGAGGATTTCGTATCATCTGTTGTCAAAAAATGTTGTCCATGCTAATTTTTTTCCTTTGATTAAAATCCTAATCTACTTTATATTTAGGTTCAAAACGTTAAAAAAAGTCGGTCCAAACGCTACGGAAATACAATTTAAAGAATAGTTCTGTTTGCGTTTTTTTATAAGACTGCTCGTGCCTATTGAAATAAATATACTGCAGACTCAATAGACTCGTTACCAAAGGAAATGTATAGGCAAGAAAAGTTTAGTTTACTTTAGTTAATTACAACTAATGATCAGGCAAAAATCAATGATAAAAATTATTAACAGTGTTTTTGTCATATACACAAAAAAATTTCCAAAGCTAAAAAGTTAAAAGCGGTAGAAAGCGGACAATAATGATAAAAGTCAAAAACACAATTAAAGAGTACGAAAAAAATTAATTCTTGTAGAATTTTTCTATAAAAACTAAACTATTTAAACATATCAATATGTCAAAATTTTCTAATAGTCAACTAATCCACAAAAAGTGGAATCATTAAAAATCGGTCAAGAATTGTAACCTGTTGTTCTGATATGTACGAGTATAAAGAATGGCAGACATATTATATTTCAATGGCAAATTTAGATCATAATATATATATAAGAAAATGTAAAATTATTAACTTTGAATTTTTTAATTTATTACTTTTAAACAAATATCTTATTTTTTCTAAAAACCTATAATCTTAGTTGAAAACTTAAGAAATTATTAAAAATTGAAGTACTCCTTTTACCGAAACACGAGGTTCGAGCGTTAGCCGAAATAAAGCACACACCCGGGTCACGGAGCGTGAAATATAATTAAAATATTTCTTGTTTACGGAAAATATTGCATGATAATTTCAAAACCAAATAATAATTCCAACACTATTAATTAAAAACTAATTTCCATGATAAAAATAAAAAACGATTTTTGTAAATTTTTTTCTCAATTAACGACAGAAATTACCCAACAAATTCGAAAAGTTAATGTATTTTTACTCAATTCGTAGCGAGCAGTCGTCCGAGCATCTAACAGCTTCGCTCGCTCCTCAATCAGAATTTGGTAAAGAAAAACGTCTTTACCAAATTCTGATTGAGGGAAGTTTTCTTATTAAGCACTTCAACCTTGGCCGATATCCGCTCGGATAATTGATATTTCTTCACAAGTTTCAGGTCTGTTCTGTTTTAATTAAAATTAACTTATTTATGACCATGTAATCAAAACGCACTTTTTATCAGTTGATCATAGATTCCAACAGTTCGAAAAGATATCCTATTCTAATCTTGGCAAGTAATTCCACTTTGACGAACTTTTGTGGTTATTAACATGAAGTAGCATTTAATAACTCAGAAATTCGATTTCATTAAAGCTTATTTATAATCGCCAAATAAAATTTTATATATTCAACACTTTTCATCAGTACATAGAAATCCTTTTTTTTCTTTTATGCACACGATACATAACAATGTTATATCATCTCAACCAAATTAGAACATGTAATTTACGGTAAACCAGGCTTATTGCGGTAGCTCTCTTCTTTTTTTGATAGACGTGTACTTATTATGATAATGCATTTTTTTTTAATCCAAAATTTGTTAGTGTTGTTTGTTAGAGATATCGATGAACTAATTGTATGTATATATACTTTTGATAACACCATCCTTCACTATGACCAAATTTAACAGAAAACAAATAGTTCTGCTGTTTTCTTAATAGTCACACAATTTTTTTTCATATCGAAATTTTGGAGAAAAAAAATAGAAATACTATAAACCTTGTTGAACATCAAAAGCATATAAAACAAGTAAAAAAAACAAACAAAACAACAAAAAAATAAAAAACCGTTCGCAACTCTTAAAATCCTACAATATTGAAATTATATTTATGTATACTAATTTGATAAGTTAAAAGGGATGACTAGTAATTTCTGTCGTTTATATGATCATCAATTCTATAATACGCTTTTTTGAGTAAATAAGTTTTACTACTTGTTTAAAAATTTTTTTTCTAACAATTTCAGTACATTTTTTGTATTTTATTATAGAAGCGTATACACTGTCCTACAAATGAACTACCAAACTTTGTGAGTCTGAAATTAGGAATAACTATTTTATTTTATTTCCTCTGTTGTTTTTGTGACAATCATAATATTTAATGTAAAGTAATGATTTTTTCAATGATTTTTTACAATATTTTAAAAAATATATTGTGAAGGTAAAGAGAGTATATTGATTACTCTAAACATTTCTCGAAGCGAATCTCGAGAAATTAAATTGTACATTGAGCAAATAGCTCTTTTTGCAAATTAAAAATGATATTTTATCTTTCTCGGCAAAATAATTAAATAACAATATCGACTTCCGGTTTCCAAAACAATCAATTAAACCTAAAACACTTAATTGACTCCATACCAATTTTCTCGTGCGTTGAAACTTTTGTACTTAACTATTTAGACCTGACCATGAAAATGGTCTCAATCCATTAGGTTTTTTTACAATGTCATTTTGAAATGGTATAGAAAAAATATATAATTGCTCAGAGTTGAAAAGAATCAAGGATACTTTACAAGCCTACGTGGAACAAAATGATTTTGATGCTTAATTTACTTCTATTGAAGCTGCATTTTTGACATATTTATATCAATTTAAATGCATTTTTTGAGAAGAAGCAATACATAATATGTGTAAATTTGAAGCATTAGCTTTTTTCATTTAAAAACTAGAGATCTGCGAAAGACGGACGTACAGAAAGCATACTGACAATAAAGGAACACGGTGTTGAGTGTCAGTATTAAACTAGTATTTGATTCTTGCTCACCATTTACATTGCGTAGTCAGTGATTAATGAATGCACTAATGAATGTTAAAAATGTACATTTCCATAACATTTTACTTACATAGAAAGTATTACTTCTAATTTATTTCATTTCTTTACGTTAACCTAGGTTTCGTTTTATGAAAACATCTTCAGATGGATAATTTGTTAAAATTGTTGCCCACTTGAATATGTTAGCATCCAATGAAACCTAGGTCGTGGTAAAAAATTTAAATAAAGTAGAAATGATACTACATCACGTCATAAATAGCACAAAATACTGTGAAAAATTAGGTTATAATGAATTTCTAAAAAAATAATGTTAAATATATTCAATGCATAGAAAGAATTGATATTTTATATG
Source organism: Druceiella hillmani (assembly GCA_039881145.1). Classification (NCBI taxonomy): domain Eukaryota; kingdom Metazoa; phylum Arthropoda; class Insecta; order Lepidoptera; family Hepialidae; genus Druceiella; species Druceiella hillmani. Next base: position 4,585,675 of record JAYKKI010000117.1, read on the forward strand.
GGATTCTAATTTATAATAATTAAAATTGCATTTTTTATACCAAAGAAACATTTGTAAATATAATATTAATGGATATATTGTGATACGCAATCAAGCGAAAAATAAAATTTCATTCTTACATACTACATGTTAGATTGTGTCCAAAAGCAAAACCGGAGGAAAAACTAAAACGCGACTAAGGAAAAAATAAGTAAATAGCACGAAATACATGCACACGTAGCCTATGAAATTCATAACCTTTTTGTGGTAATACCAAAATAAAATAATAATGGCAAATTTTAACTTTTTAGAGTTCCATAGTCTTAGTCGAATTCGTGTCCCTCTGTTTATCAAACCTTCATAGTTTCTATATTTTTTAACTTTAATGAATGAAATGTATCGACAAAGTATTCAAATTTGTTTGCTATCTTTCAAGATATTTCCGTGGTAATTACAAAATTCGAATAAAGAAGAATAATTACCTTACTCTACTTTGTGGAGTCGTATTAGAAAGCCCTTCAAAATTAGATCAAATTTTTGTTTATCACTTTTCGTTTTAAGTCCCATTTACGAAATATTAAACTTCAAAGTCGATTGCAATATAATCTCCTCCATTTTCATATAAGACTGAAATATGTGGAAGAAGAACCGCAATATCACGTGCTGAACTCTTGCAGTACTAGAATACTTATTCTCTAACCAAAGATCTTTGTGGGCCCGCACAAACATGACAAAGATTTATATGTTTTTGTAAAATGACTACGGAACCCCAATTTATATGCCGTTTGACAGAAATTTAACAATTTCTCTTTGTCACCATAATAGTATACATAATTAAACGAATGTAATTTTGAAACTGACAAGCATGTATAATATAACAAAATGAATATTACTATTGGTAATAACTATATTATCAACAGTAATATACATTTTGGAATATTATCCTAACAAATCTTTTTAAAAGGTATATTATTCTATAAAATGTTTTGGTATATATAACTAGTTTATCTTGTGGATGGAGTATATAAACTTTAATTATGAATTGACTACACTGTATATTAATGACCTAGTCAATATGGACAATACTTATAGATAGGGAAACACATAAACTTGAAACTATTTATCATCAAATTACGTTAAGAAAATATTTCTCAAATAATTAATGTTATAAGAAATATAGTAATTTCTTATGAAAACAATATTTTTATCTATGTGATGGTTTATCTTGTAGATAAGTAAAACCACCTCTATTCTGAAAGAAGGAGAGATACAAAACGTTAGCAAATTTCGTGAAAATACGAGTACAATACTAACGTACAAATACTGGGATAAATTGAATATCAGAATTGAATTCTTTATATTTATGGTATTAGTTAGTTATCAAACGCCCGTTCGTGATCCTTTGGCCATTCGACACCGAGTCTCCCAGTAGCGTCCGATAATGTCACTAGTTGTGCATTTCAAAGTCTTCCAAGTTCGAAGATGATCACTGTCCGTTTGCACACAGTCGCATAGAGGACAAATCTCATCATCAGCCAAGTCGATCCTATGGAGGTGAACCTGTAGGTGGTGGGCCCTTTTGAGGTGTCTAGAAATTGGCCCCTTCACGGAGAGGGTCTTCCACTTTTTGCCAATGCTTTGATCTTTTAGGGTCTTGAAAGTTGTACTGTTGATGGATGAGTTAATTAGGTTTTTTGCCCTGTGGAGTGTGATGGATACGTGTAATTGATATCTCTTAGACAAGTTTTCAAAATGAAATTCTATATATTACTTCTGCATAAGGCACCAAAAATGGAAGGGCGCTCACCTAAATGACACACATTACTTCGCATCTTCTTGACATGCTTAGTTGCTTTTTAAAATATTTTATTAGCTTTCTTTGTGTACAAGTATGCATGTAGACATATTTATCAAGTCGACAAATATGCACTTCTAATTCTCATATAAATGTGATACTTTTCAAAACAACGCCATTCTAAAAACAATATCATCAAATTGATTTAAAAATAGAAGAAGGAGGAATTTGAATCTTTTCAAAATAACGTAATTCTAAACACAATATCAACAAATTTATTTCAAAATAGAATATCTCAATATCTAACAGTAAACACCATCAGTTTAGGTAACTCCTCAGTAGTTTAAAGGAAACTCATCGAGTTTAGAATACTTTTATTTGCCTCAATGGGTTCTCAAGTTAAAAGTATATTGGGCATCTGCGAACCAAAATCTAAAACGATTAGTAATTCTCGTTTCGTTCCACTTATTAGGCGCGCAATGACGAACGCACACTCAAAATATCATATGATATTAAGTGCATACATTTCATTACAGTGTCGCTCAATGTGGTCGACCAAAGCAACGCCCAACGTTATGCTTTTTTACTCCCCATATATTTTTAAATTGATTTAGGCATTTATACAAAATCTGGTGACTGAAAGTATACTTTGGGAAATCTTGTGTTTTTATTTGGTTAGCATTTTTTTTATAACACAATCATAATTAATTAAATTTTTTTATCAGTTCATTGATTGATAGGTTATATTGAAATGTTGTGCTTCCAGATTTATGAAAGTAAGTTTTAACTCAACACAAAGAAAACCCTGGAATGGAATTTTTTTACGAAAACAAGTAGAAATATTTGTGATTTATAAAATATTTATTATTTGGAAGAAATTATTTCGAAAATTTTGCAAATTTCAAAATTCCACTTTTTTTCGGTATAATATACGGGACAATATGCAGGATTGTTTTATATGTATATTAGTTCTTTTGTATGGATTTTTTCGCTATGTGTCACACATAAACCGATCAAAATCCAGCACTGCAAAGGTCAGGGTAACAATGTCTCTGACCACCATTGTCTTTAAGCCACTTGAGTATTCAGATACATTTTTGGAATATTTACATTTTAACATACTACAATTATACAATTTTAGATGTTCTTATTTTTTTAGATAATTTACTACTTTTTGATAAGATATTTGTTACCAATTTTTTTCCCAACCATATTAAATTAATTTTTACTTAAGTAATAAACATATTTGTTTTCTTATTTTATATATTTATTCGCATTATACCACCTGGTACTTCAGTTATTTCGGCTCCATACAAAATGTGTATGGAAGGATTCCAATCTATTCTCTACAGCAACTTCCGAGAGATCTGTCACAATTCTAAGAATAATGTAATGATTATAACTACAGTGTACATAAGTAGCATGGGTTTGAAAAATAATGAGGAGTTGCCTCATTATGTAGACTCGATAAATACATCAATCACGCCTACAAACAGATATGAAAGAATAGTAGGTTAGGTCGGTCAATAGAATCTTGCATAACGTCTAGCTTGCACATCGTTCTCACATTCCTTGTCGTTAACCGAATTGGATTCTTCGGGTTTATAATTCGATATTTTTGTTCCAATTGTTGGTCGGTAGTCCACTTTTTGCGAGCAACCTGGGTTCCTAATACTAAATAATCGGCTATCTTGGATGCGATAACATTATTGAAAATACTTAGTTTTAGTTACATTCTAGTTGATAATTATGTGAATTCGTTTGATAGAAATAGTTTTCTGATAAATTAATTTTAATTTATAAGGTGTTTCGTTTTTGAGGATCAGAGTATTTCGAACATAAAAACTTTCATATTAGAAGTGGAATAAGAAGGGAAATATAATACCAAATATTTTTTTCCAATTGGCATTTATTTTGAACGAAATAGTCGGAGAAGGAATGAATAGTGTTTTTCTTCAAACTCAAATAAGTGCATCATCAACGTGATACGCTTTTAGCGTTATATATAGTATTATAATATGATACTTAAATGGATGTGTTACGATAACAAAGTACTGAAATTCAAAACACGTTGCTCTGTTAGTTATGTCGACTCGCAGCTACGCTGGCCTGCCTCACGATCTCACAAATATTCTTTTAGCTGGAAATATAACCCATTTGACTAACACGTCTACAAGTAAGCATAAACGAGGCATTTCTCCAAGAATTTGACTAATCTATTTTAAGTAAACTAGTTTGAGGACCGCAATTTGTACGTTGAGCACGTACAAATTTGTCGTCGGATCGCCTTTACGTCTGCAAATGCCGCTAGGAACTAAAATTGAGTTATTTAAATATAAACCTATCTGTGTTTTGATGAAATTTTAGTTAAGTGTAAAACATGAATTTGTAAACTATTTATATGAAAAAGGAACTAAAATACAAATAAACGTTTGAAAGTAATAATACTCGTAAAATGGCTTTTTTCCCTATAAGGTAGAAAATATTTTATCATTTGCAGGTACATAATTTATTTTGATTTACAGAACAAGAACCTTGTTGTCGTTATACTAAATTCCAAAACATATGCGCTTCCTATATTCGTATTTAAATGTTTCGCAATTTATTGGAGAAGTCCATTTTTTATTAAAATAATTCTTTATGTCCCAAATTATTCGAAAAATTAAAAAGCCTCGAAGCATTGTTCTTAACCTTCTTTCTTTAAATTATAATCAATTTAATCAGACAAATTGTATCTTATTTGACAGGTTTTTTCATATGGACTTAATAAATAATACGAAAATTGGGTTACGTTCGTGTGTTAGAAACACATCCGTGTAATTTACACGAATAAGTCTGATATTTTTTTGTTGGTTGCGAACTTTTTGTTTTCTTTTCGTCAGGATTTAGCAACATGTTGCCATCGGACCGTCGACGCGTTTGGAGGCCGGCAATTCTTGGCTTCCCCGACATAATTTCGTGCGATCAAGTGATGTTCCATGATTATTGCTCAATATTCATGGAACACCATATGATCGAAAGTATGGAAAAAGTATACTAGTTAAGTAGTGGCTAGTATAGAACTGTTATAAGCCGTTGTGTTGAATTTTCTTATTTTTCTCCTTAAACTCCATACAACTCACAATAAAGACTCCGTATTGATGTTTTATACACAAAATCGATCGATCTTTATGAAAGCTGTTGATTGAAACTAAAACACTCGTCAGGAGGGAGGGGGAGGGGTTGAAAAGTGATAAAAATATGGTTTAATTGTATAAAAATATAACAGCGAAGTTGGGGTTATTTTAATTTTTTTATATATTTGTATTATAAATGCATTGCACATTTTAAATATAAGGAATAAACGAACTTTTCATACATGGATAATTTATAAATTTGAATTTTATTTAAATATTTCAAACAGGTTACTTTAACAAATTTTTTGAGGATATATGTTAATATATTTCCACATCAACCTAAATACATGCTGTCCATCGACAAAAATTATTAAAAAATAAAACTCTCTTATTTTTTTATTATTGCCTATTTTTTTATTTTTTTAATATTGAAAATAAGTCTATTTAAATGTCGAAATATGTATTCGAAAAACGTGACATATTTTCAAAATGCATTTAACCTTTCGAATACATATCACGTCAGATTTCCATTCATAGCGAAAAACATTAATAAAGGTGAAATTAGTTCTGAGAAAGGGGAAAACTAAAATTCGGTTGAGTCGATCTAAATTAGTAGAAACCGTAGCAGCGGATCATTGGAAACTCGTGAATTTGCCCAGTTCGTTCAAATGTTCCTTTAAGTGTTGTTAAAGAATTGTATTTATGTGCAAAATGCTAACATGCCTAAATAAAATTGGGTTAAAATATAACTGAAGAGAGTAATTTTCTGGAAGATAAATTTGCTGCTTTATTTTCAAGTTACAGACGTACATGTACATTATAAGATTATCCTTTGCATTTTTCATTGGGCATACGTACAAAAAATTATACTGGTGTTTCACGTGTTATTTCAACTAAAGAATTTGCTTGTTCATTGGGTATACGTACAAAAATTTATTCTAGTCTTCTCACATGTTATTTTAACAAAAGAATTTTCTTGAAAAATAGAGTTTTCCAATAATTTATTTCAACGAGTACTGTATACAAGTATTTTCAAATAATTTGTTCCATAATTCATGTACTTATTTCAAATAATTTATTCCATAATTTATGTTCATATGTTTCTAAATGTTCCCGTGCAATTCTCTATCTAATACAGCAATTAGACGGAAAAACAAAGTAATAATCTTACTTACTCTTTTTGAAATTGTTTCAATTGGTGTCCAAATTTTTATGCGGCTCTTTTATCACCTAAAATAAGTTTGTTATATTTTAAACTCTACATATATTCACGCCTTATGATAACTTTTAGATTTCCACATTTTCGAAATATTCTTCGACTTTCTATAATATTTTCAAAAACAGGAGTAAACATGATATGACGCCTGTAATTCCCTGTGATTCTGTATTTCCAACATTATCTGAAAAAAACATTTTAATTTTCAAATCTAATGCACGAAGTTTAATATCAAATGTTTAAAGCAGTAAAATTCAAATTCTATTTTTTCTAATTTGTTTTTAATTTCCATCAAAGAAAAGCATCGATGTTGCCAAGCTTTGACTTGCTTTTATCATATTAGGTGCTGCAATTTACAAAATAAAAAATATAATGTTATTTACGGAAAGTAATCATATTAACTTTGTTTTTCTTGACATAGATAACGCGTTCATACCTCCTTGCCTCATTGGCTCTTGTAGAACAAAACTAACATTATTATAAATTAAATTTTTAATTAAAATTACATGTACACTAAAATTACATTGCAAAATTACAAATTTACCAAATAGCTTTTTTCATTACGCTTCAAACATATAAAACATGTGAAAATAAAAATGTGTGTCGAGTTTTATGGTCTTTTCATGCTAATTTAGTCATTGAAAGCCTCTTACCTAACTTCCAATAAAGTGGGGAGAATGTTAAGGTTAACTAGAATTTAGTCGAGAAAAATTAGATAATAAATTGTTCAAACAAAAATCTTGATACCAGCTGCGCATTGCTTTGCCATACGAAATTAAAATTGGGAACCATTTATTCTTCATGGCATTAAAGACAAAAAGAGAATGACGAATCTACTTATTGACTGATAATTAAATAGTTTTGAAAATATAATAACAAATTAATATTAACAAATTAACTGTTAGTTTTTACTAATGAACAGTTGAGACCCTTAATATCTGAATAGAGGATTGTTTTGTGGAAAAGTTTATCCCGCCCATTAAAGACCCAATAATTTGTCTAGTTAATAAGTATAGTTTTTTTCTAAAGTGTCTACTCAGAAGTTTCTAGCATATTTAAACAACAATAGACTCGAAACCAAGTTAGAGCCTTTTCAAGAGATATTTTTTTGTGGTGAAACTACATTAACACGCGCATTTTTGAATTTTTCATTGGAGAGACGTGCAGAAAAATGATGTTTTAAACTGTTATTTCGTTTAATTAAAGACCGTACTTAAATAACAATGTCATCTACAACTTTCTTTCAACGCATTTTGTGTAAGTTCATAATTAAATCTTAACTTTGACCTGGATATTTTCTATCAACCCAAAATATATTAGAATACATTTCAGTTTTTTGAAGTATTTTCCGCTAATATTTGTACAATAATTTTTTCTCACATTCTTGTGCCTGACTTTTTTTTTAACTCTTTACCCACTATTTATATTTCTCTTTTTCCGTTTTTTTAAAAATTAGACATACCATTCTTCATTACATTTTTCTGCTTTCTGTTAGCAATTAAGTTTTTTAGAGAAAAGTGTATTCTCTAGAAATAAATAAAAAGCGTAGCAAGTTAAATCGAATGGATAGCTTATAAATTAAATATTTTTGATAATTTTCAAAAGCCCTCATATGTTAGTGAGGTAGTTCTCTAAATTCCATCTTAAGATTCTTACAACATCAGAGATAGAATTTCTGTAACGTATTTTATCCATTTTTCGTACACTTTTCAATAACTATACAGGAAATTGGGTGAATTCCCCAAATCTGATAAAACGTCGTTCGGAGCAACTTTTGAAATGAGGTTAAAATTTTATGTGAAACTATTTAAGGTATAAATTTCTCATTAGGTATTACATTTGTAAATTTTTTTAATTTCTTAATTCTCTTTTGACAAATTTTTTTTTAATGCACTCTGTCTTCGGGAACAAATGTTTATAGCCAGCCATGTTTATTTCATCTTTATTATTATTTAGACTTTTACAAATATTGAATATAAACAAGTATAAGTTTACAATTTTACTATTAGTACCAATTAAGCTGATTAGAATATAAATCGTCCATAGAAAAACAATTTAAGTACATTGGTGCGAAATGTAATAATTTTAGTGAATAAAAAATTTATTATGAAATTAATCTTGTTTATTACTTTTCTTTTAAGAAAAGAAAGAACGCAGTATTAAAATATACCTTCTTCGAAAATTTACAATAGAGCATTTGATAGTAATTAAAATTAAATCTGAAATCGTATTAGAATTTGAGTATGTGGCGTTTGCAATGTCATTTCCTTTTTTATGGAAAAAATAATTTAATTAGTTTTATTACTCAATAATAATCTTTATTATTCACAATTAAATGAAACTACGTGACGTAGTATTATTTCTACTTTCTTTAAGTTCTTTACCATGACCTAGATTTCGTTGCATTACAACATCATCAGGTGGGCTATTAGCAAAGTCTTTTTAATTTTCTTTGCTAATAGCCCACCTGAATATGTTGTAATACAACGAAACCTAGGTCGTGGTAAAAAAATTAAAGAAAGTGGAAATAATACTATATCTATATACTAATATCAATACCACTTTGCAACAGGCGGGTTTTGTACTTACATTTATTGATTGAGTCAAATAGTTTACTTCGATATGATGTCAAGCCTGAGATGTTCTACGACTCGGGCTTTTCCAGCACATTTTAGTTAAAAAGTAAAAATCACTTTTTTACATAAATAAATGCTATTATTTGCAAGTAATAATATTTTTACCTAAATATTCATCTCCATGATATATTTAGACTCTTCTCGAAAAATTCCATATACCCTATTATCACATATATAAATACTTGACGAATTTTTTAAATTTTTTTTTAATTTTTCTACTATAAAGTTTAAACATGTCAAATTTTATTTTAGTAAGTCTTGTAGTTTTTTTTAAAGAAAAGTCTTCTTATCCAATCACAAAAATTAGTTTACTTTACTGGTATTATAATAACCACAATTAATTTTATTCTTCAACCGCTCCGAAATATTTCTGTTGCGAAACATTTTCCACCGGCATGTCAGATAATTACAAATTTGAAAACTACGAGAGACACTGACCCTATTATCCCGGTCCGCCGCAGCCGGTTTTTCATTACACCTCTTGGCTTAAACATTACTCATTTGTACAATGACTGAATAAGAGCGGACGTTTATTCTGAGAGCTTTTAATCCTTTGCAAGCGCGTATAAGGCGTCAGTTTAATTCAGCTCGTATAAGACCCGAACATGTTTAACCGCAACCGCTGTCTACCAACTTTGGACCCTTTTTGTTGCACAGCCCGTCGGCGTAGTTTCTATAATTATGTGCCGCGCCCAGCATCGCACTCTACGTCGCGTTTTATTCTGAAAGTGAAAACATTTTAATAATGTAAAGTGCTACCCATCAAAGCATTTTTCGAGTTCACCAGGATTAACTAATATTACAGTTCAGAGGAACTTTAACGCGTTTACTTTCTTGCTAATAGACATAGTAAACTTTAACAGTTTCTATGCGTTTTGATTAAGTATGCTTATTATCTTGTAACGTTGTATAATCTCTATATTTTTATCTATCTATTTTGAAATAATGGTTTATAGACAGTTTTGCTACCATTTGGTTAATAAATTATTTACCAAATACTCACATAAATAAAATACAAATATAGTTATAACATAACTTTTAGGATTCAGTATTCAAAGTATACGAGCGAAACCTTATTGTGGAAATTCTGCCTGTCTGTCTGTCTCACTCTCTTTCTGTTAAAGGTTTTTAATTTTCTGCATAAGCAGATGCAGTATTGTTGAAAAGGATATTGCGTGTTTTTTTTTACTTTTAAATATTGAATAAATTTGGCGTTAATTTTGTAGAAATTCATTATTCACAATTAAATGAAACATTATTCATAATTAAATTAATCTTTGCTAATAGCCCACCTGAAGATGTAATACAACGAAACCGAGGTCGTGGTAAAGAACTTAAAGAAAGTGAAAATAATACTACATCACGTAGTTTCATTTAATTGTGTTTTAATTTTTAGTTGAACCAAAAAATTACGATTTGATGGAAAATCATAGTTGCCATTTTTAAGCCGTCTTTGTTCTCAAGTCTGTATTGGAAACTCTATTACACAGGAGGCTGTATTTTTTTATATTCAGTACTTAAATAAAAAAGGTCAACGGGTGCTTAAACGAAATATTAAAAAAAATATTTTTTATCGAACCACAGTTCAGAGTCGAAAATAATACAAATAGTAATAAATATTTTAGCAGAAATATCAAGAACTGTAAAATGTACTTTTCTTAGGTCGCTTCGAAGCCTAGTGCAGTTATAATTTCTTAGGATACATCGAAGCCTAATAATACGAATTCTGCTCCTACATAAATAGAAAACTCTTTTGTGAATCGTTTAAGTGTCCTAAAGTCAAAAATCCAGTTTTCGTTCTGGTGTTGGAATCCTCCTCCGTAGTCGGATTATTTGGAGATGGATACAAAGCTCTTGATTTGTGAATTATTTTGATTTCAATAATATATTATAACAAAGATCTTTGTTTATTAATATCCCACCTGAAGATATTGTAATACAACGAAACCCAGGTCGTCGTAAAGAAATTAAAGAAAGTAGAAATAATACTACATCACGTAGTTTCATTTAATTGTGAATAATGAATTTCTACAAAATTAACACCAAATATATTCAATATTCAATAATATAGTTGATTATTGTTAGGAATAATATTATGACTCATGTAAAACCATCGCCGATTTTTATTCATCCTTCAAATCTGCTTCTTTCCGAAGCTATTGCGAGGTCATCAAAATAGACAAACGATCACATAACTCTATTTATAGGAATATTGCATTGTAATCTGTTTTATTCCGCAGACGCCATCTATATATTTTAGACTAGGCTGACATACAATTTTTTGTTTCGGATATTGTATCGATAAGGAACGTCAAAATGAAGTATTTCTTGAACTGATCCTCTTGCAGAAACTTATTACAGTTAATTGTATTGCTATAAATAGATTGATAGGCAGACAACAATTTTTGATACAATGAATTGATTGGCAAACTAAACTAAGTATAAGATATTCAAAATATTTTAATTATAATAATCAACTCATTAGTATGTTACATAATGAACAGTGAATTATATGCACAATGGTTACCGTATATTATTCCCCTGGCTAAGGTATTAACTCGATCTAGGGCTTTCGGTCTATACTACTAATATTTAATGATTCATACAGTATTTTCCACCCTTTTCTATACTATTAATAGGAATTACACTCTGGTATGAGACAAATTAATTTTTTTTTATTTTAAAAGTCATTTCTCAGTCATAATATCAAAAAGATGGTCGAATTTTTGCTTTGACCAAATTTCAGGCTCACCCGTTAATTCCGGTGGTCGGTACCGAAAATATCCTATAACTCAAAAATTATACAACTTTTCCTATTCAAACCAATTTTGGTTGAAAGTTTATTTTTACTTCCATTATAGTAATAGAATTTAAAATTGTTTTTCAGAATTTTACACATGTAAGTTAAAAAATTACAAGGAGGAACACACTTTTTAAGATTTTAGAAACGCATATCTCACCAATTATTTTGAAACCATCATGTAATTTTAATACCTATCTAATGATACCTTACACACATATGGGCACTGAATTGTTTTATTCCCCTATTTCATTTATTAAAGCGGTTCATAAAATATATCTATCATCCAAATTTCATCCATATACCTAGTGCCAATAGTAACTGAATTAAATGCCGTGGTACGGACAGAAAGACGGACAGGATGAAATTATAAAGGTTCCGTTTTTGCTATTTGGCTACGGAATCCTAAGAAAATATTCGTCACTCAATTTCATTTTGATTAGAAACTAGTGATACTATGCAACTTTGTTCGCAGGGAATTTGAAATATACAATATATAGATATGTATATATATATATATATATATATATATATATATATATATATGCATATCTAAGGAATATTATCGATCTCACCTTTTGCCCACAACGTCAAACGTATAGATTTTTTACCAATTTTCTCGTGGAGATTTTCTTCTGCCACAATTTTTTTACTCGCATATTAAAAGAGGATAAATATAATATACATATCAGCTTAAGTTTAAACCAAATCCCTGTGACACGATCGACATTTTCTATTAAATTATTTTTAAAACCAGAGCACCCGATTTTGCGTAACCGCAAAAAAGTAAATTATCTCTATGGGTTTCATTCAGAAGGACCCAATGAATTTTAAGTGATTCTTTAACAAACAGACAAAGAGAAATTTTTTTTTAAAAAATCTTCATTTTGAATTAAAATTCAAATAAAGATATTAGAGAAAGTCATCTCTCATCCCGAAATTAATTGCATGATTGACAGTACTGATTCGCTAACCATTTTCCTTTTAAATCAAAAGTGTTTAGTTTGAAAACATGTAAGAACGCGAATGTGAAAGTGTATCCATATGAATCTCTACAAATGAGCGGCTATGATTATTAATATCATGCGTAAGAAAATAGTTCTGTGTATATACGTATGAATCGAAGTTTATATATTTCTAAACGTGTATATAATAATTCTTAACATGTCTGTTGATGTATATATTTGAATTAAAAACTTTAACTACGATCTAATAATTTTAGTAATGTCTTTTTGAAGATCGGCTAAAACTGTGTTAAACAACTTGCTACGGAAAAAAATTCATTGAAAATTTTTAAAGTTTATTTAATTCATTTTCCACTTTTAGTATTTTTGTTTTTATTTCAACTTGATTCCCCTATTTACAATAATATGTTTTTAATATTTAATTATTATACATATATACATTCAGGGTTAAAAAGCCAGCATGTCTTAAAGCACTGTAGTTGGAGACATTGGATGGAAGATCAGTGTTTTTTTATAGGCTTTGTTAGAAATAAATGAGTAAAAACGTTGTTGTTTATTTAAGCAATCAATTGGTACTACAAGAAATTCTTAAAATTGAAAACATTTTTTTATTAATTTCGAATGGTTATTTCATTTGTGCTTCCCGTTTATCTTGTGTGTTTAAAATGGTCAGGAAGTAAGATACTGACAATAAAAGTAAAGAAAAAAATAAAAAACATTGTTAAAATTGTTTTTGGTTATATCACATTCAAATTTTTTTTCAAATATGCGCACGTGAATAGCATAGTTGGCATTATATTTTCGTTCTAAAAAATTAAAATTTTGTAAGTAATTAAATAGGAATCTTATGTACAATTAAATTCTAATAATTGCCTAAATGTGTATGGATCTCTTGAGTTCTATTTGTGTTTGTCAAGTTATTAATAAATGTTTGGATATAGATACATATTAAAAATAAGTTTGTCAATACGTATGCAATTTCCTCAGTAACTAATGGATGAATTTCATTCCTAATAGGATAGACTGATTAACATGGGATTAAATATAGGATAGACTGATTAACTAAGAGGGTTTAAACACAAAATTAATGAATATTTTGTGAAAATTACCCAATATGTGATGATAAATATCGATAAAGTTGCAAAAAAACATTCGTCGCAGAAGTATCTTGACGTGCGTTGCTTAATACGTTGGACGTAGATGGAAACAACATATAGACCTTGGAGGTACATGGAAGATATATCATTCTGAATATAAGTTTAACAATAATATCTGAAACAGCATACATGTAAATGTTACGTAAAATTCATGATAAATAAACCATTTAATATATTAACCTTAGTGTCTTTTTTATATCTGTTTATTTCTAATGCTTCTAGGATATTAAATTTATTACCTTTTGTATTTATTTGTAATATATAGGGGGCATTATCAGTATGGGGGTGATGGTTATTTTCAATGAGATGTTTAGCAAAGTGGGATGCCTCTGGTTTATTATTTCGCCAGCTGGTAATGTGTTCTTTATATCTTGTATTAAAATCTCTTTCTCTTTGACCTATGTATACACTATGACAGTCGTTACATTTAAGTTTATAGATACCACTCTTTTTATGTTTATCTATATTTTCTTTATTATTAATAAAGGTTTTACCCAAGTTATTTAAAGTACTATAAACACATGTTGTATTATTTATATGTTTATCATTAGTCAAGAGTTCTCTTAATTTGAGTGAAACATTACCTATGTATGGGATAGATTTATAGTAAATATTGTTATTATTTGGTACCCGGTCGTTTTTTTTTATTATTTTACTGCGATTTGTTTTATAGTTTTTATTTCTTTACTTTCTTTCTTATAGTAAAGTATAATTATGACCTATCAATTGTCACAAAACTGTACCATAATAAATTAAGAAAATTACTAATACAAGAAATATACCCGGTCATACCAAATAATAATAATATTTACTATAAATCTATCCCATACATAGGTAATGTTTCACTCAAATTAGGAAAACTCCTAACTAATAATAAACATATTAATAATAAAAAATAAATAGATAAATATAAAAAGAGTGGTATCTACATAGGTCAAACAGAACACATTGCCAGCTGGCGAAATAATAAACCATACACATCTCACTTTGCTAAACATCTCATTGAACATAACCATCACCCCCATACTGATAATGCCCCCTATATATTACAAATAAATAAAAAAGGTAATAAATTTAATATCCTAGAAACATTAGAAATAAACAGACATAAAAAAGACACCAAGGTTAATATATTAAATAAACAATTAAATATAATATCATCACCCATACTTAATATCTTCTAGATATAATATAATTTGACAATATTGATACTACAGTACTCTTGAAATTGTTTCAGCTCAAATACACATAAATATAAATATAAGTATATATAAAACAAAAAAATAAAAATTAAAAGAAATAAATAAATAAATATATGAATAAACAAAACCGGAGATATGTAGAATTAGTGGTATTACCTTGTTCTTACTTTCAAATACCCTTACTTTTGTATAAACATGTTACCGATAATAACTTCCATTTAATTTTATTACATACACCGGAACATTTGCATTGTACAACCTCACATAATAACAACAAGTGAATTTATTACCCTCACTAAAATACTGGTATAACGTATAACTCTAAGAAGATATTATCTTTGCTAATATCCCACCTGAAGATATTGTAATACAACGAAACCTAGGTCGTGGTTAAAGAAATTAAAGAAAGTAGAAATAATACTACTGAATTTCTACAAAATTAACGCCAAATATATTCAAAACACGTATCTTTTAAAGTCATAGCTGACATTCACAATCGTGAATTCAAATTAGTGTCATATCACACTTATTCATTTTAAATAAATGTTATATTCACATTTACAATGAGTAATATTCACAATTGTCCCAACCTGTATAAACAATTACATATACAACGGTTTACATCAAATGAATTGATTTGTTACTTTTTTAAGAAATCCCAAGGAAACCTTTTTACAAAACCATATGAATATTTATATTGAGGTAGATAAGTGTAATCAAATTAATTCAGTTTCATGTTCAGATCGCGATTTTACATTATACCTTCATACAAAAATCATTTATATTATGATATGATTTTCTACGAGAACTTTTATAGATCCGTTTGTTTAAATGAAGGTCCTGAATCAACACATTTTGCATTAGTTATTTTATCTATCGATATAGTAAGTGTAAAATTTTTGGCGATTTATTACAGATGATGTAATCAATTATTTATAAGAATATTTTTTTAAGAAACTGTAACAAACTCACGATTAAATGAAACTACGTGATGTAGTATTATTTACACTTTCTTTAATTTCTTTACCTATCTTTGCTAATAGCTCACCTGAAGATGTAATACAACGAAACCTAGGTCATGGTAAAAAAATTAAAGAAAGTGGAAATAATACTACATCACGTAGTTTCATTTAATTGTGAACGATGCATTCTTACAAAATTAACGCTAAATGTATTCAATATGTAACAAACTCATTAACTAGGAGTTCTTAGATCAATTGGAGAAAATAAAATTAGTATGATTAATTTACGTTAATGTAAATGAGAGGAATTATTTAGAGGACATTGATTATATTTTGTAGTGTTTATACATAACAAACTTTATACAGTTTTAAATAAAAATTACACTTATATGTGTAAATATATTAAATAAATTGCTCATGTAGCAGATCCGCAAGTGATCAAGGTGACAGAAGAGAAACATAACATATCGTCTTGACAACTTTATAAATAAATGTGGGATTCGCATTTAATTTTATGCTTGTAATTATAAATCGCAAAAATAATTATTTTATTCATTCCGTAAATAAAGATAAACGATATTAAACTCATCGTAGTATAAAGACAAACAATAGATCTTTTATATATGAGAAAACCTCATGTTAAGTTAGTTAGAATTATCATACGTAAATAAATACATTTGTACATTTTCAATGTACATTTTCAAATGTACATTTTCACAACAAGATACACGAGGCGAATATGTATCGTTGCATTGGTAAATATACACGCGAAGCAAAACAAGCGACTGTTTTAATTTTAATGAATATAAATAAACACAAAGCATATTTGTTTATAAAATATATTTTTCTATTGGATTTACCCCTATTAAGTCGCTCCTTTGAAGGCCACATACGATATGGGCAGCGCTCTCCTGTACGCATGTCAAGCCACTTATTATTCCTTTCCACGGGCGGGCGGAAGCGACTCATAAATTAGGGGATCTTTTTGTTTCGTCTCGATTTATAGCTATTTGATGGATATCGGTGCGGCTATCAGGTCAGGAGAATAGCGGACTCGCGGGCGTAACCATAACGCCACTAAATAAAATTTATTTTCTGGGCGTGAGATGTGCACGAGATTACCACGGCAGGATTCTGCCAATGAAGGTAATGTTTCTGTCATAGAAAACCGGGGTGAATAAGTATGTTTTTTTATCTACTGGCAGAAATATTAACGGTGTGCATTTTACGAACAGAAAAAAAATATAGGATGGCGGGACTTTTGTGGATTAAATACAATTTAAAACATTTGCCGAATCAGTGTAAGTTACGCATTTATTCGTATTAGTTACAATAAACGCATTTTGAAGTGTTCGTTATGCTAAACGGTTTTACCCTTAACTGTATAAAATTAATGTGTGACAGCCTGGGATGTGTGTTAGTATGTAATAAAATACATGTTGTGTTAGTATGTAATAAACCACAATGACTTCTGTCGAATTCAAAAAGGCTTATGGCGTTACATTATGTGCGTAGTCATTTTGGGTTTCCTCACTTATGGTATTCTCCTTTATTTTGATTCTGCGGTTCAGAAGTAAACTTAAGTGTCGTCAGTAGTTACAATTGGTCTAAATTTTCTAATAGATCAGTTTCAAATACCTTCAATCTCTCACGTGAATCTGTAAGTCAGTTGCATTCTTTTTAACTGAAATAATACTATTTTAATTTTGCAAGAAATATTATTTCATTGTAAGTGATTTTTTGATACGTTTCCAAATAAATCCACGATTCCTTTGCAACTTTTGAGCTGTTGTTTTGCATAAACGAGTTGCGTATTTGATCACATTTTCTTTAAAAATTAAAGTAAACCTCAGTCTAGTGGAATTAAGGTTCGCATACGCTCTGCCGATCCCAATTGATATTATTTTAAGCTGATCGTTTTTAACAGTTGTGTATTATAGAGCAGTTTCACATAGCGTCATCACAATGCGTTCATGGATCTGCTTTGGGCTTAAGAGGCTTGTAGTGGGAGCCTGAAATTTGATTTTTTAAGAATTTGAATATATATTATTCGACTGGCTTTAAGCAGTATGTAATAAAAAAATATTTTTTTAATGAAGACTCGAACTTCTCAATATACCTTCATATTTTAATAGATGAATATATCTGCCTTATATTATATTGACGATACATTTATATCCGCAGCAAATTACACAATAGAGTTTATATATATTTTCAAACAAATTTGTTAATTTATCCACATTTTAACGAAGTAAGAAATAATCTATTCTGATGGCGTATCTGTCTCAAAAATGTAATGTTAACAGTCCCTTTATCCCTAAATCTGTTTTAAGCAATGATAACTTTTATCTTAACATGACCTTCAAGGTAAGTTATTGAGATTGTCTTTATAATTTCTGTTCATTACCTGTCAAGCTTGAGTATTGGTTTTTTAGGTAGGAAACCTGTTCATAAAAGTAAATACTTGATCTAAACCACCAAAACTTAGATTTCAATCCACATCAAAGACACGTCTTCTGTAAAAAAATTCCTAAAATTATTAATTATATAAACTTATTTCTCCTGTACGATTTTATATAAAGGTATTATATTGATTTAGTCTAGCCAAATAAATTCTCAAACTTATGACGCCTTTCAATAAAGGTTTGATTTACACCATTTCTCAAAGGTATTGAATTTTTTATTCATTTTTATAATAGAGAAAAATGATATTGTTTTAAAAATCGAACGAGAGTATACCTAAATACAAAAAATTAAATTATACAAAAACCCCGCATAAAAAAGCATATCGTCATGTAGGTAAATTAACGGCAAATAGACCATAATGCTAACATATTTATACTTTTATTAAATAGATAACACAATACAAATCTAACCAAATTTCTCATATGATATTTGATCAACAAAACAATTAAATTTTAATTTCACATCTCCTTCTACGTTAATCCGTTCCTGGTTTCCCATTACATAATTTCTTATATTCGAAACGCGTTTAAACAGAACGTGACCTCGCGAGCGCAAGGTTGGTACTTAAGAGTTTTGCTGCTGTTAAACGTGTGGCGAATGACAAGGCGCCCCATCTGAGTTGAGGGGAAAGGATTAAAATGGCAAGGAAAACAACTCATGACAGGATTACGCTTTTCACAAACGATTGCCACGAAGACGCCTGAAACAAGACTAACATCGTACATGCCATATAGAATCGAGTTACATTTTCCAATTCACTTACACAAATAATAGGTACATTTATTTTCAAATTGTAGCTTTCTTTTACTTACAGTGTGAACACTATATTTAAATATACAAATAAATGTGCATATAAAATAAACACATTATTCACAAGAGCATAATAAGATTTTATGGCCTAACCCCTTGCTTAATAAGAGTCTAATTTACTAAAATATAACTATTTTCTTGATTTGTTTCCGTGCTTGTAACGATTTAATAACGCTGTTTACAAATGTCAATGAAAAAATAATGAGGAACCGTATAAGACAAAATAATTACGAAGAACCGTACAAGACGAACAATTATGTTAAATTTATGTTAATCAAAATTTACTTTAAAATTGATACTGTAATTTGAAACAATTTTTTTGTGAAATTGTTTCTAGAGAAACAAATTTACTTTATTTGAATGAATTAAGCATCTACCGATAGCCATTCATCAGACGTTAATTTTGTTGTACGATATTATCTAGGTATCTATTAATGCCGTAATTATTGTGGGTGTATAAATTGAAATTATATACACGGTTTTTTTTTATTAATATATAATAAAATATATTGTACAATTTTTAAATTTTTTTTGATAATACATAACTTATATACTTTTTAATCAATGTTTGCAATTTTTCATCATTTTAAACTATAGACCAAAGTTTTATTCATCTGGTTGAATGTAAAGAGGGGTTGTGGTGATGAAAGAGAATTCCGCAATAAGGGTGTTGCTCTCAAAGTTTTTCCAGAACGTTAGAGTCGCGGTTATTTTTGCCTTAACTGCTCCTTCGTTTTTCAAAATAATATTTGCTCATTAACCCATCCATACGAATTCTTCAGAAGGAAAAATATTCTGCACAAGCCACCTCTTAGTTTCGGGTTAGTCATAACATTGCCAAATTTTGTCACCATTGACGAAATTGAATACAGCATACGAACGAACATTGAAATGACCAGGCTTCAACTCGATAAATCATTGTAAACAGTAGCGTAGGATGAGGATTTTAATGCTATTTGCTGTATGCTTGGACCATGAAATAATTTAATTATAAACGCGAGTTTCAATTAATTCGGCTGAGTTATAAAATCGGAAAATATTCAGTTACTTAATACAGATGGGAAAACTCTCGAGTCATTTCGCCAAACGTCTCTCTTCTCTGCACCCAACAAAATTAGTAAAATTCACTCTACAAGAAAGAAAACTGGCTATCTCGTGATATAATTTTTTCTAAAGTCACATTCCTTAAGGATTTTAGAATGTCTTGTTTATGAAAGTCATGTACTTTCGTCTTCTTTATCCAATCGAAGAGTCCCGAAATACATCTCATAAGATGTTCCAAAAACTTATAATCGAATTAGGTGCGTAATATATACGAACATACCGTTTATTAATCCGTTACAATAATACAAAATTTTGGAAATTTCTCGAAATTACTAATTTCCTATACAATTCGGAAAATATTACTAATACACTGAAATAGTAGCGTTATTAGTTTATTTAATCACTTGTATTTTAATTTTTAAAAATTTTAATTGTGTTTTATATACCAAAGAAACAAACGTAAATATAATATTTATGGACATAATGTCACACGCAATTAAGCAAAAAACAAAATTTTATTTTTTTGTATTACGTGTTAAATTGTTACCAAAAGCCAACAATAGGAAAAACAGGAATCCATAACATGGGAAATTCATAACATTATATACCATAAGACACTCTGTGTGTTATGAGGAATCCAAGGCCTCAGCATATATTGAAATCATGTTAGTAGTTAAATCTTTCCGAGAGAACAAACTTATTCGCATAGATATACGTATGAACATAACCTGTAAAATTTATGACGTCATATACCCTAGGATACTATGGATAAAGACGAATCTAAGGATACCACATTGGTCGAAATTAGTTTAGTAATTTAGTCTGTACGAGGGGACTAACTTACATACATGCGTACATCTTTCATATATATCTTTTGAAATTCATAGCATTCTAACTGGATCAAAATAAATCTAAAGAACCTCACCAGTTGAAATCGTTTTAATAGTTTAGTCTGATGGACGGAAAAAACTTACTCCCGTACATATGTAATGTTTTTTGATACTTTTTAGTTGATATTATGAGAATATTGAAATAAAGACGTAATTGCATTTCTTTGTGAAAACAAAATGTTTATTTACAATACGTTTTTACAACAATTAATTAATTACATTATTTTATAAACTAAAGATTTACTCTCCTGTGAAAATAAAGGAAACAACATTAAAAATCCTTATTTCAGGTCTATATTAATGAAGCAAAGTTTCTTACAACAATAAAAATAAACTATATCTCATATTTCGACAATAATCACAACTGTCGGCCGTGTGATCTATAGGCTCTGACAATAACGCGGCAAATTCAAATTTAAGAAAAGCGACGACACTAGTACACAAGTGTAGTTTTCTTTACATCTTTCCCCTTGGAGAGAAACAATTGCAAGTAATGTTACACGTAATTGTTCATTTACCGACATTAGAGAGAGTTTGGTAATATGGTAGAAGTTTGATTCCGCTTTCCTGTGTCCGGAATCAACTTCATAGATTGAATCGGAAATTTTCTTCAAAGTTTTGTAGGATCCAAATCTTAATTAATTAATTTTCTTCCTATTTAGTCGATTTCCATTTTCCGCGCAGACATTATATTCACCTTCAAATTTATATTCTTTCCTATGTAGGTCAAAAATTTTCTTATCATACTTGTGAGATTTCAATATGCGTTTAAAGGTTAATTTTCTTTTTCTTTCAGGTCTTCTTATGTACATTTTGATTTCAATTCAGGTGATAAAATATTCACATCTTCGTCTTCCAAAAGGACTTTTGTACTGTGTTTCTATTTCGGTATATTTTTCTCCACATTTCTGTGGAATAGTTGTCCATGCTGTTTTCGTATTACTTTCGTGCATTTTGTATCTTAACTTATTGACTAAAGTTTAGGTTAGCCTTTTATTATATCCGTTTGAAAATGGTGCATCCACAGGAGTAAACATTATTCTTCTGTTATTCCTTTTTAAGATATTCCTTAAATTCTTTGGAATTTATGCCAGGTTATTGGCCCGATAATAACATATGAATATTTTAATTTTGTATCTCATTTCTTATAAATTTAATTAAATTATTGGAGTCTTGATTTCTTGATCTTAAAACATAAGCAAACTTTGTAAAATTATCTACCAGAAGACTAAGATATTGTTTGTTGACCATGATCCCCTGAAGCCTCCAATGATATCAATTGGGAGTCTTGGGGGACCTAAATATGTCATTAACCCATATTTTGATTTACCCCTTGATTTGATTTTTATACGAATTTCATATTCATCACAAATTTGTTAAATATTTGCTATGATATTCTTTGCTGTGTAGAACGGGGTTATTTTATTTATCATTTGTGTTATCCCGAGGTGGCAATAAGTAATGTGGACGTTTTTATTAGTTTTGCTAAGTTCTTCTGATAGCAATATTTTTTTCCATCTTTTATTCTTTTTGTCGTAAATTTCGTCTTCCAATACTAGCTTCTTTTTGCCATTTTGTAGGTATTGATTTGTATTTTGGTCGTTTTTTATATCTTCTAAGTATATTAAATTTACTTTTTTCAAAGCTTCATCAGTATTGTCATAAGGATCTAGATCTGGATTTCTGCTTAAACAGTCTGATTTTTGACTTGTAATTCCTGGGTGATAATTTCAAATTATATTGGGATAAATAATATGTTAAGTCACCGAAGACATTATCAGTTCTGTTGAATATACTGTTAATTCTTTTTCCATAAGCCAGTTCTGCTAATATTTTACAGCTTATTTTATTGCAAGGCATTCTAGTTATATCGTCTTCTCCTTTTTTGAGCTTCAGTTAATTTTTTTGAAATATAAGCCAAAGGAGACAGTAGACTCCGTTTTTATATTTGTTTTATAACAGCTCTCACTATTCTTATGCTTGCATCCGTGTTAACGTTTATTGGTAGTTCAAGATAAAACATCTTCAGAATCTGTTTTAATCATAGCAATGCTTTTATCTTATCAAATGATCTCTGACATTCTGCAGACCATATGAATTTCACTCCTTTCCGTAATAAGTTGTGTAACGGGTCCAGGATAACTGCACTGTACGGCACGAACTTATGACGAGAATTTATTTTTCTTAGGAATTGATGTATATTTTTCTTGTTTTTAGAACTGGAAAATTATTGACGGCGATGGCCTAAATACTTACCATAATGATTTGCAACAATATATATTGAAAAATTTTAGTCTAAACTAGTAAGTATTGCCTCCAATCATCTTGATGTGTAGCATATATTCCACAAAATTTCTCGAAAAATGAAGATGTCTATAAAATTTACTGCAAAACTAGAAAGTTTGTTCTTCTGTGTTATGTTGTTCAATATCCTTTAAAAATGGCTGAAGGTGTTTTTAATCCAAAAGGGAGGCACGTCCACTAGAACTGCCCTTCTTTTGTAATAAGTGCTGTTTTTTATCTGTCTTGAATTTTCAAAGGAATTGATCAAACTGTTGAATTAACATCAGAAGTAGAAAAATATTTACAAATTACGGTTTTTAATATTCAATCTTCAATCAATGGAGATGGTTGTGATTGAGGGGCCACAATTTTGTTCAATTCTCTGAAGTCTATACATAAACCTGTTTTACTTTCAACTTCTTTTTTATATGCTAGACTTAGTGTAGCAGCAAATGGGCTAGAAGATCAAATACTCAATTAAATTTACCTTTAGTAGTTTTGATATTTGATTTTCTATTTCTCTTCTTCCTTCACCTGAGCATCTGTATAGACGTTTGTAACAGTATTTTTCCACTATCAAGTCAATGTGAGCTTCGTAATCTCGTACAGTGCCAACGTCATGTTTATTCTTGGAAAAAGGCTGGTTTGTATTTTTCTATCAACTTATCAATTATTGATTGCTGATATAAATCTAGATAGTTTGCCGACATTTCAAATTCATCCGAGTTGATATGTCCATTGAAATCTGTTTTAATTTTTTTTTGGATTGTTTTCTTGTTTTAATAGCTCAGTGTATAAAATAATCCTTCTTCAATTGTCTCAACTGGTACATCAGGAATTTTGACATTTACTATATTTGGGGTTCATAATTTTCTGGGTACTTATTTGAAATTATCTTGGTTGTATTTTGATTACTATATTGCATGATTTTGAACTCTTCATTTTGCATTAATTTGAAATTTTTGTTGCAATCCAAACCAATTAGAAAATCGTAATTCAAATGTTCATTATCTCTTACAGAAATATCCATAATTCTTTCAATATCATATATTTTTTACTTTTAATGTTACCATGTCTTTGTTTTCTTCTCACCGTTATTAATCTTTAAGTT
Source organism: Druceiella hillmani (assembly GCA_039881145.1). Classification (NCBI taxonomy): domain Eukaryota; kingdom Metazoa; phylum Arthropoda; class Insecta; order Lepidoptera; family Hepialidae; genus Druceiella; species Druceiella hillmani. Next base: position 4,610,107 of record JAYKKI010000117.1, read on the forward strand.
TACCATTTGTATATCACTTATATTTTTTATTGTATCTTTAACAATTTAATATTAACTAATGGCACATTTGAAACTGAACCACAATTCTAGTAACTTTTAAATTGTCATTTTACCTTTATTAATGAAGGCACTCCTGGTTTTTTTAATCCTTCCAATTTAATTCATTTTCTAATTCTGAGTTATAGTTTTTACAACTCCTTTTTGATTTTTCTCTCAAAACCAACAATTCTCCTCAGGATGGTAACGTTCCTCCTTTTTCTCATTGACACAAGTTTGGTATGGTTGTTTTTCTTCAATATTTTTAGATTGAGCATCAGAATTTTTACAAATATTTTAACATGTTTATTTTTACCAACGAAATGTTTTAATCTTCCTATTTCATTGAAGAGATCTTCTGTTGCCTATAAAGTTTCTCTGTCAATTTTATCAGCAACATAATTGGGTAAGCCAGACGTTATAAGGTTAATAATTGTCCGTGTATCAATAGATTTTCTTGCTTTAGGTAGCAGTTTTCTTTTTTCAAAGCATATTCAATTAACGAGCCAGTTTAATATTTTAAGACAAAGGTGTATCTAATGGGCTACCATCCTTTGTTTGCAAGCGTCTCACAAATATTTTTCTCGTATTTGTTCCATTCTGATTGTATTGTATATTTCTTTGCATGCAGCCGTACCAACTTACACTGGAGTATTCCAATTTTTTTTAAACCTCAATTTTTTTATCTTTGTTAATTTGAAAACGTTCACATTCTTTATTAAAATCATTAATCCACTGATAGGCATCCAAATTTCTGCCAGTACATTTTTAATCGTAAAGTCTTGAAATTTTTCAGATTTTTTTCTTTTTCTTCAAATAATTTCTCTAACATATTTTTTTATGTTTTATTTCAGCCACTAAGTAAAAATTCAGCATTATTTGTTTTTTCTTTAATTTTTTTAGATAAAAATCATTAAACTGCAAGTTTTCTTCGTTCAAATATCCAAATATATTTCTGATATATCATTTGACACATTTGTCCACATTTTCCATCTTTGATGTCTTTTGTTTAACCATTTCCTCGCCTTGGCATAGTTGGAAGTATTTGCAATTACTGGATATTGATTGGCAGGTTGGTACTCGGCTGGTGTACTAAAAACCACTCCACTACGTTTAGCTATTGAGGTTATACATATGACATTTGATTTTCTATCTACCGCTGGTTTCACTGCAAAATCAAACCTTAACTTTTCAATGCTTTTAGAAATATTTGCAGAATATGTTGTTTTATAATGTTTTTTGATACTTTTTACTTAATGCTTCATGGTAATATTATAATAAAGACGGAATTGCGTTTCTCTCTGGGGACAAGCGTTTTATTTGTTATACGTTTTTACAACAATTAACTGATTATATTATTTTATAAACTAAATATTCAGTCAGCTGTGAAAACAAAAGACACAACATTTCAAGCCCTCATTTCAGGTATATTTTAGTAATTTTATAAAGCAAAGTTTCTTAGAATAAAAATAACTTCTATCTCATATTTCAATAAAAATCACAACTGGCAGCCGTTTACTTTCTAGTCTCTGATTATAACGTGACAAATTAGAAATTAAGAAAATTGGAAATACCGAAATACCGCTTGCTTGGTGTACCCTGTTGCAAAAGGAAAATTTGTTAGTATCAGTCTAAATTGTCTTACTCTCTCCTATCTATTTTTGTTAAATCTGAATAACGTTTAAATTTAAAAATTTAAGGAATTACGTTGAAATATCGACCACTAGGCTACTACTAGTAGTAATAAATGAAGAAAAACACAAAAGATAAACAAGGTGTTTCGTTAAACTTACGTAATGGAAATGCTTCTCGAGTATTTATTTACAGTGAAATATTGCATTAGCAGTTTCTTGTGACAAACAATTGCTTATATGCATACACAAGCGATTATGTTCTGAAAAAACGAACATCAGGAAGGAACTCTTCGAAATAAAAGTTTTGAGATTAATGGAATATCAGAACTAGAGGCTTCATAATTATGGTGTAATTGATATTTCCTAGAAACATTTTTTAAATGAAATTCTTTATAACAACACCACATATTGCACAAACGAGACGTAGGATACTCATCTAAATGCTTTTTAACATGCTCTATTAGCTTCATTTGTATAAAAGTATACATGTAAACATACTTATCAAGTCCATTTTCATTCACTTCTAATTTTAAATCGATATAAAACTTTCCACACTTATGTAATTCCAATAAATATACCAACGAGCTGATATAAAAATAGAAAAGGGTAGTACTAATGGCATTTTTTCAACGAATAACAGTAAATACGCTGAGTTTGGGTTCATTTGACTGGTCTCAACGAGCCATGACCAGACATGATCTGAGTATTTTGATTATAGATGCGATCACTTCAATTTCTCAGTAGTTAAAAGTAAATTTTGTTTTGAGGTGTGATTCATTTAATTTGTCTCAACGAGTTCTCAGGTCACGAGTGTATTTGAGATCGGTGACCAACAATTTAAAACAGTTTTAAGCTACGTCCCCCTTAATGGATTTACGTTAAAGAGAGCACATTAAAATATCATACGGTGTTAAATGTACTCAATTCATTACAGTCTCAACGGATTCTCAGATCACGAGTGTATTTGAGATCGGTGACCAACAATTTAAAACAGTTTTAAGCTACGTCCCCCTTAATGGATTTACGTTAAAGAGAGCACTAAAATATCATACGGTGTTAAATGTACTCAATTCATTACAATCTTGCTGAATATAATCGACCAAAACATCGCCCGATGCTGTACTTGTTCGCTCCATAATTATTCAAATATTGTTTTATGTATCCATACAAAGTCTTGTAACTCAATGTATACTTTGTGAAATCTTGTGTTTCCATTTGATAGGTATCTTCCCGTCTTGTATTTTAATACAACTTTTTTTAAAGTTGTGTTTATTAGTTCATTTAATGATCCGTTATGTTGTGATCATGTGTTTCTAAATTTATGAAAGTACTACGTACAAAATGTGTAATATACCCGGCTTTAAGTCAACCAAAAGAAAATATTAGTACTCATATTGTTATTAAAATATATCGTTTGCTTCACAATGTTCTTACGCCCTATTCCTGAGAAAACTATTGGAAACGCTTCTGATTTTTAAAATGTGTAATGCAATAATTGTAAAAAAAAACTTGAATTGAAAATTTTACCAAAAGTGTTTTGGATTTTTTTAGTTTTACGTGTCGTATTTAAATCAATCATTACACAGCATATAAATATCTCAACAACAATATCTCTGAACAGCATTGATATCTTGAGGACAATTGAATACTCAGACATAAAAATACTATTTTCATAAAATTTCAGATATATTTATATTTTGTGATAACATTATTGCTGATTTGTAATATATTTTTGTGTGATGAATATCTTGTGAATTTCCTCCCAACGACTCGTTTGAACTGCAATTTTATTGAACGTTATAAAGATAAATGATAACTGCATTTTATTTATTTCACTCGCTAGAAAAAAACAGGAGCTGTTTAGAAAAAAGCCATGTCCTTTCATAAGAGCTTGTTTTTAAATTTTTAAAGCACAAGAAGTCGACTTGTGTTACTTTTATGATTAAATTCCACTCGTTTACAGATATTATGAAACATCGCATATATTTCTACATGTAAGCATCGCATATATTTCTACATTTCTGCAAGTAAGCAGGCACACACACACATGCGTGCTAGCACGTATGCGTAGTTGTGCGCGTACATGTACTCCCGCACACAGAAGCGGGCTCGCATACAAGCACACAAGCATACACACATACACGTCCCTCCTCAATACAAGTACTCGTAATTTTAATGACCTCTATTTCATAGCGCTCGATGAATGTCGAAGGAAGTCAGTTAACTTTTTAAAACTTTGACAAAGTCCGTTTACATTAGTGGGCAAGGTATTCCTTTCAACGAAACGAAAACTCTGGAGTAGTTAAAACGATCGTCCTGTTGCAGTGGGTTTCATCTAAAATAAGGCAGCTGGACAAACACAACATTAACATGTACCAGAAACGTTAATAAAAAGAAGGTTCATCATTAGTTGCTGATCATATCGAAAACATTGTTTTTTTTATAGGAATGAATAAATTAGATAATTCGGTAAATTGCATAATAATATCTGAGGAAAATTTGTAATAGCGTAGCACGATTTGTTTTTAAAAGATTAGGTTAACAAGAGCGAGCCCTAGTTCTTCCAAAATGTAAATACCTGCATCTACTTCATTAACTTTGAGTCACTTTAAGTCGCCAAATTTTGTATTGACTTCAAAAATTATCCCAAAATATTGATGACACAGAAGTCAAATGGAAGTGTCCAAACCAAATATCAAAATTCTAACGATTTGGTTCCAAAGACTTATGGTTGCTGCTGAGATATCTCCTCGACTATCAAGTGGCACGTCACCAAACTTTTCCGGAAGAATGATTCTGAATAGTAATAAGATTCTGGCGTATTATGTACACTCGAAATCTAGGTGTTACGCCTATAAAGATATATAAAATTGAAATATATTTGGTCGGTCAGTAATACCTTGCAGGACAATAGGTCTTTGGTGACATTTCTTTTTGACCAAATTGATGACCAGTGTTCACATTCCATGCCGCCAATCGGACTACATTTTTCGGATTTTATAACACGACATGTCGTTGTTGGCCAGTAGTCCAGGTCTTGCTGCACCCAGGGTTTCCAATGCTGACCCTTTGACTGTCCTGGATGCGGTAACGTAATCAAAAATACTTACCTCTTTTTCAAACAGTTTCTTGCCTCTTTTGTAGTTCATCACAGCGAGATGACTACCCTCTCCCTTTTTTAGCCAGGTGTAGGACCACTCTTCACGGAATACGTAAGTCAGTAA